>CM029114.1:15540000-16140000 GCA_016859345.1 Istiophorus platypterus | reverse complement strand
AATCACTGACATTTTAGAGTTATGCTTCAGAGTGCAAAACCACTCAATTTAATAATTTATGTGTGTTGTTCCAATGACTTGTGATTGTTAAATCAGTGTTTCGGACATGAGTAATTCTCTTTCAATGCCAAACGCTGGGAAAACCAGATGTTTTATAATATGTCATATCCCTATGGTGGAAAAAGCTGGGTTTACTCAATCAAAGACAGAAGGGGAGCTCATTTTGATGATTCATGCAATGTTTGCCTAATTCTCAGCATACTGTACAAATTAGCTTTTGTTATAAATGCTGCTCTCTCTTTTAGTGATGTGGTATTTTTGACATTGTTATTTGATACCTTAAATATTCTAAAACATTACCCTGAGAGAGAACTTTTTTGTATTTGCCTTGGTTGTCTCCAAGTTAACATCAGTTACTTTAAGAGATGCCAGTCACATGACATAATGGTCATGGCATAAGTATATGTAAAAGCACATGGTGCATACTTATCTATTCAGAGAGAAAGCATATATATACGTTGTAGAACATTTTAAAGGGGGACTCAGCCGATTTTAACTTCAGTGTCTGTTTACAGGTCTCGTTAGTACCACTGCATACATGTAAAAAAGTAGTATAAGGAGACTGCATGAAATCTGATTGATTAACTCAAGTGAGGTCATTTGGGTCAGCGTCGGTTGGGTCTGAAGAATACAGATGTGGAAAAGAACAAAATCTGGGGGTGTAGCATTAGAAAGAAGTGAGCTAATTAGACCTCTGTAGCATGCTAGAGGCTGTATTAGCCTCTGCTAGCATTACACACAAATCTCGGATTGAGCTGTCTACAGTCGCTTTGCATTGTGGGTGATGTAAATACCAGGTTTTGACCAGGAACAAGACTGTGTAGAGTAAAAGAAGATGATATCTGTGGTTCTGCTGCATTGATTTTGATCCTTTTTTTAATTGTCCATCATAGCTCTTACAATGTATTAATGGAGAACTCTTTAAAGTATCATATTCTCTCAGCAGAAACCTTTTTCATTTATTGCAAATAGTTCAGAGGGTGGTATATGAGCTACTGTGTGTGTGTGCATATGTGTGTGCTTTCTGTGATGAGCTGAACTTTGCTCCCTGACTCAGTGTCTGTCTGTTCGGCATAATGCTCCTGACCCAGAGGTCATACACTGTCTGGGGCTGAACCACTCTGTGTGTAAGAAAGAAAGAAAGAAAGAAAGAAAGAAAGAAAGAAAGAAAGAGACAGAATGAAAGAAAGAAAGAGACAGAATGAAAGAAAGATAAAGAGTAAAGTGTAAGTGAGTATGTGAACTGAGAGAGATAAAAAAGTACCAGGATGAGTGTGGTTTATTGCATCCCAAAACAAACCAGCAGCCCTGGGTAATAAAAATGTACTATCTGTCATAGTAAATTACAAATATTGGTCTTCGCCTTGCTGCAGTCTCCTGATTATGCTCAATGGTCTGCCTCTGACAATTATGAAGCCATTAACACGGTGTGTGTGTGTGTGTGTGTGTATGTGTGTGCATGTGTGTGTGTGTGGCTGAGAAGGAGAGAAAGGGGGGCAGGGAGACAGAGAGAGAGAGGAGAGAGAATCTATGGCTGCTTATTTGAGGAAGTATGCTATTGGTTTTTTATGGCCTTGAAGCCCCCATTGCCTTACAGCATCAACCTTGTGGGCTCTTAAACATCAAATTTACATGTTTGTTGTGTGTCTGCTGTTCTACTTCTGATGTTTTGGACCAAAATAAAGACATCAAAGTGAGAGAGAAGAGAATAAATAAGGGAAAAATGAAGATAAGTTACTGTTTAGCAAAGAATGTTGAGAGAAACCAGTTTAGCTCTTGTGTGGATAATTTCTGTGCATCGAACACTCAGAATATCACATACACAGAAACACTTTTTGGATTTAGAGGGGAAGCTCCTTTACAGGCCAGCAGATGAGAAGAGGATTATAAAAGGCCTTACCACCAATGCATCCAGCATGTCTGCTAAGAAGAACCATCAACCGGATACAGAGGTCCCAGGAGACTGGATTATGAGTAGGAATACACACACGCGCACAAACACACACACAATCTGTGTGTGTGTGTGTCTCTCGCTCTCACCACAGGCCTTGTAGAAACCTCTGTTGAAACCCTGCAGGGAACACCATTCAAAACCCACAAACTGAGTCCCATTTCAGTCTATTATGATTTCAGAGCAGTGGCTTTATTTCAAATGATGTTCCTCCATTTCTACATTTAATACACCTCAGTGTTTTAATAGTATGTCGTGCAAACTACAGACATCCCATAATTTAGACATCCCATAATTTATTTTATATTTAAATTAATGTATAAATATTTTTTTTAAAAAAGGATTAACTGTAAAATGCAATGTAAATGGATACAACAGCCCAGCAATAAATACTTGAAGTTACATCAGTCAGTAGTTCATTTCAGTCATGCATGTTGTTTTATTTAACTTAATTGTGTTACAAGCCGTACTGTGAGTCTATTATATTGTACTCCTATTATTGTGTCCACCTCTTGGAAAAAACAATAGACTTCTTGTTGCCACTGTATACTGTTGTGTCCTTTCATATTGCCTTACATCGTCAGCATTTTTGCTATTTTACCCGGAACCATCTGACACACTCCTATAGTGCAAACTGAAAATTAACAGCACCACAAACTGTGAATACTAAAATGACCATGGAGTTGAAGCAAAAATTTACAACACTGTATGCTTAAAAAAAGGTAGCCGGCTCAGGTGATTTATTGCATGGCTCTTTCACAAGATTGCATTGAATTTTACAGGTCTGTCCACCCCCATTATTGAGAATACTAAAGAGAGACTGAAGGAGTCACAAAACACCATCGAGGCGCTGTGAATGCAATGTAAGGCACAATATCTCAATATTTTCTAATATGGTCAAACACTGGGGAGTAGAGGGTACAAGTAAGTCTCTAATGGGAACACAAACACTCTAAAATTCACGAAACATCCGCGGATAGACACTTTGAAACTCAAGATTTTGTCTCAAGGACCCTATCTGACATGATTTGTCCTGTACGCCTCGGTAGTTAACAATAAAAAAGGGGCAATATCGGCGCTGCGGGTGCAGCCGTATCATTGAGGCAATTTAACCGCAACCCATTCTTACACATGCATTCGATGTGCTTTCCCCAAACCCTTATTATATATATTTTATTATATATATTTTATATATATATATATTTTTTTTTATTATTGATTAATTTTTTTTTTTTTTTTCATTTTACTAGGGTCTCAAGAGCTCTGTCATGGCCCTCTTCAGGTGCCCCGAACCCCAGATTGGGAACCGCTGCACTATAGGGCATGCTCTTCGGCGACGGGCCTGGATGGAGGCATGGACAAGAGAAAAGGAGAGAGGAGGGGAAGAGGAGCAGAGGAGGAGATGAGGAGATGAGGGGAAAGGAGAGGAGAGGAGAGGAGAGGAGAGGAGAGGTGAGAGGTTGCAGCTGAGTTGCATGGGATGCTGATGCTGCTGCATAGGCTCCATCGTTCCATCCCTCCCTCGGAGAGAATGGAAAAAACAAGGAGTGGTTATGTGATTCCCCACAAGCAGGAGGAGAAGCGCACAGGAGAGAAAGGAATAGCAGGGGAAGGGAGGAGGAGGAGGAGGAGGGAGGGGGGGCGTTTCCCTGCACAGTATAACCTATTCTCACACTTCAGCATGGATACAATGTATGGCACATAGAGCGGCTTGTTCAGGGGAGCTGACAAAAAGGTGGACATAGCGGTAAGTATATATTTTTTTCCCGCTGGTATTTACCATGAAAAACGATTTGGACACAGTTCACAGCGCGGCGTTGCTCCGGGTCCCATCACTTTAGACTGCCCTGATATATACAGATATCTGTTGATAAAGCCTAAAGTGAGGAAAACAAGACTTGTGGATTTACGCTTTAGGAGACGGTTTGCAGCGGTGCATGGCGTGGGATTAACGCCCGATCAATGTCTCGTTGGCAGGCTTTATGATTTGATAACTGAACAGGTTGGTCCCATCAGCATCACTCCCAAGTGCCTATCAAATTACTTGATGACAATTGCACCTGCACGCAGCTTAATATTTAACCAACAGCATGTCAGCGTGCCTTCCTTTTTTCCATTTTACTAGGGTCTCAAGAGCTCTGTCATGGCCCTCTTCAGGTGCCCCGAACCCCAGATTGGGAACCGCTGCACTATAGGGCATGCTCTTCGGCGACAGGCCTGGATGGAGGCATGGACAAGAGAAAAGGAGAGAGGAGAGGAGAGGAGAGGTGAGAGGTTGCAGCTGAGTTGCATGGGATGCTGATGCTGCTGCATAGGCTCCATCGTTCCATCCCTCCCTCGGAGAGAATGGAAAAACAAGGAGTGGTTATGTGATTCCCCACAAGCAGGAGGAGAAGCGCACAGGAGAGAAAGGAATAGCAGGGGAAGGGAGGAGGAGGAGGAGGAGGGAGGGGGGGCGTTTCCCTGCACAGTATAACCTATTCTCACACTTCAGCATGGATACAATGTATGGCACATAGAGCGGCTTGTTCAGGGGAGCTGACAAAAAGGTGGACATAGCGGTAAGTATATATTTTTTTCCCGCTGGTATTTACCATGAAAAACGATTTGGACACAGTTCACAGCGCGGCGTTGCTCCGGGTCCCATCACTTTAGACTGCCCTGATATATACAGATATCTGTTGATAAAGCCTAAAGTGAGGAAAACAAGACTTGTGGATTTACGCTTTAGGAGACGGTTTGCAGCGGTGCATGGCGTGGGATTAACGCCCGATCAATGTCTCGTTGGCAGGCTTTATGATTTGATAACTGAACAGGTTGGTCCCATCAGCATCACTCCCAAGTGCCTATCAAATTACTTGATGACAATTGCACCTGCACGCAGCTTAATATTTAACCAACAGCATGTCAGCGTGCCTTCCTTTTTTTTTTTTCCCTGTTTGAAAAAAAAAAAAAAGACAAAGATGGTTAACATCTCTTTCACACTCCCTGCAAAGGGTTAAAGATTCAATCCAGGCTTGCCACTCTGAACTGGGTTTTCCTTGTCAGTGGAAGCGGATGTATTTACAAACAAAGAAAGCTTAATAACCAAGCATGTCACGTAGAGGACAGGTGCTGGCTATCTGCAATTTTACAGTGGTGTGTGGTTGTCTGGTTATCTGGGCTAGTAGGCCAAGTGGAGCCTATGCATTTAGGCCCAGCAAGATTAAGAAAAAAAAAAAAACCAAAGTGGCTCTGTTAAGTTTGTCACTAAAACTTTGGCCAAAGGCGGAGGGTGGCGTCTTATCCTGCACTCTAGGGCTGAATTTGTTGCAAGAGCCATCACCAGGTCATTTATCTTTTGTCTGGGTGCCGACTATTAGGCTCCACAGTGTGGCCAAAATGACTGGAAAGATTTGCTGTTGCAGGCATAAGCATAAACATCCTCATAACAGCGCCTTTAGTTCCAAGCAATTAAGCAGTAATGTGCAAGCAGCAGCCCCAGCGTCCGCTCAGTCTCTGTCTCCATCTCAAGCTTGTCTTGTCTTTGCCTCTGGCACAAACCACTTGCGATTCTGCATCCTATCTGACATACCAGGTACATTCAAGGATTGATAAGTCTTGTGCGTCAGACATAAATATGAAACACAGACCGATTTTCTTTCATTAGGCTGACCAGCTGGAGCCAGTTTGCTTTCAATCAAGTCAATTCAGGAAATGGATTTTCTTATAAATGCAAACCAGATGTCTTTCACCATGAAACAAAGTTCTTATCTGGTTTATGCAGCAATTATTGGCGATAAGGGTTCAATCATAGGTATGTAGATGCAGGTCAGTTAACATGAAGGAGAAAGTAAAACCGAGGTGACAAAAAAGGGCCTGCTGGTCCAAACAGTCAAATCTGCAGCTGCAGGCACACCCATATGTGAGTGTCATGCTATCATAGCTTAGCTCCCACATACAGTGCTGAAACCACACTGAAGCATGTCTTCAAATTAGCCGGAGACATTCCGGTGACACTGCACAGACACAATCCAGTCCTGTCTAGTGAAGAGGGGCAGCAGCAGGGTGTATTTTTACACCAGATCTCCGACACCTACGTACATCTCTTCACAACTCTTGGTGAGAACAGAAGACATGTCCACTTGAGTTGTCATCATCAGCAGACCCAGACACAGACAGCTGGGGAGAATGGGGAAGAGGCATCAGGCAAGGAGAGAGGGATGAGGAGAGAGGACTTAGAGGTGTACAGGTAACGAGGGAGACGCATCTTCAAGCATCTTCTCGACGTGATGGCCTCGGCTAGTTACGGCGCTTCCCTTACAATGACAACGGCGGGGTTAGGAAGTAGACTACCACGGGTATGAGAGAGGCGAGATGACTGTCAGCGGCAAATGGGAAATTTCCAAAAGTGTCAGGTTTCATGGCGTGCAGCTTTGATAGGTGAAGGCATACAGAAAATGATGTATGGTTTATGTGTGTGTCTGGATGGATGAACAAGCTGATCTGAGGATTAGAAAGTAGGGAAGGGGGGGGTGTAACAGGCTAAACACGGGGGGAGAGTGGCAAAGACAACAGAGGGATCACAATTATTAGAGAGGAAAGGTTATGGGGGGAAAGTAAGAGGAGGAGAATAAAGAGAACGAGGGAGACAGTCAAGCCATGTTTGTAGACCAGCCTGAGTTTTCCAGGGGGAGCCGCCGTCTGTGGTGCTGATGCTGATGCACCACAGACCATTTTCCCCACCCTTTTCCCAATGACTCGCCTTCTCTTGTTCTCTCCTCCTTTAGCTGATTGACAACTACAGTGTCTCTAATTGGCAAGTGTGGATAGGGAAGAGTCAGGCTTATTCTCCATGGGACAGACCAAGGAAGAGAGAAGGAGAGAGAGTGTGTTGGGGGGGGGGGGTCTAACGGGGAGTATTCCAACAGTGAGAAAGAGGAGAGGAGAGGAGACAATGATAGGAAGAAGGACATAGATGGGAAAAGAGATGAAAAATGGAATGAAAGAAGACGAGAGGTGTTGAGGAGGGGGTGGGGGTGAGGGCTGAACATCTGTTTGGTAATCAGTCTCTCCCCTCAGTGCAGTGTAACACACACTGACACCTATTTGATAATTGGTGAGCCTGCCCTCTCCCTCGGCGCTTGGCTAAATGGTTGCTTGATACTGGGGAGAGCAAAGGGACTAGCTTTTGGCAGTGTAATCTGTTTACTTGGTGCAGCTCAGGTAAAGATGCATAGCAGACTGCCTGTGTATCTGTGTGTGTGTGTGTGTACGTGTGTATATGTGTGTACGTGGCTATTGCGTAAAGCTTACAATCGGGTTATCAGTCTAACAATGTGCTCAAGATGTGACTTGAAGCGTGCATGAAATGTCTATTATAACCTCTGAGCAATGCTGCTGCATTGTTATTCAAGGATAAATATGATCTCTTTTGTCTCTCTTATCCTAGGTGCTGTCCTTAAAGATTTGCTTCCACACAGACCTCCTCCTTCCATGCTGCAATCTTATTCAGAGTGCAGGAGCTGAAGGGATGCACACAGAAAAAGAGAATGAGCTCCAGAGCTGAGAGACTAGAGGGGAATGGTGGGGAGGAGGTGGGCCTCTTTGCTCCGGTCTCGACCACGGGTATTCTTGGGTTGATAATACAGATGTGGATGTTATTGCTTGAGAATACGCGTAGTTGAGTGGAAGCTTTATCATCTACAGTGGACCAAAAGCAGAGCACGATTCAGTGGACTACAATGGCAGAGACCAAGCAGACACATCTATACATGTACAGCCAAACGGAGGCGGTGACACAGACATGGGGTGGGTTTTAATTAAGCACCCAGAGGTAACGTTTTATGGGAAAAGGCTTATTTTGTTCAATCGGAAAGGTTTTTAAATAGAATGCAATCAGGACTAGCCAGGTGCCCAAATCAAATCCAGCCACTGAAAAAGGTTTTATCATCGTAGGTTTATCAACCATGTCACTCTTTACACCTGTGGAGGAAATGAGTTTGTGTTGCTGGCCAGATTCAGCCTCTCCTGCAGAGGTGCTGGTGGGGAAGACTTGCACCAAGCCACTAAGCTAAAACCCCAGATATTAGTTCAGGGAGCTTAACACAAAAGTCTCCCGACTCCAACGTTAATTCCAAACCTTCTTGATTACATACCCTTGTCAATCAGTCAAGCACACAAGTGAGCTTTTAATCTTATCAGTTGATGAGTGTCTTTCACAGTCCTTCACACTCTGCACCCAACATTTCTTTCATATTGAACAGAAATTTGTAGTTTGCAGAAATGGTGGCAGAAATGGCTTTTTGGGGGTCCTTGGACTTAAACTGCAGGAATACCCTGGCACGGTACATCATAAACCTGCATTACCATCATACCACTGCGCTATGAACTACTCTTACACTCCTATTTTTGACTCCCTGGCTCATGGTAAAAATGTGTGAGAGTTTGATGCCTGTAGCAACAACAGGAGACAGTAACACATGAGGACATGTCAAGGCTCGCACCCGTGGCTGACATTTCAGCATTCAGCTCAGCTGACTGGCTGTCATTATGGAGACTCAGATCCACATACACAAACACACATTCATTTAAAAAAAATAAATGAAATAAAAAATATATATACACCATGATGGTTCAAATCATTTAAATGCCGGTGGGAAAATTGGGGAGTGATGGATTTTATGAGAACAAACATACAGCTAGATCACCATTTGTATGAAAGCACGCACATTTTATAAACTAGGTTCACTGAGTTCATGTGCTGGTGGGGAAATAAGGGAGTGATTGATTTTATGGGTACCTATTTTTAGTCAGAATGATGGATGTTTATGTCTTTTATTGATCAAGTAGAGGTGTGGGTTTAAAGAATTCTTGGATGTCAGGACATGCAGATTAATCAGGTAGCAAAGGTGCCAGAATTAAATATCACGAGTTACATTTCTGGTACATTATCATTAATGCTAAGTCTTATAAATTAGAAAATCAACATTTCATTGCAAATTCAGCAATATATTAGCATCTCTTTGCAAATTTGCCCATGATAGATTACACTCTTCATCACTTCATCATTTATCATTCCATGATTTCTTATAACTGCATAAGCAAATTGCTTCTTTATTAGCACAGGGTATAATTATAATTTATGTGAATTTCACTCTGAGGTTGTGTAAACTTGTTGATTGGGCAAAGCCATTTCTGTGGTTTTGTGTGTATTTGTGTATGCATGTGTGTGTGCTTCTAAGCAACAAAATGACTATTGTGAGCACAGCTCCAGGTGCCTAGCAACCGAATCGCTCTGTTTCCTTGGCAACAGTTGCCTTGCACTCGCTGTGTGGGTGATTGGCAGCCTTGACAACGGAGACGGAGTGACACTTGACCTCGCGTGCTGAATGGGAGAGGAGAAAGAAGGAGCGAGAAATAAAGGAGAGGGGGAGGGAATGGGACGGGACGTGCAGAGACAGAGGAGATACAAAGTGATAATCATTCTCCATTGTAATCATCCTCCAGCATGTTTCATAAGGCGTCGTCAATACCTCTCCAGCTGGGGTCCATCATCAAACACAATACACAGTGCAGTGCGCGCATGCACGGACACACTCTTCCTGGGTGGAGAGCCCAGGCAGGCACTCCACATCTCATCTATTATCACTCAGCGCTGCCTGGTGCACAGCCCCGCAACACTGTGTCTTCTTTCATTTGTGATCTGCTACATCCTGTGCTCTGTGGGGATGAATGAATACTGGACTCCTAAAAATATGTCACAGTCATAGATGCCACAGGAGAGTAGATTAGAAGCTGTGCCCAGAGACATTTTATTTTGAAATAGGTACTGCCAATGTCTTTGACACATTGGGATTTAAATACTGTTAATTTTTTAATTATCAAAATATATCTTTGTAGGTCTCCATAGATTAACTAGCTGAGGGTATCCCATTGTACTTGAATTTATCAAAAATCATGTTCATGGCTGACAAACCACTGTAAAGTGATAAATCAAAAATTGGGACAGTGGAACAGTACAAATAACCATTGCTTTTATTGTTGATGCCATTAAGATGGAGTTGTATAAAAGCCCATTTTTGAAATCTGAGTCTGGTCTTTTACCTCATTCAACTTCTACTATTAAATCTAGAGCATACGACACTCGGCACAATTTATAAGCAGAAACATTTAGGCGTTTTCTTCCAGAACTTAAGACTTGCAAAATATCTGTGAGTATGAATGTTCTGCCATTTTTTAAAAATTAAATCTCAGTTCCTTTGGCAAATCATCTGAATCCCAACTGTAATATCCTATCCCTCCATTTGTTACCAGCTGGTGGTGCTCAGTGCTATAGAGGACATTTATGTCACATAAGATATAATCACTAACCTTGGTTTCATATTCCCTCATTAAAAAAAGAAAAACCCAGTACTATTACATTAAGATAAACCGGTCATCAAGGACAGACAACACCTCTTGATAACAAAATCACAAAAATCCACAGGTATGTGTGTGAAATCTTGATAATTGCATATTGGTGCAACTAGAACTCACTTTGTATCAAATGAAATACAAGCTCTACCATGGTATTGAAATACAGTATATTTTATTAATTGTAAAATAAAATGAAAACCAACCCACACACATTTTTATCAAGTCTTATTGCTCCTTTATTACCAAGATCACACCCTTCAAATTCATTACATTAAAAAAAAAACAACAACTGCTTTCTTCTTCTTCTCAGCCATTGCATAGGAAAATAAACACTCAATATTACAGCTTGAGTCCAGGATAACAGTATTTTGTACACATGCGCTTAATAACAAAGAACAAAGATAATTTCTACTACCCTTTTTTTTTTATTAATTATTAAACAAGTAAGCTAAAAGGTTAGATTCACTCGCAAAATTGAATGGATTAAGAACAATTCAAAATGTATGAACTTAGCAGCTGATCAAAAATCTTACACATTTTGGTTCCTCCCTTCAGTGGAATGACCTAATGCTGTGACGCAGCTGTCTTCATGAGGTTGAGGAGATCTGTGGATAGTAATGACTGTGAACAGAACCAGTAAGATCAATGCTAACTGAGGATGATCAGCAGGGATTATCTAGTTCTGCAAACACCAGAAACACAAAAAGAAATGACTTAAATCAACTATGCTGAGTTAAGACAAGATACTGGGAAAAAAAATTGTTGGTGTAACATTATCCCATTTTTGCTGTTGGTCTGAACTAGGTTCAGATTTAAAGATCAGGTTTACTCCCATCTAGACTTTGTGAATGCTGGCAGCACAGCCTACCTGGAGATTTATAACTACATCCTGTTGTAAATGAGTGTGTGATGGAGAATGATTACCTGTAACTTAATGTTTAAAACCTAAAGTATACGTAGTTAATATGTTTTGTTCTTTAACTGTTTCTGTCAAGATCTATGCCTCTTTCACATCATGCTACCCAAAAGGATTACATCTTTTACTGATTTCACACTAAAATGCCAAGATTGGAGACCATTCTCTTACGCCAAAGGTCTCGTGTATCAATTGTATTTGCTCAGCGAACAAAATTTACCAGTTGACAAAATAAAAGCAGGACATATTTTACCATCAACATCAACTATTATTTAAAGGCTTGTCTACACTGCATCTAAAGGGTCTTTGAAACACATCCTGTATAAGCAAAAACAGAAAACATTTTTGAAAACAAAAAGCCCAGTTAAATGCATGAGGTTAACTCAGGGTACACTGCAAATGATGAATAATGTAATAAATCTAAGGAGTACAGTAAGAGCCCTACAGTTAAGGGCCAAAACTTTACTCACAAAGGAGAGAACTGAACAGAAACAATTCAGAGCCTGTTTGAAGAACTCATACTGTAATTGAGACTGCTGTTTGCAGCTGTAAATTTAAAGTGGCCATATAGAAACCTGTGAATAATAAAAGTTTCAATAATGTCCCCTAACCAGCTTGATCTTAATGGGCCCAGACCCACCAGCCATGGCCTCATCCCATTTACAAGAGGTATCCAACTCCATGAGGGCTACTGATTGGCTGCTTCGCAGGCATCTATCCAATCACTGTACACATCAACTGGCTCTGACAGATCTGAAAATATGGATTAAGGATAAAAAGATTCTGTTGCTTAAAAGTAAGAGTTTAGAATAATGCAGGGTGATAAATTTTGAAATCAATACAAAAAAGGAAAACAGAAGAGACTGTTTCTGCAGGAAAGTTGCCATCCTTACTACAATGAAGGTGGGCAGAGTCCTGCTCCCTTTCAAAGCTAGCTTCTGTTCTATTAGCCTCTGTACAAAAGCTCAAATTTGAGCACAAAGTCTTTGAGTTGTTCAAATACAGTTTTAGCATTTTAAGAAAGATTAAAGAAATGGGTGCAAAGGTCTGAAACCACTTTCCTATGGGAAAATCAAATTTTAACCACCTCATCAATTTATCAATTTAATAAAAGATTTTATTAGCATTAAATAGTAATATCTCCAGTCATGAACAAAAAAGGGAAATGAAAGTCTCATAAGAACTGCAGTTGTTCAATGCTAACAGAATAGTTTGCCAATATAATCTTAACTCAAGGTCTGCTAAATATCTTTTTCATCTTGAAGCTGCCAAAAGCCAAGAGAGTTTGTAAATGGATGTATACATACATGCACACCTTGAGAGCAATACTATAATTTGTAGTCTGTCAGTGTGACAATGTAGTAATATCGAGATAAAATGCACCAGAAAGATAAATCCTCCACTTCTAAACACAGTGCATCAGTGGCTCTTTTGATCAAACCACTGCACCCACTCAGTTGCAGTTGAATGTAGGCGAACTCTGACCTGTGAATCTGCCAGAATCAGCTGGACATCTCCCCAAAACAGGTCCAGTGCACTGGAGTTTGTCCAGCATTCTGGCTTCAATAAAAGGGACATGGAGCAAATACTCATGTATAAGAAATGTAATGTGACCGAAGTTCAATAACTCAAATCACATGATAACAATTGATCCACCTCCATGAAGACTGAGCAAACTCCAATCATTGATAAAAGCTACGAGATCCTATTGAAAGCTTGTGGGGGGAAAAAAAACCTAAGCAAGTTGACCTTGAGCTGAGATTATTTTGTCACACTGGCCGTTTGTGAAGGTAATCAAAGAGTTCTTTAATTCTGTCTCTCTTGTTCTATCACTTCATGCGAGAGAGTGATGTAAGGTCATGCATGAGTAAGGATACAGGTAATGGGTGTCTGGAACTCCTCCAAGCAGACTGTGCATGATATTATCCCAGTATTTCTGCTTCTCTCCCTGTTGACAAAATAAGCAAAGGAAAATTGAGAACACTCAGTTTGGAATCCAACAAAGGAAACTTAACAGCTGTATTAGGACAGGTATTATTTGGCTAATACATTTTTACGTCACATGACTTCTCGTGGTTGCAGAACGGACAGGTGAACTGACTTTCCAGATCCCCCGTCATCTTCTTCTTAGGAGGAGGCTTTCTTTTCGACTTGCGTCGACCCATCGCAACCAGACTGATTCACAAATCTATGTGTGCAAGAGACAGAAATTGTGCAGTTTTATCAGGGAGGAAACGGGCGACGGGCGAATGCCGCAAAAGAGAAAATATGGGAGAACACTTGTAATTTCCTAGAAAACAACTCAAGTCGGCTGAACCATATAGATGGTAAGTTAGCATGCTAACGTTAGCGCGTTTGTTGTTGATCCACAGTACAACATGAATCGCCTCACGGTTAAAACACCAGTTTAAATCGAGTCCGATAAGAGAAGCGTGGTTCATCCGCCGACTGGCCGCGGCTATTAAACACATCGCAACCGTCGCCTACCGAAAGTTTCGTCTTGTTTACCTCTGGTTGTAGAAAATACACGTTGCGGTGTTGAGGAAACGGTTTCCGCAGGACCCGGCACTGGTAACTGTTCGCGTTAAATGATTGGACGAGAGCGGGGTTAATCCCGGCCTTGCCATTGGCCGAACGACACGTCGCTCGAGTTGATTGGCGTCGACGTCACGGCGTCCGACTCTGCCTCCTCCCGCGCGGTGGCGACAGAAGTTAGCAAAGGTGTGGCGTCGCCCCGGGAAACGCCCCTTCCGCTCCGCTAGCCTTAAAATGCTAACTATCACAAGCTTGTTTTTAAAATAGCGCTTTCGCCTTCTTCTTTTCTCAGGTTTTTTGGTGTTGAAATTGGACGGTGACTTATAAATCACCAACTCCCCAACAAGAAACATTAGTTCAACGGTGTGGATTTAGCTTAAATTTTAGAGTTTGCCGTGCTAGGGTAGACTCGCTAGCTAATGAAATGAGCTAATCTGCTCATCAGTTAAACCGGTTCCTTGAATTTGCCCCCAAAAATAGCGAATACTTAATTATTTTTGAACTTTTTAAAATGTGTCCGTGGTATTTGGATGTATAGCTGCTTAGACAAGAAAGTGAATTACGTATTGTTAAGTGATTGAATACGATAGCCGTGGAAAAATTTCGGGCACGATCATAACAACAATCGTGGAGGTTCCACACAGTTGTAGATGTTCTGTCTTTGATATACATCAAGTGGCTACAGCGTTGGGTACATTTGCACAGTCTAATGCGTTTCAAAACTGTTCTACAACAAAGTCTACTTTTATGATGCCTATAATATTCATAGAGGTAGTGTTTGAATTATATGTTTTAGGACTGAGATCGTATTCATATTCTGTTGCACATGGACAGCATTATAGTGTTAGTAATATTCTGCCTGGTCATATGTAAATGAGAAGGACAAAAATATAGAAACACCTCTCAAAATGAAGAACGCCACCTTTAACTATGACCTGCATAATAAACATGGAATTGAATTTAAACATTCCCAATAATGTTATCAAAAACTGAATATTATAAATTATATAAAAGTAGAATTAATAATTGAGCTTTTGTATTGAATTTCAGTACAGGACATTTTACAGGTGAAGTAGCTTTACATGTCTCCGTGAAATTAGATCTCCAAATAATGGTTAGTTTTATAGTTGAATGGTACCCTGATCATTTTCTTAATTGAGTTTATTGCATTCTCTCTATTTGCATTCTCTTACATTTTATTCTTAAACATTATTTTATATGCAGACAATAACAGTGATGTGGACAGTGAAGGTGATCAGCCTGGGGGTGGTGGCCCTGTCTCTGAGTCTGGAGCTGCTTGTCTGGTTCCTCTGTCGCCTCAGGCCTAGAAGGCCTCTCAATGAGGTCCTTTTCTTCCCCTCAGAAATGGTCTGTGTGGAGCACATCTTCACTCCCTCTTCACCTTTGTGAGTAAAACATAACTGCTGTACTGAGTAAAAGAAAGCTTATAGTTTTTTCCTCTGTATCACTAAACATTTTGCTGTAATAATGGCCACGACTACGAAAATTTAATCAGGGCATGTACAGTTCTTAATCCCCACTGCTTCTTACTTAGCAGGACCATTCTCTTACCTATTGAAGTAATCTCATCAGGTGAAATTAAAGCTAAAAGCCGAACCTTTAATAAATAAAAGTATGACCTTTTGGCACCACTTGCATTTAACAACAGACTTTGCAACATTTTCCAACTTGTTATTTCAACCACACAATTAGTCTGCTCACTCTCTAGAGAATCTCAGTTAGAGATATATTACATGAAAAGAAGGCAACATGACGGATATTAAGTAAAGCCCATGAAAGACCACAGAGATAAGAGTTTTGTTTGCATTCTTGTTTTCTTCTCATCCAGTTCCTGTTTCTGTTCATTGCCTCATGGTGAAGAGACCTCTTTCTCCCGTCTTCTCCGCCACATCCTGTCTGCCACCTCCTCTCTGGACTTGTGTGTTTTTGCCTTTTCACACATGGATCTGTGCAGGGCCGTCCTAGTGCTGCATGGCAGGGGCGTAACCATCAGAGTCCTCACTGACAAGGACTACACTGCCATCAGTGGCTCCCAGATAGGGGTCCTCCGCAAGGCTGGTAAGAGAAACAGATCTGTCTGTTTTTTAATTCTTTGTGAAATACACAGTGTGTCTTCATGCAGTGTGGCTCAAGCAGTCGCTGTGACAAACAATCCTTATGCCAAGAAATTTCTCAAATACAGGCCAAGGGAGTCATATTTATCCCCCATAGGGATATTATTTGTCCAAAAAAAGTCACCGCAACCAATGTGGGATTATTATGGGCAAATACCACTTGAAATACGGGAAGGATGACTCAGGTCTTACTCAACAAAAGGTGCTCACTCCGTGCTCTCAGGCTACCAGTGTTATTCTGTCATTAAGTCTCACAGGGGTCCTTAGTGGTGAATAGAGTGATGATAGAAACTGTCTAGGTGAATGAAGGTTGCCACTACAAACCCTCCTATGAGTCAGAATAATCATGCTCTGATTTCACTGAAAGATTTTGTGCCACATGTCTGACTCACACTGTCTTACTCTCTCTCTCTGCACTCACTGCATTTAATAAATTACTGTGTGTGTGTGTGTGTGTGTGTGTGTGTGTGTGTGGGTGGGTGGATGGGTGGCTTGTTGGCTGGAGGCCTCTGGCGCAAGGAAAAATCAACTTCTCTTTTTACACCATGTCTTTTGTATTTGGTCATTTTTCTGCAGAAACGCTTATCATCAAATAGCTGAGTCTGAGTAGCACTAAAGAACAGTGCATTGTGTCGCTGGATAGAGTAGTCCAGAGTTTTTTTATGAATCATTTCCTTCAATTAACTTTTGTGCACAGGTTCTGAAAACGATTGTCTGTGTCCTGTGGTCAAACCTGGACATTTCTGGCTCTCTTCACTTTGGGCTATCTAGTGAAAATATTCTAAAAGGCCAAAAAGGCATTTACACAGAGCAATTAGGGCTTTTTACGGGTCATATTCCTTGGAAAAATGCACATAAAAACCCATTATTAAAAGAAACTGACATGCATTTAACAGAACTTGCATGTCTAATCTCTCTCTTAGATTAGTCTGTAGTCCAATCTAGAAACAGCTGGTCTATAAAAACTGAAATCATTTACCCTACCAAAGTAATTCTTCTGTCTAAGATATTTTCAATTCTACACAACTGAAGAGAATGCATAAAAATAATCAGAATAAAACATACAAATGTGAGAAATTGGACAAGTGAATTTAAATGAAGACCTAGATGTAAAATTGTAGTTTAGTGTTTTGCACAATTTTAGCAGTTTTTCAATCCAAAGGATTTTTACTCTGCTCAGAATTGAATAAAAGATAGAAGTGTTTTGTGCTGTTATGGAGAATATGATAACATTTATGTGACTTTAAATGTTAAGCACTGAGTGTTCTAAGCTTTTGATGCAATGATGTAGTATTGAGGCTGTATAGCTTATGTAATGAAAATGCAGAGGTTTAAATGCCTTTAAATCTTTCCTGCATTCATCTCCCTTCTATTTTACAACTTCTCAGGTCACCAGTGTCAGTATCATTGATTTAGAAATTCTGTTGTTCTCAATTTAAGAGCACACAGGCCAGGGATATTTTTTCATGGTCCTTGAATAAGCTTTTCACTCAAATTTTTTTCTTTTAAACACAAAGCATCTCACATAATATTTAACCTCTACAGATTGTCATTGATATTCTTAGTGCACAGACAAGAATTTTACAGTAGGTACAAGAAAGAATCAACACATATACTATACAGGGCATCAAAAAGATTTTCCCTCACTCTTCACTCTTCCGCCTTATAAACCCACTGCTCTCCAGGGATATGTGTGCGGTGTGACGTGGCCTCCGTGTACATGCATCACAAGTTTGCAGTGGTGGACGGCCAGTTGCTCATCACCGGCTCCCTCAACTGGACACTGACAGCAGTGCAAAGCAACATGGAGAACATCCTTATAACTAAGGAGCCAGAGCTGGTGCAACCCTTCATTGAGGAGTTTGACAGGTTATGGGTACACAATGAACCGTCTCTAAACCACAGCTCCCTCAACCAAAAACCTACTCACGTTCTCGCCAAAACCAATGTCTAATTAGCTATGATGATTAGAGACTCTGAGGTCATGAACCTTTGAGGTAGAAGGTATGTGTGTAAAATTTGTGCAGTTTGATTGGCCAAAAAGTGCCTCCAGGATTGACCTTTTTCTTGTTACAAAGAGGCTCTGTTGCTTTTATTTTATAAAGAAGATGCTACTGCACAGATGATAGGAGTTTGAAGTCATATTCTTTTTTCAGCTTTTATAAGAAAACAGGTCTGACTTTGAAAAAGACTAATTTATCAGACCAAATCTGGTTTATGTGATTAATTTTTGTGTTTCTTTTATTTCACTGTGCAACAGCACTGCTGTTGAAGTGCTGTATTTGTTGTACTGCTTGGCACAGACCTAAGACAAAGTTAATATCTATAACATAAAGTTGGGCTAGTTTAAAAAAGAAATACTCTTTTCTTGATGTTTTTCTTAAGTTTTTAAATCTAAGGTTTTTTATATATTGTCTCAAACAACGAGAGTATGTAATTACAGTTGTTTTTGGGGAGGGGGTTGTATTTGTTTTGTTAAGATTCTACTGGTGACCAAATTTATTTTGTTTCTTGATGGGCATTACAATATCAATAATCTATTACATGATCCCCCTCCTGAGACCTAAGGAGAATGTGAAGGCTAGACAGGATTTTGAGTTTAATGCCTTTATTAAAATCAATCAACAGTTCCCTTTTGTATACAGTAAAACTCGAAATTCCGCTGACTTTAAAATTCCATTGTAAGGTTAAGCGTATGATACTGTGAACTCAGATCTCAGGGACTATATTTTCCCAAGGTCCAATTAAAACTCATTCATGATTTTGACAGGAGTGTTGCATCTTTTCCCCGCAGCTGAAGTTTTTCTCCTGCTCCAACCTGATTTACTCTGTTTCATATTCACAGAAAAGGCCTTACAGCACAAACGCAGGCTGAAATTCCCATTGTTAAACAATACCCTCCTTTGCGGTTTAGAAATGCAAGTAGTGTTGATCTGGTTGGGACATGAATTATTTGCCAGGGTGCATAACTCTCTGTATTGCTCAGAGTCAGGCCAGTGCTTGTTGGTAAAAGCCAGAACTGGTTTTCTCTGACTTTAGACCTGTAATATTTCAGCAGTTGTCATCTTGAAATTGAGCATATTAAATGGAAATTTAAGACTTTACGAATAGGCTGCTCTGTCTTATCCACGGTAAATAAGAGGCCAATTCAACTGAGGGGGTCATCAGTTTAAATGCGTAACTAGCGCGTAATACTTGCGCCATTCAAAACACAGTACAGAGCCGACTGAAGTTTACTAGTGAAACTGTGTCAAGCAGCCAGCGAAAGACAAGATAGAACCGGAAATGTGAAAAATATATAATAATTGAACAGGATAATTGGCCGTGAAAATGTGCCAGGGTTGGACCATATTACGTTTTCTATCGTGGTTGGCGCATAAATCAATTAAATTAAATTAAACCAAAGTTACTCAGCAACAATTTTGACAATTGTTTGTCAAAGACTTTTCTGCTTTATGTCATCGTGGGTTAAATGTATGTCTGTTTCTTTGATTGTTGATAAAACGAAACAAGCCGTTTAAAAACATTAAGTTTAGCCCTGGGAAAAGGTCGTGGGCATTTTTCTATTTTCTGTCATTTTATTGATTATTTTTTTTTAATCAATTAACCGGAAAAAAAAACAACCAAAATGTAATCTAAACGAAAAAACACATTCAATGCAGCTCTGCACGGTATTATTAAACATTTATATTAATGTGTATGTACAATATTGTAGGATACCACTGTAGAAACATTCTGTTACTACTAAAGAGGAACTAGAGAAGGAAGGATGAGAAGCAACATACATCAAAACAACATTACTCAATCTTTACACTTCCGCATTTCTCGAATGTTGAACGTCTCCGAGCAGTGTGGGTTTTATTTTTGAAAGTCCCTACCGGAAGCGTTGCGTATATAACATGACCGACTTGACTGGATACCCCGTTGACGGGCACATGCACCGTCTGGACATCCTGGAGCGAAGCGCCTGAAGAGTGACGCCCGATAGCTGCGCGCACCCATCGGCCTCCAGGTAGAGGTGGAAGACGGCGTGAGGGACGGGCGGAAGGAAAGCACATCACCCGAGGTCGGTCTCATTCACGCAGCTTTCATCTAAATGCAGAGCGTTTCTTTAAGTGCCATCAGGTCGAGTTACCGTATGGTGGGACGGTGCAGGCCGGTGAGGCTGTCTGTTAAGAGTTGGACAGCCCAGAGCTCGGAATATGAACTTTTATCTATGTGTTTGTTGCATATTAGGCTGTTTTGTACATTTATGATTATATTAAATCATAAGTATCAACAAGTGCCAGGAACCAATGTGTCCTCATCTAACCTAGGCAGTAGCCTGCTCATTTCTGTTAAGTTAAACTTCCCAATTACTTTAAATCAGCTGTCCACATCTGCCGTTAAGTCATATTTTGTATCATGAGGCGACTGCTTTAATGCAATAATACCTCTATTCTTCTGCTGAGGCAAATGCGTCCAGCGGTGTAAACCTCCACACATCAGCTAATAGGTGTTCTCATATTTAATGTACTGGCGCATGCGTAGATACGGGTGTTTTGCTGAGTGCGTACGGCAGCATGTCGGCCAGGCCCTCTTTATGGTCTTGGACGGGGTAATGCTGAGCTGGTCTCCAGAGAGTTCTCAGCAATCAAGGAGGATTAGGACTCAGCTCTGCCTCTCAGAAAGAGAAGGAGGAGGAGGAGGAGGGGGTGGTGTTTGTGTGAGTGTGTGTGTGTGTGTGTGTGTGGGGGGGGGTTATGATGCAGTTGGGGGGAGGAAGGAGAGAGTGTGGAGTGGGAGGCAGTGAGATATGGATGGATGACAGGAGGGATGCATAGATGGATGAGTGTGATGGGGAGTAAAGAAAGATAAATGGGTGAGTGGGTGTGTTTGTGTGTGTGTTTAAGTGGGAGTGTCATTGGGTGGATAAATGGTCAAACGCATGGCGGATGAAATATATCGGGGGGGGGGGGTCTATTTCCTCCTCGCCCACCGCTCAGCGACCACTGATCCCATAAGTTTTATAACGTGAGCCCATGTGACAAATTGACAAAGAGAGCAGTGGGTGACTGATAGAGGGAGAAACGGTGGAGGGAGCACACCCTGGCCGTGATTCATGGCACAGAGATGAGAGCTAAGAAGGATGAGGAGGGAAGATAGACCATTTTTAAACTAACACTTCCATTTACCACATCCACATCTGCTGGGTGATTAGTGTGGATTAATTTGTGAGTGTTAACCCGAATTCTCAAAGAACTGAGATTCCTCACCCTGAAATTCGAACACACCAATGCTGTCGTACCACACTTCTATCCCAGACATCCAACCCAGTATCAGGCCAATCTCAGAATGGGAGGCTTGTGGTCGGTCCAAATGATTCGCATTACTCATATCAAACACTAACCCCAGTATATATATCTATTTTTTTACTCTTTAGTTACATGTTCTCGCCATCATAGATTATTTATCAGCTGGACAAATAGTTGCCATACTTGTTGCATGCTTCAAATAATCCTATGATAAACTGGTATGTTTTAAATGTAACCATGGCCTATGCAAGATGAACCTCTGGTTTCAGCAGTATCATTGAAACTTTACTTTGAGATTCTGGTCGATGTTGACATGATTGCATTAGATCATTTCTGCAGATTGTCAGATGCACAATCATGCACCCAATCTCCTGTTCTACCAATACCCAAAGGTTTTCTATTGGGTTAAGATCTGATGATTGGGGAGGCCACTGAAGTTCACTGAACTCATTTTCGTTTTCATGGAACCAGTTTAACTCCGTGACATGGTGCATTTTTATGCAGAAAGTAGCCAGTAGAAACTGTGGCCTAAAAAATGCACATGGTCAGCAACAATAGTCAGATAGCCTGTGGCATTCAAAAATCCTTTAGGGGCCAAAACTGTCCACACACCATTACACCACTAACCAGGACTGTTGACTAAAAGCAGGTTGGGTCCATGGATTCATGCTGTTGATGCCTAATTCTGACTCTGCCCTCTGGAGTCTCAACTCAACCTGGAGCCAGGTTAATCAGACCAGACAATGTTTTTCCAGTCTTTAAATGTCTATTTTTGGTTAGCTTGTGGCCACTGCAGCCTCAGATATCTGACGTGGTCTTCTGCTGTTGTTGTTCATCCGCCCCAAGGTTCAACGTGTTGTGTGTTCTGAGCTGTGCATTTCTATTCACCACAGTTGTAAAGAACGGTAATCTGTGTTACCATTGCCTTTCTGTAAGATCCAACCAGTCTGGCCGTTCTCCTCTGACATCTCTCATAAACAAGGTGTTTCCATCTGCAGAACTGCCGCTCACTGGATGTGTTTTTGTTTTTCTCACCATTCTGAGTTAAAACTTTAAGGACTGTTGTGTGTGAAAATCCCTGGTGATCAGTAACATCAGACTCAGACCAGCCTATGTAGTACCAACCATCATGCCGCAGTCAAAGTCAATGAATTCACATTTTTGCTCATTCTGATCTTTAACGTGAACAGTAACTGAAGCTCCTGACCTGTATCTGAATGATGTTATGCTTTGCACTTCTGCCACACAATTGGCTATTTGGATGATTGCATGAATAAGCGGATGTACCAGTGTTCCTAACTAAAGTGCTCGGTGAGTTTATTACAGGACTTTTGCATTAGACGGCATTAGTTCAATTAGGTGTACCCAATAAACTGCCAAATGAATGTATATAAATTAAGCATAGCCTCAAACAACATTTAAAAGAATCTTCAGCATGAGGTCAATACATTAGCTAATTGTCTTACATCAATTTGATTTCTTAGAAGCTTTTTAGTAGTAAATGTCAATGTGTCTAACCGTTGATAATCACTACATTTTAGTTAACAGAACTGCATTCCATGCCTGCCTTGGCTTTGCCTAAATGTTCACTGTTGAATCAACAATCAGCCAACTTTCCCAACAACAGTCACATCTTATTGTCTTTGCCTCAAAACACTATATAGGATTAAACAGTATAATGTCATCAGTGGCAAGGTCGGCCTTTAAACTTTTTCTTTTGATTGAATTTTTTATTTTTTGCATGCAGTATGTCGTGAAACCTAGCATGTAACAAAATACAAAGCAGCAGGTCGGCTCAGTGCAGTACGCTGAACCTGAAACTACATGTTTGTACTTCAGATTAATGTATTGTTCTTGTACAGACTGTATTTTATACAACTAAACCAGATATTGTACTGTTGTCTTGAGGAAATTTTTTTTAGTGTTTTCTTGTACTGTGACTAACCAAAAAATTATTTTTAACATCAACTGATCTGTATCATTTTGTCATTTGACTAATTGTTTTCTTGATGAAATGTCAGAAAATGTTGAAAAAAGCTCACGACAGTTTCCCAGAAACCAAGACGACATCTTCCGTTTCTTGGTTCATCTGACCAGCAATGCAAAACCAAAAGAGGTGAAAGTTAAGCAGATACAAAACACAGAGAAGCAGAAAATCCTTAGTTTGGAGATGCAGGAAACAAGGAATGTTTTCATTTTGATAATAAGTCATATTAATATTAAAAATCAAAAAAGAAATTACTGCAGATTAATTACGATGGACCATTAAAAGAAATCATTTTATTGTTTCAGCCTGGATTTTTGCACAGTTGTTTTTTTTTTTTTTTGATGGCAGGTTTCTATTCAAGAAATGCCTTTTTTAAGAATGGCTTTCACGGTCTCGTCGTGAAATCTGAAAGCCCCATCCTCTTCTCTTATTCTTCATTTGATAGATGGCATTAGCCAGAGATGCAGGTTCGGCCCCAGAGCAGAGGGATGCAGCTGACCAGAACTTTGACTACATGTTCAAGCTGTTGATCATCGGCAACAGCAGCGTGGGAAAGACGTCCTTCCTGTTCCGCTATGCAGATGACTCCTTCACCTCAGCGTTTGTCAGCACAGTGGGCATTGATTTCAAAGTAAAAACCATCTACAGGAATGACAAGAGGGTCAAACTACAGATCTGGGTGAGACAGGAAAAAAAATGCAACATTAATCTCAGTATGCTGAATAATACATACACTCAGGGGTGATTAATGTGTACATATAGATTATTTAAAACAGACAAAATCTAATAATTTCTATTGTAACACAAACAAGTCTCTTAAATCTTGAATTTGTATCGTACCACTGCATCCACAGTCATACTGTCAGTGATTAGTGTGTTTTCTTTGTTGACAATTAGATGTTCCTGTTTGTCCTTGTGTTAGGCAGAGCCACATACTTTTTCCAGTTATATTTTCTTTCCCTGGAGCAGTCTAAAGTAGGAAAAAAGAAAACCAAGAAAGAGAATAATTCTTGCAATGAGAGGAATCCAAGAGCAAAAGTTTATAACATTGTCATCATTAATCTGAAACTCATTAGATGGCGTATGATACTACCACATACCAATAGTTAGAATGGTTTTAGATGTAAAGGTTCGGAGTTGGCATTAGAATAGCAACCCGCAATTTTGTTTGACTAATTTTTCTGACATGAAAAAAATCTCAGAACTGCACTAAAGAAAAAGTCCTTTATTGTCCCTCATCCCCTGCTTTGAAACTGTTTACCATTATACACAATTAGTCCGGTTTCTCCTCTACAGTAGGAACATAGTGTGGCAGTCCAGCAGATAAGGGCCAGAGCACACCGTGACTCTCGTTGACTCAGGGAAAGATGTTTGATTAGTGCAGAAGTTGAGAACTAAAAACTGGCAGACTGTGTTGCAGTTTGACCAGATATAACTCTGATGAGTCTCGTTCACAAGCATTTAGATAGCTGAGTGTAAAAACCTAATGTCTGTGGTTTGTTAACCAAAACTGACCCACTGTATCAGAAAAGCCATATATGGATCACGCTGTACTTTGCAATGATGAAGCATTGAATAATTTTCTTCCTAAGTAATCTTGAAATAAGACAATGTGGCAACAAACTCTAAAATCCCAACACTCTGCTGTATGTAGTATCATTTAATTCAACGGGGATAAAGAAAAAAAACAAAAATGTCTGTGCTGGCAACCTCAGGACAAAAACATGACTAAGAAGAACAAAAGTTTGCCTACAGTAGTTAAGCAAGTTTCATAGGGTTACGAGTCTAGTTAGCCTATGGCAAAAGTGTCATATTAGAGAGAGCTTTGACACACAAATCACTGTGGACCTCTTAAGAGCCTTGAGAGTTCTACATTCTTCTTTATACACAGGCACACAGACACATATATATATGTGTGTCTGTGTGTCTATATGTGTGTATGTATGTATACACACATGTACCCATAATAAACTGTACAAAACAAAGATGTTAGACAGTATATCAACAAAATTGAGTATAAAATACTGTAGTCTCTTAAATTTCAAGCCTGTAATTCACTTGAGGTTATAAAAGGCATATACCTACAGTTGAGAGGTTCTAAAATACAGATTCAACCAAAGGCAGAGTGAATGGTCCTTTTTGTTTATCCTCACCCCGTTCCCTAGATTGTCCTCTTACACGCTGCTGCCTGTCATGGATGTGGCATAAACTAATTTCTCACACTTTGGAGTTAATGACAGTTGATGTTTAACATCGTCCCCAGATGGCAGGGTTCATGAAAGATGCATGGGCTGGAGCCGCCAGAGCTGAAGTTGCTTACTGCGCAGACCGACACCCAGGACAGATATATTACTGAATGTTAGTGGAAGGCGAGGAGTTACCCACAGCACTCCTGTTAGATGAAAGTAATACATTTTTTTATCTTAATGTATTCAGCATAGCACAGCTTCTCTGCTCAGCTTAACAATAATACAGTTGTATAATTTTACAGGAAGAAGGTGCCAAGTCCAAGTAAAATGTTATTGGCTGCCGAGCTGCTGCTTGAATGGTTTTCATGGGGGAAATTAAAACAAGCTCAATCCATTTCTTAACACACCACACCAAAGTTGTGCATACAAGGGTTTGAGACAGCGATAACCCTCACAGTATGGTTCCTTTCACATATAATGTAGTTTACTGACCTAAATCTCAATCTTTAGAGTACCCATGGTTAATATTGCACACAGCAGCTGCAGGCATCACTTTTAATCAGGGGAGAACAGTTAAGCCTGTTAGTCTTAATCAGGCTTATTTATCGATGCAATTTTAATGTATTCACAACAACATTATCATTTAATGGTTTAACAGTTTCCCATAATCTGACAAGAGAATAAAGAAGAAAAACTTCTTTAGAACTTATTTTGTCCCCTTAGGCATTGCCGAAAAGCAGAGAGAACATCCTGGTGTATTTACAGGGTGTGGCAACATCAACACATGATGGGAGGGATTAACTTCTGTTAGAGGAGAGTTAATGATTCAACTTTCTCTCTCAGGACAGCCAGGTTAACCATTTGTTTTCTTCCCTCAGTAAAGGTTTTTTTTATTTTCAATTCCAAATAATGTTAAGTGCTTGTTTTCTATATAAATTAGTATTATACTGTATTTGTTGGAAATTCAGCTCAGTTGCCAGTAGTAATTTTTTTTTCCTCATCAGCCAGTCATCATGTGACCACTCTGAATTCCCAATTTTCTTGAGATTGTTATGTTTTAAGCACTAAAAGAAACTGATTCCAAAAATTCCTGGATTTCTCAGATGAACCATTTGTTTACAGGACACAGCGGGGCAGGAACGCTACCGGACTATCACCACAGCTTACTACAGAGGAGCCATGGGATTCCTGCTGATGTATGATATCACAAGCCAGGAGTCGTTCTTCGCTGTTCAGGACTGGTGGGCACAACTATGGATATAATTCCATACTATTACGTATAAGAAAGAAAGTTATTCATTGGGCAGAAAGGCCCCTTTCTGTATATAGATCATATTATGGGAATATTATTACTGATGCAATGACAAGTAAGCAGCATTTTGTCATCACAGCTGGTTGAGGTGGAGATAATTTTAACTGCTTCTCACACTGTGAGATAGTTTAATATATGAGAATGCATACATTATTTGTAAATTGATCATGTTTTTTTAATGTAAAATTATAATTTTCAATGTAACTAGTAACTTAACATTTCAGATAAATGTATCAGAATTGAAAAAGTACAATATTTGGCAGTGAAATATAGTGGAGTAGAACTATAAAGTAGTATAAAATGGAAATACTCCAGTACAATTATTTCAAAATTTATTTAGTACAGCATTTGAGTAAACGTACTTTGTTGCTTTCCACCTTTAAATTGTTAATAACTCACCCTTTCAGCATCAGTAATACATACTTTAAATACAGGGAAAATTGAGTACGAGCTTTTCCTCAGCGTTGTGAAGAGACCGATTGTCACTGCAGGACACACAGTTGTGAAAACATTGTGTTTGTGTTTCCCAGGGCAACCCAGATCAAGACATACTCGTGGGACAACGCTCAGGTAGTGCTGGTAGGCAATAAGCGGGACTTGGAAGATGACAGGCAGGTTCCCATTGAGGATGCCCAGAGACTGGCTACAGAGCTTGGTCAGAACACAGAACACAGAACACAGAACACACACAGACACACTCAAACACACTCACACACACACACACACACACACACATACAAAAACACACACACACACACACTTTTTTTATCACATGTTCACCAAGACCACACAAACTTATTAACTAAGTGCCTTTCACTCAAATTTCTCTGTCTCTCTCTCTCTCTCTCTCTCTCTCTCTCTCTCTCTCTCTCTAGGCTTTCAGTTCTTCGAAGCCAGTGCCAAAGACAACATCAACGTGAAGCAGGTTTTTGACAAGCTGGTGGACGTCATCTGTGAGAAGATGAATGAGAGCATCAATGGCAATGCCAATCTGTCAGCAAATCACAAGGGAGATGGCCTAAAGGACACACCCCACAGCAGCCAAGGTGGCTGCACATGCTGATAGCTGATAGTGGAACATCGTTGAGTGCTGTTTCATAGTCTCACAAACACACACACAAACAAGTACCCATACACTTTCACAGTTTAATTGAATTGCCAAAAATCTGTCATTGGGAATGTATTTTATCCATATGTTACTGCAATACTAACGTGGCTCCATTGCTCCTTTTTTTCTTATCTTTTGTCAACTCAGTGGTGTCTCTAGTGCTTCCTCATGATTTGAATGTGACTGTTACACTGGGATGCCAAACAGTTGCATCAAGCAGCCGTGCCTTCTGCCCAGTATCTTTTGATTAATTTCTTTATTATTTCTTTAACGGCTGAACAGCACCTTTTGCAGGTGAGGATGTGAACATAAGTGCATGAACCAAATCAGCATGGCATGGGGGATCACTGTGATTTACTTGTGCCTTGCTGCCCCCTTATGGGTGTCACATGAAAATGCATCACTGTGACTCACTGCCCAAGACCTTATATCCTGTGAACTAGTGTCATGTTATGCTGTTGAGGAAGAAGGCCCACTGTTCAGTACTATGTCAGCCATACATGAACGGTGTTGTGTCATTCCAGGTGTATATTTGAATCCAGATTTTTACCACAATTTTGGAGAGGAAATTCACATTTTCTTGTAATTTATAGATTTTTTGTTTGTTTTTTTGTTTGTGGGTTTTTTGGGGTTTTTTGTACTTTTATTGGTTCATGCTTGTCAGATATTTTATTTGCCACATTCATTGTGCCCCTCAAAAAATTGAGATTAAAAGATATGGATCAGTACAATATGTCTTCTGATTTCATTTTTGTGAAGTTAATTTTTTTTAAACAATGCTTCTAAATATTAGGAAAAGTTTGACAAGTTCCCACAAGTTCCCGTTCTTTGTTTTCATTTATTAGAAAATAAAAAATTCATCGGTTATCTTTTTATGGTAAACATTAAATTATTTAGGTTAATGTAAGAAATCATTGATGAACATTAATTGTTTTGTTTTGAACTTGAGTTGGTTGTAAAATTTCTGTTCATAAAAGTGTCCTATTATGAGGGCACTTTGGACACCAGGTAATATTGCTTAGAGCGAGAGCAGAGTCAGTGACATGTAGGGTATGAACTCCTTTTTTGCCTATCTGTGTATGTGAGTGTGTGTGTGTGCGTGTGTGTGTGTGTGTGTGTGTGTGTGTGAGAGAGAGAGAGAGAGAGAGTGGGCGAGAGAGAGGGACTAATCTGTGAGAAGATAAAGGGGCATGTTGAGCAGACACTCCTGACTGATCACACTTCAGCGTGAAGCCGGACGTCACTGCAGTACAGGTATGAACTTCATAATTTTTCCACACTTTTGTATTAGAATATTCAACTATATACTCAACAAACAAAAACAATTTATTACTAATCAAAACACACCTAAAGCAAATTACACCAAATGACCAAATAAAATGATCAAGCATCCATGATTGTTTTGCCAGAAAAAGTTTTCTGCCTATGTTCATCTATGTACCATGTACAGTTAAAAAAAAAAAAAAAAAATTCAGGAACAGACGGATGAGTTCTACTTTGTATTTAATAAATGTCAGTGAATGAGGAAATGATTATCTGATGTCACTGCTTTATATGGGTGGATGTGATAGTTCATTAACCACTCACCCGTGTTAGTAACTACACAATATAACTGCTAACAGACTGAATTAACCAAGTACTGTTCACATATTTACAGTACATAAACACACATACACACACACACACACACATATATATATATATATATATATATATATATATATATGTGTGTGTGTGTGTGTGTACTGTTGAAGCGAACTGAAAACTGAACAGCACTTGGTTGATTCAGTCTGTTAGCAGTTATACTGTGTATATTGGATACAGATGATTTAGGAAACTTGAAATTTTCTCTTTTTGATGTTATATTTAAAACTGTTAATTGTACTTTTTTGCTGCCTCAAAGCTGTCATCAAATGTATTTGGATGAACATGATGTTTTTGTTATAGGAACATTTTATTGCTCCTTGGAAACAAGGTAACAGTTGCCAAGTAGGTCCCTACTGCCTATCATCATCAACACTGCAATAAGGAAGAAAAAAAGATCAATAACTATAAAACTGTGCTAGGTTAGGGAAAATGGTGTGTGTGTAATTGTTTTATGGTTCCTTTTAGGCACTTGCATGTGACAAATATTAAACCTTGGACTTACTATTAATCATGAACTCATCGAGGGAGTTCCTACATTACTCCTTTAAACTTTTATTTAATAGATTTTTATGGGATATCACAAAGAATGGCAACGTCGTGAACATGCTACCTGTGAAGGAAAGGCACTTTTATTTTCTGCTGACATAGTTATGGGTTATAATTTTTAAAGTAACATTGATAAAGAGTGCTAATGTATGAAAAAACTGTTCCCACACTTTTACAGTGAAGAGTACAAAATTTCAGAGCTGGAGGATTTTAATATTCCCCTCTGTTACTACATGTAGTCTCACATGTGGGGAGGAACCTGCAAAATTATCACGTGATACCAATGCATGCTTGATGATCCTTTAAATAGCCTGCAGGCAAGTAAAATTAAAATAAAGAGAGTATAAGAACAAGCACCTTTATTTCACACAACCGAAACTTTGGATTATGTCATGAAAAACTTGCAACATCTGAGGAGGATATTAATACCGTTCCTGTTTTCCTGTTAGTGGTTAATGTATAACCAAAGCCAATGCCATTTCACCCGTGTTGCTGCTTGCTTGTGTTATAAGTCAGCTCCATACAACTAATTTTCCTATGAGAGATAAAATGCTAAGTTTTCCATTTAAATCTCCCTAAGCATGGTGACTAATTTTACACTCGATTAGTTTTCAATGAAACTAAAACACTTCTCTTTTTTGACAGAGTGAAGAAAAAAAAGCCAAGATGTGTTGCTCAGGCTTTCTCAAAATGATGATGTTTATCTTCAATGGTGGCATCTTTGTAAGTTCAAAATAAGAAAATGTTTTGCTTCTGCTGTCAAGCTCTATTTCATTTTTCATGGTCTCACATGAAAACAAACTATTTCTCAGAGTTTCGCATAATATAATCTTTCACTGCTAAATCCAGAACAATGTAGCTGTTTATTTCCTATATTCGGTGACAGCTTAATGGAATAGTTTGGCATTTTGGGATTTACACCTGTATTCTTTCAGGCCAAGGGATAGATTGGGGGATTTATTACCACTCTCAAAGGCTAAGGGTAAGTTAAAAATAAAACTAGAGCGAGGACACGCTTAGTTTAGCATAGAGACTGTAAACGGGGAAAGTGCTAGACCAGCTCTGTCTGAGGCTAACAAAAAACTAATCACTCAATAACAGAGTTTCACTCACTAACAGAGTTTCTGCTGGCTACCTGTCAAACTCACCATGACAACAAGACACGACCCAGCCCTTGGATGTATTAACAGATGCAATACTACATTCATGGCCCAGCCAAGAAATAGAGCCAAAATCTTAACATGCTGTCCGAATCATTGCAATAGCTTCTGCAAGGCAATGCAGTCTCTCATTCAGCATTCTTTACCTGGTTTCTCTGAAAAAGTTAAGCATGTTTCTGGGGTTGACTGCCAGTATTCTAGGACAAATTGGCATCGGCTTCCATGAAAAATCAAGTCGTCATAACTTGGTTTCGTCCATATTAATTTTTCTAACTTTCTGGTTGTAATCTCTCCTCCCTAAAATCTTCTGTAGAATTCATTAATTTCTGCTCTGCTGTTACTACAGACATGTCCGTTTTCTTAATTTTTAATATTTATTAAAGAATACTTGTTAGAAATACTTCTCAAGCTGAATCCCTCTTGATCTACTTCTGGCCTCCTCATTTCTTTGGTTCAAGCTCTCATCACAGAGCAAGTATTTTTTTTAGCAAAACGAGGCTCTTAACTCATCTCTTTTGTTTTACTCAAGCATCTCACTAAGTAATTTCCTTCAGCTGTCGTTACTGTCGGATTGTTCATTAGTGAATCTTTCAATATTTTCCCATTATTTTTCTCCTTTCTTTCCCTGCTCATCATGCAGTTGGCAGGTGCAGCCATCCTGGGTGTGGGTGTGTGGGTGAAGGTGGACAGTGGTTCTTTAATGGATGCACTAGACCATTTGGAAGATGCACCGTCCGAGTTTTCCCACCTGGTCAATATCTGCTACCTGCTGATGGCAGTGGGTTCTGTGTTGCTGAGTATTGGCTTCCTGGGCTGCTGCGGAGCTATCAGGGAGAGCAGGTGTATGCTGCTTACGGTAAGCAATGTTTTTAGGTTCAGCACTAAAGAGCGTGGAAATAGACTGAATACATGAAGTTAAAAAACAAAAACTAATTTTGATAAAGGTTGGCTCAATCATATTAATTATCATTTTTCTTTTAACAGTAACATATGTTGTCTTCTGTGTGTTTGAAATAACGACACAGTGTTGCACCATTGTAGAAGAATGAAAACGTCACCTTTCAAACTCTATTTACCATTAATATCATGGACCAGGATAAAATCTATTAAAGTAAAATAATTTAGGTTTATTAAAGTATTACTTTTCTTAGTTTTTCTTAGTTCTTTTTCAAATAGCAATGAATACTTAACTCGAGAGCAGAGAGATTTACTATACATTTGTGCCCAGCTGGATAGAAATAGTGAATTCAGGTGACTGTATATGTTGAAAAGCGTGCTGGTAATTATCATTTCCTCTGCCCTTAGTTCTTCAGCATTGTGCTGATCCTCTTCCTCATTGAGGTTGTAGGAGCCGTGGTTCTGCTCGTCTTCAAGAATTTGGTAAGTGGCTCTAAAAAGCCTCTTGGTAACAACTACTAGTGGTCAGATTTAGAAACTTGAATAAAAAAGAAAAACAGGCAAGAGATTTGCTGAAAAGTCAAAAAAATATGATGATGTGTTATCGTCTATTTGTCCCTCTCAGGCTGAGGACCTTCTCAAAGGGCTGGAGAGAAGCATGATATCAAGCATTCAAAAAGAATACGGAAAAAGTGAAAGTCTGACCTCTTTCTGGAACACTACCATGGATGAGGTACTGTATACTTTACCTCTTAGACATATGATTCTATATGCATCTGTATGGTCACAGGCAATTATGTGATCCAACTTCTGAGGTGAAAGTAGTGGCTCTCAGAGTGTACACCTCAACCAATACTATAACTGTTTGATTTCTTTAACACGTACACTTTTAGGATTTGCAGTTAAGTCACTCATTCTTTTTGACTTTTTGACTGTTGGGGTGATCGTTCTTCTTTTACCACACATTTTTACATTTCCATACCTGAGGAGCCTCCGCTCGTTTCCACACTATAGTATCATATTAGTGTTAATATTACTGGATTGATTTCAACACTTTTTGGTTTCCTTCTAGTTTAAGTGCTGTGGATTCAGCAACTACACAGACTTTGAGGGGTCCCCTTTTTACACTGAGCATGGAGGAAATGTTTATCCACCTAGTTGTTGCAATGAAACCCCCAGAGATAGTAGATGTGATGGAAGCTTGGCACATGATTCGGTAAGAGACCAGCTTACTTTTGGCTTAACCTTATGCAAGTTCACATCAAAACTTTTAATTTTGATGAAGTGGAGCAATTCAGCCACTGCCCTTGCTCAGACCAGTTGCTTCTCTTCCAGAATGTCGAAAGCTGCTTTAACAAGCTGCTGCAGCTGATAGAGGACAACGCTGTGATCGTTGCAGCTGTGGCTCTAGGAATTGCTGCTCTTGAGGTACAGAAAATGCGCTTATGTGTCACAGTGTTTGTGGACACACATTTGAGTTAAGGCTTTTTTTTATATTTTGAGAAAAACAATTCTCTTTTAAATAGTCACCCAAGTCAGTAAACTCACTTTAGTCCCTAATCTATCCTATTTCCACAAAGCACAGTAGAATTTGATAAAGAAAGTTAGGATTTTACTGTATAATCTCAGCTATATCAGAGATATATCTATATCTCAGCTCTGTTACACTGTGTTTAGATTGAATGTTGACGAACTGTTGTCTTTACAGATTGCTGCCATGGTGGTGTCGATGGTTCTCTACAAGGATATTGGCAACAAGGCGTGATGTTTCCTGCTTGCACTGACAACATTGTAATAGTTCAAGAAATTTGATTTGTACGCAGTTCTCTTTGTATAAAGTTTGTTTTCTTTTTCTTTGATTAGACACAGACAGATAACTTAAGTAATGCATGCATTGTTGGCATGAAAAACATTAAAAGCAAAGATGGAGGGGCAGTTGATTGAGCTACTGTGTTTCAAAACTGTATCTAAATACATTTATCCTGTGATGTAGTTTTGCTTTAAGATGGGCTGCTGTCAGCTGACAATGAATGTGCTGATACATATGGCCAGTAACATGTAATGATGCACATTGCAGATGAGAACATGCATAAGTTGTGTCAGTTGTTTCCGTCCCATGCATTCATTTCAACACTATGTAAATAAATCTTTTTATGTTTGATCATATAAATGATAAATATCACATTCTTGACTCGTAAAATTATTTTTATGAGGGTGGTCCTTTTATCATCCACATGAAATGGATTCTAGATTGAAACAACAGGAAGAAAATAACTAAAGCACCACATATAAGAATTTGAATTGTAGGCCTGTGAGTAGATATATGACACCTTGGTCATTCAGGAGAAAGGTCATTTTGATCAAGTAAGGTGCTGCTTTGTTTATCTGAGCTTACAAGGGAGAAGAAATACAGCCACCATCATTAGTGAATATAAGAGCAAAACAATCAAAAGTTATCACACCACTGGAAAATGTAAAACAACATTAACAATTAAAGTCCCTTAAGTCTCGCTAGCACCAATCATATCAGTATTTTGTTTACTCATATACATGAACTACATGAAAAATAAATCCCAAGTGGCCAAAGACTGAACAGAGGAAGGTTTGCCTCCAAAAATCAACTGAAGGCATTTGAAAATTCCCAGCATATAGTCATACAGGAAAATAAAAAATTAAGTTTTAGTGGACTATATCTATTTTCCTCAGGGTCACATAAAATTCAGAACTACTCAACACATGTACAAATGATTTTTGCTTTGAAATATATTTTAGTCCTAGTTCATCCTTAACATGGAGAACATTAAGGAGACGTTATAAACTTGGCAAGCATACTGCCCTTAAACAAACAGCCAAATTGTTCCTTACAGACACTGTAATCAGTGGTCTTATACCAACAGTCGATCACTTGACTACCGGTATGTAAGTTGAGGTCTTTCTCTAGAGGTTGTGGAGGAGAGGGAATTTAGCACCTACATTCTTGAGGAGGCCAAAAGATTGACTCCATGTGAGTGCTGATGACTGCTCAATCTGTAAACAGAAATGGGTAGTTTTTCAGTCATCATTATAGTTTACATCTGCTGCTTACAAGTGGCTAAAACATTGACTAATACAGATTAACAGACGGAGAACGAGCTTGGGAATTTAAAGGTTAAACTCTAGTTAAGAATGAATCTCAAAATCATGAGAGTAGGCTGAAGTTTCAAGCTTTGTTTACAGATGAGTCTCTCTTGGTCTCAGTCTGTTGTGGTTTTTTTTGTTTTTTTTTTCAAACGGATTACAGATAACTTTTTTTATTTTCACTTGCTTGGTAAGGGTATGCAAGTGACTTTATTACAAGGATAACAAGAATAGCACTCAGTAGAGCACAGACATCCACCAGGGCCACTGTCAAACAACACACACCATACTACTGAGAAAAAAAAATTCTAAATCATTGTAAATTATCTGGATCTGGCCCAGTATTTAATGGCTTCTTCCCTTGCACATTCCCAATCCCTCCACCAAGTTTGGTGCAAAGTGGTTCGGCACTTTTTATTTGATCTGTCTGACAAATAAACCAACAAGAGACATAGGGGACAACTAAACCTCCTTGGGGGAGGTAAGTACACATCTGTGGTTTAAAATGCCTCAAAGAGTTCATCAGTTTTTCATATAAACACTTTCAATCACAAACTGGTGGTTTCAGTGCTTTTTTTTTTAATTTTGTAGCGCAATTTAATTCTATCAAATCCCCCAACAGCCTGTGCTTTGGGATACTTAGTGAATTCCTGTAAGTGTGGAAGATGATGGACCTCAATAGAAAGTAACATCAATGAATAGCTATGTTCAATTCAATTCAATTCAATTTTAATTATATAGCGCCATACCATTAGAGATGTTATCGCAGGGCCCTTTTCATATAGAGGACTTTATAATTTCTTGAGGGAATGAAAAGGTGTAGATGTTCCATATGTTTTGTTTTATGGTTAGAACTGTTTTACTTTGCTAAATGACATTTCAACAGGTTAACTGCTGCTGAAATGTTTTAAGGCAGTATACATAACACAGCATTGTTTACAATTTATATTTCAGTATATGTATATGTGTGTGTGTGTGTGTGTGTGTGTGTGTGTGTGTGTGTGTGTGTGTGTGTGTGTGTGTGTGTGTGTGTGTGTGTGTGTGTGTGTGTGTGTGTGCGTGTGTGTGTGTGTCTATCTGTTTTCTGTGTCTTTAGGAGGATTTATTTTGTGAAGTTTAATGTGTGCCCACTGCTGACTGATGAAGCAGCAGGCTCTCCCATCACATGTTGTGCCATAGCTTCTCTGTGACCCTTCTTGGTGGCATCATCTATAAATACCCAAAGTACTTTCATGGTGGGTAATACACACCAACTCTTAAGTGTAGTTGTCTATTATTTGTTCACTAATACCATGACATAAATTATGATAAAATCCTTCCTAGCACAACATGTGTTTTGTATTTGCCATTGTTTAAAGTGGCATTAACTCATACATTCTTGTATATTTATTACAAAATTACTTACATAGTTTCACAAGATTTATGTTTTATCAGAAGTGTTTTCAAACTGTATTTTTCAGTTTTACAAGAGAAAACAGCAGCACACAATTTCTTCCTTAAGCTTTTTTTGTGGGAGGCATTCTGGTTTTTAACCAACTCAGTGGATGAGACTCTCCCACACAGGACTAAGGCTTGATCATCTCCTTTGGGTCAGAGGCACAAGTTCAGCAAGGCCATCGGGTTCCATTCAAAGTTTTACCGTCATGGTCGCCTTCCGTCAGAGATTCCAGCCCGAGAAGTAGGACACAGACCAATAGTTCTCTGAGCAATTTTTCATATACTGTTATAAATTTTTATACATGGTTTTATTGACATAATTCCCCTTGGCCATATCAGCAGCGGAGGAAGTTGAGCAGAATACTGTCAGTAGCCGCAACATGAAGTATATTTGGCCTGTTTTTAGTTTACCACAGAACACGTGACTGACTAAACTGAGTTTCTCCTTTCACGGTAGTATCGAAGGCCTGGAAAACTACTGCATTAAATATTTAACCCCAGTGAGAAGCTGCAGCAATGCCACTAGTATATCCAAGTCTCTCACTGAGGCTTTGCAATATAACTTTAAAGAATGAAGCAACATTTCAAAACGGCCTTTTATTGAGAAACAGTGAATCCATCGTGTATAGTAAATGTGTGTGTGAGCAACAAAGTGGTAATGCAACAAAGCAAACAGTTTGTAAATTGTCATACATAGTCCATTGCTCATTGGGAACAAGTCTTCTTACAGTAATAGTGGGAGAGAAGTGGTGTTAGCAGAGGAGACAATACTTTGTAAACTGCTCCCTCTTGTGGAAAAACTTCATTGTGCAGCAAGAGAATTTGATATACCCACAGTGAAACTGATCACACCCTCACACATTCTACTTTATTTACTAATGTTGCATTCACTCAATAAAGCCAGTACTATTGACCTCAAGAAGCAGTGTGTGAATGTCTTAGGTCTGTGTGGGTGAGAAAGTCCTCAGAATAAAACACCACACGTAATTTACCCTTCCCATCCCTGCGTGTATCGGGACCATGCAGTAAAATGGTGGGTGGGAGAAAAGAAGCAATAGGGGAAAGTGCCTCTTAATACCCGTGTCTCTATGAGAAAGTCAAACACCCTTTCTGTTACAGCGTTGTAAGCACGTCAGGCCATCAACAGCCAGTGTGTGATCAGGTCACGGGTGAAAGACCACACTGAAGTCTAATGGCATAATGATGGGACATCAAGGGAGACACTGAGAAGCTGCTTGTGAGAATAAATGGACAGGAGACTGCTTGTTTACGCATAGAACATAAACTCATTATTGCTTTACAGCCAAAGGTTACGGAAAACACCTACTTAGAAAGAAAAGCTTTATTGTTCACTAGATAACATTTATAATCAGCTGTCTTCCTGAAACTTATTTTGCTGAGAACAAATTTCAATTAGTCTGCAATTCCTAGTATGTAAGATGCAAAAAACATGATATAGTAATAGCTTGTTATGGTTATTTTCCCCATAATTCCTCTTGTAACTGTAGATTAAGTTCTTTTATCTATTGGAATTTTCACTAAAAGTAGTCCAAATACCTGAAATTAAGAGCAATTTATAATCTGCGTCCTTGAAATCACTCTTAGTTTACTTTATTTTGAAACTTAGAGATCAAAGAGACCCTTTCAGATGTTTTTTTATGATTATGTCTTTAATGCTCACCTTGAAAATGACATCCTCTCAGTCTGGCAACCATCCACGAACTGGAGTTTTAAGCTTGGTGTGATGTCTGGTTTGGTGTGGGAACTGTGACACCTTCTTTGCATTGAAACACAGGTGAGGACTGGCAACTACCTATATATAAGACTCCCTCCATCATACTGGCAAAGCACTGACAGCAAGGTTGCCATTTGGAACCTTGGACCATACCACCAGACAGCTGTTGCTATAACGTTTCTGTTGTTTTTGTCAGTTTTCCAAATTAACTGCATAGTTTTTCTATTTCTCTTCTCAACTTTGAGAGGCATCTCTCTTTTTTTGTCAAATTATGGCTTTCCTCATCAGCCTCATCTTTTTGTCAAGCTGGAAAGCTGTAGCTTTTGCAATTCCTCTCAACACCTTTGAAAACACTTTGAAAGGGTCAAGGGTGGAATTTGAATCGTCTGGCAGTGGACCAGATGAAATGTTTCAAGGAATTGTCAAGGTTGTGCAACTGGACCCTCATGCCCTGGCCCAGTCGGGGTTCTTCAGAAGGGGATTGACGCCCAGGAGGGCCCCCTCCCATGGTTCCAGGATGTCTTTCCCTGCCTTCTTGTCTCAGGGGCGTCCGGGTCTGATCCCAGCCTCGAAGGCCCCTGTGAGTCCACTGCACCACCTGTACCCTAAAAGCCCCACTGGAATTGAACTAAAGAAGAGACAAGGCCTGCAGATGTGGCAGAGAGCCATAAATAAAGGAGACAAGATGACCATGTCCCTGCCAGTCAACCTGAAGGACACTAAACAGACTTGTAGTGCGGTACCTTTCACTCAGGTAAGAGGCAGAGATTTTTATATGTATTAGGCCAGGACCTTATCTCCTTTTTCTGCTACATAAAGGAGTTAATGACCAAGTGCAATAAGCTAAGATAAGACGACTGATTATTTACACAGTCAAATATAAAATAGCCCAGTTAGGAGGTGTTGATTTTTCAGGGGCCATTAGAGTGGTGTCTCTCTTTTTCTCATAAAGCTGATTATGGCTTTGGCGGTGGATTAGCAGTGATGGTGGAGATTTCCAGAAACACACCATGTTGATTATTACACCCTAAGAGGTAAATTAACACCGACAATATTGCTGTGCTGTTTAGCCTAATCTTGTCCTTCTCTGTCATCCTCCCAGCACGTGAGAGCGGATGGATGCGACACAGTGAAAGTGCACAACAAGCTGTGTTTCGGTCAGTGCAGCTCCCTGTTTGTTCCATCCGAAGGGGAGTTCGCAGGGTCGGTCGCTGGGGAAGGGGCCCTCCACCGCCGGGCCCCCTGCTCACGCTGTGCCCCGTCCAAAGCTCATGCTGTCACTGTGCCCCTGCGCTGTGGAGCCGAGGTCCAGGAGAGACGGGTGTTGGTTATAGAAGAGTGCAAGTGCGAAACAGGTAGTGAGGAAAGGAGTGTCGAGGCTGCAGCTTCTACACAGCTGTAACTGTTTTAAGGCTGTTGTAACGAAAACACATGACATATTTGTTTTCCAAAAACAATGATTAATCAGTTAAAGCTGAGGGGAACAGTGAGGCAAAGTTAAGTTTCTCATCTGGACTGACATCTTAAATCTATGTGAAATTACTGCCATGATATGGGCATTATTTTTAGCTGTGATCTCTACTTGTATAGGTAACTCTATATGTGTTTCTGTTTGTATATGAGTCTGAATGTGATAATCAGAGAAAAATATTCTGGTGGCTTAGTCCACCACTGATTGTTGACAAGATGACCTATAATCTGGTCATGCAGTTTTCTGATGAGGCTGTCCACATTGGATTTGTGTAAATGTTCAAAACTGTGTTTGGATTGATCGAAACTGAAATATTGTGATCTGTAACATTTTATTTAAAATGCCCTATTTGTCTATGTTCCTTTTGCCTGGCATTGTTAATTAGTCTTCTACCAACACTGTTAGATTTACAAGTGCAATCTAGTTTGCATGCAAAGCTCAAGTAAAAACATGAAGAGCATTTGTTGTTTTTTCCACCCACTCTCATATTCAAGTGTTCAAGTGTCAGCTCCTATATTTTATTAAAAAGCTGTGTTCCCGCCGACTTTTAGCACATACCACTTACATCTGAAAGCACCAAAGGAGAGAGCAAACGAGCTATTGAGCACGGGTACTTAGCAGTAAGCAAACATAATTGTTTCAGCATGGACCCCTGAATTATGTATAGGAACCACCTATTCTCATGCCCAATCTCTTTTCAGAATAGTTGTGGGAATTTGAACATCACTCAATACAGATGCACTTCAGCGAGTGGGCTTGTGTGATTATGTGTGCATGTGCTTTTTTTCAGTCAGGGCCCATAAAACCTATTATTCATTTATATCCTGGCACCTGGGCCTGGTAAAGTGAACTCATCCCACACATCCTTACATACATTCCCAAAGGAGTATAAAGAAGGGGGCTCTTTACGTTGCCTTGGCATGCTGTCAAAATGGCTGCTTAGATGGCCATTTGCATTCACGTGGGCTTTTGGAAAAAAGTGAAAGCGTTCATTACACTATGGGGGTGCATTGAGTCCCTTGGATTCCATTAGCATGTGATTAACATCTTGGGTTGATGGCTATATTTTCCAAGATTGATGGGACAAATATTTGCCTAGGTCTTAACTATGAGGAATTATGAGCCACTTTTAATCAGTCACTTTTTTTTCTAAAGGTGCAGAAGTTGGAGAGGTTGGGCGGCTTGTACACTCACGCTACCAATGATCAAATACTGCTTCTCCACTTCTCATTCTTCATAAAGTTGTTTGTAAATGCCAGAATCTGATTAATGAATAACTAAATCTGCACCTTGTTTAATCATCCATTTCCGTTATTATACAATGGTTCAATTGCTATGTATAATAATCTAAGCACACCACTATTTTGTTGCGACGGAGAAGGTAAAGTCATCGGCTCACTATCTCACAGTGTATTCTTTCTAAACTCAGTAAAGCTCTTCTTATTCCAATCTTTTGTCTTTTTTTTTCAAAAAAATAGAGATAAAAAAAGAAATAGGCATAGTGGAGGGAGGGCAGGGAGGGGAGGAGGAGGAGGAGGGGGCGGTTGTTGATTGAACAAACAAGGTGCACAAGAGAGTGCACCACTTAGCAAGACAGATGTCAACCCCCTTTGCATTGTGGGATCCGGTGGAGCACTCCTGCGTCATTAAGGATGGCCTGGTTCCCATGGCGAGGGGAAAGGAAGGAGCGAAAGGAGAAGGGCCTGCTGCCAAGTTCAGCGCCTCGGGGATCAGATCAGCGTCACGGGGTGCTAAGTGGCCTAGTTAGCGCTTTAAAACGCACAATGAGCTGCCTGCTCTTTCTCTGTGTGTGTAGGCCTTTTAACTGTCAGACATGGAAATGGTTGGGAGGTGTGCGTGATGGAGGGGGATTCAAACGATATCAGTTCAATCAAGGTGTATCAAGGGGAAACTGAATTATACATGGGGAATTTGAGGCCTATTTTTCGCCCGGAATTTCACTTTGAAAAATGTTTTTTCAGACCAGTAGATACAGTTAATTAACGATGTTAGGTGCTTATTTTGGTTCTATGTGCCTTTTGGTAATTGGCTGGAAAACATAATTTCCCCAGACTTGACGATTTTGATGCTTCTTACCCTGGCCGTCACATGTGTTCTCGCTGTGGCCTCATAGATCCTACACTGCTAGCTAGTAAGCAGTAAGAGGAAGGTGGAGCTAAACCATCATCATAGACTGGAAGAGACTGGAGTGCAGATCAGGCTCCTAGATCTGGCCCCAGTGAGTGAGAGTGAACAAGGGTCCATCATGCACTCACTGGAAATAAATCTGGGTTGGTGTTAAGTCATAGGCCAGACAAATGTCTCACCTAAATCCCACCAGTACAGGTTTACTGCTGTAGGTGTCAGGCTCTAGGTGTGAGGGTGTCTGGAGCACAGCTAACATTTACCCCTCACTGATACCGTGATACATTTTCACTCTGTGGTGTTAGTCTGGACCAGCTGGTCAGAGCTGGCTCTGCTGGAGATGGTTCCCCGGGCGAAGCCTGGCAGCCTACTGCCACTGGCTGCCAGCCCGCCTGCAAGGGTGTCTGCAGGGTGCTGAGAAGGACAGAGAAAGGTGTAGCCTGCGGATCTTAAAAACATCAAAGTTCCTCGTTGGATAAGATCCTACTCTGGTTTTAGAATCTGTAACTACTACCCTTACTGCTGCTGTTAAAAATACCGCTAGTAAAGTGTAGTATAAAATAGTTCAGTGTGTGTTTGTATGTATATATCGTCAGCTGGAATTTGCTCCTGCCCATGTCATCCTGGATCATACTCAAACTGAGGGTCTACCATACTGACTCAAAAGCAACTTGAGACTGACATCTTTTTAAAGTTAGGTACATCATGTGTACATCATGTGTTTTTTCATTTCAAAGTAAAGTAAATAACTGCAGGTTGAGCCTTAACTTACAGGACTGGACCAAGACTGGACTTGATGTGTAATGAGAAAAACACACACACACACACACACACACACACACACACACACACACACACACACAACCATATATATATATATTAGAATGCTGTCAATAAACCAAACCAAGCCAAAAAGCTCACTAATAGCATAACTGAGTATATTAGTTTTTTATTTTGTGGTATTGTATTCATATTACCTGATTTGTCCAGAAGAATAACTTGTATATCTGATATCTGCAGTATTTTTAGCTCTTTTGTCTGTTTTGTAGCTGACAAAAACAGATTCCTGACCCAGTGACCATTTGGCTGCAGATTACAAATGTACTGCATATACAGTGATAGTCGTAGGTCTATGTATCCGTTTGCAGTGATCATAGCTTCAGTGTAGCAGCATTAGGGTGGCTGAGTGTTGAGCTGTCAGAAAACCCTCTGCTGGAGTGTGTTGATGATAGCAATGTCACTGTGGCAGGTGCGGTCCTGCATGCCATGCAGGTGATGTCTCTCATGCTCACTTAGCTAATGACTCCAATTAAAGTAATTAAGAGCTGGCACTGTGCAACCTGCTCACCCTCACTCTGCCAACCCATCCATTCCCCTTCCTCTTCACCAGCACACATCAGCGCCCACCTTGCACCACTACATGCCATCATCCGTTGCACTACTTCTGCTCTCCTGCCTTCCCCTCATCTGTCTCTCATGGGCACCTCATCCTCTTCTTTATGCCACGTCTGTCCTGTGCCTCTGCTCCTGCCGAGGCCTTTAAAAGAAACATGAAGCTTAAAATTAGTTAAATGCTCTACTCCAGAAACACTTAAGAGACCCTCAGTCCAACTTATTGACGGTTACAGAGGGAGACAGCAAAGGTTGGGTCCGGCAAGGGAAAGGGGGGAGTTAGAAAGGGAGAGGGGATGCAAGCCAGTTCCTGACGAGGGAAGAGATAATTGTTTTGTTTTGTTAGGGGCCCCCTCTTCAGTGTGGAGGGAGTTGAAATGACATGCCACACATGGTTTTAGGATGTAGTGGGCAAAAGGAGGGGTGGAGGAGTGCAGACTTAATGCAAGAGTGGGAAAAGTGTAGAGGAGGGGGTTGCAGCACAGACAAGGCGGTCATACGTAGCACAGAAAAGAGCTCCAAAAAAAGATGCAGCCACAACGCACCGTTGGAATCTGTTAAGTGGTTTTTATGCCGACAGATTCACAAGCTCCCCAAACTTTGATTATGATCATGAACATTGATGTCTTCCACTCACAGGGCATCTAGAAGATTTCAATGTCAAAATAGACATTAATCACAGAGTTGAATAAACAGTCAACAAATTCCAACACTGGGAAAGACCACACCGGGCCAAGCTGGAGACATAGCTTTGGCTCCCGGGTCTGGTCAGATTTATCAAAATTTATGAAACGGCAAACATATGAATCTCTGGTGTCTTGGTGTGCTTTCAACACTTGAAATCCCAGACTGACAGACGATGTGCCTGGATTTATAGCTGGCGTGGCAGAAAAAACACTTTTCCAGAATCTCATCGTATTTTCTGTGAGAAAAAGACTTTGATGTGAACTCTGGGTTTTACATCCTCTTGTTTTTCCTCAAATGTCCTTTCCCTTCTGGCCCATTTCACATTTAATTATCTGTAACATTTACTAGAAGCTAAAGTGTGAAATGTGGCTGAGGCGCATTGAATATATGTAAAACTAACTATGCTTCTTTCATTGGATAGGCTGTATTCATTTTGTGACCCCACATAGTGACACAGTAAAGCGAATCACTGGTGACATTCAAAATAGATTTTCATGGTGAGCTGAAAGCAGAATGCTTGTGAAAACCACCATCATCAAAATTACAGCTGAGCACACTTTGGTAATCTGGCAACTAACAGCATCAAGCAAATTATCCTGGTGGACTGTCTCTTTGAGCCAGGCCGGCAAATCACCTCCAGAAGCCTGTCATCACTTCCATGAAGATAAATGGTATCATTACGCAGTCTCCATCATGCATTAGCTGATCTGGAATCCACTTTCTGCTCAAAAGTGGAAATGGCTATGGATTACATTCAGTCATCAGACAGAAAATATTCAACAAATGTTGCTAACTCCTTTTGCTATGTGGCTCATCAGGATGCGGCACCGGACAATTCATGACAACACAGTTTGTTCATTACCTCATCTTGAATTACAGTAATGAATCATTGATTTCTGTTCTGTCTGTTAATAGGGCCGACACCAACACTGAAACAGTTTATCCAACTTCATTCTGCAAGTGTCATAGATATCTGTCCATGAACAGTCATCCCCACGGTGGGTAGAGGAAGAAGGGTAGCATGCCAGTGTGTGTGAGAGAGAAAAACCGGAAGAGTGATTGAAAGAGAGACAGACCTGCACATAGGAGGTGTGTGTGTTTGGGGGGGGGGGGGGGGGGGCAGCTAGCCAGTGTTCAAGAGAGATAGGCCAAGTGAGAAAGCGAGTGAGTGTGTGTATGTTAGAGTTCGTGTGGATGGGGTACAGAGGAGGGGTGCAGGTGGCATGGAGCTGGCGCAGGCCTGGCCTACTGTCCCCTGGCAGTGCCAGACTCCATCTGTCATCAGCAGGAACATCTGCAGCCCAAGGTGCCCTTGTCACCCAGCGTTAGAGTAACGAGTTTGGCGTTTCCATTAGTCCAGGGTCCTCGCCCGCCCGGCCGGCGCTGGCCAAAACCATGGCATTTTGGGTGTGAGCTTGTGTGTGTTTTGCCTGTGAGTGAGTGCGCGTCTAGATATGAAAACGGGGAGAGGGGAGAATGAGGGAGTGAGCTGGGGGGGTAAACTGGGTTTGTTTGTTGGTTTGTGTGCTTGAGCATGTATGCGTGTGTGTGTTTGCAGGAGAAGCGAGCGCCGAGCCAAAACAACGTGGCGGTGCAGCGCGTTGACCCAGCTGGGCTGAGCCTGCGTGTCGAGTCATGTCCCCTCCTGATGCGAGCGTGCCCAGTGCTCTCACACTGCTGCCAGACCTGGTCTCTGGTCCCCTCTCCTCCTCACTCCCTCTCTCTCTCTCTCTCTCTCTCTCTCTCTTTCTCTCTCTCTCTCTCGCTCTTCCCCCTTCCTGCATCTCCCTGTCTTCCATCTGTCCTCCTCCCTCCTATCTGCCCTCTCTCCTTTACCTCTCCGTGCCCCTTGTAGTTTCCTCCCCCCGTACACCATCGGTCTATACTAAGATTCTGCCTCAGAGCGCTACCCACATTTTTATCTTCCTTTTCCCTAAAAAAACAGATGGTACTTCTTTCCCGGCTCCCTCTTTTCATCCCTCTGTCTGAGCTCTCCCCCCTCCCTCCCTCTCGTCCTGTGTTTCTTTCCATCCAGCCGGCGTATCACTGATCCTAACTGGCAGCCCACCTGTTTATTCTGTCTTTTCTCCCCCCTCCTCACTGATTTGAAAACCTGAATCATTTTCTCTGTCACTCAGGTGCAACAACATGGTTTTATTATTACTTATTGCAGTTAGTACCTTTTCATGGCATTTTGTTAAGACTAATGGCAGACAGTTATCAACTCCACTTTCAGCAAGATGGCTGCTGTTTGTGTTTTGCACCACATGGTGGCTCTAACGAGCAGCAATCTGTCTCAACATTAATGAACCGAGCTTTGGCTGCAATTGTGTCAATTACCCACAGAATACTAATCAGACAAACATGAGCACATCAGAATGAGATAAGATTGATTATATTTTTTTCATTTTCTGTGTTACATGCAGGCGTCCATCATAAATCAGCTTTGACAGGCATCTATGAAGCCTCTGTTCAGCCTAAAGGTCTGAGGGAAATTAGACACCACTTAATAACAGCCGCACATTCAGGCCTCAAGCGAGTTGGACTTTTTGAGAGAGTCTGTGACATTTGAACTTCATACACTCACTCAAACACACACTCAAATGCACAAACGCTCTTCATGCAAGACTTAAATAGGTCTCAATTAAAGCTGCAGCTTTGTTCTTTGCCATTTCAAGTCCAGTCACTTTCTGTGAGAGAGCAGAGGGTTTTAAGTTATAGTTAAGATTTATTTTACTGTCACTGTCACTTTATTCTTGGCCTGTCCTACAAAGGTTTCTCAACCCCCCCCCATCAACACTTAAAAAGAGTGTGGAGATAGAGTGAGTGAGGCAGCGAAGGAGAGCCATAGCGAGATAAAGAAAAGGGAAGCGACAACTGCTAATCAATAAGATTTCTCCAACCTCGTTTTTTTTTCTCTCCCCCCTGAGGCCTGCAGCATTCAAGACGAGCCAAGACGAGCTTGGCATTGTCGAGCATGCCTTAAAAAGAAACACCTGCGAGGTGGAAGACTTAAAAAAAACAGCAGAAAAAAAATCCTGCTTTTCGCAGCTCTTAAAAATGTTGGCAAATGTTCCATGGGTTTTCTGGGAACAAAACAGTAAAAAGAAAGAGCTCCCATGCAAGTGAAGACAAAAGGGGATGGTTTTCCATAGAGATGGAGGTGTCATTACACTTGAGATGGTTGCCAGATTTGGACTTATCTTACCCCCTCCCTCCCCGCCCCCACACCCATCCTTGTATCTATAGCATCTTAGTTTATTATCAGTGCTTTAGCAGTGTGGAAAACAAATAATGAATGGTAATATTTAGCTGTTGACAAAATATGTATGTGGCTTTAGAGGGAGTTGGGAACGGGGGAATGTGCAAAGAGATAAAGATGGAGAAAGCCGGGGAGGGATAGGAGAGGAGAGAGAGAGGAAACTGGGAAGGGGGGTAACTAAAACAGATGGCACTCTTGGCATCCACCTCTCTCTTAAATCTGTTTCTGCTGTTTTTCTCATGTGCATGAGGCTTTAACCCTGTGGTAACCTGTGTCCCAGCCTGACCCCGAACCTAACGGCTGTATGTAACAAGCCTATGGTGTGTGTTTGCATGTACATGCGCATGTTCATCTCTAGTATGTCTCTGTCTACACACTCAGTTAATCGGCTCCCTATGGAAGTGAGCATTAGCAAGTGTCAGTGTTTGGAAGCCAAACTTTAAATTGTACTGCGCCTATCTGACACTTCACCTGAGAAAGAATGGGCAGTATTTGGAGTGAAGCTGGTTTTTAATCACTAGACTCTTATCTGGAGATCATAAATTAACTTAGCTTCACCAGAGGACCCCAAGATGCATATATTCTTTCCCTCCAATTTCCACAATTTTTCTGAATTCATTTTTTATTTCTGCACTTTTGCCAACATTCAGAATCAATGTTAAATGAAAGGGGTTACTGACAGATATCAATTAATTACTGGTGAAAGTAAGTATCAGACTTAAGTGCAGATTAAAGGTATATACTTGAGCACTCACATTTCATTGTACTTTGTAGTTCTACTAATGATACATTTATTTAACACTTGTAGTTACTTTGTAGATTGAATTTTAATATGAGTTTATCTAATGCAGTGCATTTCTAATAGGTAAATCTAACCAATAGGATATAAATCCAAATTAGCTCTGTTTTAGACAAGCTGAAACATAGAATGTTGCTCACACATTAATCGATCACTAATAATAATCCAATGATATAATACATAGGTTTATACTCACACTGACAAGAACCTACCTAGTACATTTATTTTGATACTTTTAATACAGTTTACCGCTAATGCTAATGTATGTTTACTGGTTAACATTTTGAATAGAGGAGTCTTAATTGTAACAGAGCAATTTTACTTTATTATATTGCAGGTTATACATAAGTACTGGCTATGAATCTTTTTTCAAGTACAGTTTTGTACATCCACTTTATACTTCTACTTCTCTAAATTTCAGAGTAAAATACTGAACTTTTCACTGTACTACATTTATTTTAACTATGGTTCCTGTGTGTTTTAGAATTAAATTTTACATACAATGCATGCAATGATGTCGATATAAACTACGATGCATTATTGGCTCCACTTCAGCCTCAACTAATAATATTACTCTGACATTAAGCACATGTTGTCGCTCATACATTTTCACTTTTACCAAAATAAACATCTGGATGCAGGGATTTTACTTGTAAAAGAGTATTTTCACACAGTGATATCACTATTTTTACTTTAGTAGATGATTGTGATATGGTGCACATTTTTGACTATACTTGTTCAGTGAATTTGTTTCAAGCACCATATTGTAAGAGCTCTTCCATCAGTCCATTCACAGCTGCTACAGATCAGATAATCTTTTATTTTTTCAGCCTTGAGTCCAGAGATCTGCCTGCAAGTGTTGGAAATATTTTTGCTGGTTTAAGCAGAAATTTTCCAAACATATTTGAGGTAAAAGAATTTTTAGACCGAACACGAAAAGCAACAATAAAGTGCTGCAACTCGTGACTGATAGGAGGAATATTCTCAATTTGGTTCCAACACCTGGGATGTCTACTGTGTATTTAGGCCACATTCGTCTCACATTGAGTAGAAACATTCATGTGCTGACTCCCATACGTGCTCCCATAGACAGAGTACAAATTTCACTGAATGCACATCACTTATATGTGGGGTGCCTCGGTGGTGTGAGCCCATTTGCATAATCTCCCATTTAAAGAGGGATGTGCTGGAAGCTGGTGGGGGGTTGATGGTAAGGGCTGGGGTTGGGAGGTGGGAGGGTGTACAAAGTGCCCATTGTGCAGTCCCAGGATAGGGAAAATGCCCTGTAGGGCCTGGCTTGTGTGTATGTGCATGTGAGAGGGTGTGTATGTGTTTGTGAATGTTTGTCTGTTTGTGTCTGTGTGTGGGAGCCACACCTGTCAGGAGAGCCTGAGGGAAGCAATGAGACTACTATAATTAGTGTGTACATGTCTATAAGTGTGTGTGTGTGTGTGTGTGTGTGTGTGTGTGTGTGTGTGTGTGTGTGTGTGTGTGTGTGTGTGTGTGTGTGTGAGTGTGTGTGTGTGTGTGTGAAGCAGATATAGTCAAAGGGATTTTATTAAGACAGACAAGAGCATTAAAATCTGTGAGCCATATCAATCTTTTATGTCCTAATTGTTTCCCTTTATTAACTTGGCTTGTTATCATGCCATTTTCTCTTTCTATCTCACTGTCAAACACACACACGGTCACACATACTCCCACTCACTCTCTCCCACACTCAGCAGTAACCACACTTAGCAGTAGCAGCATGATTTGATTACTTCTGTTCATCATGCCAGATCATAATCTACCCAAGACGCAGCAGGCCGATAGGATCAGACTGGAGAAATAATGGTAAAATCAGATTTTTCAGGGGCTTTCGAGGAAAAGAGCCCAGAAGTGCTGAAATGGCTGGTGGCTGTGTCTCTAATGGTAAAACCTAATGCTCAGCAATCTGCTTAATATCCCCGCCGCACTCATTAGATTAGTGAACATTAAGGAGATTGGAAGATTTTCACTCTATTGTTTTACTATGGCAACAGAGGGGCACAGAGGCTATACTGCTAATGATGAGGAGCAAGAGGTACAGAAAGGCCAGAAACAGATGAAGAGGTTACTGAAAGCTGAAGCTGGTGTCATTTCTGTTATTGTGGCTGTGTGAGGAGCGAGGGCACAGATGCTTGAAAGCAAAAATTCAGAAACACATTCTCAAATGGAGCGGAGATATAGTTAAGGATTCAAAACACATTCACCGACCATTTGAAACATTTCTGAACCCCCACAACATCACAAAGATCATTATACTCTTTCTTCATCAGTGTGGAAAACAGTAGCAGCCTGAAGTTGTCCCCCTATTAGTGACTAATTCCTCGGCTGGTTTGGCTCAGGGCAAGACAGAAAGCAGTGTGTGACCACCACCAGTAAAAGCAGCGCCGTGCTGGGATTCAGAAACGTTATCGGAGCTCAAAGTCCTAATTCCACACTGGGAATTCTGCCATCAGTAACATAATAAGTCCACTTTGACTGTGAGGGAGAGAGAAAAAGGTTTTTGTTTTTTTTTGCTCCGGAGTCTTGGCTCCTTCGGCGGTAAAGTTCCTCAGGCGAGCGTAAACAGATCAACAGAAAAACAGCTATTTTATTTTGCAGGCTCCCAGCAGTTGTATAGGCTAATAAGAAAAACTATTAAACTCATGTTCTGGGGCCTGGGGAGGGATTTTTCGGAGAGAAGGCAAATTATATGACCTGAGCTCTGTAGGGTGTTTTATACTGCTGGGGTAAACCAAAGCTGAACAGAGATTAGTACTGCACATATCCACTACAACTGCAGAACTTGTCAAAGGCTTACTTCCAAAGCCTCTACAATCCTCTCTTTGCTCGTATTGGCCTGATCTATGATCACATCTCACCCAGAAAACAGAATTTGTCTCCTATTAAGAAAGTTTGAAATTAAACCAACATTTAGATTTTCGATAATTATTATATGTACGACTATGCTGTCCTGTCTTATTTATGAAAAGCAGTGTTTTCTTACCTTTTTGGGAACGGATGGCAAAATTTGGCAAAACCAAAGACAATCGACATTCTGGGTAGCTTGGAAAAGGTCACACCGAGCTTTGAAAGAGCAAACAAGAGATGGTAAGCACAATGGGCATAGAACAGATTGCACTAATTTTGAGGAAAACTCAAGATTATATGAACATTTGTTAAAAATTTAATGAAGGCGGTTTGTTTTTATTTCCCTAATATTTCAAAAACTGATTTTGTAAATCCCTGGTAGGCTCTTTGGTGCATGATTTCTTTTTTCTGGTATAAGCTCTAATACAGCATTTGGACCTTTTCCTTTGAAATACATTATTCTCATTTGCTCAGGGATATAAGGTATTTTGTTGATTTTTTTTAAAACCTAAATTTTAACATACTGTCTAATGAAAATAAATCTGCAGTGTAAAGTCTCATAAAGCAGAATTTATTGTAAACAGACATCAAAGATTTCTTTGTATGCACAGCTATGCTCAGGTACATTACCATTACTTATTAAAAACAAGCAGGTATAGTGTTCTGCCTTAAGAGTGTGGTTGTTATGGGATTTAAATGAGGCCAAGGACAAAGTCATTTTCATATTGTATTGCTCATGATATGATGAGTTAGGGGTAACACTTTCTCCTCAGTTTTAATATTTAACAACTTCAGTCTGTTGTTGCTGTTGGTACATGGTGAGTCCATGCAAGATGAGCATTTGTGTGTGCACAATAAATAGCATAACAAACTTTTTAGATGGTGTAGGTCAGTATGTATAGACCCATATCTGAAGTGTCAGGTGGCATGTTTCAAAAAATGTGTAATCCCGACTCACCCTAACTATAAAAAAATCTATACTTAAGACTCATTCTAATCAGTTTTGTAGTATGTAGTGTTCTCACACTGGAAATAAGAGACAATTAAAGTATTCCCAAAGCTGACAGCATACATACTAAATATGCTCAGTTTTTGATTGCACTGTTAATGGGTATTATTCTCCCACATTGCGCTCCGCAAAAGAAAAGGAGGCACTGCTCACAGCTGCACAAAAATTAATATAAATTATGGATGTTGTTGAAACAGATCCAGAAAGATCATAGAAAAGTAAATATATTATCAAATCTTAGGAAAAACCTTTTTGATATCTATGTGAAGTTTATTAGTATTGTCTTTGTGTTTGATTAATTTCTTGGTGGTTTAAAATTGAAAAGTATTTTTGAATATTGTATAATAACTGCCAAAATAGTATGTTGTACATACCGTATAGAATTAGTATGTAGTACGGATTCAAGACACAGCTATTAACAGGGCCAAAGAATCAAATGTAAATTCATAGTAACATTATATATAAACCACTAGAGGCCACTAGAGGCCCTGTCCATAGGATTGCATGGATTTATCTATGTGCATGTGTAGTACAATTATGCTGTCTTCAATAGGTCTTTGTGAAGTTTTTCATTTTCTGAAGAGGTCTGCAATAATATTTCCTTTTTTATGTCATGACGCAGTGGTTCTTTTAAGAACTATCTGGAAAAAAACAGATACAAAGAATTGACCAAAGCAAAATCTTTGCTACTTTTATTATTTAAAAAAAAAAAAAAAAGTTATACGGACAACTGTTACTTGTTTCACAATTTAGGAAAGAGCTGTTTTTATTCAGCCTAAATTCAAATCAGTACTGTGTTCTATGTAAGGAGAGGATCTGGCCAAAATTAAAGATGTGCTCCAGTTGCTCACGGCTCCCATCCATTTCACATCACTGGAGGCTGAATTGCGCTGAAGTGTGCGGTGACTGCTTAAGCCAGGCCACAAAATTGTAGTTTCACTTTGAGCAAATAAACTTTGAGGTTAAGGAACCATTTGACTATCACAAAAAGAACAAGAGTTATCCATGTCATATATCACTTGTACACAAAACACACAAACATACCCACACACTCAGACTATTGTTAACATAGTGGTTGTGGCTCTGACCCTTTGTATTCTTTTCTCTTGAATTTATCACTGTCGGTTGTATATATTTATGACTGGCAATTGCAGGTTACTGTTACTGCCCTCACTGTTAATTAGTTTGGATGGGAGTGCATGAAAAGAAAAAATGCACTCACACAAACACACACAAAAATTAGCAAAATCACAGAGTGATGCCAGTATGAAAACAATAACCATCAGTGGAAATCTGGAGCCAAATTCAAAGTTGGCTCTTGGATTTGAGATTCTCTGGGGTAAGTTTAACCAAAACAAACACAGAATGTACTTGCAGAAAATCCAGGAATGCTTTTTACTCTTAATCCGTTCTTTTGTTGTTGAGTTTATTAACCAATGATATATTAAAGCCAAAAATATGCTACCTTTCATGTTCATATATACACAGTCATAAATAGAATAGCATAGAGCAGAGTAGAGTAGGAGAACATAGTCCTTTGTGGTGTGTGATTGTGTGAATGTGTGGGGAGGGTTAGATTGAAGCTGAACTCTGTTGCTCGAGTTGCGGCTGTCCTGGGTTTCCTCTCAGTGTCTAAGCATTTAGTTGAGATTGACACAAGATGTCTATCACACACACAAACACACTCACACACACACACACACACACACACATACATACTCAATTGTATGCTTTATAAGGTGCCCACCGATGTCATGGCAACCCCATATCCTCAGCTAGAGGGAAGAAGGTTTGTGCCAAAAAAATGCCATGGTAACTTTTTTTTTTTTTGAAAGCCACGTTGCCCAGAAACCTTTGAAGCTTATTAAGTGAAACCAGCAGGGAAACAAATGGACAGAGAGAGAGAGAGAGAGAAGGGGAAGAGGAACTGAGGAAAGAGGGAGAGAGAGGGATGGGAGTGCATCCTGTTCCAGGGCCAAAGTGGGTCTTTGTTTTAGGAGAGGGAACACTGTGAACCTGCAGTGAAGAGGGGCAGCTACCTCGCTATTGGTACCTTCAGTGAGTTTTGCAGAAGAGATGAGGAGTCCACCATAATTTATTACTAGTATGATGTTTGCGCTTAGTTCTTCTTCTTTTTTTTTTCATAAAAGGTTAAGATCCATGTTGAGTTTACACATTTCTATCTACTTTCAAAGGTTGCAGCAGTGTGGTAGCTGACAGTATATGGTGTTGGAAGAAGTGGCTAATGGACAATATTCAATGGAGTGTTGTGAGCTCCATGTGTGTGTGAACGCTTTCTAACATTTGGCTTTTTTAATTTGTGTGTTTGCACATGTGATTGCATTTTTACTCATGATTATCTACCTTGATCTAGAAATGTGTGTGCGCATACTTGATGTATGTGTTTTTCACTCTGCGCAGGTGTGTTTACATGTGCCTGTATGTGCTCGTGTGCCCTCGCTGTGTAATTAAATCAGTCCATTTCTCCTTGAGTTAGCTCGCGGCGCCAGCGGTGCTGCCCAGTGAGACAGTGTCAGGGTCTGCCAGTTTCATTAGCCCTGATGGATGACCTCATGACAAGCATTACACACACCTACACTTCAAAGAGAACGCACACCAACTTTGGATGACTGGAGAAGTGAATGTGCATGTGTGTCAGTGTGTACATGCTGACAATATGTGCCAGCAGGGACAACAGCAGGAGTATTTCATTTCATGCCCCTGTGGCCTTCTGAAACACCTATGTGTGTTTTTTGCATGTGTGTATTCCAGTGGTGTAATTATGTACACATGTGAACAGCCTGCAATTACTTTTTCATGTTTTTAATCATACGTGTAAGAGTGTGTGTGAGCACAGATTGCAAAGTACCATTGTGAGCTGGGTGTTGTCCCTCTTGCACCATGTGTGTGTGTGTGTGTGTGTGTGTGTGTGTGTGTGTGTGTGTGTGTGTGTGTGTGTGTGTGTGTGTGTGTGTGTGTGTGTTTGTGTGTGATAGCATCGCTTTGCGCATGTCTCTGTGTACTGTGTACATTGTGCACCAAGGGCAGGGCTCGGCGCTTAGTTAGGATTTTTGGTGGCGATTTCCATATTGCCTGGGGTCATGTGGGCACTGTGCCCACTCCTGGTGCTGTGGGTGCCCGCTGAGGCGTGGGGAGATTAAAGCGGGCGCACGTTGCCACAAAGGGGCCTGTCTAGTGCTTTTTAATTCCCCTAAATTAGGGCACGGTGCCAAGGCAGCTCCCTGCTATGGCAAACACTCCATAACTGGCACCATAACTACTGCTCAGCAAGACACGGAGAGAGAGACGCTGAACACTGGAAGAAAACATTCACTCACTCTCTCTTTTTCACACACTTCAGCACACATGCTTGCATACTTGTAATTAGCAGTCTGTAGCCTTTGCTAGTTTGTGGGGGGACTATCTTGGTAATTCGCTATCATTCACATCACTTTGGTCCTCTTCACTGCCTTCAGTTGCAGTGATGTCAGAGTTACTAGTGGAATGTGCATGCTGGTATGTGTCTGTGTGATTGTATTTTGTGTGTGTGTGAAGAGCTGCATACCCTAAGGGCAGTGGCACGCCACTAAAGAAACAGTAGGTGGACACTTGGTTGGTATTCGTGTGTGCCTTTGAATATTTGTGTGTGTGTCTGTATGTGTGCATTCATGCCCTCAGGGTAGTGGCATGCTGCTAAAGGGCTAGTGTATGGACACTGGGGTGTGTGTGTGTATGTCAGGTCTCCGAGGTCCTTTTCTCTGTCTGCCTAATCCAAATCCACTCTCTGAGGTGCTGCGTTGGCATTGGTGCATCATCTCAGAGCACTGCCAGAGTCTGTTGGTTCGCCATAGTATCTCTGATACCTTTGTATCCCATCTCATAGATTTCAGCGTTTGATCCAGCAATTTTATTAATGTCATATAAGAGGGTTCGTAAGTTTAGAGGGAAGCTGTTAGAGTGCTGCTTTAAAAGTGAATTTGTTTTGATAACTGCTGAAGCAGGTATGTGGTCTTTCCGTGGTCATTTCCATACTTTATTTTTAAATCTAAGACTTGCTCAGGCTTTGGTCAAAACATGTAACATGGAGGCATTTGAAGTATGATGCAATATATGGGCCGATCAACTATTTTGTGTGTATATGTTTGTGCGTATGTGTCTGCATACAAACGCCTGTGTTAATCCGAGTCTTTTCCAGCATCTGGAGCCTTGACACAGTTTAAAGGGCTGGCTCTGTCCACACAGAGCTGGGCCAGTGCTCACAAACACACACTCACACACATGCACACACATTCACACAGCTATCTAGGGCACCAGAAGGCCCAGGCAACGCCAAGGCAGAGGCTGCCCACTTTGGCACCGCAAGGTGGGGCTGCACTGGCGCTTGGGGGGGGGGGTGCTGAGAGAGAGGAGGGAAGAAGTACAGGGGAAGGGATGGGTGAGGGGTGACATGTATGCGTGCGTTTGTGTGTGTTTTTGTGTGTCAGTGTGTATATATGGGGGGGGGGGGGGCTGGCATGTGATAATAACCCTGGGAAAATGCCCATTCTCTCTGAAGAGAAAGGTGCAGAGGGAGGTGGGTGGGTGGGGGTTGGGGCAGTTTTCTCTGTTTGTGTGAGAAAGACAGAATGAGCTACGAACAGGGAGAAGGGTGTGTGTGTGTGTGTGTGTGTGTGTGTGTGTGTGTGTGTGTGCATTGGTGTGTGTGAGGGTTTGGATTTTGAAGGTACTTACTTCAGTCTTGGAGCGGTCCATCCTTTGCTAATGTTATTTCTGTCGTAGCTCTGAGGACAGGTGCTACTTTTCATTCACAGCTTTGCATAGAAGAAGAGGAAGCAATCCCTCCTCTTTTTCCCTCCTGTCTGCAAAATACCTCTCCATTTTTCCACATGCATCAAATAATAATCCCTAAAATTTTAGGACACACTCAGACGCAAGCACATATGTATACAGGGCAGAGTCAGGATACTATTACCATCTCTAGATGCCGTCTGCACCTCCTAGAAACATTCCCCACACCCCCCGTACTATCTCCTCTCCTCTACACAGCACCACAGATGCCAGTGTTGCCCTGCAACAGCTGTCTCACCATGTGCCCTACCAAGTGTTGCCACCCAATGGAGGGGAGAGGAAGTGAGGAGGAGGGAGGATTTGAGTGGGAAGAGAGGGAGGGAGGGTGCTGAATTTGGAAGGGAGGGACAGGGTCATGAATATTCATTTTTTTCTTTCTTTTTTTTAAATCCTAAAATGGAGTTGCCGTAGTTTATATGGCCATTGTGTTTCTCGCTTTGTCTTGATAATCAATATATAATCATTCTTTATTGCATTCTCATTCACTCAGTGTCAGTTTTCTGTCTCCCTCTATCTGTCTGTCTCTGTGAATCTCCCTCCCTCATTTGGTTCTGGATTCGGTCGAGGTGATGGCCAGCGCCCATGCCCCCCCCCCCCCCCTTCACAGGAAGCCCCTGGAAGCAGAAAGGAGAAGGAGGGAATGTCAGTCAGAAGGCGCCCTCCGATTGGTGCAGCAGGTTAACGACACTCGTGGTGACCAGTAACCAGAAGAGAGATGCATAGTAACAGCAGGGCATGGAGAGAGGGTATTTTCAAATGCAAACACTGGTCCAACAAGTCAGGTGCAGGATCCAGGCTCGATCCAGTGACAGAACAAAATGGAGGGCCGGGGCTGGTGTGCCGCCATTTTGGGGCAAAATATTTTGAGTATGCATGCCATGTCTCCTAATTAAGTAGAAATAAGCGGTTCAGACTGCAGTGTTAAGGCGTGGCAACCAAATGGCCGCGAGCGTTTGTGTTGGTTTGCTAAAGATTTTCAATAGCACTCGATTAATGAATGAACAATAATAAGCTGTATATTTTTGCCTTTTTAGAATACTGTGAATTAAGGGTGCCTCACTCATTACCCAGCCAATGTAAATGTCCTACTAATGACTTAAAAATTAATTCAAAGACAGACATCTGTGCCTGCAGAGAAAGCCATACCTGAGACTTTCATTTTTATTTTGAAACTGGAAAAAGTAAAGCAATGAGTTATAAAAGACGCCGGGACAGATGGATCTGGATGTAGTTTACCATCTGAGAAACTGATGCCACATACTCTTCCCCTGTGGTCTTTACTGCATTCTAAATAAATTCAATTGAGAGCTTGAGATGCTCAATAAAACAAAACTAATGAAAAAAGAGAATACAAAAAAGTATGAGAGGAGTTGTGAGTGCGTGTGGCACAGCACCCTACTTGTGTATTTGTTCATTTAATTTTGAAGGGATGAGAGCAGACAGGCATAAAGAGGGGCAGACGTAGAGAGATCACAGCATCGTGTACCGTATTGGTGGGTAGTGTGCCACACAGTCTGCCTCTTAAAGCAATAAATCTGAAACAGCATAATAGATAAACGCAATTCAGAACACAAAATACCCTGCGAGGCAAAACTAATAAAAAACCGAGTGATTAAGTGGAATCAGAGCTCTTAGGCAGTATCTGGAGATGGGGGCTGTCGCCATACAAAGACCAGAGCGGGCCAACACAACAGATGAGAGAGCATAGGGACGGGGGGCCGAGAAAACGAGGGCTAAAAGCAGAGGGAACAAGAGACAGATGATGGGAGTGAGGAAAGGAGAGATGGAGGAGAGAGAGAAAGTGAGGGATGGATGGGGCAACAGATCAGAGGGAGCCTCTAGTGTGTCTTGCTCTCCCTTTAAAGAAGAGCCAGGAAAACAGATTAGGAGTCCTCTTTTCTCCTGGGGGAGCACACACACACACACACACTCACACAACCTCCATTCAACCACCCTGCTCCCCCTCTTCACACAAACATAAAACTGACTAACTTTTACACTGTACCCGCCGCTGACCTGCCCGGCCCAGAACAAATCCACTCTGTGGCGAAGCCGTCACCGCTCACTGAAAGGGTGGAGACATGAAGACACAATGACAGCCAGTGTGTGCTGTAGTTTAGGTGACCTCACATCAGGTCACGTTTGCTAACTGTTTATGACACAAAGAGGAACGATGTGAGGGAGTATCTGCCTGCTTCAGAGGGAACACAAACACACATTCACACAGATACAAACCCGCGTGTGTCATTGTGTCCTTGAGAGTAGACTGTTCCTACGGAGAAATGTATGATTATTGATATGATTATTATGGTTATTATTATCATGGTTAATACCAATAATAATAATGACAACAACAACAACAATAATAATAATGATAATAATGATAATAATAATAATAATAACAACAACAACAGTTATTATTACTTTATTATTGTTGTTGTTGTTGTTGTTGTTGTTATTGATCATATTCATTCTTGATTCATTTGATTGTTTTCTTGATTAATCAATTATTATATAGTCAAATGTACAAAAAGTATGAAAAATCTCCACCACAGTTTCTAAGAATCCAAGATAATGTCATTAAATTGCTTGTTTTTTTCTGACCAGCAGTCCAAAACCCAAAGATATTCAATTTACTATCATACATGACAAAAAAGAAGAGCATCCTCACATCTTAGAATCCAAAATTTTTGGCATTTTTTTGACTGAAAATAATGTCTCAAATAATTAAAGGATTATCAAATAATTGCACATTAATTGTCTGTCAATCAATTACTCACCTGATCATTTTAGCTTAAAATAATATTAATAAAAAAATTTATTGTTATCATGTGAATAATCCACGTTTTTGGCTGATTAAAAATATCCGATTCACAACTGAGCTTATGCTTTAGCAGTTAAGCTCTGTGTGTTTGAGTGTGTGTGTGTGTGTTTGTCTGTGTGTGTGCATTTTTTTTTTTATCAAATTTGAGCCTAATGTCAGCCACTGATAAACCACTGCACTCCTTAAAGCACAAAGACACATGTGCACACGTTACACACATAATTCTTGGAAAGCTGGGACATCTCTGCAGAAAGACAAATGGCTCGTCCTGTCCTCCACGTCACATTCTCCTGGTCTTAGTTGTTTGATTATGGCTCACAGCCCCTGTCGCTGATCTCTCTCTGTTAAATGCATAGTTTGACACAGCAGGGAAACCATTTAAGTACTTTTTAAACAGGGGTGGGAGAAGTTTTCATATCCTTAACTTACGTAAGAGTAGCAAAAAGAAAATGTAAGTATTGTGCTATTAGAAAAATTTACCCACCATATCAAAAGTAAAATTAATCTTCTAGCAGAAGAATTAGCGCTATTGATATTACGTTATTATTCATTATGTTAATGAATTATCATTACTTATGCATTCATGTGTTAGTGGAATCTTAACTATTGACTTTGAGCTGCAACAAAGCATCATCATTTAAAAAGCTTATCATAATGTAAAAAATACAATTTTTTTTCCTATTGGAGTGGAAGTGTGACGCAGCATGAAATAGAAATATTCAAGCATTGTACAAGGATCTCAAAAATGTATTTTAGCAAAGTACTTGAATAAACATACTAATTTTTACTTACATATAATCCATTACATTTGGGGAGGGAAGTGAGAAATTATTAGGGAATAACATTGTCAAACTGGAGGAAACTGAAAAGATTTTATGACATTGTCAAAGATCCTCAGTGAGGCATACAAGATCGTCAGTAAGTCCAAAAAATATCCTTTACAAGTGTTTTAAGCACATCAGGAATCCATAAGCCATAGGAGTTATGGACAGTTGCAGTTTCTCCTGTGTGTAAGTTGATATATGTACTTACATATTTTGCAGTTTATTGCAAGACATAATGTCCCTTTTGTGGTGTTGTAGGTTATCATAATATTGTAAGAATTATTATACTATGCATTTTCAGTTTGTTATTACCTGTTTCAAGTAGTTGTATTTGTAAAAAATGAATGACTGAAATTAAATGAAAAAATGAATTGAAATCATGATTTTAATAATAAGGGATAATTTCTGTAATTTCTTGCACTAAGAGTAGATGAACCTTTATTTCTATTTTTTTGGGGGGGTGGTGTTTGTGTGTATGCAAGTATGTTTGTATGATGGGGGGGGCTCAGCCCGCCAGAAGAGGGAAGGTATAACTTGTATCACAAGCAGTGTGTGGTGTTCACAATGTTCCCTGGTTGAGTCCAGGGACCTGGTTGCATGTCGACCCGACCCCTCACTCTCTTACTGCTAATTTTCCTGTCTGTTACTGCTATCAGCTATAGTATAGAAAAGGAAAAGTTTTATTTCAGCATCACTTGGGTTAAATTTAGAGGTACCCCCCCCCCCGAAAAAACAAACAAAAAAACTACATTATTGTGTGTCAGTGGGAACTGGGGCACTACTGCTGCTGCTTTAAAATCTGTAGGTTAAAAAGTCTCCATGACTCTGTAGAGGGAATGTGCTCAGCTGGCAGCAGCAATGTGAACATACTCCACCCTCCATCCTATTCTCCTGTGCCAGGGCCGGGCATTCCTCACCCTTCCAAAGGCCTGTTAGTACCCACTCTTTTTCTCTTTTCCTTCTTGCACACAAACACATACACACACACACACACACACACACACACACTTCAATCTTTTTGTCCCCATGCAACTACTTCAGACCAACTGCTTCCTTCCTCCCTTACTTGCCACATACATTTCTTCATTTCCTTTTTTGTGCAGCCATCCCATCCTTCATTCTTCCCTCATTTCCCTTTCTTCCTACTATCTTTTCCCCCCTTTAACAACCCTCCATCTACACGGCTCTCCCACCCTCAGCTGCTCTCTCATTTGGGTTTATTTGCATGGCGGAGCGTAAAGGATACAGACAGAGCGAGCAGGGCCAGCAGAGCCCTCCTGTGTCCATCCAGGCCAGGGCTGAGATTTGTAATGCTAGACAACACTCGGCAATGCAGGGATAAAAACCTCGGCCGCCGCAGACAAAAAGAGCCTTGTTTTTTCCTTTCCTTTCTACCGCTTATTGCACTTCTCGCATGGAGACGCAGAATTCTCCGGGCCATTTCTTTCAGCTCAGGGGAGAGGAATGAAGATTGCAGAGAGGAAAAAAAATAGCTCCACTGAGTTTGATATATGGTCTTGGTATAGAGTATATTTTGTATAAGGCCAAGAGAGCATTTCATTTTCCCCTGACTTCACAGCAGCAGAGGGGCAGTGGGAGTATAGATGTCAGTAGAGCTACAGCCAGGACCCAGAGTGGCAGCAGGACTGAGGCCTCTTAGTTTTATTTATGTTGTCTGTTGTACTTTGCAGCTGTGCAGTCTAGTTTTCCAAATAAAGCTCAGCTATTTTTGCTTTTCTTTCTCTCTTGCATCTATTTGATTGCTCCTCTGTAGGTTCTCTGTGAGACTTTGCGTATTGCTTGTTTGTTACAGCTTGTAGTTTGACTGTGATTATCTTTGTAGATATGTGAATATAATAGGCCTATCTATATTTTGTAAATTACACTGAAGCTGCAGCAGTGAGCTGACATTTTTTGCACTGTTTTAATCTGTTTATCTCTTTCATTTTGGGAGTGTAGTTTTAATAAATGTCTTTTTGATTTTTTCCCAAAGGTTGTTCATTACTTTTAAAAGTATAGATATTTTGCAATAAAAAGTTATCACTTTAGAAAGAAATTAGGATTTTGTCGTTTAGGGAACAATTGTTTACTTTTCAGTTGTGTTAGTACTCCCTAGACAGGTGTATAATACATTCATTTGGTTGATTTCTAAATTGCTCACAGCCAGATGGTTCTCTGTAGCTACCTAACACTAATTTAATATGTTTCTTTATATTGTTTTCCGTATTATACACCTCAATATGTATTAATTTCTGGGATAAAAAATATGTACCTGTTGATTGACATTTATATGGCTGTGCACCTCGTTTGCAGACTATTTCTGGCTTGTGCCCTTTTTCATTTGTGCGACTAAGCTTGTCCACCTTTGAGAAATGAATATTTCTCTGCAACATTTTACCTCAATGACATCAGCTTACGAGCAAGTTATAGCATTATCGCTTCTCTGATAATTACTTTCAACAGGCCATTAAGGCATGCAGTTAAGTTCTGGCCCACCATGTAAAAAAAAAGAAAAAATTTCCCCTGATTTATTTTGGGGATTTAGAAACAAGAAATTAGGACTTAGAAAAAAGTCTTTGCATGTTATCTGAACTTTCACTGCCTGATCCCACAATGTGCCCTTCACTTCTCACAGTGAGGTTTAGGGAACTTATTGCCCACATAATGCTGGGTCTTAAAACAGCGTGGTATCAGAGCCATTGTGGTCTGTAGTAATGGCTGGTTAAGGGGCTGTGGTGAGACGCACCACTCAGGGCTTTCATTAACCCAAAGCTCAGTCTAATTGACACTTACAGTTTTCCTTACATGATTAGGCCCAGTAAGTTTGCTCCATGGTTTTTTTGTTTTTTTTTATATTTAATGTTTCATGTTTTCCTCAAAGAAACACAGAAAAGGAACAAAAAAACACGAACCTTTCTTTGGCTTGTTCCCCTTTTTAATTTGGTTTTAATAATAGAAGTCACGAGTTTATGACGAAATCATTTGAGTTATTTTAACATTGTCTCCCATTTGCCCACAAAATACAACAACCTAATGACTGTGATGGTTTTAATTTCATAAACAAAATCTTGTTAGATTTAGACCAGCGGGCCAAATTTTCCTTGACATTATTTTTAAAAACATGTATGATAAAAGTATAGGAATTATTGCCCAATTTAAACGAGGTCAGCTGCAAGAAGCTTATAGCGCATCTGCATAGGGAAGAGAGAGTATAGATTCTAATTGAAGCCACATAAATAGACAAATTCAAGAGGGTTTCCTCTATGTAGCGTCGATTACTCAGTGTACAGATTTTTAAAGAGGCATTTTCAATCGATCTTGCCGATTGTTTTGCGATGTGATCAGGATTTTAGAAGTTATGACTCACACAGGTTGAAGTTGTTTTATGAAACAGCTCCACGGTTTATATTCCATACAGTAACAATCAGGGCTACTTTCTCGCTTTTACTGTATATTAAAGATTTTAATGCTCATTAACATGTTGTCCGGGTATAAATCCGTTTAGGCCCATTTTTTTAAATTCTTCATAAAGATGGATTTGATCCGGGACTTAACCTGACAACGTCTTTATCTTTCTTTTTTTCCAGCACAGTTTCTTTACAAAGATGCTTTTGCAGGCAAATCCACTCATGATGTTTATGTTTTTTTTGTACTTTTTGTAGGTTTTTTTGTTTTGTTTTGTTTTGGGGTTTTTTGCAGGTTTAAGCTTAGCTTAGAAATAACCTGTGTTTGTTGGTTATTTCTTCAAAATACCTCAAAAAGCCTCACGCTGCACGTTTGGGTTAGGGGCGGGTTGTTTGTCAAATAAGCGACGTAACTGCTGATTAATGTTATTTTCGATTGCATTCTAAACGACTATGAAACAAAGCTACAGGTTTTTTCGTTCCAGAAACACATTTTCTGGATTTTATTTACATTTCCTAGAGGCCGTTTTATTATCTGAGACTTGTAGAAAAATCTGTCTGGCCTTCTGCAACTTTGGGATGTGGTTGGTCGTGCTGTGAGCTCAGAGTGTGGTCTGACTCTACGAACTGTTATTTGTAAATTAATTACGGGTTGAGGGGGAAAAAATCGTGTCGTGGGATTATTTGGGGTTTTAGAGGCTGTGTGTGGTTTTCCAATCAACTGGTCAGTCTCCAAACAGGCCGTCGGGCATGTGTGAGCTTCCCAGTCACCAGCATCTGTAAAAAGACACCAGAATTATTATTCAGACAAAATTAAAAAACAAACTGGAGAAGGTCATGAGCATAAAATGTGAAAATTATACAGCCGCTTAAGGCATTACGTCATTAAATCAATTAATCATCAAACCGTGTAAAATTATGAATTAGACTGTATTAGACTGGCTATGATAATAACCTAATAATACTAATAATACTAATTCTAATGATAAAACTACTACTACTACTAATACGTATAATAAAAATAGTATTAATAATAATAATAACAATAATAATAATAATAATAATAATAATAATAATAATGATAATAATATTACCCTGCTACTACTACTAATAATAATTATTATTAAATATTATCAGTAGTACTAGTAGTAGTACTAGTAGTAGTAATAGTAGTAGTATAGTAGTATCTATTGTGTTACTTTTATATTATTAATATCGTTCCTTCAGTTATTAACCTGCTGTTATTGTTTGTCTTTTCATTTTCATTTCAGTCAGCCTCTCGCCAACTTTGCTGAAATGTCACTGTAGCAACTTGGATTTTTATTTCGTGTGTCAACTAATGATAATATCAACAGTTGAATTATTTTTTCAAAAAAGAAAACAAAATTTGGAGGATTTTTAGGATCATATGTGTCACAAAAAGACACGTTTATATAATCACTTTTTTTCTATGTAATGAAATTGCTGTAGAAAGAAATTTTCCTTTTTGAGAATAGATTGTCAGGTTTCAGTGTCAAAAAAGGCCTTTAGCTGTTAATGGGCAGGTGAAAGTCTGCAACATCAAGTTGACCTCTTGAGGGAGACGAACGCAGTTAAACCACTGTCCATTATTTATATTCTTGCTATAGTCTAATCAAAGGAACCGAGTTTAAACTACAGAGTCTTTGTCGATTCCCATGTAAACAACATTAAAACAACGATACCACCAAAAACTGGGCCACCTGGGCCCCGTCACCGAAAGAAAAGCTTTAAAAACCATCACATCTCACCACAGACATGCTTTCCTGTTAAATTGAATCATCCAAATTAGGCTGAAACATAAACTTAAATCACAAATTCAATTACAGATGAATAATTAATATGGCCAAATGTGTGGGGAGGTCAACGATTAAATATTAATGAACCGTCAGGTTGGAGGAATGTCATTAGACGTCTGATTTAAAAAAAAAAAAAAAAGGACAGATAACGACACACGCACAGCTGAAAACAAGCAGCTTTTACAGGCAGAAGTAAACTCTGCTAATTTAACCAATCTGGGAAGATCAGCAGTGCCACGTTTATCTGTAGCAGCCACGACAACATGTATTCTGTCGTCTTTATTAAAGCCAACCGTTTATATTTGTTTAGCAAAGCCTGACATTTGAGACTGGTCATGAAACAAGTCAGGAAACAGAAAAGGGTGGATTCCTGAATTCGACTGTAGCTTGTAGGGGCAGTGCCAAGGGCTCTGCAAGCCATTTCGATCGGTTTTCATTTTCTAACTTCGACATTCTCTCTCTAAACCCGTTATGGTGCTTTCTTTGGTTTCAACCCTGAACCCCTGTTGCTTTGTGCTCTTGCTCTTGCGGGGGCAGCACGTCGTCCCCACGGGTCCTGCAGGCCACATTCTGGTACGTCACAAGGGTTCAGCTTAATAATCCTTATTAAAAAGACAGGATGTCCAGGTTCCATAAATGACTCACTCCTTTTAACTTGAAACACCACTGACTTTTTCACCTTCGCTGTGGGCCTATCCCGCAATAATTAGAGCATGTCCACATGTGTTTAACTCTTGTCTTTCTGTTGTCTCGGGTTGCTGCTGCTGCTTTTGCTGCTGCAGGCCTTTAACGACCCCCCCCCTCCCCCCAACACCCATCCTCTCTCCCAAAGGATGAACGGTGAGCACTGTCTTTAAAAGATGTATCTGTACGTGTTTTTTAGGGGTATTTACCCATACTCGGATCCTTTATGTATTACGGTACAAGTACTATTTGACCTGGTAGCCTGTCTCTGTCACATTTAATCCTGTTGCTTCCCTGCGTCATTCTGCTGGGAGGCTCGCTGACTGTAAATCTGTGTCGGTGAAGTGTTTGACAGAGACTTTAAGTTTACAGCTCTCGTCATCATGAATAACATTATTCCAAGAATACATTTCACCCCGTGTGTGTCACACCTCCACCAATCCCAAAATACGCAAAGACCTGTCCTCATAATCCCCCTGAACTTGCTCATATGAACCGCATACCTTTGGATTCAATGGTGGATGACAGTGGCAGTTTTTAAAAAAATATATACAGATATATTTTCGCTGAATGTAATCAGCCACGAAGAGATCCCCTGTTTTACGCAACTCATTCTCCCTTAAACGAACCTCCCGACGTTCTCCTGCAGCTTTCTGCAGATCTTAACGTTCAGAAACTACGGGAATCAAACTCGGAGCTGTTCGCGTGGTGCCCACAGACGGTGCCACTCCGAAACCTTCAGTACACGCGGGCGGTAGGTAGGAGCCAGTGCAGACCTAATCCCGCGCCGTCCGTGATTTAGCCCCTGGTCGTCCTAATGCTCCTAAAGCCCCAGCTGCTCCCCTGGCCGCCCGCTCTCTCCGCGACAGACTGCAAACCGCTCGCTTTATTAATAATTCACCTAATAATTCACCAGATCGACGCTGCCGGCTGAAGCATCACCCCCCCCCCTCCCCTCCCTCAACCTTCACTGTAAACAACTGCCCTAATTCCCCGTCTATTATTTGCGTGTGTGTGTGTGCGTGCGTGCGCGTAAACAGGGCACACGTTGGTCGAGGTGAGCTATTTAGTGGCTGATATTTTTGGGGAGGGAAGTGCAGGCTGTCTGTCGACGCCGCCTGAGCGCGCGGAGAGCTTCCATTTTACGCACCGAGGCATCCGGAGCCCCGCCGAAGCCCCGGACCGACGACGTGTCGCTGTGCAGGCATTCTGCTATCGGAGAGGCTTTAGCGATTTCGAAAAAGCTAAACGCAAGCTGCTCTTTCATCTCGTCAGCTTTGAGGAGGAGGCGGCGAGGGACCCGGGGTGTCCCCCCGTGTGTGTGTGTGTGTCTGCGTGTGTCTGTGTGTGTGTGTGTGTGTGTCTAACTCCGTGTGTGCGTGTGTGTATGTGTGTGTTTGAAACAAGAGAGAGGAGAGAGAGAGAGGGAGAGATACGAGGGGTAAAACAGATCGGACGCGCGGCGCAGGAGACAGCCGCTTTTGGACACGTTTTGACGACAGAAGCTGAGCGATTGCAAAGGCTGCACACGGAAAAAAAAACAAAACAATATAAACAAAACTTACTTTGCATCACCCCTTCCGTCCAGTATTTGTTTTTAATCGTGATATTAATATTATATCGGGAAGTTTTTTTAGCGTCTCTCAATCTGCAGGACAAGTTTGGCCGCTAAAGGACGCACCTTGGGACTTTGACGCAGACGTCTCTCTGACTTCTTGCCGCTGGACATGGACGCATCTGAGGCCAAACAGCCGTAGACCGAGGGCTTGGAGCTGCTGTCCTCTTTTCCTCCTATCTCTCGCAGAGTGGACCCACTTTTGAAAGAGCGTGCTTTTTTCTATCTGGGCCTAAGGCCGACTTGTTTAAAGGTCCTTTTTTTGCTTCCGGCAACAGCTAGGAGACCAAGTCTTCCTCCCTCAGCCCTGACTCTCTCCCTCTCTCTCACTTTTTTGGAAGCTGAACTTTTAAAGGAAAATGGGGCATTGAGAGGGTTGGCAGATCTCCCCACGCTATAATGGTACGTGTTGTGTAACTCAATAGTTCCCTTTGGTTGGGTCTATAGGGTAAAGTCTATAGGATTGAAAATAGACCAAGCGCCGCATGTCGTTCAACCGCATCCCAGCAGTTATTTTTAGGGTTTTAGTTTCTGCGTAAAAGAGCAAAACTGAGGTAGGTTTGGATGTGGGGTGCGAGGCCATAGATGATGATACCACACACCTGTGTGTCTGTGTGTGAGGGGGGGGGGGGGGGTGAGAGTGTGAGTGTAAGAGAGAGAGAGAGAGAGAGAGAGAGAGAGAGAGAGAGAGAGAGAAAGAGAGTGTGTGTGTGTGTGTGTGTGTTATGAATAAAAGTACGCACCTTGCCTGCCAGATTCGATAATAATGGATAGTAAAAAGTCACTCTGATTAACCACATTCTGAAAAACATGAAACACACTGATTGTCCCATAATTCTCATGCCCCAACAACGTATTTTAACGCAGCTCTGCATTTCTTAGGATTCTAAAGATGGCTTGCTTTTTCTGAACTGTACTCTTCTTGCTCTCCCCTACACGTAATATCCTCAAACCCTCCTCAGAGACACTCTACTTTTATAATAATTGCTACAATACGGACCGAAATCTGTCTCCAAATTTAAATGAGTTTACCCTCTCCGATGCGTTAACAATGTGCGAGCTGAAATGTTTGCAAATATTAAGTGGCCCTGTGGACACGATTGACAGAGTGGAGGCTGATCTTCCTGCGCTGCTCAGATCAAACAGAATAAAACACACAAGCGATCACAGATCGAGAAGATCTGAAAGGCCAGTGTATAGAGAGAGCATGTAGGCGGTATTTATTATTTTTATGATGATGATGATGATAATGATGATGATGCTATGAGCATCTTTTCAGTCCGTTTGGCTGCTGCACCATCCTCCACCTTGCACCCGGTCTGTGTCTTTTCTATCTGAGGCGGCTGCTGTTTTTATCAATGGGTACTTCATTTGCGTAGTTGATGACACTTTATAGCAACTACAGGGGGGTGGGGAGGTGAGGTGACACACAGACCGTCTTTGTGCCCCCCAGAACCATTGCTGAGAGTGCTTATCGGGAACGCAGCCTCCGTAGCATTTAATGTTGATCTGCAATTCAAGGGGAAAAGAATCTGTGCTCGGATGATGATAAACTAATGATCTTTTTAAACACTATAATTTACTAAAAGCGTGTATTTAAAAAAATATTATCACCACTGATTTGTTATTTTTATTGCTTTTTCTCAGTGCATCGGATGATTATTAGCTAGAAAATGATTCTCTGACATTAAACAGTCTCTGTCATCCTGCACTTCAAAGCTTTTCAGTTATAATGGCCTCGCTAAAATGCAGTAGGCTAAACTTGTGACCTACATTATAATTAATCTTTTATTATCAACCCAGTAGATTAGAGTAAAAGTAGCATAATTTGGGTTCAGGTCCTGTGTTTTGTGTTTATGATTTTAGTGAGACTTGTTTAATTATTTTAGGGGGACAATAGGCAGTTTTGGGAAATTATTCAAAATTCTACCAACAAGATCTTTTGCACCAATAATGTAGCTCTTTAAAGCAGCTGACCAGGCAGTTTCACTGTGTATAATAATGCTGTTAAACAAAAAGAAAAGCACTTCAGCAGCAAAATCAGCAAATCTGAGGTGAAGACACACACCAAATTCTGGACCCTAAAAATAAAACCAAATATGTCATGCAGACTTTAATTCTAGCTGAATGTAATTTTGAAATGGCAGTGTGTGGCACTGGCATATGTGGCAATGCTGTTGTCTCGCCAATAATATATATATATATATATATATATATATATATATATATATATATACACATTCCACAATAAAAAAGCAAAACAAATAGCAAAGCAATGAAGCAAAATATGTGCAATAGTTCATAACAATTATGTAAATGAAAGCTCTTGTCATGAGGATATTTTAGACCTGTCTATTTATCTTAATAATTGCAAATATTACACAATACCCAAAGGATATATTTTCTTTTATTTTGTCGGGGGTGTTCTATAATGTCATTAAGAAGGCTTTTCAGAGTGGAGGGGAAGTTATGTGTCAGTAACAAGAAACAAATGTTTTTTTTAGTGGCATGTTTTAATTTAGCCTGCCTATCATCAATCAGCTTTACAGGAGCAACTTCATTTCTGCCCCTCAGATGCATGATATATTGTTCCCGCACTCTGTCAAATCAGCAGGATACGTATTTTCAATACATACACATATTTATGTCACATAACTGTATTATGAGTTCACCTGCCAAAAATCTCTTCTTGCCCCAAGCAGATGTGACACCCAGTCATACCTGAAAAACAACACAAGAAGGCCTCAAGTGTTTCAAAATGCTACACTGCAGGTTGCGCTTGATTTATGATGCAAATTATGATGTTCAGTTATCTGTCTATATTTCTTAAGGTAAATGTACCATTAGACAATGCTTCATAATTGGCAGTGATATTACAATACTCATTTTGTTTTGACTGTGGGCCTATAATTTCACAGTTGGTTGCACTGTGGTTGTTGCAGAGAAAACCTGCCAACCACAGAACCTGTCAGTCAAAAACAAGCCAAGGCTGTTATTGGTGCCAAGCAGGGAGGTGGGTGTGAACCTTAACATATTATTAAATAAATTTTTAAAGCATCATTTCAGTTGGGCTGGAAGCGGGTGAGACAGTTGAAATGAGCTCAACAGGCTGCCTTATTGAGTCATTCTGAGTGTGTGTGTGTGTGCGTGTGTGTGTGTATGTGTGTGTGTTTTGTAATGTAACTCTATGCTTCCTGGTCTTTGTGGTAAACTCTGCTGTATTAGAACCATAACCACAAGAAAATCTCCCCATGGATCAGTCCTTGTTGTGACACAAAGGGCTGATTGTACCAGCCCAAACCTCATTGTTAAATGCACTTAGCCAGTGCGGCTGGGCCTTAACTGAGTGTGGTTTGGCCATCAAAGAGGCTAGAGTAAGGATCCATGTAGGAAAAGGGGTGCCAGTGGCATTGGCTTACCTAGTGTACGGAGGCTGCGTGTGGTGCAAAGCAGTATGGCAGCAAAATGTTGCAGCCCGGGAAGTTCAGCGTTACAATTGGCATGGTATTATCTAAAGGCCACAGTCCATAGCCTAGCCTGTCGAGCAAGATCAGTAGTTGACAGGCAAGGTGCCAGGGCAAGCGAATCTTGGGGTGTGTCACAATGTGTTCTCTGTTCAAACTTGTTTCTCCGTAACAGTTGTGGTGAAAGGACGTACTTTTTTTTTTACACAGAGTCGGGACAGTTAGTGTTTGGGCTGGCATAGTTTCACAGCCCTTACTCAGACAAAAGTTTCACCTCACCCAGATTATTTACATACACTGCAAACACATTTGATATGAGCCACCCACTCAAACGCACACACATACACTACAAACACACACACACAATACGCACATGGTTTGTGTGCATTTCCGGCAAAAGTCAAATGTTTTTTGCTTTAGTCATCTGAAATTATTTTATGCTCCTGCCTCCTGCAGTCAGACCTCCTTAACAGAAACTGTTCACACTGTGTGCCTCATGCCTTATCCAGAATCCCACCGTTTACTATTGTGTTAAAAACAACTGCACACTTAAGCCAAATGCAATCTTCAGCATTGCATCTTGGCTGTACTTCTGACCCAACAAAACCTTCAGGACCCGAAAGTAGAGTGAAATAATTAGCCCCACTCTGCTCAGCCATCCATCTATCCTTCTTTTTTTAATGCAGCCCCTCAGTTTCTCATCTTCTTTCTTATTCTCCTCATTTTCCCTTCACCCCCCTGAGATGGCTGTGTGAAAAATTGTATTTTTCCAACATTTTTCCCCGAGGTAGCTTTGGCAGGGACTCACACGGCGGCCATTTCTGCCTTTCATACACCCCTCACACACCGTGGAACAGATCGCCGGTGCGGCCCGACGTCTTTGAAGTGGTTGCCATCTCACGCAGGTTGGCTGGACTCTCTCTTTCTCTCTCTCTCTCCCCATCCCCCATTTTCATCCTGTGCCTTAAACTTGGCAATGTCATTTTCAGCCACCAAATAATGATGATAAAAACCCGTTTAAGACACAATGGCAGTGGTAATAATTATATGTTTTAAAGATGGACTGACAGTGGGGATTGTGGCTGTAGTAGATGATTTTGCAGAAGCCAGAATAAATGTTCTCTGGAAACGGGGAGAACAGGGAGAGAACTGCACCAGGTGTGTGAGCACTGTAAGTTTTTGTGTGTAGGTGGTGAATCAGTGTGTAAGTGTGTGTGCTTGTGTGTAACTGCTAATGTGAGATGCAGAGAGACTGAAAGATAGAGAGGAGTATCATTGATATGTTGCCATTCATGTGCTTTAAAATGGAGCCATCTGAGAACAAATTCCACCATCAGGGCCTTTCATACACAAAGCTCAATAGAGGTGTGTGTGTGTGAGTGTGTGTGTGTGTGTGTACACGTGTGTGTGAGTGTGTGAGCAGGTTTTGGAGATCTCACCTCCAAAGAATTTGGCCATATGGTCGTCAACACATACCCAGTGAGAGACAGGGAGAGAGAGAGAGACAGCGAGCCAAGGAAAGACTTTGTGAGACAGTGAGAGATAAAGTGAAAGAGAAGTGTCTTCTTTCGTCAGTGGAGGCAGTTATAAGGCAGTTTTAAAAGGATCCTATACCCCTACCTTAGATCAGATGGCTAAGACAAAAAATAAAAATCCTCCAAAAAATCCACTACTCCACATATTTCTGGAGTGGGAAAATCTGTCTCAATTAACACATTTGCATTGGGCGATGATGGACTCCAAATAGGTCACTGACTCAATCTCCCGCCTCTGAATCTTCCCTCTAAAATGTTAATTAAGAAGGGCTTTGAGATTTTTTCGCTCAGGGCTGGCCATATGGGCCGGGCATATGTTCTATATATATAGTACAATATATAATTCATACACTGCTGCAGGAGAGAGCGTTTGGGGGCCTGGAGTTTTTTTGGGGTTTACTACAAAGGGAGTCAGTATGTTCTGGCCTCCCCAGTGGCAGGTACAGAGCTTAGCCAATTCATTAGCTTCATGTTATTCGCTGTTGCACAATGTGATTGTGGTTCATCAACACCTGTTTCTCTGTGCCTGACAACATAAAGAGGACATTTAGATTCCTCTTTGTTGGCTGGTTCATATGAAAAGAGAGCAAATGATCTATTGTTGGGGTGGAGTTCATTTTTTTGTGATTTTACATTGTTTCCACAAGCTCCTCGGGTCAAGTTGAAAAGAATGAGTAACATCGAGACTCTCAGTATATGAAAGCCTACATATGAACAAAAGATTTCCTCATATTGTCAGCACGTTATCTCAAACACTCTCAGTCGAACCGATGTCCCGATGCCCTCCACCTAGGCACCCATTCACCAGCAGAATGAGAACGTCGCAGCCAATGAAAACAGCTCTTTCCTATCCACAGCTTTTTGGGTCTGGCTCAACCAATCTGAGGAGGCTTCCTAATGCAACTGACCCTGTTTCTCGCTGTGGACAGCCAACCACAGTGGCTCCAGCACACCTGATTTATTGTGGTCCACTTGCTGGTAGTCGGCAGGCTTGCACTGGTGCAGATCCCCACACAGGTGCTGTGGATCCTGGCCATTATTCTGACCTGCTGGCCAATCAAATGCATCATCTCGTTATCAGACACATGTGGCCTGGCAGACTCTGAGTGTTTGCATTTTGTCTTGTGTGTGTGTGTGTGTGTGTGTGTGTGTGTGTATGTTTATGTGTGTATCAGCATGTAAATGCATGTGTGCATCTGAGGAACACTACTACCCCATTCCCATAATGCATTGCTGTCTTATCAGCAGGCCTCTCTCACCCCATTCCTGGCTTCATCCTCTTCTTGAGACTCAACAATGGGCACTGTGTTGGCCCCTTAAGAAGCCGAGGGCCTCTGCAATAAAAAGAGACTAAAAAAAAAAAAAAAAACAAACATGTTTATGGACTAATAAAGATGATTAGAAATCGCACAATTGCAGAAAAATGGAAGGGTTGCGAGTGCAGATTATCTGTAATAAAAAGCCGAGGGGAGAGATGGGGGAGAGAGGGAGAAAGAGAGTTAGCTGTACAGACCTCTCATTGCGAAGGATATGAATAGCCTTTGTTTTCACCACAACTCAGGGCTGTGTGGTCTGCCAACGTCTGGCTCTTATTATGGGGTTTGTGTCTGTGTGTCTGCGTAAGTGGCATGCACGTGTGCGTTGGTGTGGGCTTGTGCTTGTGTGTGTTGCTGTGTGTTTGTGTGCAAGACTGAGAATATATGGGCGTGGAAAGAAAATGTATATGCGTGCAGGTGATTATATTTTCAAGAGGGTCAGACTATATGTGTGTGCATTTAAATGTTTCCACACAACCAGATACGCCACTTTCTCTCTGCTCCTGTTCAGCTAAATAAATGTGGCATGGGGTCTCAGGCTGGCACAAGCGTGTGTGCACGCTTTTTTATCCGTTAAAGTTGTGAAATGAAATAGGATTTCACAGAACGGCACAGCGGCTGTGGGATTTGGGCTCCCTTTGGCTAAGTAGAGTGGGATAGGTTGATCCAATCAACAGCAGAACTGCAAGGAGAGCCCATTTCACAGCTCCGGGCCCTGCCAGAACCCTGCCTGCCTGCTTGATTTAGAATACAAATGAAGCTCCCTGAATGCACACTTACACACACATGCATGCATACACACTGGTACTTAGAGACAGCCTGGCTGGGGATGTATAGCGCAAGAGTTGTTAGCAGGCACTGTGCTCTCTGTGGAGAAATGAAACAAGCAGGGGTCATAAGATTATCTCACACAGAACAGGTACATTTTAGGGACGGCTCACAAAGAGGAAGCAAGAAAATCAATGTTTGATCAGAGTGATTTCAGGACATGATCATTCACAAATGTCGGATGATGTCAAATCTTAATAATCTCTGAATCTTTTGAAATAGCAAGGTTTTTTTTTCTTTTTAAACTGCATTATTTCCTCAGGTCTGGTTTAACTTAACAGCTGTCAAAGTACACCAAATGTCAGTTATAGCATTGTCTTTCTTAAAAACTGAAAAATATCCAATGATTAAAATGGCTTGATATTCAATATTCATTGCAAGTTTCATCTGACTGGAATCTAATACAAAGTAACAGGATTCAGCAGCCAAGGAATTAACAAATGCTAGAATTTCTGGTTACTTAGTGCCAAACACAGTTGAGATCTGGTTGCTAACTGAGTCTGTAATATAATGGTAAAATTGCTACCAAGTTAATAAAAATTTAACTAAATAACCATCTCTCTGTTTTTTTAGGCTACTGACACCTACCTGGTAAACGACGATCCTGCTAGAGGCCCAGGGATGCCTGAATGTTTCCTCGTGTCTGATACATATAGGGTATAAACAAACACACACACACACACACACACACACACACACACACACACACACACACACACACTCACACACACTCACACACTTACAAGCTACATCTGTCCTCATGATTGTATTGATGTCCCAAGATTTATTTCCTGGACACACAAACAAGCCCAGTCCATTAAAAATAATCTCCTTTTTCCTCTGTAAAGATTTACCGCAGTTGAGAGGAGGAGGGGATTCAGAGTACAAAAGACTCAGCAGAGCGTGCTGCAGAATCATTTTTACACGGTCACACTTCAGCAAAGGGATGTTCACCATTATATTATCTTCATTCTTCAGATCTTGAATGGGAGGTTCTGGGGTTAATGTGTCCAGGAAACACATACACATTTTGAGTGTTGACATTCTGCCGTTAGCATGCTCTTATATCCATTTCCTGTAAAATCTCTCACACGTCATCATGGATGTCCTGAACTCATCTGTCGACTGCGCTGATGTGTGGAAGCAGTGCCCCGCAAAAACATTGTATTTCCGCATAATGTCAACTCTACTGTGACAGGTATTTTTATAAAGTATTATTTACGCTTTTCAGAGCTTTGGCTTTGTTGCAGATTCCGGACACGTTTTCTTTACATGGAGGAAGAAGCCAGCAGCCAGTTAAAACAAAATAAAATACAAAACATCGCCAACTGGAAGATTTTTTTTTCAGTGCCCTGTCTGTGTGACATGAGCTGCACATGTTCATTTTTAAATCTTTGTAAAAACATTGTCTTTCAGGTTGAGTTTCTAGATATCTGTTGGACCACCTTTAAAATAGTTTCTTTGGCCTGTGGACTGTAATATAACAGGCTGCATTTACCACTTAAATTAAGGAATGGTGACATCAGACTAGAAAAATAAAGCTATACATTTTCTCCCCATCGAGTACAAATAAACGGTAGAAACACAATAATCCAAACCAGTCGGAGTCAAATGTATGAGCAGCCATTGCACACAGTAAACACATAAAAACAGCAGGCGTAACACATTGCTCTGCACACACACTCAGATTGCAAACAGATCCATAGAGTCTCTGGGATCCACACTGTGTATGATATGCTTGTTAGCCATAACAGCCAGTCAGCCATTTCTTTCGGATTGCATATGCCTGTATGCATTTGACTGGTGTGCTCCCTCCCAGAGCACACATAAACAGCTTACTCAAACAATATTTACACTGTACAATTTAGCAAACGGTACGGTTGCACACATTTTCCATTCACATATTTCCCCCTTTTTGAAAGGCAGCCTTAACCACCTGTTTCACACATTTAGCATGCTAATGGCAGTATCTGTATGCCACATCACTTTCAATATTTAATGGCGTAGCCACAGGCAATGGTAAACAGCAAGTATACGGGCAGTGCCGTGTGTCAATGGAAGACCACAACATGCTAACTTTAGACACACCATATGGTTTTCTCGTGTGCTTTATAATGGCACACATAGACTCAGAAACCGCCAGAACCCTGTGCGCTCGAGGGGCTTTCATAGGTGATTGTCAGACTGGACTGTTTGATCACAGGCAGAGAGAGAGAGTTTGGAGGGAAAACCTGAGCGTCAGTGTTTTGTAACTCCTGCGGTTGCTATAGTTTGTTTGGTACGGCCAAGCGCCGGCGTTGAATACTGAGACGGACATCTCAGGCCAGACTGAAGCCAGAGACAAAGACAACCAGTAAAGTTGAAAAAGGATGCTTTCTGTGATTAAGATGGCAGAAAGAAAGGCGGAACATCAAAAGACTGTAAGATAGAAAAGGAGAAAAAGGTCAGTAAAAAGAACCACCGAGAAATAGAAAAAGGGGTAGACAAAAAGAGAAAGCGAGGGAAAGCGAGGGAGTACACAAAGGCTTTGGGGTTTGGGCCTGTGCCGTGGCGGGGTGTGGTTTGGAAAGAGGAGAGACTTTGGGAAAGGAATAGACTACACCTCAATATGCTTCACTTTCTTTCACTTTTATTTAGTGTTTTCCGTCTCTTTCTCAATCTAATTCTTTTTCTAGTCGCTCGTGCCAGTATATCTTTGACCGCAAGACATTTTCCGGCTGTGTATGTATATGCATGTGTGAGTGTATGTGGGGATATACTGCACATTATATGCATGTGTGTCTGTGGTGTGAGTGGCTAAGTATTCTACATAGGCTGAGGTCTCGTAAAGCTGCACAGCTTCATATCCCCCTGAAAAACTTGGCATTCGAGCACTGGGGTGACTTCAACCCCCGAAACCGCACCCATGCGCGCACACACACGTGCTCACACACGTTTTGTAAGACTCAAACACACACACTCACAGGCATATGCACACATAGAATTGTGTACACACTTCGAAACCCTCTCACAAGGCTCTCGCACACACTCTAACACACAAATGCACAAGGCAGGGGCTTATGTATAATTGCAGGCACTCTGCCTGCATATATGAGTTTGATTAGACTGAGGAGCAGGCAGCGGGTGAGGATAAAGCCAAGCCTGATTAGAAACAGAGTGTATCGCTTCCATACAATAGGAGTCACAATGAGACTGGCTTAGACCACTTCGCCCAAGTTCAGGTATCTTTTGTCTCCATATACGAATACAGTACACTAGAATATGACTTGGACTAAGTTAAAAAGAAGAGAAACAGAAATCCAAAAGGTATCACAGCCGAATAAATTACAGTCTTACACACAGTAAATTCACAACTTGCTGAAATAACTTTGGATTTGTGTAGTTCCTTAAAGACATTCACAGAGGTCCCCAGATTATTTTGAATGCTCCTGCTAATGTAAATATTTTGTATGGCTGGTTATAACTCTCAGATTCGAAGCTCTGTGTCCCACAAGGAACAGCACTGAAGTGTCCTCAGGAAAAAGTGGAGTTGAGAGAATCGAGCTTCAGATCCAGCCACAACACATTGTAAACTGAATTCGGCGCAACTTTTTGTCCACAGCTGCATCAAATACTCTGTCTATGATTTACATTAACAAATGGTCAAGTTAAGGATATGGAGCCTTTTCCACTTAAGACACTTGAATTAGTTTACTGTGTGTGTGGAAAGCTGTGTGTCGCCTTCCAGCTGGTTGGCTTACAAAGCACCTCAGCAAAATCGGAGTTGTAAATTTCAAACCTGTACTTCTATTTTGGTCAGGCTTGGGTCTGCTTCTGCATTTTTCTTAACAGCAAAGGATATGAAAGTTGAAAAAGAATCATTTGAGGAAATCTGCCCCCTCAATCATTTACGTTTTCTTGGTATCCAAAGCTTTAAAGACAGATTTATGAAGCAAAATAAGTCAAAATATTTATTATATTCCTGCAGCAAGGTCTCTTTTGAATATTAAACGGATACCACAGAACATTAAAACAATTTTACCAAAAAATAATAAGGTTACTGTTAACACAGTACTGACTAAGTGCTGTGGGGGACAAACACTGGAAAAACTTTTAGTTAAATCTCTCTAGACAGACAGATAGATAGATAGATAGATAGATAGATAGATAGATAGATAGATAGATAGATAGATAGATAGATAGATAGATAGATAGATAGATAGATAGATAGATAGATAGATAGATTGATGGATAGATAGATAGATAGATAGATAGATAGATAGATAGATAGATAGATAGATAGATAGATAGATAGATAGATAGATAGATAGACAAAAAAGCACAGTGTAATCATTTCCTCATGAAAAATATAGATGTAAATGCAAATATTCTGCTTAAATTTAAATATGAATATTTAAATTTTCCCCCTAAATCTTAGATTTAATTATGAATATTTAAATTTAAGGAGAATAAACGAGCCCTTCAGAACTATAAGTCCAAATAGAAAACTAAGAAAATTACACATAGAACTAAAAAAAAAAAACCAAACTTAAATATACGATTGGGTGACTGAACACACCGCTGAGAACCAGTATAAGCCACTTCGCTGCTGCAGCAATACCCTGTAAAGCGATTCCTCTATGGAATTTTAACGAAACACCAATTCTGAGCAAAAAAGGAGAAAGAATGATAGAAAAAAGCTACAACTTTAAAAGGTTGGTGTCGATGTGAAAGAGACGCGGGTAGGAAGAGAGAGAGGGGGAGAGCTAGAGAGAAAGAGGGAGGGAGGGAGGGAGAGAGAGCTGCAAAAACTTTCCCCTAAAGTTAGTGCGGAGCTTTCACTGTGAGTGAGGCGGGGTTACAGCCTGGACTGAGCCACAGCGGCTTTGCAATGCGGCACCGCAGCGAACCTCCATCCAACTTTATTATCAACTACTCCAATTTTCATCTCTAGACACAACCATGTACTCCCCTTACTGCTTGACACAGGTATGAAAAAATCGCCGTTTTCACGCTCCTCTCCGTTGCCCTTTTTTCCGGTGTAGCGCGCCTCCGGTTTGTTTCTACTGTATGTGGTTACAGTGTTGTGCCGTCCGTCGTGCTGCTGCTTGTCATTTGTTGCGTTTTGAGGACCTTTTTCCAGCTCTGCTCTCTTTTCCCCGATAGTGTCTAACCTCCCCCCCTCTCCCTCTCTCCCCCTCTCTCGCTCCCTCTCTCTCTCCCATTTCTTTTTAATGGCACTCCTCCAACAGGCTTTCTTGCGCGTCTCATTGCGCATGGTTTGGAGAGAAAATGGCGCTTCTCCCAAATCTATTTTATATAAAACAGAGGCTGGAGAAAGGGGAAGAAGCGCTCGGTTCCCTGGCAGTTGGCGACTAATCACAATCAGCCTGAGGCAACAATCGGCTTCATCGGCAAATATAATCAACCACAGATCGCGCTCGGATACGGCTTCTCGAGTTGTAGGACAGTGGGTGTTTTTATATGAAGGAGGGATTCTGACTTTCGGCTGTTATGGAGGTCTGCCGGTCTTCAGCCACTCTCGGTCCCGGGGGCCTTTAGGGTCACCGCGGACACACTCGCAACTGTCCCTCCTTTAGTTTCGGCAGCCTCATTTTGAAAAACCACCGTACAATTTCAGTTTTTTTAGGCACCCTGAAGGCGAAAAAGGGGGGATAGTGGGCGTGTGTGCGAGCTGCGTGATTGCGGTTTGATTAACGACAAAATACAGTTGACCTTTAAGGAAGCAGCAGAGCTGTTACATGTTATTTACACGCTCGTTACATTTAAGACAAAATAAGATGGATCTTTTCGGGGGTTCAGTCTGTTAAATAAAAAAAAAGAAAACAATTCTCGCTTCATCCGGTGCGTAATGCCAAAGGCCGTTTGGGGTAATGGTTCAGTTAGAGGTGAATAAGTGTTAGTTTTTGTGTTACTTGTCGTAAATCAATATTATAAATTATATTATATAATTAAAATATACACTTGGAATATTCATATCCCGTTTTTGTAAATAATTGCAAGGATATAGACTCGGTTTTGACCTTTATGGCCTCAACCCCATACGCAACTCTGGCACTATACAGAAAAGTCTGGAAATATCATTTCCACCAGTTCAAAGAGCCTGGAATTCCCTTTGGATATTATTATATTTCTACTAAAAATACCCACTAGAAATAATCTTTAATTAAATCATTCGGACACAATGAAAACACCGGGTCATGTTAACCTTTAAGCCGTTTTGACAAGAACGACATATACCCTAAGGCCGTTGGTTCATTACAGGGTTTTTTTCATCACAGTAAGTATTTTTTATCTTGTGCTGAATATGCATTTTGTTAATGCAGGTAGTTTTACTTGTAGATTAAACCAGGTCACAGCTCACAACAGCAAAGGTCAAAGTATAAATGACCTTTTTCTTGTTTGGTTTTCTTACAGTCGTCTTTCATCAAAATATATGCACGCTATATACGTGGGGCTGTGTTTTTAAATAAGCACGTACTTCGCGGATTCAGATGTTCAGTGCAGCCACTGCAGAGTTAACAGAGGAGAGCTGCAGCTTCAGCTTTTAGGCCGCCGCATGTCCCTTTTTCCCTCCGCCGCTCGGCTTATCACATTACACACAGGGCTACAAGTCATTTTTATGTTTCTATATTTTAACCGTCTCCCCCCATAAAGATCAAGTTTATTTGCAATTAGGAGGGGCGTTTTTACTTTTCTTTAAACCTGGGGTCAAGCGCATCAGTTAGTCGGGAGTCATATAGTGCAAGAAATGTAATTATCAGACACTATTATTTTAACGCATTAATTTACAATGTGAAATAATTTGACATTATAAACTCACAGCTGTTCAGCGTTAGGCCTGCCGCCCTCCTCTCTGTGGCACGCTGTTCAGCATTGCTGTCTAACTGGATAATAACCTATTATGTGTGTATATTTTCCTAAATGGATCTGAGATCATATTAGAGCTGCACACCATGTGTGATGCAGCAGAGAAATTGTAATCATTCCTTTCCTTAAACAGAACAGTCTTCATCTGACGAGCTGGATTGGAAAACATGCAGGATTCCTTCTCAGTGTTATTTCAGGCCTTCTGACCAGACGTCAGTAATGTTTTCTCTGACTCTATTTACTTGTCATAAACAAGAGTGCAAAGTTTTTTTCTTTTTTATTTTATTATTGCAATAACGTGGTCAGAAGCTGCGGCGGCATTAGGCTCACTTGCGTGTCTTACAACGCATCTTTCTTTTTAGTTTCTGTTGCTGTGTGTTTCCTCTTGACCTTTCTGCCCGTCCGTGAGTCTGAAACACTGGGGGAGACATTTTCTAATCAATATTTTATTTGATTTGCTCCGTAAAAATAAGTCCAACGGCCCGCTGCATATTTAGTAGGCTACAGATAATTTTCCAAGCCTGGTGGTATGAGGCAGAGGTCCGCATCGAGTTTCCTCTTTCTTTCCATTAATTAAAATTAATTGGCAGCAGATCCTCTCACACAAGCGCCGCACGGACGCGTGCTGCCCATATGCGCGATACATATTGATCTGCTTAGGCTGCTGTTTGTGCGTCTCCCGGTCCCACTGACGGATATCAAGCAGAGCTGATTTGTTTGTTTTCTCTCAAATCTCCTTGAGAACTCCTGTTTGTATTTTGGAGGATATTAAGATAACACCAGACAAACACAAGTTGGAAAAAAGAAATCCACGCATCTTGCTTGAAAACCCACACCTGTAATTAAAAATCTTAATTTGTTTTAATCAGGAGTTTTATTGATAATTGCCAAAGGTGGGACAGTTTATAGTTTTTTTTACGTTTCCACACCCATTCACACATACTGACGTGCATAATGCAGGCCCTACGTGTATCCGCACTGCTCTTGTCGTCCTGTGACTCCGTCAAGACTGTGTTCTTCGCTCTTAGTCGTGTAAATAATTCACAAATCGCAGGAAACACACAAAACTGGTGTAAACAATCTACAATGTATTATTAATGCTGATAAAAGCTTTGCTGGAATGGCCTGGTAGGTGACGGCCCCCCGATCAGCCAACAGTGGTGCACATGCATTTGCCAAACAACACCGGGAGGTTTTTTTTTTGTTTGTTTGTTTTTTGTTTTTTTTTACGGGCTACGTGGCATTGTTTCACATCCCTGTGACGGAAATGCATTTGCATAAAGTTTTAATGTGCTTTTGAAGGTCGCGGAGGCGTCGTTAATTAAAACTTTTATGTGCTGCGTTTTAAAAATCGGTTATTTCAGACTCCACTTAAATCCCGCTCATCCAAACGAGATGCGGGCTACTAATATACGGCGCTCCTCGCCAACACTGCCAACTTTTTAGGCTTTTGTTGCGGACTCGGAGATGTTTAACACCGTGCGGGAGACTGTTTAACCATTTCCCCGCACAAAAAAAGAGAGAAAAAAGTTTTGTTTGCTTGCTCGTCTCTCCCTCGTAAGCGCTTCGTGTCCGATTATTTGCAGTTCTGAAGTATTTTTAGATCAAACGAGCCCTTGAAATTCACTCAACCGTGCAGATTGGCAAAGCACTTGAAAGAATGCAGTGAAAGCTATACGTACTGTAGCCATGCCATATAGCCATAGCAGTAGAAAAAAATTGTTGAGGTTTTGTAGTCAGTATCTTTGGTGATGGAGATAAAGGCACTTATCATCTGAGCAAAACTGTGTTTGTGAATTTGTGCATTTCAAGATGCGAATATAGCCTGTGGCGATTTGTGTGGAGCCTGCACAATCAGCTTGCATCCAATATATTGTGTTAAATATCTTCTAAATTAAACACATCTTTCTTTAGCCCAGCATTTGTTTTATTTTTTCCTAGTCACCAATATCCATTCATTAAAATTCACTCTGTGTGTGTGTGCGTGTGCGCGCGCGCGTGTGTGCGCGCGTCTGTGCGTGCATACAGAATGTGTGTTTCTTACTCCTTCTCCGTTTTGGGTTGATGGCTCTCCTGCGTCAGCCCTCGTTTCTGGTTTCACTAGGGCCGGACGGTGATGGCCGAAGTGCGGGTATAAGGCAAGGTTGGCCTCCGTGATCTGGTAACATACCAAGCCTTGCCCGTGTCGGTTGTGTCACTTTGTACCACACACACGTAAACATGCACACACAGACACTAATCCTGCTCACCTCAAAGTTAGTTGGTAGGCACAGCACAGGCAGCGGAGAATAAGTTTGCTTTAGTGGACGGTAGGCAGGGTAAAAGTGGCCTGCCAACTGTGCCAGGACGGCAGGCAGTGGGTTGCAGGCAGAACCCAGGGGTACATTGTGTTCCTTTTACTTATTCATCCTTTAGGCTGGAGACAGACCAGGTCCACCTTACACTGCTTCGCCCGGAGTGAGAGCCAGTAGGCAGGGACAGAGGGATGGGACAGAGGAAAGAGTGCAGGGAAGTGGGATATGGCCCAACATGTTAATGTCAGTTAAACAGTGTCTGAATAAATTTTGATTACATGGAAAGAAAAAAAATGTACTCGATTTGTTTGCGGGGTCTGTTGACTTTGGTTTTTAAAAATGCTTAAGTAAAGTTAGTCTTTAGTTAAAATATTTGAAATTGCACATTGTGCATCATGTTTGTAAAGAATTCGGTGTGTATACAAAATGAAAATATTAGGGATTTTTTTTAGACGCAATTTAAAGGTTCCATGTGGAAGAGCATGTAAGACCCTGAGCAAAACCTTGCAGATAGTCCTCCCGTGCATATGTGTGTTTGTGTAAATTCGTGTGAATCCGTCTTGGAGGTGGGTTAAATCCAGCACTGTGTTGCTCTACTCATCCCTTATCTGTGCAGTCTTCTTGGCCGCCCATAGAAAATGGATTTATCATGCTTAACTGAGGCAATTGGCACAACAGGGTTATAGGTGGCTGTTCCCTGGATGGATGGGCCTGTGTGTGTGCGTCCGATATGTGTGTGTCCATGTGAATACTTGTTCCCCCCGTCCTATTCTGCCTCCTAGTGTGGATTAGGTTTAGGTTGATGTGTGGCCAGTGGAAGCAAGCAGCCCCTATAGCGGTCTCGTGTTGGTCTCCGATATAGTTGTTTTTACCAAACCATATGACACACACATGAATGTGCGCATACACGCAGACGCACGCTCATCTGAAATCAGACTGAACACTCCCGTATGTTGAAGACAGATAGACAGACATGTGGTGGATCAGCGGAGTCAAAATCACTTCAGTGTGTTGATGCTGGGAACATCTCTCTCAGTTTGGCTTACACCAGCTCTTGTCATGAGAGAAGAACGTACCCCAAACCTAACTAAACTCAATTATCCTGCAGAGTTTTTGTTACTGTAGTGATCACTACTCAGTATAATTTTATTTTTGGCAGGGGGTTAAGAATTAGGTGCATAATATGAATGAGTGATTGACTGATAATTGTACATTCTGCCTGTGCAACACCTTTATTATTTTTTTCTCAGGTTGGAGAATCAAAGGTGCAGCAGCTTGAGGTTTATAGTTATTTACAGGGAAAAGATTTCAGGTTGCCAACAAGTAATGAAATGATAGTAACAGAGAAATGTGAGAAACCCGGAAGGAATCAAGAGATGAGAAGGTATAAGAGCCAAAATACTGCATCCTTCTTGCAGCTGCCTGGGACAGACTGTCGTTCATGTTCATCCTGAACCCCCCCCCCCGCCTACTCAATTAGCTCCCTTTAAAAGAGAAGTAACGGTTAGTGAGAGATCTGTATTGTTCAAGGATGAGCTTCAGTTGTTGTTGTTGTTGTTTGTCTCTCCCTCTCTCCCTCCCTCGCTGTCCTTCTCCATCCCCCTCCTCTGTAGCCCGATGGTGTGTTTTTCGTTCTTTTTGATTTTCTCAGAGGCTTTTTTGTGGGGGTAACCCCACTGAATGGGACAATGCAGCCTAGCGTGAAATTAAAGCTCTTAGTTAGTTTGGAGTTGCTCAAAAGAGGATTTTACACATGCATGCATTCATACACTCTCCCATACGCTATAGATATAGCTAATTAGAGGAAGTACACCCTATGTCGAGCATCAAGAGCCCAATTAAAAAGAGTAAGGAAAACCTCAGTGTGCGAGATCTAGACCAAATCAGCTCTGCAATAGCGTTTCTCTGCCTTCTGTGTGAACAGTATGTCTGCCTTCTTAGTCAAGGTGGGAGAATATGACCAAGACTGATATGAAAAATGTGCAAGTGTAATCAACATATGCATGTCAAATACTCAGTAAGTAAATCAAGAAAATAGTGGGATTGATCACCCTGACAGGCGAGCGTCTGATTCAAAACAGATTCAACCGCTCTTGCTGACTCTTCCAAGTCTCATTTTGGAAGTAGTTTCCAATGCAATCTCTGTCATGCATGCACATTAGAGATTTGTTGTTCATGTCAAAGGCATTTATTTGAGCAATTTCACAGTACAACATTGGAGTCTGATGACTGTTTTGCTTTGTCAAGTAAGTTTGCATGCTCCTTGAACCATAAGGCATTAAAAAATTAAGTGGTGGTCTTTTAGAATGAAAACAGCAGAAGCAAAAACAAATGACTGCTCTGCATGAAAAGCCCAAACTTGTGTCAGTAGGTTTACTGTATCTTTAAAATGCAGTTGATGGGAATATATAGGTCAGCCTGTATAGCCATGACACCCCACTGTGTTGAATGACTAACTAAGGTCATTTATTTTTTGCCTGCACCGTGTGTGTTTGTTTGTGTGTGTGTGTGCATTGTCAGGATATTACTCATGTTGTGGGGACCTAAATCTGTTTACACAGTCACATTCTGGAGACTTGTCTTCCATATGGGGTAAAAAAAAGAGTCACAATTGTGTAAACCATTATATTGTAAGGTGAAGACATGGTTTAAGGTTAGGGTAAGGGTTATGGTTATGATTAGGCAAGTAGTAGGCCAATTTATGGTTAAGGCTAGGAATGTAAGTCAATGAGACAAGACTGCGTTTGTGGCAGAGAAAAAATTGTAGAACAACACAGTCCACACCATAGCAATAGCTGAAATATCCAATAGAACTAAAAATTATGTCTGATACTGGATGCAAATGCAGTAGAAATCTTTTAATCATAATTCACCGGCCGTCCCAGTATGATTAAGTAGTTTACAAACACACACACACACATACACGCCCACACACACCCACACACACACACACACACACACACACACACACACACATACATGTCTCCATGGCATTAGAGGACATTGACTCACATTCATTTCCTGAAGACTTACAATAACCTTACCCATAAATAATACTGGCCTAACCCCTTATCTTAAAACATGTCTTCACCTTAGGATTAGTAATTCAGCTTATGGGGATTTGCTCTTTTTGTCAATAAGGAAGACAAGTCCCCATGATGTGACTGTTTAAACAGAGTTAGGTCCTCACAACATGAGTGATACCTAGACCACACATGCAAACACACACTTTCACACACTTTTGTTCAGCCCTGTTTCCTCAGAGTAACTACTGGTCATAGAGGCCTGCAGTCCCCATGAAGCAGCCAGTGGATCCAGTTAGTGAGTCAGACTCTGTGGAACAAAGTGTGCTGCTCTCTGATCCTCTCTCTCTCACTCCCTCTCACTCCTATTGAGAGCACTGGCAGCTTGCCAGGGGTGGAAAAATCTATAAGCCATTGCGTAATATACCATATCTTTACCTTGGTTGAACCCTGCACAAGATCCACAGCTGTGTGAGCACAGAAACAGAGAAATGAGTGTGTTCATGCCTCTCTTCGTGTGTGTGTGTGTGTGTGTGTGTGAGAGAGAGAGAGAGAGAGAAAGAGAAAGACAGATAGAGGGAGAGGGACACACAGAGTGGCTTCTTTGTGGCAAGTTTTCAGTATGCACCCTCATATAAACAGTATCACACCATTTTGATCAAATGCTGCTGGAAAAATATTTTTCTAAGTAGACTGAACATGGCATTCTGATCACTTTCTGGAGTCCTATGCCAAGAGGAAAGTAAGCTGAGGCCATTAAAAAATTTATCTGTTTTTTGAGGCCAGTGATGTTAAAAATGGAAATCAAATTAACTTCATGTTTTGATTTAATGACACATAAACTCCATGGCAACGCCACTGTATTGTGCAAAGTCAGTGGCATAAGTAATGTTCTCTACTAGAGTTACTTGTTCTCCATGCATAACTTTAGAATTGAAATGAATGCATAAGGCCCCAGGCTGAGCAGCCACCAGGTCTTTCATGTTCAGCGCTGTTCTTAGTCACAGATTCAAAAGATGGGGTTGTGATGTTTTAATGTGTTTGGGGCTGTGTTTGTGCAAGTACCAGCCTCTGTTATAGTGTCCATCTGCACCTGAAGCGTCTTTAGGAGATGTGAGCGTTTGAGCTCCTGAGGGAGGTGGTGCAATATTTTTATTGGATGCCTTTATAGTAGGCGTTAGTCACTGACTTTCAATCTTTTTTTTCTGTTGAGTGTTTTGATCCTGCAAGTTCAAGGGTGTCGTCTGTGTTATAACTCTTATCTCACACAAAGATATACTGAAACACGCGTCGAGAAGCACTTTGCCCCACAAAAAGGCAGAGAAAGAAAATAACAAGCTGCTGCTCACAAAGTGTGTCGTTTCCTCTCTGATAATTGAAATGAGATGAAATGCCAAACACTGTCTAATCAGTTCTCATCTTCACTAATATGATCCACTCAGCCAGTGATATTGGCCATCCGAATATCACATGCTTGGACTGATTCGTTTTTGATGGTGGTGATTATTATTAAATGGTCTGTAATGACTACTGATAATCCCCATGTGCCGCCAAGTACCCTGGATTCGCTGGGAGGCAGTTGTTTGTTAATGCACCACTGAAACCTAAAACACATACAGATGTGTGTGGGACAAAACCACAAACCCGATTGAGATCCAGGCCATTGTTTTAGTGCATGCTCGTGCTTAATTTTTACAGGCTTGCTTATGGAAATTTTTCAACAAACGTGTAACGTTTCAGCACACAGCTGCCCATATTAAACTCATTTACTTTCCCCCCTTCAACTACAGAGTGTAAAGGGTCAAACTATGTTAGTGTGGTGATGTTGGTTTGGGCTGGGCGTGTGACAGCTGTATGCAGGAGGTAGCCTCAGTAGACAGGGTGGGAGAGGAATACAGCGTCATTTTTCACCTCATGTACTGCATATGTATGTGTGTTTGTGTGTGTGTGTGTGTGTGTGTGTGTGTGTGTGTGTGTGTGTGTGTGTGTGTACTGTGTGAATGTGTGTGAGGCTGACTGCTGATATGTTTGTGTTTATTGACTCAAAGAGACGGGCCGTGGCTGCGTACACAGTGTTGTACGGGTGGCAGGGGTCCAGGCTTGGGGAAACGTGTGTGTTTAAAGTACACACAGGCCTAATTATGCTGATTTAAGCATTCTTGCGGTCCTCCCTCTGGCTTGTGGTGAGTTAACTGGCACAGGGGCGTCCAGCAGAGAAAGAGAGAGAGAGAAGGAGAGAGAGCAAGGGTAAATATTAGGAGGAGAAGAGAGATAGAAAGGCTAGGCTCAATAAAGACATTAATGAAAAGAAGATTGAAAGAGAGGTGGTAGTGAGCTGTAGCATAGTGAGGGTGACTACACAGAAAAAAATGTTGTCCCAGACACTGATGAAACAGGGGAAAAACATACACTGCCATCAAACTTCCCGGCAGGTTTTTTCCCTCCGCACTTTGGGGTTAAGAGCGCGCCGGCTCTTCGTATTTATTTTTATATTCAGATGTTATGGATTGCTCCGGGAAAAGGCCGTCCCTTTTCCCAGCAAGAGGAATTAATACTGTTTGAATGTTCTCTCTGGGGTCTAAAAGGAGGAATTTTGCAACGGCGCTTTGGAGGTTTATGAGTGAAAACCTGACCACTGCTAAATAAACAAACTAAGGATGATTAAAAACTGACCCTTGCTTGTTGACTCTCTGCTTTCTGGCCTGTGTGTGTGCACCTGTCTCCCTTCTTTTTATGCACATGCGTGTGCCATGCAGCCAACAGTGTATGTATGCAGAAAGTGGGCAAAAAGTACATGAGAGAGCAAAATACTTTAAAATATATTAGAGGCAGCTACACAGGTAGGTCTAACAAAGATGAATGCGACTTAGCAATACTGTACGTGGCAACCGAGATCAGACAGGTTTGAATAATTCAAACATGCAATACACATGCTTTAATGCATTTTTCTATGTGTTGTGTGTTTGGCGAGTAATTCCTGCACCTCTGCATCGTGACTTTGTTGCCAAAATAATATCCAAAACATTACATACAAAGCTTCGACAGGTTCTTTCTGCAACAGAGCAGAGCAGAGATTTATGACGTTGGCTTGTGTTTATTCAAGCCACCTTTCACTCACTCGCTCATTCACTTACACTCAGGTGATAAAATCCTGCTGGAGAGGCAGGCAGGGCTGCTCAGTGTCTCCGAGTTCATTTGCTGCACCGTATGAGACAGGATCAACCAACACCAAAGCTCACATGTGCTCTCAGCTGAAAATATGCTCTCACTTTCCTTACACTTCATCTCTGTCTTTTTTTCTCTCTTTCTGTGTCTCTCCCAAAGCCTCCCTCGATCTTTTGCTTTTGCTTATCTTTCTGTGTTTTCTCTATCATCCCTCAGCTCTCCCTAGTCTCTCTCTCATTATATCTTTTACTTCAACTGTCTCTTCCTGCATTTTACCTCATTCTTTCCAGCCCCCTCCTTCTCTCTTCTCTTTCACTCCCTCAGGAAGAGCCACAGTCTTATCTGGGATATGTTGGATTTTGTGAGCTTAAAAGCCACTTTACTAACTCCCTGCCTGTCTCTCCTGAGAACAGTGCAGGCTATCTTAAACAGTTTCACCATTTGCCAGGCTTTGTCCTTTGGAATGCTGCTCATCAGGCAACTTTTTACTCCCTATACCCTCTTAATGCTAATCCTTTACCTGACTCTCCATCTTCTGGACCCCCCCCCCCCCTTGTCTCCCTTCTCTCTGTCTCTCCCTCTCTGTTTCTCTTCTGTTCTTCCACTGACTAAAATGCTTGATATGCACATATTGGGTTTCTTTGGTGATGTGAAGGAATGCTAATGTATCATAACCATATTACAGTACTTACAGGAGGCAAATGTTGCCAAGTGCTATCTGGAGAATCAAATCTCTGCACAAGGGCCCTCTCTCCCCCTCAGATTGAAAAACAGTGATCCCATTTTGATTTTTCCTCTCTGGAAATATATAAAGCCAAAAGCCCCTCTAAAATTTGCTGAAACAATGGCGTTGTTGTATTCAATAATACAATTTCTCCAGGAATTGGAAAGCCAGCCTAAATAAAGATGAGGCCAAATCTTATTTTATGTCTGCTTTTATTTTAGCGTGGGGGGGTGGGGGGTGGGGGCAGCCTAAAAGCTTGAATATTCCCCATAAAATTTTCCTATATGTAGTTCTCTGAGACAGGATTCAGGGGATACTGTGCTGTCTTCTTTGTGCATGTGAATACAAGTTGGAATGTTGTGCAATAGTGCTGTTGCATTCTGTTTGTCATAGTTTTTAAAGTAAAAAACTAAGAGAATTCAAATACTCTGCTGAAATTTCAAAAATAAATTGTTATTTTAGTGTTTAAAGAGTGTAACCAAATAATAAGTGTAAATCCAGAAGCGATCCTAACAGGATACGATCAGACCAAGGGAAGGCCTTTCTGGCAAATGAGCGACAGATTTTCCTTTTTTTTTTTTTTAATTTGTGCCTGTGCATTTTGTTGATGGAGTGGCCCCATCCATGTTGACTCACAGACAAACAGCAGTGCTGGCTACCCTGAGCTGGGGTGTCAAGCTTGGCTGATGACTCCAACTCCCTAAACGGCACTGCAAAGGCAAACCCTTCTTTGTGTTCATGTGTGCATGTATATGAGTCTCTGTTTGTGCATTTGTGCCGGTGTGAGGATCTGTGCATGCGCCGGCCGTTCTGCATTTGCATGTACATCTGTGTCTTACACTGCGTGTGTGAGTGTGCATGTCTGTTTAAGTCCTGACAGCCAAGAAGCCTCAGCAGCATCTGACGTGGCAGCACTTACTGCTTTCAGTCCAGCTCTTTCCTTTTGGCTCACTTTTCTGTGATACTATCTCTTCATACGATCACATGTTTATAAATGGAGACTGACTAGTATTTCATACAGGGCCAGTTTTGCTGAGAGTTGATAAACACTGCACTACTTGCTGCAGAATAACTAGGTGAAAATTTATTACATTATTATTATTACGATTTTCATTTTATATTTAATGAGCCAACAGTAAATCTGAGCAGGATACTGGGTAAAGGAGAAAAAGATGAAAAAAATTTCTTACGATTCAATCTGAGGCCAGCAAAGGCACACTTGTTTACACCTTTACAGTATTTCACTTACTTGCTGTCTCATCTCAAAATTTTTGTAAGGGATTTCAAGGTAATTAAGAGCCAAAACAAAATACTATCTATAAATATACCAGATGGAAGCTGTTACGTAGTTTTCACTCGTCACTATATAGTGTAGTATTAGCAACTTATACTGTTCCTCTTTTCAATAATTTTGAAGAATTATTTTTATAATTGCTGTTGTACCCTTTTGTGTGCAGTTGAGAGTGGAGATGACTGCTTTTCACATATACATTTCCACATTTTCTGCATACATTTCACAATTCACATTTAAATGAAATCCATTTCTATAAATCCAACACTAACGTAATTTAAATCTTTTTTTTGTTGTTCTATCCTCTCTTTTCTTCCCTGCCCTGTTTGTGAGGTGCCTTTTTATTGAGGTGGGTTTCCTCCATTTTATGTCCCCTCTGAGGACATGTACTTATGGCTGTCTGCCTGTGGTACTGTGGTGCTCCTGAGGTCTGTGCGAGGTGGTAGTTTAGGCTTGAGAAGTCAGTGAGCGTGGTCAAAAACGAGATAACTGCACACACACTTTCCCAGAGGCGCCCGTCTGCATCGTGTGTCCGTCTGTACACCCCTGGCTTTGTTGCAGGACTCTTCTTTAAAAAAGGAAAGCACTGGTTTGAGAGGATAAAAGTTTCAAAATGATTTAGCTGTTCTGTGTGTGCACGCACGTGTCTTCACGTGTTTATGTGTGTGTGGTTGTAAGAGCTCTCTGTTTCTTCCGTCCTGGCACTGTGTCTGCCCCACAGGGAATGCCACTCAAAATCGGCAGAGCGACCTTTAACCCTCACACTGCCAGCTCAGAGTCAGGCATAACTTGCTGCCATATCAAGAGCCAGTCTCCCTTTAACCTAAACTCTTTCAAGCAGCGCAAAGATTAAGACCCAGCTCTCAGGAAGCCATTTGGAACAGACACCTTTTAACCCTAATGGGATCAGAGGAGCATAGGAAGCCACTTGGAGCAGCCACCCACTCTTAACCCCTAACACTACCAACTCAGCACAGACAAGGCAGAGTGCACAGGCAAAGGCCCAGCTCATATCATGCCACAGGGAGCGGGCACCATTTAACCCTTGCAGCGCCAACCCAGCACAGGCAAAATTCCAACTCACATGATAAACAGAATTGAATCTGCAAGCTTCAGTGTTCCTGATAGGGAGTTCACTGATGCAGAAATAGGATATTAATGTAACAGGGTTGGTTTCCCATCTGCAAAATAGCAAACCACAAACATTTGTAATGTTCTCATTGTAAATGACAAATTTTGATTATCAGGCACCAGGGTTTTTTCTGTGCCTTTTCAAAAACTCACTTAATTTTTTTTTTTATTTTTTTTTTTTTGTAGGAGGTCACATAAGACAACACAGCAAAAATTGATTAAATATTATACCTGGGGAAAAAAAATAGATGATGAATAACTTTTACAGAGATTTTAATTTTTTTCAAAAACCAAGACACAATAGCCTAAAATTATTTCCTAAATAAAACTCAATTAATCTCACTACTGCTAAATCCCCACAAAATTTAAGCTTTTAAGGAACAAAGAAAAACAGCTTTATTTCCAGCATGACAACCAATGAGTTATGAGTTATACCAGTAGGTTTTAAAAGGGTTTTATAAAGCCAGATGTTGTAGAATCTCCAGTTTTAATTTCACGGTTATAATTCTTCAATCACCAAGATTAGAATCTGAAAGGTTTCAACCACTGATCATGAATATGGTGTTTGATGCGTTGTTCATTTGGGGCAATTCGCATCCTGCTGCACTTTTCAAAATAAAATTGGCCGTTGTTAAAGCATGTAAACATGACCTGACACATGTTTAAACTACTGCACTTCTAGTATTTTTTTCGTTGTGTGAGGGGAGAGTGTTTGTGTGCCTCACTAATGCCCTGTTCAACAATCATGGCAGGAATCAATCTCAAACAAAAGAAGGGAAGAAATTCACAGGGAAGCATTCCAAAAGGCCACTTGCAAATTATACATTTAACGTTAAATACTGACAGATCATATAATGGTTATACAAAGTGCAGCAGATAAAGCAGAATTTATAAAGGAGAATCTTTCCCTTTAAGAGAATACCAGAGCATGGGTTGTGGCATGAGTGACTGTGTTTATGTGTATGAGAAGGAGAGAGTGAAAGGGACAGAAAAAGAGGGAGAGAGGGGTAAAGGGAGTTTCTGCACTTGCCTGTCTGGCACCGGTAGAGGAATGAGTGTACAAGTTTAAGTCTGGGTGAGTCAAGCTGTGTGAGTGAGAGGCCACGAGAAAAGGAGGGGAGAGGGAGTTCCACAGTGAAAGGAGCGAGGGGTAGCGGAGTGAGTGATGCTAGAAGATGGATAGCCATTGAGATATAAAGAGCACAGGCAACTGTTAGAAGCGAAGGGATGAAGCAGCAAAAAGCAGAGGGAGGGATGGTTGAAGTGCAACGACAATACAGGAGTACAGGAAAGGGAAAAAGTGTAAGAGAGGAAAAAGGATCTCCAGAGTAAGAGGTGACAGAAATAAATGAAGGAATGGCGGGGTAGGTGATGGTGGGGGGCACAGAATGAATGTGTGAGTGGGCCTTGTGGTGAAGCATTTGCATAAAGGGTGAGGGCACTCTGCCCGGCTTTGGGGAGAGGTTGGCATCTCGCCTTGCCGACTGGCAGAACGAGGACTGGGGAGAAATAAAAGAATGAGGGGGGAAAGAGTGAGAGAGAAAGTCTCTCAATAGTGCATCTCTTGTGTGAGGAGAAGCAGGCCTTGGCTGCTGTCAGAGCAGGGCATGGAGGGGAGGGGATATCGGGTTTCATTATCTGCTTGATTCCTGCTGTATTTGCTAACCATGAGGTTCAAAGCCCTTGCTGCAGCTGTAGGCAGGGCATCGCAGCTAATGTGTGCCGCTGGCATGTGCCGACTGGAACACTGTAGGTGTGTGGAGCATGCGCTACGGTGAGGAGTGAGACAGAACGTGTGAGACAGACAATCTCCTTCCCTGTGTAGTTGAAGCAGAGTCACAGTCCTCACACACACACACACACACACACACACACACACACACACACACACACACACACACACACACACACACACACACACACACTCCTCTAGCACCGCTCACATAAACACACGCTCCATGTATCACTCTGCCTACTTGACCTTATCAGGAATGGCCGTCATGGTTTAGGGGAAACGCTGCACTCTCAGTTTTATTGCAATGTCCTGTCGGAAAATGCCACACCAACAGTATGTGTGTTATATGTGTGTGTGTGTGTGTGTGCGTGCGTGTGTGTGTGTATGTGTGTGTATGTGTGTGTGTGTGTGTGTGTGTGTGTGTGTGTGTGTATACTTGCCATCGTGACGCTACAGAATCCATTGTAATGTAAACACACACATGCAATAGTCTATATGTACTCACTTAATGTATGCCTACATGAAATCCTATACCATCTCATCTAGCTGCAGCCACATGTTGAAATGGTTTATCAAATCATTGTTTTTAAAATGCAGTGCCAGAATCCCATAATTTTGTTTGAAATCTATAAGTTTGCCCAGTTTTATTTGTACCATGATAACATCATCACAGAGAGAGGCATTCTTTCTAAATGACAGCAAAGTTTTCAAGATAAAGAGTAAGTTTTGGATTATGAAGAGTAACTGTATAATGTTTCACACAGCTCTCTTTGCAGTTCCCAGAACACATTTTTGTGTAAAGGTGTACTTGAATTCTGTCCACCAAATCTAAGCCAGAAAAACACAAATATATTTAACAAATTATCTTCACAAAATTTATTCTCATTAATCCAGATTGAGTTCAGTTCTCCAAATAATTTCTGAATATAAATTAGGAATATAACACACTTGTGGTGTTACAGTTATGTTTATAATTAACTGTACAAGGTGCCAGAGCCATAGAAAAACCACGCAAACCTCAAGAAAATCCTGTCTGGATAAATTTTGGATTCTTAAAAAAATCCCAAGGAGCCCTTGATCTTTTCTTTGATGTGCTTACATTTAAGGCTGAAACAGACTGCCCAGACAAATCCAATATACAAATGTGAAAGCATATTTGAGTATAATATTACCCAAGTCTGCAGTCATGTTAGAAGCCCCAGCTCGCTATCAGTCCTTGTGTCTCTGGAGCTGTTTAAAGCTCATTCACTCTGTCTTTCCCTCTCAGCCTCATGCCACAAATGGCTTCCAGACTTTCACACATAGTAATGCTTCATTGTGTAAACAGGTGTAATTAGAATGGATGCGCAGACACAGTTTTAACATCAATGTGTGCTGATGGGGAGAAAGAGAACAGAAAGAGGGAACATTTTTTTTTCTTCTTACAGGGAGTAGGATGGATGAAAAGGTTTTGAGCTGGGTGGAAATGGAAGCACTGGCAGTGATGAGAAGTTAAGGAGGAAATTTTAAGGGGAAAAATGTGCAACTGTGTGTGAATGCATGTGTGTGGGCTTGATTAAATGAATGGAAGAGACAGAAAAAAGAACAATTATTTTTCTCTATTACATGAGAGATTCTGAGGAAACAGTAGTTTATGTCAACTTGTCTGTAATTATTTTCTATCCCTAAAGCTTGTGAGGTTACAAACCCATCACCTCTTAATGGCAGGGTCTTACTTACCACTAGTCAGGCCTGCTCTCTGTGCACCTTACCTTTCTATTTTTCTTGTGCTTCAAATGGAAAGAAAACGTGGAACAGCACTCAGCCAATAGAATGTTTTTTTCTCTATCACTTTCCTTTTCTTTTCTTAACAGAGTGTACAGAAAAGACATTATGCTGGTGCTGCATACAAAAAAGTCCAAGGTTTTATGTAAAGTTGAGAACAGCATTGAAATCTTTGAAATATAATTGATTTATATATAAATCACAAACAGCTCAAGAAACTTTAACCATAATTATTTCAGACCATCTCAAGTGATCAGAACAACCACACAAAAACATACACACACACACACACACACACACACACACACACACACACACACACACACACACATATACGAACAAACAAACATACACACACAATCTCAAAGGGAAAATTGTTCAGATCTCTCACAGTCTTCCCTTACATCACCATTGTGCTTGTCAATATGTGATTTTACACAGCAGATGTTAAAGTTAAATTCCAGCCGTGACACGTCCTGACATGCCGTAACATTCATCAACTTTGTTTGTGTGTGTGTGTGTGTGTGTGTGTGTGTGTGTGTGTGTGAGTGTGTTTTTCCTATCCTCATGTAAGTCAGAGAAATATTATTTCTTAGACAAATCTGGCCTTCAGTTAAATGTTTGTAGCAGTTTTCAAAATCAAAATTAAGTGCAGCTTGTATCTTTATAATTAGATTTTAAGTATAAATGTAACTAATATAAAATGTGGATCTAATGTAAACCAAAGAAAATACATCTGTGGGTTCCTATTTTTCCAGCAGATATAGGTCAGAATTAAATAATAATAATTATCATTATTTTTATTATTAGTAGTATTAGTATTGGTATTATTAAACATTGAGAATTTGAAATAATTTATGAAAATACATTTAAATCCATTTAAAATGGTTAATATAATATAATGTAATTTCATATTCAACCACAAAAAATGAAGTTATTTTTATGCTAGTCTGAAAGTTAGTAAATTTATGCATGTGTCAGAATTTTAATTTAACACTTAAATTTGTTAAAAAACATATTTCATATATGTATTCTCAGGATTTTGATCTTCATTAATTTAATCTAGCATTTTTATAGGTTTTAAAATGTATTCAGTTTTATGTAATGAATTATTGTTTGCAAGAAATTACAATTTTTAATCCAACTAGGCAAATCTTTAAGGATTTTACTATTTAGGTCATCTTGGTGTTAAATATACAATAACACAATATAGTATATTATTAACAGCAAATATGAATAAGGTGCATTTATTATCATGATCTTAACAAGCTATCATTTTAGTGCTGCCTAAGCTTTTTGGTCTAATCTTTTAAAAATGTGTTCTGATTTTTTTTAACTTCTTTTCAATTGCTTTTTAAATTAATTTTTTTTTCTTTTGTTGGAATAAAAAAAAAATTTAACATTAAAAAAGGAAGAGAAAAGAAGTCAGCTTCATGATTTTAATACAATGCCACATGCCTGAACACTTCTAGCCTGCAGCCCAATGAGAACAAATTTAATGCCTGTTGACTCAAGACCAAGGCGTCCTCACCATGCAGGATGTGGCATTAAATAAAAGCATGGCCTGATCTTACTTCCCACATGTCCCATGCAGATGTCTGCCCTTTGGCATTTATTCTCTTAATCCAGAAGATTAGTACCACAAACTCATCTCAGGTATAGCCTATTCATAGGTATTGACAACACGGTGGGAAACAGGCCTAAGTTACAGTTATTAAAATCAAGTGTATGCTGATATAACCCACAGAGAAGAACTGTTAGTCCTTTTTAAAAAAAAACTTAAACAGAGGTGTTGACGGTCCATTTAAAATTGTCCTCGGGTTAAGCAGGCCACATAAATAAATACGCATTAACCCAAGGAAGGAACCTGCTTAAGCGCTTTATTGCAAATGTGATTGATTTTGTTCACCCTGGCTTCGCCGATTCATGCTTTATGCTGCTTTAATTTAATTTTATTTTATTTTATTTTTATTTCGGAAGCCCCACTTCTCCACGTCCACCTGCTTTTAACCCCGCTTCGACTTTCAGTATTAATTTTGACCCTCCTCGTCCGACGTGGGCCGCCCCGGGGAGACAGCCCTCGGGGGACCGCTGGGGAAGCGGCGACGGGCGGGGAGGGCCACGGGGGGTTTAGACCGAACCTCTTAGCTGGGGCAGTTTTACTCCTCGGAGTGAGACATTTTTTTGTTCATTTTCACGAACGGGTAATTATAAAGGTTTACTTACTTACAGACGGACGGACTGAGGCTGTGAGCGCAGTCCGTCAAGGTTAACGGACGGAGGAAGGCGGCCGGTATTAGCTAAAACCGAAGCTACACCGGCGCCGGGTAAACGGTGATTTTGTCGGTGAACGGGCTGATTCAGGTAGGTGTCGTTTCTGGACACGTTAATAAATGAACTGTATATTATTTCGGAAGTGTGGGCACCAGGGCTGTAGGTTTGTTTTGAGCCGAAGGACAGTCCACACACACACAGAGAGGGGTTTTTGCTTTGTTCCTCTGTTAGACGGTTAAATCTGGATAATAGCTAATTTTTTGGGCCCAATTTGACAGCGCTCCAGCCACTGCGTTGTTTTCCTATTAACAACAGGGCGTTTAGGATATTCACCCCAGTCACTGTTGCATACATGACAAAATGGTGAAATGGATGACTTTGCACTATGCCTCTGTTTTGAGTCTCTGTTGTTTAATACCACCAACGTCTCGAATACAACAGTTCCAGTGTTTTTGTTTGTTTTAATTTTTATTGTTGTGTTTTAATGGGGTTCCTTTGTCTTTGGCAGTTGCTGCTGCTGCTGCTGCTGTTTCAAGCTTGGCCTTGTTAATAAAACCTGAGGTGGTTTGCATTTCTCTCCTGCTCTCGGAGTTGTACCCTGTCAGGGCAGGAGGGGAGATTGTCTTGTCCGGCCCGGTGAACAAAGGTTCTTCGTTTTCTAAGAGACTGAGCATGGCACGCAGAAATAAGATGAGCTCCCACACAAATTATTGCAGAGACAGATACCTTCAGAGCCCAGTGGCAGAGGCCCGAGAAACTGCCTCCCGTCGTTCTGCCCCTGAACAACTCTAGGCAAACAGTAGAAGCTTTCTCTAATGAGCTGAAGGAAATGTGGGTTTGAAAACGTCAAAAAAAGGACATTAAATGGTAGGGTGCCACATAGACTCATTTCTTTTCCAAAATCATAAAAGATCTTGCCTTAACTGCAAATTGTGCACAGACCTCAATGTCTCTGTTACGCTGAAGTGTATAATTTTGTATTTGCTCTAGTTTATGGTCATAATAGGCCTGGCATCAGATTTAACTTAGTGAGTATGAAAAGGTTTTTTTTGAATGATTGAATGCTTCATACAAATAGTATTTGCTTACTAATAACAAAGATTAGTCTGTAATTAATCTGGTTTCTCTCAGCTTTTCATCCTCCTTTTCAGAGTTAATAAGAGTCATTTTACGAGCAAAGGTTGGAACTACACAAGCAAATGTGTTGCTAGTTTGAATGAACAAAGGAGAGGTTTGAATTTCATGACAGAACTCTTAGTTAGTATCTTTTAATGGCATGATGCCATTACAGGAAATGACAGTAATACTTTGCATATAACACTCCTTTTCTTTGTGGCCCATTCATCAAAAAGTCTTCATCCCTCCACTCTTTTCAAATAAGTCACAAAAACACCTCCATCATTATTCTTCAAAAACAAAAGCAATCACACGCACCATCTCTACAATTCCCTCTTCTCATGCTCTATCTTCACTCATTCTGACATTTTTTACATGTTTAGGGTAGCTCTATGAGGCGGGCGTATGTAAGCATGAACAAACGGCGCCCGGCTCGGCCCGGTCCAGATGGGATCTGCCCCCCCCCACCCCAGCACTAGCAGTGATGAGCCAGTCGGCCAGCCAGGCAGCCAGCTAACTACCCACCCGGGTAGCCAACCAGTCATTCACCCAGCCAGTCATGTAACATTTCAGCCAAACTTACAGCCAGCTTGCCAGCCAGTCAGTGGACCAGCCAGTCGTCCAGGCTGCGGCTCCTCTGTCAGACACTGACAGAGAGAGCAGGCCAGGCTAAATCTGATGGTGCTGGGAGCCAACCAGAGGACTCTGGCCTTTGTGAAGCGTTCACACAGACAGCCTGTCCCGTTGCACAGCAGGGGGCTTCATCCCACAATCAAATGGCCGGGCCGTCAACTTTGCCACATGACAAGTTAGCTTTTTGTGGCTGCCCGCTGCTGAGATTCCAGTTTTGACAATGTCTCTATAATTCCTAGAGTAATTAATGTAAAATTGACTGCATAAATGAGCAAATGTCTCCTTTTTTTGTAATTTGGAAGGATGATATTTAAATTCAGTTCTAATGACTACAGCAGCACGTATGTATATCATAACAAGCTGCAAGGGCAATATTATTTTTCTCTATAACACATCAGATTTTGTTGAATTGATCCTTGATGAGATTCTTTGTCTCTCAAATATTTCTCCCATGGTGCACTGGGCACAGCTTTTCCCTCTGAGGTCATGTGGGTCAGCCAATGAGGACGAGACACTTTGCTTGCCAGGCCAGCGATACAGTCCTGTGCTCCCTCACTTTCTGTTGCTGTTCAATCCAAATTATGTGTCATTGTGTCCTACATAATGCAACAAGATGAAAATACGTGAAATTTACTGACTGCAGTAGGAAACCATAATACGTTTCACTATTACAAAGACGAGCATATCTGAATCTGAAAGCATTAGACTAAGCTTTGTGAATTAAAGGGAAGTGGAATAGTCTGTTTTAGACTGTTTTCCTATCCGCTTTCCTTAGTAAACAGCTTAACATGTATAGGCTACTTACACGAAGCTGTCCACCACAGCATTTTCAGCTGTCATTGTCCACTGAATCCTGTCTCTCACTCACAAATGGGATTGCTCTCTAATTTGGTAACAGAAACTTTTAATGTGTTTCTGTGTCTGTGCTGTTGGGGCTATTAAAACCGAGTAAAAAAGAGGGAAAGAAGGGGCCAGTTTGGATGTGAGAGTGCATTTTGAAACAGGAGAGCATGTTTTTGGATGGTATTTTTTGTTGAGGGGGGGTAACGGGCATTTTCTTCCCCCTCCTCTCTTTGTTTGTGTGGTAAATCCAGGAGCAGCTGCTGGTCTCAGGGTCTAGTGGGATTTTGGGCCTGTGTTTTCTCATGCCATCCCATGCCAAGGTGGTGTAACGCGAGCAGCGAGAGAGGGAGAGGGAGAGAAGAGGGGTGTTTCTGGAGGGGGAGGAGGGTGGAGGGGTGTTGTTGGAGAGTGAGCTGGTTTGTTGGGAGCGCTGTGACCACACTGGTGACGAAGGCAATGGAGGGGGGCAGGGGTGTAGGGGGGCTTTAGAAGGCGGGTGCTGTCTGGATTGGATGCATGTAAAATTAATATCCTCTGGACTTTGCTTTTGCACTAGATTGGAACTTGTCTATTTGGCTAATGACGTGCCTTCTGCCTGCACCACACACAATCCCCTTCTCACCCCCGCCCTCCCCTTCCTCCCTCCCTCTCTCTCTCTCTCTCTTGCTTGCTCTCTCTCCACTACCAGCCGCTGCCCCCCCCCCTCATCTCTCTCTTCCCTCCCTTTCAGCGCTGGGAGCGTGCGTATTGGCTGGGCTGTTTGAGACTCGGTGCCAAATAGGTGGGCCCTCTGTGTGTTGGCACAGACTCAGTCAATGGTTAGAGAAGGAAAGTGGAGAGGAAGAGAGAAAGAGAGAGACAGAGTTGGAGAGAAAGAGGGGGAAAAAAGAAGCTGCATTCGGGTTTGCCAGCGGTCGTGCACACTCTTCCAACATTGATTCGGTCCTCTTGTTTTTGTTTTTTTTTTCTTCTTCTTCTCCTCTATGCGCACCCCCCCTTGTTCAGCTCCCTCTCTCCCTCTCCGTGAGTCTTAATGCAGATCCTACAGAACTGAACCAGTAGCACGCGCCGCTTTGCCAAGGTTTTTTTTTTTGTTTGTTTTTTCATCAAGATATTTTTTCTACATATTTTTGCAAACAAACACAGAGCCTTGTTTAAGTTTTTGACAATTTTATCAATTTTACTGCGATAGCTGTTTTAATTTGTTCATGCACGGCCAGCTCTTTTTTTTTTTTTTTTTTTTAACCTTTTAGACAGAGAGATTGCTGAACTTCTCTACACTCTCCTTCTGTTGTGCTCTTGAACAGCATCTCTCCTGCAGCTCCTGCTACAGTACCTCCTGTGTTCCTGTACTGGTATTACACTGCGCCCCCTTGGCCTGACTTCTCTTTCTCAGCTTTTTCCCCCCCTGCTGCTTTTGTTGGACAGTTTCTCAGCTTCTCTTTTTGCTTAATTTTTTTCCTCAGTCTTTTGATTCCTATTATACGCAGAATAACTTCAGCACCTTTTGATTCAACAATCCAGTTTCTAAACTGGTGGTGCATTTTAAGTTTCTTTGCAATCGGCGGGTGAATTTATGATGAGAGAGCAAAATGGTAACTACCATGTTATTCTTGATTTATTCACATGTTTTGTGATAATGAGTGTTTTTCGAGTGCAAATGCAGTAATGTTATTTATTGGCAAATATTTGATGCTGTATCTTTTTAGTTTAACTTTTTGCTTTCATTTTGATAATTAGATTTTCTGTTTGTGAGTTCTCAAATTATTTCAGCGTTTATGCATTTTATATTATAGTATCTGTAGTCAATCTGCATTAAGTTTTATAGATACTGCAAGTTTTAACAATATTCCAGATGTCCATATTGATTTTTTAATAGTTTTTTTCTAGAATTAATTTTTGTCGTTGCAGTTTTGTAATGCATTGCAGTCTGGCAAAATTTTATTCATAACTAACATATTTTTTTAAATATTTTTTTATTTAGGCAGGCAAATAATTTTTTACACTAATATTAAATGCGGAACTAGTCCTCACAGGAGATAACTAATTTTTCCTCATCTTTTACCTCAGTCTTTAGGTGATGTGCTGTCTGGTGTTTTGTAAAATGTTTCCTTCAATGTGATGTGTCCTTGTTAGGTGGAGAGGGTAAAGAACCCCTCTCTCTCTCTCTCTCTCTCTCTCTCTCTCTCTCTCTCTCTCTCTCTCTCTCTCTCTCTCTCTCTCTCTCTCTCTCTCTCTCTCTCTCTCTCTCTCTCTCTCTCTCTCTCTCTCTTTCTCTCTCTCTCTCGGCGCCTCTCGCTCATTCTCTCCCCATCCTTCTCACCCCCATTCTCCCCCTCACTCTCCACTGCCTCCTCCTGCTTCCCCCCCTCCTCCCTCTCCTCCGCCCTTCCCCCATCCTCCTCCCTCATTCAGGATGAATTCCACCCCTTCATCGAGGCCCTGCTGCCCCATGTCCGCGCCTTTGCCTACACCTGGTTCAACCTGCAGGCCAAGCGCAAATTTCTTCAAGCATGAGCAAGCGCATGGAGGAAGAAGAAAGTGGTGCAGGATGATGAGAGCTGCTGGGAAGAAAGAAGAGAAGCAGAAGTGGGCCTCCGCGCCTGCTGGCCCCCACTCCGTGGGACATCCGGCCTGAGAGAGTGAGGACTTGTGCTCACACGATCATCAAAAAAAAAGCCCCCCTGCTGTGTGCTGTCCAACCCTGACCAGAAGGGAAAAATCCGTCGTATCGACTGCCTGCGCCAGGCCGACAAGGTGTGGCGGCTGGACCTGGTGATGGTCATCCTGTTCAAGGGCAGCCCCCTGGAGAGCACAGACGGGGAACGGCTGGTCAAGTCACCACAGTGTACCAACCCTGGCTTGTGTGTCCAGCCACACCACATCGGAGTGTCCGTCAAGGAGCTTGACCTCTACCTGGCCTACTTCGTCCACACGCCAGGTATGTGGCCAACTGGATACTAGACATTATTAGGAAGGGATGCCAACACATAAACACTCCATATATATGTACATAGATATACTCACACATTTGCATAATTATACACGCGTTCACTCACTGAAACACCCCTCAGTAGTTTCTTATGTGGCACGTAATTACAGGGAGGGAATGGCAGAAATAAAAATACACAAGTCAAACCTAACTATTAAGTTTGAGAAACACAATAAAATGTGTTTAATATTTAGGAGAAAATCAAGGTTATTACTCAGCTATCTGAAATTGATATAAGAAAATTGTAATTTTATAAAAGTGTTTATCTAACACTTAACATATTAACATTTACCTCAAGAGAAAAAAAAATGAAAATCCTGTCTTTTTTACTTGACAAACAGCAAATAGTTTTGCTTTTTGAACTTTTTTGTATTTTTAATTATTTTCTTATGTTTTTTGGTGTTCAGTTACCTAACATAGTGTCAGCAGTAATAAAAATAATATGTGAATCTTTGTCGAGGGTATCTGGCCAGCGTGCTCCGGCAAGTATGTGTTCGTTTTTCTGAGCGAAGCTTTTGCGGTTTCATACAAGCATTTAGTCTGCGTTTTTCATAAGAAGGAATTTGCATGCCTGTGTGTGTGTGTATTAATGAGATGATCACGACTGTCAAATTGTGTGTTCTTGTGCGATGAGCGAGAGTTGCTCTTTATAAGATTGTACTCAGTCTGTCGAAGTGGATGTGCCACGAGAAGGCCATTGTAGCCAGGATCATCATTTGGCCACTGTCCAGATCGTTGTGTGTGTGAGAGAGAGAAAGAGAAGCAGCAGATCTGCTAGTTTCCTGCTCTCAGGCCGCAGGCTGCTGCGCCGCTTTCACCGTCTGCCTGAATGCTAGCACCACATCGAACCTGGCTGCCAAGCACACACTCACACACAAAATGCCAGTGCTCGCAAAGAGCCAGTATTATTGTAGCCACCTTCACACACATACACGCATATAAAAACACAGCTATAAAAAAGATACATTTGGTAAAAGAAAAAAAAAACAACTCCGTCATCTTTGTAGCGCACTTTCACACTTAGAGCCAAACATGGTTTTAGTCACGATTGCGTACACACACCCACACAGCACACATGCTCGGCCAAGGACTATCATAGATACAGTTTGATACAGCCAAACATTGTTGTATCTCAGCCACCATCATGGATACACACACTTACACCCGGCCAAACATCGCTGTAGCCTCCAGTGTACGGACTCTACAGACACGGCCAGAACACTGGCTGTGTTGTAGTTTTTTCCCCACACTGCAAAAAAACACTGTCACAGCAACCACACAGGCACACAAACACATGCACAAACACACGAAAGACATTTCACAGCCAAATCCTCCAAATACACACGACTTCACCATTTGCTGGCTACGTATACAAACACATGCTCATGACCTAATATTATCTCAGCTGGAATTTTCTGGAAATTACAAACAGTGACTCAACCTGCTTCACATGCACATATATATATATACATACATGTATATAAATATATATACATACATATATATAAATATAAATAAATATATGTATATGTGTATATATGTGTATATATGTGTGTATATATATATATATATATATATATATATGTGTGTGTGTGTACATATATACACACACACACACACACACACACACACACACACTATATATATATATATATATATATATATATATATATATATATATATATATATATATATATATATAATTAGCATACTGCAGTCACTGTCCAAACACACAGACTCACTCTCTGCCTAGGCACAACTCTTATTGTAGACGCTACCATGAGTACAGTCAAATGATATCACAGCGACTCTTCAGCCCCTTTCTCTCTCTCATTCTCTCTCTTTCTCCCTCTTTCTCTCCCTTTTCTCTCTTTCTCTTTCTTTCTCTCTGACTCACACACATTCACACAGAATCTCGGTCCAGGCATCAGGGCACCTCACATGGCCTGAGCCAAACCCTGGTAGCAGCTCCAGCTTTACTCTGTTGATCTGCCTGTGACAGTAATAATCTGTAGGTAGAAGGCAATCCTGAGGTTGACTGAGGAAATCTGTCTTACTGTTTTAGTGGTAATTTATTTTTAGATAAATTATTTCTCAGAAATAATTGATTTTATTTTTTCACTGACTTATTAATGATTGGTTATATCTGAGACAGCCGATATCTGACAACTGCAAATGACAACAACATTTTTCTTGTAAATTATACTTTTAGACTGTACGAAATTATAGTATTATTTTTATTTAATCTTGGGTCAGGATTTGTATGTCGGAAAAAATGGGTTTGTAAATTTAATAATACTTGTAGAAAGACATTGCCTTACATTTTAATTTTTAGTATTGGAAGAAATTATTATGATAGTATTTGGTATTTTAATCTTTATAATCATTGCAATTTTTACCAAAGGATCTTTTGAGCATCCAAATGTTTAAAATTTATTAAGAAGACAAAATGGTTTTCCTACTACCATGGATCCAGGAACAAAACCCTATCCAATTAACTGTATTTATTATTTTATTTTTTATGGTATTATACTACATATAATACTAATGAGTATTTTAAAGATTTAAATACTGAGTTATGGCAGCTACATTGTGTTTGACAGTTACTTTTATGTGAAAGAGAGGCAGGATTGCATAGTAAAAAGTGAAAAAAATATATATAATTTTTCAGTTTTTACATAAGCTTTGAGATGACACACATACAAACTAAATAAATGTATCATGACATTTTTTTTTATCTCTACTGATTTCCAGTTTTATATTTGTTGCTGTGTACACGTTGCTCAGCACTTTGGTTTATAACAGCACAGTAAAACACATGGCTGCTTGGCACTGCCCATTCATAATATGGACTTAACTGTGTGCTCTCTGTTATCTTATCTGGCTAATACAGTGTGCCTCGGTACTTTTATCTGCCTCCAAAGAGCTTGTGTTCAGTTTAAGTCCTGGTTGGAGAGACTCTTAGGGGTCCACAAACAGAGAGAGAGGGGAAGAGGGAGTGACAAAGGGCAAACCACCATCTGCAAACCTGTTATAAGGTCACCACTGTCACTACACTTGATTCTTTACTTTTAAGTTGTAAATGCATAATCATGAGCAAACAGACATGAGGGTCTGAATTTATCTGATACAGTGATGCGCGGTTGCATTTTGCTGCAGTTGCACAATGAATGGCAAGATGTGCTCATTGTTTGTTTTTGTTTGGTTTGCATTTTGTCAGTCTTTAGCATCTCTGTCTTCCTCGCTCCTCTTTGATCCAGTGCACACTTTTGTTTTGTCTCCTTAAACATCGCCCTCATTGTTGCTCTCACAGAGGTAAAGCCTCTGCTGATCTCTTTTGTTTATATTGTAGGAGACAGAGAGACAGAGAGAGAGGGAGAGAGAGCGCGTTGGAAAGGAGAAGAGGCTGCGATAGTGATTGTTCTGTTTGGCAGCGCCCGAGCCCCATTGGTGTGGGAAGAAGAGAAAGACGTCTTGTGTTTTGTTTATGACAGAGTGGCAAAAGCTGCCACGGGGAATCTCTGGGCTTGCCGTCAGGCTTTCTCAGGCTGTTCTGCAGCCAGACAGCCTTTGAGATCCTCTCTGTTACGGAGCATAACACACCGCAGCCGTAACAGAACAAACCACATTGCCACAATAGACAACCTTCTCCCCCTGTTTTTCAGGCACCTCAGATAAAGAGCAACAAAACAGACAAAGTAACGTATCTTTGAACCTTGTAACTGAAATACTGGCAGAGAATAGAGGAGATGGGAAGAGTTGCTGTGGTGCAGTACACAGAGTAGTGCATTATTTTTAGTGTTTTAATAAGAGTGAATGACTGGTATTATAATGGAGATAGTGATCTCTTGGCCCGGAAGTGCCAAAGGTCTGCCAGAGCACCACAAACTGGCAAAGTCCCTTTGATAACCTATGAATGGAGTGTGTTGGATAGGCTTAGTTCACAGTACTAGTTTAGATCTAATTCTCACCTCTGTTAGTCTGATTACTGCATAGATGGGTCCACTTGTCCACAGACATTTGAGTAGAAATCATTTAGCTGCTTCTCATAGTGTTCAGTGGACTATTTCTTTTATAATCTTTACACTGTTTCAGCTTAAACTCAGCACATTTTTGATTTATTCAAGGTTGGAAAAATAGAAAATAAAAAAAAAAAACCCACACATTTCTCGAGTCCAAAATTAGCTCAGCGCACTTAGTCACACTTTGGATCTCATTCTTACTGCTTTTTTTATTTTTTTTCTTTTCTTTCTTTTGTACGCCGTAAGTGTGATCATGAAAAGATGTTTCAAATGTGTTTCCAATCAAAAGTGCAGTACAGGAAATTTGCAGTCACTACGAGGGAGGTGTGAAATGTGCTCACCGTGCCATTTCTGCCATGACCACTCTACACTCCACGCTCTACAGTTCCAGATCCCACCTCCTTCTCGCTATAGCAGTAGTCATGCCTTGGACGACACTATGAGAAAGCCCAGAGAAACCCTAGTGCTTTGCTGCCCCCCCCCCCCCCACACACACACACACACACACTGGCCCAACCCAATGCCAACTCACTGACCACAGGAAGGATTCACAAATCACTGAGTTTCCTGGATTTATTGGGGGGGGGTACAAATAAGAAAGGGAGATGCAACAGAGAAAAAGAGAAGCATCGTAATAGTCTGGGCTAATATGATTAGTGTGTTGCAATGTGTTAAAAGTTGATGGGTTACTCTGATGGATTCCACAGGTTCCCACTGTTCCATGGCTCAGTTTTTTTTTTTTTGTTTTTTTTTTTTTTTTGTCCCTGTGAAAATAATCTGCTGTTAATTACTTCCTGGATCTCCTCTCCAGCTCCCATGACATCACAAGGGCTGGGTTGACTGTCCTTGTGTGCAAGTGTTTTTGTTTGTGTCTGTGTGTGTGCACAGCTTAGGATGACCCTCAGCAGTGAAGTGAGCATTGAGTTTTGATTAAATGAAATCTCGACACTGAGGGAGTCGGTCAGGTCTCAGGCTTTTGTATTGTGTGTGGTGGGAACCGGGCCCACGATGGCTAAGAAAAGCTCTCCACATGCAGAGCGGCTTTGGCATCAGTAAATGTTCGCCATTGCTCTCATTTAGCCGGGTTCCACATCTTCTTCTGCATGTCTCCGTCTTTCCGTCTGCATCAGGGGCATGTTTAGGTGGCTACATATCAAATCTGAAGAGTTAAGACAGAGAGAGAGCCCCGTCACAATAGAGAGACATAGTAAGCGGGAGCCTTCTCACACTATTCTTGGCTTTGGAAAAAAGTGTGTGTATTTGGATAGCTAATGGTGTCAGGCTAGCCAAAGCCCCGTTGTGTGCTCATTCGCTCCAACACATGCACACACACACAAACACAAAGACGCAAGGCTAACATTGGTGTGTCACAGACGTACATAGATTGATCCAAAACTGCAAGGTCTACATTTATCTCATGAGACCATGATGACACAATCAGGCTTGAGGGAAAATTCAAAAAAAAAAAAAAAAGGTTGACCAGTGAAAACTGGCATGCTCCATAATACAGTGCCTTTGTCTTAGACAACTCCCTGCTTTTTTGGTTTTTACATAGCGATCATAAGCCTCATTTTATTTGGCTGTGCCTGACTCGGGTGAAAGTAAAACCCCTGAACATTTCTGGTCTTCCCGCATTTGTTCCCTTTTGTGTGAAGAGTTTCAGTGTTGTTAGATATGTGGCAAATAGATTATTCCAGTGAAATCCAGAGACCATTATGTAGTGGAACAGACAAAGGAGGCAATTTGTGCTATTTGCCCTTTTTTTAAATCAGTTTTTCTCTGATTCTTTTTAAATGAACTGTCAGATTTTTTCTGTTTCTCCTCTGCTGAAGTTCCCCATTGTAAAGCCAACATAGGTAGAAAAGCAGAGGAATTGATATAGATGATTTTGAGCTTGGTATTCTGCATTTTACTTTTTGTTTTTTTTTTTGAATGGAAGACAGAAATTGCAGTGTCAAATTAACTATTACAAATTTTCTTTCTTTTATAACCACTGATGCATACCTTTTTTTCTTTGTGGTATTGCACTTTGAAAGAAACAGAATATATCATTTCAAATTACAGCTACCTTTTTTTGTGTAGTAATTTACATTTCCACAAAATGATGGTTATATTAGTCACTGTCAGATTTAAAGTTCCCAGGGGCTTAAATAAGCCCAGATATAATGTGTTAACATTTTTCTAAAAATACATTTTATGGAACTCAAAATAAATTTATCTTTTTTGTTATTTAAACATAAATGTATAAATGGTTACTTTTTCCCCCTTATAATATTGGTTACCAAGTAATGGTAATTACATAAATACTTAGCAATTTTTCATTTCATCTGAAGGAAAATAGGCTGCTTTCACACACTGCTGAACTCAGTATATTACCTACTGTTGAGATTTAATTACACATTAAAACACATTAATGATTGTCATATATAAATGGATGTAGGTAAAGCTAAGCACACAGTGATAAAAACTGCATTCTTTATTTGAGCTGAGTGTGTTTCTTTTTTTGTTTTTTTTTTTTTTTAAAAACCCAGAGACTAAGAAAATGGGAGAAAGAAGGGTAGAGAAAGGAGAAAAAGAAAAGAAAAGAAAGAGGTTATTGAGAAAAGAGAGAGTCAGAAGCAGCGAGGGGGTGGTATTGTCTGTATTAATACTGTGTCTTCCCAGTGCCGGGTCTCTTTTCAGGCTTTTGTAGCAGTGCCAACCATGAAATGTGTCTGTCCCCAAAAACCATATACCCACTCAGGAGGGTTTCCCGACCTCAGAGAGACAGAGGAGGAGGAGAAGGAGCAGGAGAAAGAGTGTAGTGGCCAATGCTCACTATCAGGCAGGCCAGCCAGAAAGGAGGGAGAGCCAGGGAACATGGCTTATTCACCAGGCTGCACTCACAGCGAGGCCCTGGCATCAGCTGCTTATCTGGCTAACAACACTATTGAACACCACACAGCCACAGTCATGCTAGAATGAGAGTAACAATACCATGTTTTAAATCCAAATCATCATTTTTTTTCTTATTTGTTTGCTTTAATTCATTTTTTTTTCTAATATTTTTGTTCCTATAAGAAGGGGCTTTGCTGAGTTTTTGCAGCTGACTAAAAAGTTATCTTAATTCTGATAAATAAAATAAATAAATAAAAATAACCTCTATTTCATTTTATTTTGCACATGTGGGTTGAAGAATAAAGAAATTATTATGTGGGCGAGTTTAACCAAGGAAAAGGAGTTTGATATTCAAAAAGTGAGTGTGAGAGGAGATGTGTCGGCGGTCGATTTTGGCACGATGCTATCTCTCTGTATGGAAGACGCCAAATTTTCATACACAGCTCCTGCCAACGTCCTCCCTCTGATCCTCGCTTTCTTCTCTTCTGTTTTCTTTTTTTCACTTGTTCCCCTTTTCTTTTATTCCTCTTTAGGGTTCAAATGAATGCCCTCCCCTAGCCTCATTAGCACCCTGGACTCCTGTTTGCAGCTACAGAAAAATGTATAATAACTTGTAAGCACAAACATTTTAGTGCTCAATAGGACCATTATCCTTGTTTTTAATGAAAGCAGGCTGTCATAGGCTGTGAGCGTGTACTGTGAGGTTTTGGGTTTTTTTGTTTGTTTTTTTTTTTTTTTTAATTCTCTCACGCTTCTTTCAGTTCGTATGCAAAGAGACTTAGCCACCAGCCATTCAGTTGATAAAGCTTTACTAAGACTGAATTTCTACCTTTTTAATGGTATATTTACGTTTCATATTCAAACACACTAGAAAAAAGACGGATAAAATAAATAACTAACTGTAACCCATAAAACTGTAGCTTGCAAATAGCTTTATCTCGGGGTTCCAGATATTTTCTGTCTACTGACCAAAATCTGTAGTATTTCAAAACATGGCTTTCTAAATTGCTTGCAATGCAAGACACTCTCTGTGGCCGAGTTGGGAAATCTCTTCCATCATTACTACACGGTTCTCGTTGAATTTTTTGCTTGTTTCAGTTTGACCTACATTTCATTTTCTTTCAATGAAAGTGACGTGTGACTCCTGTCCGTCATGCAGTGCACTCAGTGCAGCATGAGGCAGACAGCTGCAGTAGTGCAGCTGTTTTTCAAATCGGCTATTAATTTGTTGTTTTTAATGTTTTTTTAACAACTCGATAATATAAATGAATTTAGAATATTCCTTGACAACCCTACCTCCTTGAGAGACAACCTTCATGGGGCTGTCATTTTAGTGTTCGTTGTTACATCATGAGAAGAAGAGCATATTAGAGAATGCAGGAAGTGGGGTCGGGGGGGATAAGCTAGCTAGCTGAGAAGCACAACAGAATGCAGAGAATCAAATTTGGCATGCATCTGCGTAAGCTTCAAATCAGTTTGGACACAGATCTAGGACACTAGACGTAGAGAAGAAAGGAGGATGAAACGGGATAGGGAACAACATGGGATGGGAGGGGTGTGTATGTGTGTTTAGCGGATGGAGGGTGTCGTTAAGTAGAGGATGAGATGGAGGGGGTATGTGGGATAGGTTGAGGGGGTGAGGAGGATGGGGGTGTTGGGTAGAGTGTCCCTCAATGACGACTTGAAAAACAGGCCGGTAAATAAATGGAGTGGCAGTAAACAAGGCTTGGTGCTTCATCAAAAGACTCTATTCATCTGTGAACAGGAGAGTCTCTCTTTTCTCTGAGGAGATAGAGAAAGGAACCCACTGACGCTGATGAGAGGACGGGGCTTGTTTAGATAACAGGATGAGTTTGGAGTGGAATGGTTTGGAGGGGGTGCAGAGCAGGTGGGAGGTGGACACAGTCTTAACAAGTGGGGTAAGGTGGGGGTAGAGATAGTGTGGTTTTATTTGTTCTTTATCACCAGCATGGATTCAGGGTAGGATTGTGTTTTGGGGGTTAGAATTGCAGGATAGACTGATGACAGTATGTGTTTGTGGGTTTTGTACAAAGCGGTGTAGGGGGTGGTGTGCTTTTGGCATGGCTTATGTGTCCGTATGCGCAAGCGTGCATGTGTGTGAGAGTGCATATGTGCATATGTCTCTGTTTGCTCATTATACATGGTTATTTTTTCCAGACATAGTGCTGTGCTCTATTTTGCATGATTTACAGTCCTATGAGCCAAGCAGCAGGTCTTTTTTTATGTGACTGAGAGTTTGGAAGGAGCAGAGTCTCAGGGTCTCAGGGACACTGCGGTAAACTGGCCAAAGCAAGGTGGTGTGCATTGCTCTCTGCTTCAGCTGTTCAGCCTGCTAGTCAGCCTGTTGGCCATTGCAGCCAAGTGTAAACTAAGTGCTAAAAAGTCCTTTTGCACATTTCCGTCATGCAAACTTTTTAATTAAGAGGAGATGAATTAATGAATATAGAGTTCAAGGTTAAGTCACCTCCAACCACTTAGTGCAGTATGATTGACAGAGGAGCCAAGTAATACCTTTCAAAAGCTTTAATTTAGCTTATATTTAATTGTGCCACACTTTAGTCTGAATGTTAACAATTCTTACTACTTTTTAATTTGCCTTTAATCGTTTGAGAGCATATCTTAATCATAGAAGTGGCCTTGTACAGTAAGATATGAGATGTGCATCTGTCACCTTAACTCAGCTAATCTGACAGCTGAGCTTTACTTTCCAGTTCCAACTTCAGACTAGTAAAAGACACATAATATATACTTTACTTCATTCATATAGCCAAGAGCCTCTTTTAAAAGCCCTTTATCTAGGTTATCAGAAGCATCCAGCACACACTCTTCTTCTCAATTTCTCTGTTGCTGCCTGTCTTTTATGGATTATCAGTGATGTTATTTTAATGTCCTTTCATTAATAGATATTTATCTAAAGTAGCCATTATTATTTGACTCCTTTAGAACCACAGGATTGATTTTAAGGTTGCCATAGCACTCAGGAACCCCCCTATTCTTCTCTCTAGCCTCTGTCTTGCCACCCAAAAGTCCCCCTCCCGAGCCTACCGCCTGTTCTCCTCACGTTTATTGGACCCAAATTCGGCTGGCTCCATGGCAACCAAGGCTCTCAGGGAACTTTGCCTGGGTAGAATCCAAGGTGCCTCCAGGGTGGCACTGGCTGGCGTTGTCACCATCAACGGGCTGTCGCCGCGTCAGGTTGCTACGACAAGGCCAGCCTGGCTTTGGCATGCCACAGCCGCGGTGGGAGTGCTAGCTTGCTAACCTTCGTTAACTAACTACCAGCTAACATGACCTGCCATATCCGGTGACATTAGCCACCGCTTCCACTGCTGCAGGCCTCAGCGACAGCAGCACAGAGGAAGCCGGGGAAGTGTTTCACCAGTATGCATATTGATGTGGCATGGCTTAGTGCCCAGTGCTGCCTCCCACGTGAGAGAAAGCAAGAGAGAAAAAGAAATGGGTGAAGGAGAGGGAGCAAGAAACCATAGAGAGGCATTTTCAATGTATAATATATGTGCATATATGTCTTTTGAACAATGCCAGTAGTGTCTCCAGTAATGTATAAATATTCAGCTGCACATATTTGGCTCTGTGTGTCTTGCCGAGATGTGTATGGTATTTAAATGCATGGTTATGATGGGGACAGCACACTGTACATCTGTTTAGGCAATATGGTTTTATGACTGATGCGCAAAACCGTCAGTAGCCAAACAATGTGAATGAGAGAGGATATGATTAATGTGGGGTTATTGTTTTCCTGTATTTTTCTACAGATTGCTTTTTTGTTCTCCACAAAGTGTATGTGTGAGTGCATGGCTTCCAGTGGGACAGTGAATGTATGGTCATCTGCCTCACTGTTTAATTGGAGACAAAACAAGCAGGTGACACACAGACTCCTCATACTTAATATGATGATTATGCTCGTGTGAGCCAGATTGTATGCTAAATAGAAAGGACACTTGTGCAGGTTTGTATTTATTCACACTTCTTTTAGATACTGTAGAAATCCTGCAACACTTTGGGTAGGTTATCTTATTGCATACATTGGCACCTGGTCCATCCATCCTCCCCTTCTACACCCATACACACACTTGCAAATGATCAGACTGGATTTGTGTGTTTAGACATCAACAATCTATCTGCATGTGTGGCTGCTGTAACAATGTAGGCATAGCTATGCTGGTGACATGGCTTTCCAACATGGAAGCATGAGAAATGGAGGTGCATCATCTCGCCCTCTAAACAAGTGCACTTTCAATCACAGAGCAGACCTACAGCTTTGTCATACTTACACTGAACTGTAAACCTATACTCTGTGAAGTGATGGATTCGATGTCGTCATTGTGTGTTTAGTTGTGAATGGTGCAAAAGACACTTTGAAGTCGGATTTGAACGGTCCGAGCTATCGACAGAGCTAAATATGGTTTGGATCTGATTTGCAAAAATCTCATTTCATGTGGTTTTTTGCTGTCCAGACTTTCTGAAATCAATCTGGATACAATCTGGATATGCAAAAATTTGGGCTAGTAGTCTGAACAGTGCCTAAGAGCATCTTCACACTATTTATTTCAGTTTCCTCCATCTTGGCAGTTGAAAATGTGCCAAAAATATCAGCACTTAGGAGAAAGCTGTACCTGGTGTCTATATTTAGGCAGAGCGGAGTGCTTTTCATACTCTTTAGCACACATAATCTGGGGTCCAGCTCTTTTGCGTGAGAATAGAGAGTTAATATTATGGTCATAGGAAGGTCTGCCATGGTTCAGCAAGCATTACTTTCCAATGAAAACTAAATACAGCAAGTTACCAGATGCTAAAAGTAATGCTTGACATTTAGAGTAATATCATATTATCAGCACAAAATGCAGTTTAGGTAGCAGTCTTAACAGAGACTAGGACTCTCTACTGTAGCCCGACTAAAAGTCTGCTGCTCCCTGTACAGTGCATTCCAGATCTTAACTGCACAGAGGGTGGGTAGGGCAACACATTGACTCTGCAGGGAGGGAATGGATATCTCATCACCCTGCTTTCTTAAACTATGAGTCACTATCTGTAATTGGTCATGGGCCAATCACTGCTACAGTAGGTTTCCACTTGATTAAAGTAGCAATATACAATGTGCCTGAGCTCTGGTTCAGAATGACAAGGTATTTTGTGAAGGGATTCATAGACAGTTTAGTCAGAACTTATTGTACAGTATGGTTCGTATTGTATTGTGAATGTCTCCCTGTTAGTTTGTTCTCATCCATTTTAACTACTCCTTTGCCTCTTTTTTTTTTTTTTTTCCTCATTTCGAGGACAAAGTCAGTGTTTCTTCCTCACTCCTAAGTGAGTTCAGCCTGTGGCAGGGAAACAGTGGATTCGTCATGCGAGGTGTGTAAGGAGATATGGTGTGTGATCCATGACGGTGCTGGCGGCTGTGTGCATGGTCCATGCTGCCAGCTAGTGTAAAGAGGCCAGAGGTAGAAAGTTGAGCAGGGGGAGAAAAGTTTAAGACCACATCATCTGAAACTGCGTAAACAGGAGATGGAGTATTATTAAGTTGCTCCATTTTTGTTTGTTGCTTTTTTTTCTTTAATCTTTCTCTCTGTTCCTCCTGACCTGAAATTAGGGGTAAGATAGAGGATAGTGACGGACTAATGAGCCCCTTTTCCTGCAATTACCCTTCTTTCTCCTACTCGCTCTGTCTCTCTGTTTCCTTCTCAAGTTCTCTGTTTAGCGCTGTCTGTTCATCTTGTTCATTTTCTCTTTCAGCCTAATCATTCTGTTTCCCTCTCTCCCCCTATCTTCTGTTTCTCCTTTTATTGCAGTCACTGTCTTAGAGGGTAGTGGTAAATCAAGGTGACACTTCATCTTTAAAAGCAACATGATGGTCAATTAAAGAAATCTGGTCCTAATTTGTGGTAGATTGCTATCTGAGATGTTGGAGGGAAACACTGCTTGTTAATAAAGAAAAAATGCAGAGTTGTGTTCCCTTTCTCTTTTTCCCTCCTTTGTTTTCTTTTGATTGGGGTTTTCATTTAGGTTTTCTATACTTGAGTTTAAAATAGTTTTCTTTTTCTTTGATTTTTCCTTTGAATGCTATCTGAATCAAAGTTTGTCAGTTTTTATAATATGTAATGAAGTGTATTTTACTTCATACTGTACATGTATGAGTCTTGGTTATTGGCTTTTTGGCAGTGAATCTGGGTATGCAGGCTAACTCTTTCTTTCCACTTGCTCACTTTTGGTCTAAACTGTTTCTTGCACACAGAAGAACTTTTGTGTATGTATATTAGTGTGTTTAACTGGAGGTGTGCATGAAAAAAAACATGATTTCTTTTCCTTTCATGGTGTCTGGCTGCTGTTTGTGTTTAGTTTGGTTGCTAGCCTGCTGTGTCTTCCTCCCCACTGCGAGTTGGACATGAAATGGAGCAGAATTGTCAAGGGCTTGGTTGCCCTTGATGCTTTTTATTTCTTTGGCACAACATATCTGTACAGAATGAAAACCCCCACCCCTCACTGTTACAGCCTCCTCAGGACAACAGGCGGATAAAGATATGTCTAAGTGCAATGAGTATGAAGTAGCAAACCAAGATTATTACATTAAAGTTTGTTTTCAGACATATTTGTCAACCTATATTTGTAAGCACTGTTGTCCTGTGTATTTAATGTCATAGTATAGTGTCAATTTGTTTCATAAAAAGGGATTCATTTGTGTTAACATTTCAATGTCAAGGTTTGCTCCCAGCATCAACTGCATCAGTGCTGGGGGTTTGAAGACAGCAGAGTGGCTTAGTCAAAGTGGCTTGGTCAGAGCTCTAGTGGTATGCAAGTACCCAGCCTGTTTCAGTGGCCTTGAAGAAGGCCACTGAAATGCATCACATTATTTGTAAGTCCTATCATAGCTCTAATCATGCTCTTTGGATGGTAAATGCCTTGCACAAGTACTAGCGGGATGCTACCTGCTAGCCTACTAGTTGACCGCCTACTGCCTTGTATCCTTTCTCAAGTCTTTTGCCAAGCAAAAGTCACTCTGGATGCTAAATCCTTGCCTAGTGCACAGTGCTAACAAGTCCCAATCTGAGCTGATCCCTATTAATACAGTGGGTCATGATCAGCCTAAAAACTAGCATACAGCTGCCCTCAATGTGCTTGGTGTTATTGCCGGGTCAGGCCAACAACCCCCTGAGAGAGAGCAGGATGAGGAAGAAGATGAATGAGTTGCGGAGTTGCTGACTGTATGTGACACATGTGTGGCTGTTGTTGATTAAAAGTTGTTGTTGTAATTGCGGGGCTTAAAATGCCAGGTGGTGGATATGTCCTGCTAATCCCCTATCTAATTTCGAGGTCCAGGGGTGAAGCTCTTAATCCGAAACACACACACACACACACACACACACACACACACACACACACACACACACACATGCTTGCTCATAGTCTCACACACATACACATATGCACTTACACACATCTCCAAACAAACACACATATGCTGGTACACACGTGCTTAGTCCTCTCTGTTAATCATATGCTCACAAAGTTTTGAGATTCTCAGAAAACTGTTCACTTATTTGCACAGATGTATTGTACATAATACTGTGCATGAAGGTATGGCAACACATGTGCACTACACACTCCTACATAAACATATATAACTTCACAAGTTTGACCTCGTCCCACAGATGCACTTTATCTGTTTGTTTTTCGTGATGGACCAAGCATCTGTGTAGGGCCTTATGGCTGTGTTTGTGTAGGAAAGCTTTAATTGATGATGCAGGCTATCATCATGTCTTTCATTTCTACACACACACACAAACATGTTCCACATCTTTTTATCTAAGTCCATGTCATTCCCTCTTTTTTGCTTTGTCTTCTTCTCCCATGTGTTTATTTTTATGACTTCAGCGGTTTACAGGGGTTGTTGCTGTACACTCAGGCCATATACAGGTACACTTGAGATAGAGGAAAGTGTCACATAGACAGGGAGATAAGAGGGTTGACTGGTTGCTCCACCCTTTACCTCAGTTCACCCCTGCTCGGCTCCTCTCTACTGTATGTGGGTCAACCACATAGTGCACAGAGTAGATAGCTACAGCATAATGTGGGGAGGCCTCATCTGGGAGGGGAGATGGGGGTGTTACTGTCTGCAGTTGTTGTCTTTCTTTTCTGCTTCTCTTGAATTTTAGCAAGCTCTCTGAAATATTTTCCCTGCACAAAAATCCCCACTGTCTTTTCTTCTAATTTTTACATGACTTTGACTTTTATTTTACTTTAACTTTATGATAATAGTCTTCATTTTTTTCTCAGGGTAATGTCAGGGACTCTGTTAATCCTTTATTAGCTTAGGTACATAAATGTATATCCTTAAAAAGAATTAGATCATCATTCTTTTCAACATACAGTGATTGGTTTGTTTGGGCCTCCAAGACCTGTTGATAGCTTCCCTTTTTCTTATTTTATTTATAGTTTTAACTTAGCTAGGTCTTCTCCACCGTTCTCCCTCTTTCTCTTTTTTTTTCCTTCCTCTCAGCCTTCTGCCTCTTGGTGGCAGGTGTGGCAGTCATGTGTTTTAAGTATGTGTAGTAGTTAACAGCCCAAGCTAAGAGGGGGTGGCACGAGGGAGGTAAGCAGGGAGGTAAGCAGGGAGAGAGGGAGGGAGGGAGGGAGGAAGGGAGAAGAACCGCCTTGCCCGGGTGTCGGGTCATCTCAGGTGAAATGTCTTGCTGGGCATGTGGGCATGGCCTCAAAGAGAAGAGGGAGGGGTCAGAGGAGGAGTCTGCTGACACATAACAAGATAGATAGAAAGTTGGTCATGGGAGGAGTGATCAGGAAACCAGTCAATAACCAATTCTCATGTATTCTTAGTGCAGTGTCTATCAAATGCAGTAGCGATTAAACGTTTTAACGTATGCAGTTTTATTCTTTGGCTTACGTGTATGAAGTGTCCAATGGCAGGAATGAATGTCTTGAGAAAGAATTAAAGAGGCTGGGAGACAGGGGAATTGCTCCCTTTGGCCTCTGGCTGTACTGTGGATGCAGAAGTAGCTCCTAATAAAGGAAAAATATGCATCTGAGCGACACATTGAGTGACTGGGACAGTGTGAAATGTTGTAAATTCTCAGTGACAGCAGCAAGATGTGTGTTCAAACTTGGAGCCCTGAGAAAGGTGCTTCGTCAGGGGACCTCTGTCAGAAAAAAGGGGAACGTAGAGGAGAAACTTTTAGAGAGAGGGAAGGGGGGAAAATGAACCGAGGGTAGGGGGAAGCTAGGGGTGGGGTTAGGATGGATGACAGATGATTTCCCAAGCTGAGATATGAAAAGAGGGTGGAGTGAAAGATAGAGAAGGAGGGAGGGAAAGAGAGAAACAGAAGTGGCGAGGTGGCAAGAGAAAAAGGGAGTCTGCAGAGAGGAGGAACGTAAGAGAAAGAGAGAGCTTCTCTGCAGGGCGGGTTTCCTGAGGTCACAGTACTGAATATCACAGAGGAATGTGGAATGCTGAATTGCTGCCAAGGCAAACACACCGGCCGCACCACCGCCGCCCCCAATGGCTGTCAAGGGCTGCTTTATATACGCACAAAGACACAAGCATGCAGTCATATATATATGCATGAGCATATATACAGTGCAGTCACACAGAATGCCCCATGCACACTGAGGTTTGATATACTGCACAGCACAAACATACATGTACTTGTAACAACATCCATGCTGTCAGCACCTGCAGAAGATGTAACTTTTTGTAACTGTAGCTGACGGCACAGAACTGTGGTGATCAGAGGCCAACTTTAGGTATCATTTAACTACAGTTCTCTGATTACTCGACTGGGATATTCTTGTTCTCAAATGAGTGTTATTTAGAAATGTTTTCATTTGTGTGTGCGTGTGTGTGTGTGTGTGTGTGTGTGTGTGTGTGTTTAGAAGGAAAATTATAATGGACCAGGACAGCATAGCTGAAATGCAGGGAGTTGTAAGTTATTACAGCTGTGACACACACAGAGAGAAAATACATGCACATGTACATTTACACACAGAGTGAATGAATCATTTACTGCAGGTTGGACAAACATGTTAAAACACACTCTCACATACACTGATCCAGTGAGTCATATGCCATGCACACACATGGTAAACCAGCGTTTGATGTTTTGTCAAGGACTTACGTTATATCTGCCGTCAGCTAAAAATAAAGACAGCAAAGATGTAGGAGACAGATCACCTTTGAAGAATTCCCTTCGTAAAAATGATGAAAAGAGAGACAGATACAGTGGCCATCCAAGAGCCAAGAAAACTCTTCCATTTGTCCTCAATTTTCATACCAAAGTCAAATGAGAATCATTCTGAACATTTGCAAATGATTGAATCAAGGAGGCACTGCAATCCAGACGTTCAGACTTAGACAGGTTCAGCAGGATGGAGGATGGGCTGTGCCACAGAGGAAAACACACAGAGAACAGAAAGAGGAGACAGGAATATTTGTTTGACTGTTTCAGTGTGTGTGTGTGTGTGTCTGTGTGTGTGTGTGTGTGTGTGTGTGTGTGTGTGTGTGTGTGTGTGTATAAATGTTTCCTAATGATTTACTTGTGCATGCCTGCTCACAGGTCCCTATAAAAGTTACCAAAAAAGACAAATTGCTACATCTCTGTCCATAGTTGTTTTTCTAGCCGTTGTAAATTTAGAGGCTGTAGTGTACACCCAACCCTTATCCTATGTGTTTTTGTGTGTGTGCGTGTGGGTAGTACTGTGTCTTTTTCTCCTCCTACACTACCCTCCCTCTGTCTCGGAGCATGCCAGGGTCAGAGGTCATAACAACTGAGCCACTCTGTCTTTCTTTGATGTGGTTCACCACACAGATGCATGCACGCACGCACATGCACGCGCACACACACACACACACACACACACACACACACACACAGACACACACACCAAGGTCAAGTCAAGACAAACAGCACTCACACTTAGGGCCTTGTGCCTCCCTTTGCTCTCTCTCAAGGCGCTGAAAGCCAAGGAGAAAAAAACAAGGCCAGAGATTTTCATTGCTGGTCTCTGTAATTTGATGTTTTCTCATGTCTGCCACATGCACATGAGCAGGTTTTGACAACAGCTCCACAGACACAGGAAGAGGTCCATTTGTGCTACGTGGTACACAATGTGTGCATGAAGAAAGTGGATTTTTAGCAGGTAAAGACAAAACATTAAACATACGGATGAGAAATCATCAGTAAGAAAAAAACCCTGCCTTTCTATCTCCGGTAATATCAGGTCATGTACTTATAACATAATCTGGAGCTTTACATCATAGGTTGGGGCCTTGAAAGCAAAGGTAGCAAGCTCCAAAATCTGATCATAACATTTCTAACTTTTTACCTAAACTAAAAATTTCACTAGGATAAACCTGTCCCAGTTTTACAGGGGCATTTTTGCACAAAACTTGGCAGAATAGTGCAGCAAAGGGGGACTTGTCACTAGTGGTCTGCAACCAGACTACCGTAAAAATGGTATCACAGGTTCATCATTAAAAAAACAAGATGCTTAAGATCCAGTCTGTAAATTGGCAACATTTGTCCTACAAGGACTCTTCCCAACCAAACTTTATGTTTTGCGTTCAGGGCCATCATTCATTTTCTAAAACGAGGCAGGTTCTTCGTGGATTTGTGTGCTTTTGTTCACACCACAGGAGTTTAAATGAGCTCATTTAATTTGCGCAAGTGTTTGTATGCACACATATGTATTTGTTTATGCGGTTGCTCACACATGTACAGCCAGCAGGCATGTGTGTGTTTTTCATTCTGTCCACACCCTGTCATCTCCCTCCTTCTTTCCCTCTGTCCCTCTGTTCTTTCCCTCCCTCTCTCTTAGCGGTGCAGTTAGATGAGGCAGGCCCAGAGTCAAAAGTGCAAGTGTGCCGCTTGGCTGATGAGTCAGAGAAAGGCAGCTTTCCCCCCACTGTTTGTAAATATGTGGTTACCCTAATTGAATGCAGCTCCAGTTCCCAACAACTTTCGTTTCTCCTTTTCTTTTCTGTGTGTGTGTGTGTGTGTGAGAGAGAGAGCGAGCGAGCGAGAGAGAGAGAGAGAGAGAGAGAGAGAGAGAGAGAGAGAGCGAGAGAGAGAGAGAGAAAGAGAGAGTATGGAGACAGCTGGAGCAGCAGGAGACACATGGCACTGATATACACCACCATACAAAAAAATCACGGATAACACAGGCACAGAGGTCCACTGGCACATACGCCAAGGATTCATTTGTGATTGTCAGGAGAATGATGTAGTCTATCTTCCTACCTCCTTGTTTTTCTACATCTCTCTCTTAAGCGCACGTGCACGCACACACACTGAGCAACTTTAACATCTCTCCATAATTACAGGCCGTGAGATCCCAGTCTAGAGGCTGTGGTTTGGCTGGCCCTCCTCTCCCTCCATTAAGACACTAAGCAGCGTGTGTCACTCAGCACTTTGACGGCTCCTCCCTAGAGGTGGCAGCAGGGGGCCAATAAATGTTCACTCTTACTCTCACTCTCACCCCCCCCCCCACACACACACACACACACAAACACACACAAACACGCATTCCTTCTCTCCCTCTCATTCACACACACATACTGACACACATAGAGGTGTTAGTAAGGGGCCAGTAAACGTTTTCCCTGAGGGCCCTGTCTGTGTGGCACTGACATCGCTACTGCCAACAATCACAACTCATCTGTCCATTTCATCTCACCTTTGATACATTTTTTAAACATAAACTTTGCCTGCATTTAGAAAACATGAACTAAACTAAATTAAGCTAGCGGAGATTTAACAGAAATAACCTGAAATAAACTAGAATAATCTGCCATATCATCCTAATTCAACTACCTTATCATAGATAAGTCCTTTTAGTTTCTTCATCTTCTGCCCACCTTGAAACCTGAAAAAAACTTCTAAAACTTCTGCATATGTGTAAATGTGACTTACTTGAGATTAATTTTGTTGGTAAACCGTACCAAATACAATCATCTACTATTTTGACCTTGTGACCCAAAACATGCCCTTCACTAATCTGTCTATGTTATCAATGCAGAACCAGAGGTACCCTTCTCTAACTTCATGTCAGATTTTTCTTTCTTTACCATCTCAACATAAATTTAGTAATTTCATATTTAGGTCCTTAAATTCTTTTAATAGGACTAATTACATTATGTCTGCTTTCACAAGCCCAGAAGCACCTTGTACAGAATTAGACTGTATTTTAACCTATTTATACTTCTCTACCTGTTTTTTTCTCTCGGTCCTGTCTTGACTTCACTTAATGATTCATGGAGCTTTTAGTAAACAAACATGAGAAGATTTTCCCCAGATTTAAGCTCATTGACGTCATCCCGTGCAAATCTAGAAGGTGGTCTGTGGTGGCAAATCCTATATAATTTCTCTCACATTACCTTGATCTTTAAACTTTAGCTTTGTTGGCAGTAGAGTGCTTATGGAAATATAGCAGCTTAACCTTTCCTGAGTGAACTGTGAAATTATCATCTTAGTTTTGGTTTCCCTGTGCTCCACATTATTAATCACTCTACTGTTTTATAAGTTTGAAGTTTGATATGGTTTGAATGTTTCTCATTTAAACACACTTTGATAGGCTGTGAAAATCAGCCACAATATTTTAAAAAAGTAAGTTGCTATATCTCATTTAAAAAAAAAAAAATTGAATTAAATAAACAGAATGCATCTAGTACGTCCAAAGAGGTCCAGAAAACAACATAAAGACATTCTCAAAGTTTCCTTTCGGGACAGTGACATTTCATCCACAAGTGCCTTGTTCAGGTTATGACATGAAGGCAACTGATTCACACATACTAAACCTACATAAGCTTTATTGGATGCAATCTTTTGACATCCTCACTCCTCAAGTGTGTAGACTGTTACCTTCACCTCCGTCTGTACCGATCATTTAACACCAGCTCCTTTGTACCTAATTTGAACCCTCATCGATTCTTCCCTCAACCAGACATTTAGCGTCATGACACATCCAGCTCTAGCAGTGCTTTGATCTCTCTTTGACCCTGCACACCCTGACTCACCAGTGTGTATGCGGCAGAGCCATATTAGCATTGGGCTCTCTCGCATGGCCTGGCGTTGGTAATGGCCGATTAATCGACTGGTGACCATATCAGAGCTCCACTCAGTCCCTAAGAAGCTTAGCCTGTCCGGGGCAAAGCCAGAGTAGCCTGTGATTGTGCGTGTGTTCTGTGCACATGTGTGAATGTGTTTGTGTAGCATTGCACTGTTATAGTAGATTTCTTCGTCACAAAGTACAAGAAAGAAATTGTTGTATGTCCTGTATGCCACTCATAATTCCATTACATTTATAAGGAAAGCACTGTGCTTTCAGTCTGTAATATGATAAGTGACATATGATCAAAAAGCAGTATGGACAAAAGAGTTAGTGGTTGAGGGAAACAGATGCAGCTATGCTGACACTCAAATATGCACACATGTATGCACGTACAATAGCCGTGACAGTAAACACAGTTTAAATCCACTCAGGGATTACCAATCCACTTACAGTGGGTCAACCTGACTATGTCAGATGCAGACCCCACACTGATCCTGCTGCCATTGCACACTGCTTCAGGTATATTTTAAAGAACCAATATGAACATGATGAATTCCCAAGTGCTTAGCTGCATTGCATGAAGCATGTGTATACAAGAGTAACATTACGACCATCCTGCTTTCTGTATGTGTTCCAGCTGCTGAGTCCTTGCAGTCTTTCAAGCCTCAGAACTTTTTAAAGCGTTTCAGTTCAATATCCTCAGGGTTACATTGAGCAAAAATCGGAGTAAAAGAAAACCAAATGAAAGAGTAGCACCAATGAGTAAAGAGCAGAGCTTTTGTGTCTGCCGGCATTTTGTAAGTGTGGATGAGTGAGGGACTACAATGTCTGAATGAGTAATGACACATATGATATTGACTTTAATCACATCTGTTTATGTGATTTCATCTGCCTCCATTCCCATTTGACCTCCCCTAGTTCTTGGAAAGGGCCACAGCCTGGTGTGCCAAAAATAATCGCTTGTTTGCTGCTATTTACTTAAATCTGTCAAAGAGGCACTGTTTGAGTGTGTATTTTTGTGTCTGCAAAGTACACGAGGACGTGCCAATGAGTGTAATGCTCTATACTGTTCTCTTAGCTGTGTGTGAGAGTCAGACTTACCCAGCCATCCCTAACCCCCCCCCCCCCCGTTTTCTCTCTCTCTCGGTCTCTCTCTCTTTTTTCTCAGACACACACATACACACACTCACACACAACCAAAGCCAGCCAACTAGAGAGTATGAGACGCCTCAATATCTCTCAGTGAGTAGAAACCTGGCAGAGGCACTGGGTTCATCTCAACGTCGCTCTGTGTGAGGCCAGAGGCTTGTGAGAAAAATACACCCTCAGAATATAGCACACACACATGCTCAAACATATATATACAGTGTCTCAGAAGTGAAGAAGTATCAGACAAAGGTGTCGGGCGGGGGGGGGTTGTGTGGTTTGGATGGTTGCCTTTGTCAGATGAGCAATGTAATTTTTCCTCATACTTTATGAAAGACAAGGGAGGAGGAGAGTGAATGGTCAAAGAGCATGCAAGGTGAAAAGATGCCAGCCAGATGTCAGCTCACACCTTCCCTCCCTTTTTCTTCATCTCTTGTGCTTTCCTCAGTCTCTGTCTCTGTCCCTCTTAATCATTTCTCCTAAGCTCTATCTCTGTCTCATCTTTTCTCTTTCACTTCGGGGTCTGGAGGCATCACAGACCGCTCCCAGCTGGAATGGGGTCTGAAAGCATCCAGGGATACATCAGTTATTATTAAACCTGCTCTCCGATTGCCAAATACCTCATTGCTCATATGCGCGCACACACACACACACACACACACACACACACACACACACACACACACATACATACACCACCTGGCAGAGTGAAGCAACCACTTCTCTCACAGAAGATAGACATTAAAAACGAAGAACATAAAATACCCTCCTGATTAGAAGTCAAGGGGATTGTCGTAAATCTTCCGTAGTTTGATGGCAAAATGGTAAACACATGTCAAAGCTGTCTTCTCAGAGTGCGGGTCTTGCAGAGTGTCTTACAATAATGATTCCACCACACCCAGCGGCCCACAGTACTTATCCTTATCCAAACAAGACATTTAAAATCAATCAAAAATTCATTAAATGCCAATACTGACTACTCTTAGGAGACATTACTAGATAGAGTGTGACATCTACTTTTTATACTAGTTTAGTCAAAAATAGTATCTAAATTCACGAAAGTGCATAATGAACTCTTGATTTATAATAATCTACCAATCCATTTTTCATTCTGTTGTTACGCTGTTGATGTAACTGACAAGATTAATAAAACACAACACAGATGTTCATATATGAAACAATAACTCACATACATTGTTTTGAAAAACATATTAATTCAGTCCAGACCTGTCTTTTGTAACCCTTTTAGTTATAGAATGCATTGTTTCCACCTTATTCCTTCACCATTTGTGGTTCTGTCTGCAGACACTTAGTGAAGGTGGAGATAGCAGAGCTTGCTTTCCTCCTCGCAGAAGAATCCATTAGCCAACATCTTTCCTTGAACAAGATGAAAAAGAGCTTACCAAGAACATGAGCAGAACATTTTCTTGAGCAGTGCATCAGTGTACCTTTTTTCTCATTTAAATAGGCTATCTTTGTTGGCCAGGTTCAGGCTTCATTTTCAGGTACATTATATGCTATAAAGTTTGTATTTTAACCATGACAAAAAAATAAGCATATGTTAAAAATCTAATTTTGTTACCCCAAAGCTTGTATCTTGTATGGGGCAATCTAAAATACACACAGTAAAAGTTGAATTGGCTATAACCATTTACACCAGGTTGAGATTAACTTTTTGAAAAATTTAGGTTTGAATTTTTAAACATTTCTAAACTGTACTCATATTTATAAATTCAGATGATTAATAATCACTGGATTGGAAAATATCACATCCTCCAAGAAGATGATTTCAAAGTTCAATTTCATGTTATGAGATTGAATTTGAACTTGAACTTCACCCTGAACAAGAGCTTTGAGTGGTCAGAGCCAGTTGAGAGAATATACCCCCACCCCCTATAATAACCATGGTATGATTAAGGTGCAGAGGCAGCATCAAAGTCCTGTCACCACTAAAGTTAATGGAGCATCACAAATGTGCATTCAAGCACGTGCGCGCACGCACACACACACACACACACACACACACACACACACACACACACACACACACACACACACACACACACACACACACACGAGAGTCAGGTCCTGCAACTTGAGAGGGGAGAGGGGCCATTTGGAGATTTGGGATTGGGGTATTAACCACATAGAGAGACAATTTTACAGATGGTGTTATAGGGCAGGGTAAGGAAAGCTTGTGTGAAAATGAAATTTTACAGTGCAGTTTTTAATAAGTCCGTATGTGTGAGTGAAAAGTTGGAGCAAAGAGGGGTCCTGTTTCAAATCTTTTAAGAGTACATGAAGGAAGTTTGTAGTTATAAGGAGCAATCAAGAGAGCCACTTGTTCAACATAAAGCCAAATGTCATCTGTGCTTACACTTCAAACAGAATGCCCGCATACTCCCTGGTAGGAAAAGTATACTGTTATCAGACACACACACATGCTGCAGGGAGCCATACATTATACACAAAACCACACACATGATGTGCACCTTTGTGTAATATAGACTTGCACACACAAAAACACACACATACCGATAGAGCTGGGCTAACAGGGTACAGTTCCTGTTGCTTCCCAATCAAACAATGGCAGCTCTATTACAGGCCTGACAAGCCAGACTGTGCCAAGGGAGAGAGAGGGAGACAAAAAAAGAAAGGGAGAAGGAAAAGGAGCAGACAGGGAGATAGATAGGGGAGCAGGCTGAAGAAAACCAGTCAACAAAACAGGCTTGGCAGAAAAAAAGAGGCTGAGGAGAAAGAGAGAGATCCTCTTACATACAGGACAAACTATAGAGTCCACCAGGGTTTTATTTCCATAGACATTGCAACACTGAAACTGCATTTCATTACCTAAATCCAAACTGCTACCTGCAAGGATAACTGAAGATGTACGTGTAATTGCATGTCTGTATTTGCATGTGCTGTGTGTACGAATATGAGAACAAGTGAGTTTGTGCTTGTCTATGTGTGTGTGCGTGCATGTATTTGTGCCGGTGCTCCATAATGTGTTGTACATCAGGAAGTGGCCACCCGGTGTTTTACCCCCCCTCTGTTTGACACTAGCGTGTACAGAGCCCCTGTAAGGACACAACCTCTGCTTGGAACAAGCCACCCCTGTGTTTCCCCTCCTCCTTCTCCTCCTCCTTCTCCTTCTGCATATCCTGCCTGCCCCGTCTCTCCAGGAAACGCTCCTCCTCCCTTCCTTCCTCCCTCCCTCCCTTCTAACCCCCTTCACTGCTGTCTGGGCCTTTATCACTCCTCTGCCTCCTTCCTCTTTCTATCTATCTGCTAGGATGAAAGAGTCAGTGAGGGAGTACTTGTGAGGGAGCATTCCGTATGTGTATAACTTTATGTGTGTGTGTGTGTGTCTGTTTGCACCTATCTGTCGTTGTGTGTACATGTGTCTTTGTCTGTGCAAGTGTGTCTTTGTATATGTGATTAAAATTCTGTTGACTCTAGCAAGCTAGCTGTGTGAGGGCTTCTATTGAGTCAGAGCAGGTGGGCTCCTGCTACTACAGTCGTGCTAATCACTCCTTCCTCTGGGTTACTGACTGGGTCAGGCAAAGGGCAGCTGACATACAGACACCCCACTGTTAATGCCAGATAAAGTGAGGAGACATTAATGGCTAATGCGGCACCTTGTTTACTTGTTAGACTGTATTGAAAGGTTCCAGTTGGTGAATCTGGTCAGTAGTGCTGCTGTTGCCATGAACCCTTCTTTTCCTAATAAAATGTTTTGATTCTGGGTTTCTATTATAAACTAACTCTACTATAGTACCTTTAACCCTAAAGCAAAGCAAAGGCTTTACTATACACAGTACACAAAACATTCACAATTTTGAACAATATTGACAATATTATAGGTCACACTACCCCATGCAAATACATATTTATAGACCAATGACAACAGAACTGTCAAGGCATAGTTTTGCTAAGCATGAGGCCCATTACGGTAGGAAGATATAGTTTGAATTGAATTGAATGACCACAACCAAGCAACTGCAGCAGTCTTATTCTCTAGCACTGCATTTATCATTAGTGACATTGAAGTAATGGGTGCTGCAGCTAAAGATGCAATCTTTTTAACGTTTAGTGCCCAGAGAAGCAATTGAAAATGTACAGAATGTAAAAGATAGTTTGAGGAACCCGAAAAACCCTCTTGACAAAAGAGTTAAAATTTCTGTGTTAAAGGGCAGATCACTCCCTTAGTCATCAAGCACAACATACATACATAGAACTGTCTTGTGGAGCTCTTGATGTCATTCTGTCATCTTGTACATAAATGTCAGTTTGCCAACATGTCTGTTTCTCAGTTTTCAGACTTTATCAAAACCCAAGACCAGTCTTGTGGGTGCGGAGGTCTTGATAAAGTCAGAACTTTCCAAGATTGGAATTTTGTGAACAGTATAAGTACTGTCCTGGCCAAGGATCAGATAAGCTTCTGTCATGAAGTGATAGCCAGACAGTCAGACAGCTCATTAACCCTGATAGTCAGCAGGCTGACTACATCAGATAGCTAGTCACTCAGTCAGGAGGAGTTTTGGAATCTGTGGTTTTCTCAGATATAGGGCTAGTATTTTAGACTTATAAAGGCAAAGTCCCAGTCAGGTTTATATCTCATTAACTTCCCCCAAAGAGGAAGGAGTGATACTGTGTATGTTAACACGTACCTAATCAAGCAGGTTTTATAGTGTTTCTTGATTTCAAAATCTTCCTGTACACAAGAATACACAAATGTATTCATGAAATACATTTGTACTTTGGGAAGAAAAAATGTTTGTCCTTTACCGCTGAACCTCTTGTTTGTGTATGCATCATAATTCAAAATGCCCTGAGGAAAAAAAATTGGCAGTTGTTGGCAAAATGTGATTTCTGACTGGAAAATATTTGCAACTAGGTTAATGCGGTAATTTTATTTGATTTTGTGCCTTAACCTTACTTTTCTTAGTAACCTTGCATGCGTATAAATGTAGTGAATGAGACAGATGCCGAGAGCAGGGAGATGAGTTCACCAGACATGACATCAAGGGCCATCCAACACAGCTGCAGACAGAGAGACTGAGGCGCACTGATGGCCCACAGGGTCTTGATAGAAGAGGGGGCGCATGAGTGAAAGAGAGAGAGAGAGAAACTGCATTTAATTTTGTGCTTGATCAGTCAAAGGTCTGAAGAAGTGTGTGGGAGCTCTGAACTGGGGCTTCTGAATAAAGTGTGTGGTTCTTTGAAAGGAGGTGAACCCCTATGTGGTTTTTGTGGGCATGTATGTCTATCTTTCAGTTGTCTCTTAACCTGTCTTATGTCTATGCCTATCTGTTTCTGAAGATATACAACATAAAAGCCTACTCCCTGGTGCCCCCCCCAAAACCTCCAAATTGAATATTTGGAGCAGTATAAAAAAAATTGCATAATTTGTTTCATGATATCTGCTTAAGGCTTGAAGCTTGAAGCTAACACTGTAGACATTAAAATATTTGAAACAATACTCTGTACTTTTGATACAGAGCCATGTAAAAAACAAAAATAATCTCTTGTGTGACTTATAACACATCCTTAGATAATGGAATTTTAAAACATTCGTCAAGTGGAGACTAAAGTCAGATCCGTATCTGCAACTGAAGTATCCAGCTATATATTTTCAACCTGGACTGTTGCCAAGTGCTGCCCATGGTTCTTTTCCTGGCTTGCATCCAGTCTAAACTACAGATACACCAATCAGACTGGTTGGAGCATTAACAGTGAAAGGAGATCACCTCTAATCTCTGATTAAAAAAAAAAAAAAAAAAAAAAAAAAAAAAAAAAAGTTACATAAACTATTGTGAGCTGTGGAGTATTATTTCAGATACCTTGGCTAGCAACCAAGACGTTCTTAAATCTGGCAGGGATTGCAGTGTTTTTTTTTTTTTTGGGGGGGGGGGGTATGCGTGTCCCCCCGGTGTAGAAAGTACAGAGGGTTCATTGTGTCTTTTCTGTCTGGATGAGGAGGGGGGCATTTGTGTGTGCACAAACCAGAGAGCATAAACCTTCCCCAAAAAACCCTGCCTAAGTATGTTGTAAAGCAAAGATGAAAGTCAGTGTGTTAAATAGAAATCCACCTCCTGTTTCTTCCCTTTTTCCCCTCCCTCTCTTCCTACTTTCCTCCATCCATCTCCTCCTCCTTTTCTCCAGCATTGGTTTTTTTTTCCCTATTCCCTCTCTCCCCGTCAGGCTTAATGCCTGCTTACAGCTCCATTTAGGCTGCATGCGTGGAAATTGGGTAGGGGATCTTGTGGGTTTTGTGTCCTTGGAGATAACCAGTGTGTGGGAGGTGACAAAGGTAGCGTAAGCCGTTTGAGTGTGTGTGTAAGTATGTGTGTGTGTTTGTGTGTTAGAGAAAGAGTCTGCTTTAAGTGCAGGAATAGATCTCTGACAAATGGGAGTGCGGAGGGGTATGCATCCGTCAGTGTTGTTTGAAAAGCCATAGGAGAGTTAATCTGAGCAAGTCACTCCACCTTGTGTTTGATCAGCTCGGCGTCTCAGCTCGACTGAATTTGCGCTGCTATGATATTGCCTCAAGTAGTCAGTTTGTCCACTTTTTCATTGAGCATAAGAGCTCTTTGGCTTTCACTTGTGTACACTCAACAGTCTTCACTAGCAAAATACAAAGTTGCATACAGCAGGAAGTAGGGGTAAGACAAATAATCCTTATTGCAATAAATTGTAATAGTCTTGCATTGTCTTTCTATAACATATATTCATGTTGCTCAGACTCAGCTGTGTTATAAGACATTCAATAAAAACAACTTGTAATTGATTTTCTTTTTCTTTATTTCTGAAAATTCATTTGTATATTTTGTTTAGACAGTATGCTGTATTTATATGATTTTCATTTATGTAAGGCTTGGCATGGTTTGAAATTTTTCCACACTGGCCCTAATATAATACCTCAGCTACAGTACCAATATCAAAAGGAAACATTTTGATACTGCACATGGATAATTTCAAGTTCTTTTGCTTTCTATTTAACAAGATGTGTTAAACTCAAATGCATTGGGGTTTAATATAATTCTAGACCTGAAGCAGCTGCATAACACTTCTTCTAAATAAAATATGTTTCAAACTGAGCAGAAATCATTATTTAAATCAGGAAATATCCAATCATAGAATAAATGAGCAAGACAAAGAATCTGATGCCTACTTTTGGTTTTTGATCATCTCTTTTACCCGCTGCTATGGACACAATCTGATTAATACCTAAAAAATACTTAGGTTTGATATCAAGCCCTAAGTAAATCACATATTGCAGAACTGCTTGTATTGTATTACCATTGTTATCATTATTTAAAGTGCTTTCAAAGTATTGTAGTATGGGTTACTCTGAGAACCCCAGCCCAAACAGAAACCTCAATTGCATTACACCTAATACTGTATCCCTTCATTTCCTTTCTCCCTCCCTCTCTGCATTTCTCTCTCTCCATCCTGAAGTGTAAATCTCTTGCCTTTCTCCTGTTTCTATCTCAGTGATGATCGGCTTGTCTCGATCATCAGCATCACCACTGCTGTCATCATGGTCCCTATATCCCCACTACTTCAGTCAGTAATCCTCTCTAAACAATCCCTCATAGCCGCAATTCACCATTAGCTTGTCAATAAGCTCAAATAATCACTATCAACTATTAAAGAGCCAAAGCAGGAGGATCTGCTGCTGTTAAGCCAACTCAGGAGCTAATAATAAGGCCTTACTGGGCCTTAGACCCCAGGCTGAGCTGTATGATTTCTGGCTGAGCATTGACCACCAGCTAGCGTGAGCTAAAAACAGACTGACATTGGCTTATTGATCACGCACATTGATTAGAACAAGTATGAGAGTGAGTGCTAATACTGTGTGCATGAACCTGATGTCAGAGTGAACTCAAAAACAGTGTGTCATTCATTTCACATTAGCCATACCTCTTTCCTCCTCCTCTTCTTTTCTGCCTGCTGTCTCCCATCAAAGAGACAATCAGTGTGGGCGTCAGTAGTTTCGCCACAAAGCCCCTGAGTGGATTACATCACCACCTCTGTTAACGGCGCTGTCTGTCACAAGCCATCAGCATGTTGTTGACTTCATACAGTCCTCCTCTCAAATTTATTTTAATATTGGAACCAGTTGTAACCAGTCACCGAAAGCCACAGGCGTGACCTGTTATATCAAGACCTCCTATTCATTGAGATACATGGGATTTTGATTGTTTGCAGTGGTTTTGGAAAATCACTTAAGTCTTTCTTTCTTTATTTCTTTCTTATAAAAATGAGCAGTTATTCTGGAGGTAAACATAGTCCCACATGGCACACATCTGCTGGATTGTGTAACGGGATGTGGAATTTAGTAACCTATCTATATAAACCATGGGACACACATACTGTATTCTCATTCCATCAGTCCACCAGAGTTTCCCCATAGACTGAAAGAGAAGGGGAAAGCAGGTTCAATATATACAAAGAAGAAAGAGGGATTTTGGATATCACAAGTTGGGTGTAGTTGTAAATGCATGTAGTGGACAAAGTAGTGGGGAAAAAAGGGCCTGAATATGTTTGTGATAATGAGAGGTTAACTTGTGAAGGGAAATAAACATAGGAATTGAGTGAGAGGAAAAGAGGAGTAGGCAAAGCTGAGCTGTGATTGAGGGGGAAAGAGAAGAATCAAAAGACAGCGAGAGAATGACGGAGAAGGGGGAGGAGGATAATTGCAGGAAAGGGGGATTATTAGTTCGTCACTATCCCCAGTCTAGAGTCTCTCAGACCAAGGCCGTGGATAAGTGAAATCATATGGCTGTCTCATCACAAAACAGAGAGAGAGAGATGGTGTTGATGATTGCAGAAGGTTTCAGTGTTGCAGTAAACATTCATTCAATAGTACTCATTAAAACAGCAAACTCATTTGTGCTATGGCCTATATGACTCTGTGAGTGAGTGTGGTTTGTATGTGCGTCTGATGTATACTCTTTATTTGAAGTTTTTGTCATGTTTTTTATGCCTCTACACCAGCAACAGCCATACCCAGAGATATTGTGTTTTGGAGTTTTCCAGCTGACCAAGTCTTCCAGCCGAAGGTCAAGGTCACTATGACCTTGAGCTTCAAAGACTAAAAGGGTCAAGGTCACTATGACCTCACAAAACACATTTTTGTCCCTTAGTCAAGTTCATAGGCTAATTATGACAAAATATCCCCAATACCTTTTCTTCAAAGGCATCATTACAAGTATTATGATTGTGAATGGACATGGATGTAAACTAAAACTTGACTAGCTGGCAGAGACATACATAGTAATAATTATATATGCCATTTAGTAACATATCCATGACATAATTGGTATCAGGGTTCAATAATAACACTTGCTCCTGGGCAGGTGCCAGATGAAAGCCACATTGGTACAGTTAACTTGAGCCAAGTCTGGGCTTGAAAACACAATAAAAAAGTATGACTTTTTTTACATTTACCCCCAAAACCTGATGCATGTCTTCCTGCTGTGGTGAACTTTGAATTGTGTAAAACTATGAACCAATCATGTAATAGAGTTAGATTTTTGGTCAAGACTAGGTGGATAAATGAAAGGGGTACAAGTGAAAGAAACCTATGAAATTAAAAGGAAATTTATTCCTTCACAGAAGGATGAATTCCCTACAGACAGGTCCGTATTAAAGTGTTTTCTGTGTCATCAGGTTTCCCTTCCTGACATCGAAAGACCAGATGACTTGGGTTTTGTTTTTGTTTTTTTTGTACTGATAACTATTGAAAGTGATTGCAAGTTGGACTTCCCCGACAACTGTAAACCCTATGACAAATCCTTCATAGATCTGCAGATCAAGCCTTAAATTTTAATATAATATTAGGATATTATTTTGGTTGCTCAAAATGATATTAAAATTATAAAAAAAATTTTCAGGTGGTTCAGTTTGTTTACAGATTTAATTGGGCCCTTACATTTCACCAAATGTCTGGTTATTGGAAGTACATGCTGTCAAGATTAGAACAGGAAGAATAAATCGGTCAGCCTTGTCTTTGAAGGGTTTTCATTTTGTTCTTGACAAATAAATGAAAAATATAGAAAATGTTAGATACTGTTTGTTCAGTCTCTAACCTCGGACTCTGGGCTCTTCTTACGCTTTTTCATTATTGTGGTCTGCAATCATCTTCTCTTTACTCACTGTGAAGGTCCAAGTCTATAAATTACCAGGGGAGCTACACAGCCAAAGATAACGCTAATGTACTTGTGAGCTCAAACCAGTCACTTATCTGGGATATTTACAGTTTTCTAGAGAAAGCCTCACCTTAGGGAGACACTTCAAAAAGAGAAAGAGCTGAATGGAGAAGAATAATGATGTGTTTAGAGATAACACGAGCAGCCTTCGAGGTGTTGCAGAATGCCTGTAGTGGTGTTATGTGGTTTTCAACCAGGCAAGTTGACTTATTATGTGTTTTCATTTAAGGGAGTGACCTGGAGGAGTATGTAGAAGTGGAGTGAGCATTTAACACCTTAGAGGTGTCCAGTACAACCACTGCATTGTACTGTTGATTGAGTGCCATGCTTAAATGACATAGTTGGTGACATTCTGTAATTTTCTTACTGTCAACAAATTCCATTAAAAGATCAAAAATAGCAATTAATTTATCCTACTAGCAGGTATTGTCCGCGTGTCATACTTTAGTCCTTTTTGTACAATTATTATTAAAAAACAAAAAAATTATTAAAAACATATCAGTGCACGCTTGTGTACCGTGTGACTGTTTCCCTTCATTATGATGAAAAGGCACAATGAGTTGCTCAGCCATTTGAAAAAAAATACCCAGCCTTTATTTAAAAAAAAAAAAAAATCTACAAATGTGCAATTACTTTTTAAAGAGTTACATCGTCAGTAAAAACGAATGGGCTTGGGCCACATGCAGGGTAGGGAAGTTGAAAAGTAGAGATGAACTTGTGTTTTTTTTTTTCTTTTTTTTCTTTGGATTGGTTGATAATCAGAAAGATAAAGAATAATGTGTTATCCTTTCAAGGGTGCTTTCCTAAGTTGTGCCATAACTTTTACCTAGAAGACACAGTAGAAAACAGAAAATTACATCTAGAAAACAGTATTTTACAATGCAGTATAAGTTTGTGTTGTTTTTTTTAACTATTGCACTTGAAAAGAGACAAAATAGAGAAATATGCATCAAAGCATCATTTGGTACAAAGTATTTCAGTAGATTTGCCATAAACGTCATTGTAATTGGTGAATAAAAAATGTGATTAAGTATTATTTCCCCAATTAACTGCTGGTAAAAGTTTTATACCAAGCCACCCTGTGTAAAACCACAGTTAAACCTCAACACTTCAACCAGACCAAAAAAGCAGCTGGACCTGGCATCAATCTGGTAACTTTTCCACATTAATTTTGGTCACAAGACTCTGAAGGCATACGGTCATCTCACACCTCCCCACAACCATCTCTCAGTCATTCTGTATGTCTGTCTGTCAAAATCTCTCTCTTTGGTATGTCCTCAGCCAACCCTGAACAGCTTTATGTGAGGGTTTTGTGTTTTTGGGAGCTGCTTTGCTCAACATCAATCCAGGCTGGACAAGTGAAATGCCTTAAAATGACTGAAATCCCCCCAGAGCTGATAGCACAGGGATAGTACAGGCTTATGTGTTCCAGTGGGATCTAGAGGGAGTTAGACGGAGAGTGGGAGAGAGAAGGGAGTTGTTCCACTGTAGAATTCAATTGGAATTAGCATACAAGAATCAGTGTGTTCTAGTACACATGTACTACATGACTTGTATTATCTACACTTATGGTGAAACAAAGTCATACCACTTTGGATGAAAGCAAGAGCGACAGAATGAGAACAAAGGACAGGAAAGAGTAATTTAGGGTTAGAGACAGAGAGAGGGGGTGGTGGTGAGGTATCAAGAAATGAAAAGCACATTTTCATTATTTCATTCCGTCACACTGACGCGCCATTCTTTCTCTCTCTCTCGTTCCCTCCATCTATCTCCATGCTCTAACTCCCCTGTATGTTTATTTTCTTCCCTTCCAACATCCTTCACTTGTCCATCCGTCTCTCCTTCTTCTGCTCCCCCCCGCTTTCTGTCAATTAGCTCATGTAAACTCTGCTTTCTCTCATTGTTTTTCCAGGGGAAAGTGCCTCTGCTTTTGATTAAGCCCAGCCCTCCCCACATGTTACTAGCATCATACAACATATCTTGCTTTGCTGTTGAGCAGTAGAGTGTTTGGGCTTTTGCAAGCAGATACTGATTGACTGCCTATATGTCTGTCCTATATGTCCACCTTAGATGTGCTATGACATGTTTGTTTGTGCCTGTCCACACTGTATATATACACTCTTAGTTGAAGGAATACCTTGCTATCAGTGTACAAGCATGAATCAACATACAAACAAACAAACACAGAGACACATACTAGTCCCGTCTTGGAAGGTGGAAAGCACAGCACCTGTCTACCAGCTGTTTGTTGTCCCTTGGGGGGTTTCAGCCGTCTGACTGACAGGTGAGGAGGCTGGGGGCTGAGAGCCACAACACAGCTGGCCTAGCCCAGATGCCAAGGAGGGACAAAATCAACTGTGTGTGTGTGTGTGTGTGTGTGTGTGTGTGTGTGTGTGTGTGTGTGTGTGTGTGTGTGTGTGTGTGTGTGTGTGTGTGTGTGTGTCAGTGTCATTTACTTGTTTTTTTTTTTTGATCGCCTCATTACACCCCAACCCTCACTTTTTTGAATTTTGAATAAGTAGGGGCTTTTCGGGTGTGCTGTGAACATGTGAAATTGACAGACAACAGCATAGCCATCATTTCCTCTGGCTTTGTTTCTGTCCTTTTTCTTTTTTTTCATATTTTTTGTCATTTTCCAAATATCTCATAAACCACTGCACATTGTCATTATCTTCTTCCTCTTGCTCAGACGCCACTCCTTATAATTTCATCTCTACCCCGTATGTCACTTCTTTCTTCTTACCCTTTTCTCTCTTCCTCTCTGTCCCTTTCTGTCCCTTTCTCTCTTCCTCTCACTCCTGCTCTCCTTCCTTCCCTTGTTGCCTCTCTTTCTCCGGTTCCCTCCATCTCCCCTTTTCCACATAAAGCTGTTTTTCATAGAAGCCCATGCAGCCTGGAATAGCATTCCCCCGGGCGCTGCAGGGTGAAACACTAGACTTTTCTGAGCCCCAGCCAAACAGATGCTGGCTCTTGGAGTCCCACCAGAAACAAGCCATCATGATTCTCTCCCTTTCTCTCCCTCTCTTTCTCTCTCTCTCTTCTACCCTCTCTCTGTCTTTTTCTCCATCTCTCTTACTTTTCTCTCTTCCTTTTTCTGTCACTAGTTTCCCGTCTTTCTTCCTGGTCTTTCATTCTCCTAACACTTTCTCACACTCTCTTCTCTGTCTGACTCTCTCCCCTCCTCTCTGTCAAGGGCAACATTTTAGTGTCCTAATCTCTTTGCAGTGTCGTCCAAAAAGCCCAGTGTCTGGCCTCGAAAGTCTGTTCAGCCTCTGCATCGTCAAACTTCCTCCATTAACATCCCTTTGTCAGGTGCCTGTTGCTTTGGGCCTCCACTTTTGAGATAGAATCCTGTGCTTGGAAAGAAGGGAAGTAGTGGAAAAATGAAGGGGGTTCTTTCTCCTTTTCTCTCCCCTTTATCCACCCTGAAGTCTATACTCCTACATTTTCCTTCCTGCCTCTTTGCTGTCTTCCCTTACAATTCTCGACCCACCTCATCCCTACTTTTTTTTTCTATTTTGGCAGAACATGCTAGCCTGCCCCCCTCTTTCTCCCTCCCCATATAGCTCCTTTCTCTACCTCTTTCTCTCTCTGCCTTTCTTGCTTGCTTGCTCAGTCTTTAAATTTGCCTGAACCCAGGGACCCCATCTGTTACGTAAATGGGTTAAACACAGACACACATGTGCTCACATACTGTATGTACACACTCATCCCTGCACATACAGTACAAACCCTCTTTTCACCACACATACACGCACATATACATGCACACACGCACAGAGCACTATAGGGCCAAACTTGGCTTTGCAGCTTTTGGCAGGCGTTCAACTCTCTCCCAGTCTCCACTATTGCTCACTAGCTGATGCAGTGTTTACATGAGCTGCCAGTCACAACCAAATCAAAAGCTTTTCCCTCTGAGCTAAGAACAGTTGGGGGCTGAGGAGGTATGCTGTGAGTGGGTATGTTAATACTGATTTGACTATAGCCATTTTGGGGGCTGAATGTAGCCATTTGTGTAAGTGCTGCTGCTCTGCATCTACTCAACTTTAGAATAAGCTAGGTCTTTAAAACAGGTACTCTTCAGAGTGAAGCTGCAGGATGACTCTTGACACTTTTTGAAAGTGCTCTAGACTGATTGCTGGTACTTGATTTTTACATGATCAAACTATTCAGCAGCGCAGAGTGGGAATTCCTCAGTGGCTTCAGCAACATGAAATTACTGATGTCTTGTTGATTTTGAATAGCTCATTATTGATTATTGAATTATTTCATATCTTGATCATTATACATCTGGTCATGACAAAACAGCCATTCATACTCAGAATGAACCCTGTGAACCCAAGGGTACGTAAGCCTGTTATAAGGTTATGTAACATATTATGGTGGCTGCACCAAGCATTACATCACTGGCTAGATTACTGGGGATCAGGTCTGCTCACACACAACCTTTGCACCAGCATTCTCACACTGCTTCCCATTTTATAGCTCTATATAGTGTGGATAAAAGCTCATATGTCCATTTAATGAATTCCACAAACTTGGTGAAGAGAATAATTAACAGCCGTATTCATTTTTTGTTTAAATTTATGTTCTTGTGTCCTGTGTTAGAATCCAAATTGAATATAGGGTGTGTTTATGGGAAGGCCATACCTGTATGTTTTGGTACGGTTTGTATGTGGGCTTACACTAAATTTAATTGGTTAGGGTCATAGGCTGAAGCTAAGCAAACCACTATTAATATGGATTAACTTTACAGCACAATCAAATACCCTGGTCCAGTTGCCATGTGGCCAGTCAGATACTTTGTGTGTGTGTGTGTGTGTGTGTGTGTGTGTGTGTGTGTGTGTGTGTGCGTGTGCGTGTAGCTTAGCTTGGGGCCGAGTACAGGGATGATGTGTGGGGTGATTGTGGTAAGGAGGTGAATTAGATTTAGAATTAGAATTAGTGAGGAGACGTTAAGCGGGATGGGCTTACAGGATAAGCGCCACGAGGTGGTGGGGGGATGTGATCCTTATATAAACACACAAGCACATACAATCAGCAAGATCCATCAATAGGCGAATGCCTATCTGGTCTGATTGAGGTTAAGCTAGATGAAAAGACAAAAAGGAAGTCGAAAAAGAAACGAAAGAAATGGCTGAAGAGAGCAAACAAACAAGGACAGACACCCATACACACACATATACAAATCTTCAGTGTGTGGTGTTTTAGTGTCTTGTGCTCTGTGGGGACACTTAATGCTTTGTTTGAGATCCAAACTCTAAAAAGACTGTAGGCCTCTGTTGTCTGGCACAGGCCTTGGAATCGCCTGCTGTCTTCTGCACAGACTGAGTGCTCTTTTCTGGAGACAGAGAGTGAAGATGGCAAAAGGTTATTAGAAGAAATTATGTGTGTGTGTGCACATATATATTAGCCAGTCATAAACACAAATCTCAGGTGTGTTTTCATCTCCTTTTCTCTTTCACTTATTCACTCACACACACACACACACATTGACCCTATGTGTCAGTGAAGCGGCTTCCCAGTGAGGTCCTATACCAGTAGACAGATGGTGGTCTGCTTTATCGTACATCTACATCCCGATTAATTTATCTGATTGTCTGTTTTGGTGCCATCACTTGTTTGTTGGGACTCCAAGCTGTTCGGAACTATCCTAGTGGTGAGGGTCACCACCGTCACCATTTGTTGGATTAGCTTGTTAACATTGTTTTTTATCCTGTGTCTTTCTGTAGAGTTATTATTAACCAAGTGATTTTAATGTGTGTTGAAGAGTCCGGTAAACTGTTTGCTACTTAATTAGTAGTCCTCTCTTTTGTCTTATTTCAGGCAAAGCATTTTTTGTGTGTTGAACCCATCAGCCATGTCTTTGAATGACTTCATTCTTAAATATTTTATTGTTCTACCCTGTTTATAATTGTCATTTGTGGGAACACCTGTGTTAGGACGATGCAGTTAGGAGGAATTTCCTGGTTGAATTATTTGCTCAGAATGCTTCAGCCAGCTGCTGTTGACAGACCCATTACATTCATTTTTTTCAACATCCATGGACATATGGAAATACACCTATTTTGTCTGTGCTTGTGGCCCTCAAAGACCACATCCTCGCAGGGTCATCCACTGGTGATACTGACTACTGGTCTGACTTCAGGCTGTCTGTCGCGCCAGGCTCCAGCTCCCTCACATGACCTCACCCTTCGCCCCTCGGCACACTCTCCATCTGCCCACAGCAGGCCACACAATGAACAAAGAGTGCCTCAAAAGTGTGTGCATATCAATGTGCTTATGTGAAAGTGTGTGAAAATTACTAAGCTACCTGTAACTCTTTCATCTCTCTTATATATTGTGTTTTAGTGTGGCTGAGCCAGACTTGATAAGATGCTAGCTCAGCCCCTGAGACCTGGCACTCAAGGGCACAAGTTCACAGTCTGGCTCCTCTACCATTTCTCTGCCAATCCCTCTCCTCTCCTCACATACATTCTTCCTACGTGGGCTTTAATCCTCAGTCTACACATATCATGTCAGGATACACATAGACACACTGATACAATTGCACACAACCATGAACACTAATACATATTCACATCAGCCCTTGTCAAACTCGTCAAACTTTGCTTTCATTTGCTCATATCTGACTTCATGGCTATGATTGGCCAATGTGTGTCCACACCCCTGTGTACACAGAAATACACATAGTGCACACACAGACATAAGGACATTCAAACACACTGTTTGCTCTACTTCCTGTGCTGAGCTGTCTGGCTGGCATCAGCTCCAGCTACTGTGCCAGAGGGTCAAAGGTAACCATAGCTTGGCAGCACCAGCTCCATGTCCTTCCGCTCCTCTGTGGATGTGTGTGTGTGCGCATGTGTTGTCAACATGACAACATAACCTCTTTGATCAAGTTTGCTCTCCCAGGATTTTCTTCCATGTATGTATACAATACATTATATATAGTCCTTACATCCTCTACTGTTTTCCCTCTCCTCCTCTGCTTCCCAACAGCTCCTCTCCTCCTCTCCTGCTAGCATCCCTGTTTCTCTCTTTCTTTTGATTCCCTCCCACCCACCCCCACAGCCCTCTTACTTTCTGCCTCTCACCCTCCCTCTGTCCTCCTGGCACAGATTGGCAGGATTGAGTCACTTGGATGGCCTGTATTTCCCAGTGAGACACATATTGTGTCAATGTCCAGCCCACTGAGTGCTGCACAGTATGTGTACAACCCAGTGGGAAGCAAGGCTGTATTATGCCCACTTAATGGCATATATTGTACAGTAGGCTGTTTATAACTGCCTTTATATACCTGCCTGTATCACTTTGGAACTTAATTAACCCCAAAGGCACAGATTTAAACGTTATTTTTATAAGTTTACACTTTATTGAAATCACACAGTTCCAAGTTTTTAAATATATGATCTAATTCATAATACAGTGAAAAGTTTTCCATCATAAAATAATTTTGAATTTGACTTTTATGCATTCCTAACAGAACAATAATTATTTTCAAATGCATTCAAATGGATGGATTCTCTATATACTTTAATCATTGCATTTCTCTGGAGCAAAGAACTTTGGAGTTCCACTGTAATTGGGTCTCTTGCTTTCCAGTGCAGCACATTCACCCAGCTGACTTATTGAGGTATTGTTATGTTCATAAAGTGGCACATTTACTCTGAATTTTCATTGAAGTGTTCCTCAGGAGAAAATAACTTGGCTGCAGGAAGAATGTTTGTTATCACTGTTATCTCAGTGGTGCTTTTGGAGGAGTTGGCAGCCTGGCTCAGTATCACTTTGCGGGTGTGTGTGCGCATGTGTTGTCAACATGACAACATAACCTCTTTGATCAAGTTTGCTCTCCCAGGATTTTCTTCCATGTATGTATACAATACATTATATATAGTCCTTACATCCTCTACTGTTTTCCCTCTCCTCCTCTGCTTCCCAACAGCTCCTCTCCTCCTCTCCTGCTAGCATCCCTGTTTCTCTCTTTCTTTTGATTCCCTCCCACCCACCCCCACAGCCCTCTTACTTTCTGCCTCTCACCCTCCCTCTGTCCTCCTGGCACAGATTGGCAGGATTGAGTCACTTGGATGGCCTGTATTTCCCAGTGAGACACATATTGTGTCAATGTCCAGCCCACTGAGTGCTGCACAGTATGTGTACAACCCAGTGGGAAGCAAGGCTGTATTATGCCCACTTAATGGCATATATTGTACAGTAGGCTGTTTATAACTGCCTTTATATACCTGCCTGTATCACTTTGGAACTTAATTAACCCCAAAGGCACAGATTTAAACGTTATTTTTATAAGTTTACACTTTATTGAAATCACACAGTTCCAAGTTTTTAAATATATGATCTAATTCATAATACAGTGAAAAGTTTTCCATCATAAAATAATTTTGAATTTGACTTTTATGCATTCCTAACAGAACAATAATTATTTTCAAATGCATTCAAATGGATGGATTCTCTATATACTTTAATCATTGCATTTCTCTGGAGCAAAGAACTTTGGAGTTCCACTGTAATTGGGTCTCTTGCTTTCCAGTGCAGCACATTCACCCAGCTGACTTATTGAGGTATTGTTATGTTCATAAAGTGGCACATTTACTCTGAATTTTCATTGAAGTGTTCCTCAGGAGAAAATAACTTGGCTGCAGGAAGAATGTTTGTTATCACTGTTATCTCAGTGGTGCTTTTGGAGGAGTTGGCAGCCTGGCTCAGTATCACTTTGCGGGTGTGTGTGCGCATGTGTGTGTGTTAGTCTTTGCTGAGGATGTTTTCTCACTCTTATCAACGTGTCCTTGGCTGTGCAAGTGTGCTAGCCTTCTATTAGTGTAATTCATTTTCTTTTATGTATCTTGTGAAGAAATGCAAAGTGTTTGGGAGATAAAAGTGAGCACAAGAGTACCAGGTTTAGAGGCCATTCAAAAAACACTAACACTAACACTAACAACAGATGCTGTTAAATACATAAGATGTTGGCAAAAAGCAAGAAGTTTAAATTGTTAAAAAATAGAAATGAACAATATGTTGGAACTACAAAGCTGAATATAGGTAAAAGTAAAAATATTAGGTATAACACAGGAAAAGAGAGGAATAGCAAGCATGACAGTTCAATTGCTAGAACTGTCAGTTCCAATGCTAGAACATTGGAGAGGCTTACCTTAAAGCACCCCTCTGCTGGCCAGACAGGAAGTGTATGTAACAGCCTCAGCACAAAGACCCACAGTGTGTATCTGGGCCAGCAGGAAGAGGGACCAAGGGAGGAGAAATCCAAGTCTCAGCACAAGCCTTTCCTCGCTCCCCAGCTCTATATACTCAGCTCTGTACTGTACTTTCTCTCAACATTCCCAGCTTTCTTTTTGCAAAGCTGCGCTCAACTGCTCTGGGCTATACTACTGGATTTCTGTGCTCACAGTCTCTCGAGCACTTTTCTGTCTTTAATCTTTTCCTGCTATACTCTCAACTATTGGCTTGAATTCCTTTAAAGTTAAAAGTTTATCTGTAATCACTTAGATTGTGCCAGGTACTACAAATTCTAACCTGAAACAGTGCTGTAAAGTGTCACACTAATCTACAGTTTTGTCATGGCTTAGTCTCGTATTCTGCTTTCCCCCATACATCGTCCCAGACTCCCTTTGCAATTTCTTTTCTCTCTGCTTTCTTTTTACAAAGTTTTCTCAGTCTTTTATTGCCATTTCCTTTTGCCACAAACATGCATTCTGTCACAGTGCTATGTGTTTTTTTTTTTTGTTTTGTTTTTGTTCTTGTTTTTGTTCTTGTTTTTTTTCTTACCATGTTCAGTTCTCTCTCAAATCCACATTCCCTCCGCTCATATATCTTTGTGTCCCTGTACTTTCTGGTAGGTTTTCCCCTCTCTAACTGCCTCTTTGTCTAACAGCATTCAGCTCCTGATGTTAGAGTGTAAGCCATTTGATTTGAAGTACTTTCTTTGAACGTGATAGTGTGTACACTATGTGTCAGATCTTGTTATCTAAGGGCACAATGCAGAATGGATAAGCTCCTTCTCGCATCTCAGTAATATTCAAAGCTCCATATTTCACTTTGATTTTATTCACATCACATCTTTCTCCCTTTACATCTCTTTGTCTCTCTGTCTCTTCACTCCTGGCCTGCCTCTCTCTATAGTCTAGAGAGTTAAGTCTGAGCTAGCTGAGAGGCCTGGCCCAAGGCCTTGTTGCTTTATTTGCATTTCACCATGCTCTCCATGTGCCAGGAAAATGCCACCTGGTGGTGATAACCCCCTATTACAACCATCCCTTCAGCATGTGTGTGTCTCTCTGATGTTTGTATCTTGTGAAAGCCATGTAGGTTGCAGCAAGAGTAAATGTACCCCCCATTGCACCCCCCCCCTTTCCTTCTCCCTCCCCTGTGTTCCCCTTCTCTTTCCTTTTCCGGCCTTTGTGCAGCTGTATTTATTTGGGCTGGAGCTGGGCTATGCAGAGACACTGGTCCTTAACACACTCAGCCCCCGCCCCGGTTGACTCCTTTAAGCTGAGTAGAGATGGAGGTTGACAGGGTAATAATGCTGGTGTCAACACCACTTACAGGACAGTTATATCAGTATCAGCTCTGCAGGGGGACGTTCACACTCTGTTAGGCTGGGTCGTGAACCGTGCTGGGGGCCCCCAGCCTCAGCCACACATACACACATACAGTACACACAAACCTCTGCAAACGAAGCAGTTTAGACGTACGTGAACGCAAAATGCTCACATGCATATACAGTTAAAACAAATCTATACACACATGAATGCAAGCTAAACACATTAATTCAGCACTGGTGCACTTTTTCCTCATATGTTCCTTTGGATTACATCATTACTTGTGAGTGTGACTTTTTAAGCTAATTCTTCCACTCATAGTTAAAGAGTTTGATACATTGAATTTTAATCAGCTTAGTTTGTGGCACTTCATATCAGAGCTTTGTGTGCTTTCTCTCCCTGCCACGTGTCAGCACGAAGAGTACATTTGTAGAAGTGCGTGTTTCCATGTTTGTGTGTTTGTCAGGCTATGTGTGTGTTTATGTGTGAGACTGTGTGTCTTCTTGTGTCTGATTAAGTAGGATTCTCACTCCTTGAGCCCTTGCGGTCCTTCAGGACTTGGAGCGGCTGTCTAAAAGCAAGTCTTGTCAGCATGACTCCAAAGCACAGAATCCCATTTACATTCAACTGTCCATATTAATTATGGATCACAGTTCTGTTGGAAGCCTCTGTGACCGCTTTGCATAGCAATGATCACAGTAACTAAATAGGGAACTTAACGGAATTTGTTTTCTCCCAAACTCTATTATTTCTTCACTAAGTGTTTTGAGCTACCTGAAGGAAATTACAGCATATATAACATACCATTGAATAAGACTTCGGGATGGATTCCAGGTTTGCTTATACTTTACCCTCTGTCTTGAATAAACTTAAGTTCTCACACCCTTCCTACATAAATTGAACTTGACGTATACCAGTAAACAGGGAAGCCCAGAACATGGAGTGGTAACACATAAATATAGAGTTGCAGATGGATGGTTTCCCACTTATTCCTTTGCCAACTATTTTCATAAATTCAGATTATGCCATAAAAAAATCATGGTCCTTGATCATGGTTCACATTTGTATGCACAATTAAAAACTTTATGAAAAAATACATGAACATGTTCACTTCAGCCTAGAGTTGTAAAGCATTTGTTTTTAGATTTGATCAAAAATATTTCGTCACGGCATAGAAATAGCATATGTTGGTGCACACTATGTATTTTATAACATTTTTGCTGTGTCAACATTTAGTACATAACTCATCGTGTAACTCTTTGCAATAACATAGTTATTCCATACCTCAGATTTTCCTAACAAGCTGACAAGCTCCCAGTGCTGGCAACGTTAACACAATGCATTGTTTCATTTGATTTTCATTTAAGGAAACAAGTCATGACACGTGTGTGGATAAGTCCATGACTCATTTTCAGCTCAATATAGTGAAGTGGTGGTTGGAAGTTTAGGTGAAAATAAAATATTCTAAGCCTAGATAAACTGACTTTTAGGGGCACCTTGTTATAGGAAAAAATTAAAATGGTTGGAGATGAGTATCAAACCTTTAGTTTAGGCTAAACTTCTTATCTTAAAAATGTTGATGTTATGGGGACAGACAGCCTGAGGCAGCAGAACTGAACATATAGGAAGAACAGAGTTTTATACTTCCAAAACAGGCCTAATCCACACACACACATAACAGCAGATTAACACATCCTGTACTTAAGTTCATAACTCCCATGGGAAGTCATTTAACACCCCTCTGAGTAAGCATTTGGCTTACTTTAAATGCCACAAGTGAATGAGTTCAACCTTGGTATGCAGAATATATCCATTTTCCTTGAACCAATTCAACAAAAGCCTGAATTGCTTTTATTTGCCATTTTTACCAAATACAGTAATGGAGGACTTAAAATTGTTTTAATTGGTGTACTTTGGGTTTACATGCCTTCACTCATGGAAATTTCCCTAAAATTGATTTTTATACACCATTGGGTAGTCTAATTTAATATAATCTACCTTTTTTATGGGATACCACATCTGAGCCTACAGCCTAATACTTAGCTTATTTTATATTGTAGCAGTTTAGGAACACCCTTTTGACTTTACAGGGCTTTATATGGCTTAAGAAAGACTAAAGGACCAATTTTTAGGACGCCCATAACCACCGTCGGGTCCCAACCCAGAGATGGAGACACATTACAGAATACTGTGTCGCTGTGTCACACAGGTCCACAGTAATCTGCACTGACGGAGCCAAGAGGTGATGGTGGGGTGAGGATAAGAGGATGAATGGAGAGAGGGAGGGACAACGAAAAAGAGGGAACGGATAAAGAAGGAGGGGCAATGCATGGGCATCTAGCCAGTCACATACTCCCCAAACCTCCACTCAGCACCCCACCCTCTCACTATCACCCCCTCCACCCATTCCCTGCAAGTTCATGCATACCCTCTAGACCCATAGCCCCCTCCCTTTCCCTCTACCACTTTCTTTAGCTTCCTTTCCTCCCCTCCATACCCCTAACCTTGTAACCCCCCTCTCGCTTCTCTCTGCTACTCCCTCCATCTTTCCCCCTTGCTCCTCTGATCTCCTCCTCCTCCCGTCCATCTTTCTCTCTCTCTCTTTCCATCCTTCCCCTTGCCTCTCAGCATCCCTCTCTCCTGGGTCTTCTTGCCATGGTGTGGTGCTGTTGGCAGAGCATAGGCGCAGGCGGCACACAGACGGGAGCACAGATGGGCAGCAAGCTGCGCAGGGCGGCCAGGCACACCTGCTCCACACACACACACAGACACACCACACACACACAAACACACAGACACAGACACACACATACAGCGCCCTACTCTGCCACCACGCCACACAGCCTGCCTGCCTTGCACAGTGGCACAGTGATACAGGGACACAAACACAAATATACACGGACACACGTGCATACATACATAGTTACATACATTAATTTGTACCTCCATACGTATATACAAAAGTTTGTGCATATACAGATTTTGACATGTATACATACATTTCATCGTAGAATTTTTCAATTTCTATTCTTTTATGCCTCTTTAGTATTTAAAGTTTTACTTCTAACTTATAAAATTTTCCTTCTAAAAGAGGAAACATTTGAAAAGGTCACATTCACACTTTTTGGTTCACTGCAAGGGGATCTGGTTAACATTTTTAGGACAAAAGAATCACAGCACACACACGCACGCGCACACACACATACACATACATACACACACTAAACAGTAGCAATGATAAAGACTTCTTAACACAGTGAAACAGAAATATACCCTTGTATGACACAGTCTTAAATAATTAAAAAATAAAACAGAAAATATATATAAATAAAAAGGGAAAAAAAATAATAAAATAACGTCCAATAAAAGAGCTGAGTGAACATCTGTGTGGGATAGCCGGGGGGATTAGGAGGGTTTGGAACATTTTAAGCGCATTAAGGATTAAAAAAAGGTCAGAATGTTTAGCAACATACCGATAAACCTCTTAAGCGAAACCCAATTGGGAGGCTGTACCGCGTTATCCTGTGTTTTGGGGAGGAGAGGAGAGGGGGAAGCAGGGAAGGAGGGGTGGAGTAGAGTTGACATTTGTTCCAACAAGGAGGGGAATCTGTGTGAACCAACCGTCTGTGCACATAAAGTAGTTACACACATGCATGCACACACATATGGACACACACCGGTTTGAAGTGGCCACAGAGTATATTAGCTCACTTGTTTGTTTGTATGTTAATGCTAGGGGTGTGCATGCCTGTACTGCACATACTCATAAATGACCAGCACTGTTTATGAATCTGTCAAGCTGTGGTGTGCCACTGCAGAACCCACTTGTCACTTCTTTCAGTTTTGACCTTGACTTTTATTTTGGGTTTATCCCATGTTTACAATCTTCAGCTCAGACATTTCCACAGAAATGTAATTTGTGCATTTCCAGTTTTGTCTGTAACTGCAGGGTGCATGGCGCTTTTAGGTCTTGTCTGAATGTGTTTTAATCTGGGTTTTTCTCAGCGGAGTTTTAGTTCCCTACTTTACTCTGCTCCGCTGGCCGTCTACTTGCCACAAAGGATGACTGACTGGCAACTCTGTCTGACCCCTAACACCAGTCTTTCAACAGCAGAATCCAGCAGGTCAATGGGTCAGACAAAATCTCATCCACAACTGATGGATGGTGGGTGGATTTGATACACAGGGTTTGGGGTAACAGGGTAACAGACCAGTTTGTTTTCTCTGATCCTAGAGATCAACAGTGAAACAGGTGTTCACAGGGAAAAGAGTAGAGTCATGCAAGAAATTAATGGAAGAAGATGAAGTGGAACCTGAAAATTATTAGTTGCATAGGTTGAGGACAGGGATGGAGGTGCTTATAGAAGACTGGATGAGACTGTCACATTGGAAAAAATGTTGTGATGATGAGGTGAATGCAGTACAGATGGAACCAATGCAGAAAAAAGCCACAGAAATATACGCTGGATGTCAGAGAGATGGTAAGAGTTAGGCTACACAGAGATAGATGGAAGGATTGTGAGAGGGAGAGAGCAGCCATGGTGGGATGGGGGGGGGGTATGTCAACTGTATGTCAAGGCCATGTTGATTGTGGTGGGTCATGAGATTTGCCCCAAATCCTGTAGGGAAATTCTGCAATCAGCAACCAAAGATGGCAGCTGTCATTAAGCTGCAGCCACAAAGAGCCACAGCAGTTAGAATACAGACTCTCAGCAAAAACTTACAACTAACAGCCATGATGTTTTAATTTATCAACAACTAAAGGAATAATGTGCAAACAGTTAGCTGTTTCTGTCTCTACATGTCAAATTTAGGTCCAATATTAGCACAGGTTTGGTCTGCCAACCCCCACAAAAATTATCCCAATCTTTTCATCTTACTGGAACTGAATCTTACTCTCTTCACCAGCCATTCATTTACTTTGGCTCTATTGTACAGGAAAAGATTTGGTAGCACAAAAGCATGAATTTTCGGGCTTGCTCAGTTGCAGGATACTTCGAGCTATTTTCACATTAGTGAAATCATGTGAGTGCAAGTGAGAAATTAAGTATAAAGCAAAATTGTCACTAAAATCTTAAAAATTCAACCACATTGGAGGGGTCCAGGTCATCCAGGTCATAGTATGTCTAAGTAGTATATGAAAAAAACTGGATCTTCTTAAGGCTCCTGAGGACATTTCACCTCCCATTCAAGAGGATTCCACAGCCTACATGTGCTTCTTGTTTATATGCGTACCTCATCTGGCCACACTGTGTAAACTCTGTTTTCTCTGAGTGTTTTTTTTTTTTTTTTTTAATTTTATTTTTTTATTCACTGGTTTGAAGGGGCTGCAGGGTAGGCTGAAAGGTTTTGAGGTTAGAGATGAGGTTGCTGGCAATTGAGGTGGAGGGGCAGCCGGGGGCTGCAGGACTATGATTGGGGTTGCTGAAGGGAGGGCTTTGGGGGGCTGCGGTGGGAAGATAAGGGGCTGGATGTGTGGTAAGGAGGCTGGGGGGTGCTGCTGTTAAAGGCTGCAGCTGGCAGAGCGGTGATAATCAGCAACCAGGCCTCCTCTGTCTTACCTCCTCTCCCCCTTATTCCTCACTTCTCTCCTGAATTATATGGTGCACTGTTGAACTCTACAGTGGCACTGATTTCCAGAGAATGATGTAGGGCTGTGTTGGAAGAACAGTGTTAATTGCCTAAGAAGCCTGAGCTCACAAAACTAGAGCCAGAATTGCTCAAAATTGAAAGTCAGTCAGTATCAAGCCAGGTCATCTCAGTGTACAGTCTCCATGAGAGCTAAGTAAACTCCTTCTCTGTGGAGGGCACAGAGTATATGATCAAAACTTATTCTCTTGAAATTAAAAGGAATTTAAAAAAAACAAAAACATTAGTCATGGTATCTGCTGTTACTCAACAACATATATACTTATGTCTTATGTGCTCTGAGAACTGATGTGGTTTGGCTGCCCGGCTTCAGGGTGATGTCGAGGACAGCTATCAGTGTCCCTGCTACTGTACTGCACATATCTGCCTGATAGTCTTTTATCTATCATGAGCCTTAGTTTTCATTCTTGGTCTTTCACACCTCTTTAACAGCAGAAGATGTTGGGGTCATGACAGGCCAACAATCGGCGGTAGAAGAAACAGCAAGGGCAAGGTTTCCACGTGCAGGGTTTTTCCAAAATGTGATATATCCGCATTGAAAACCAACTGCTCTCTGTTACTCAGTAATACACAGTACAAGATTAAAAAGTAGGGGATATTATGGTACTGTAAAGAAAGGTCTTCAAATAAAGATATCCACCAGATAGGAGTCCCATGGGGTCAGTAACATAATACTCCATGGTGTCAGTTGGGTATTGTATGAAGGCCTGAATGGGATATTGTTGTAAAGTTTTGGGTTTTTATGTTGTTGTTTTTTTTTTTACATTTAGCAGGTACCAGGATCTGCAAATTTATACTTTTCTTCCATTGCAAAATAAACATAGCTGTGCATCAAGTGCTGCTAATGCGCTCTCTTGACGTCTTGTGGCAGAAATTCATACTCTGTAACTTAAATATTACACTATGAGATATCTCTCAAGCATACTGCACATACAGTAAGCTGGCTGTGTATCTAACCAGTGCATGTATGGTGTGAGAAATTGAGTGTTTACAATATTGTAGAGCCCTGTGGGGAAATACTACACGACGGTATAAAGTCCATTGAAGTCAGGTTGTTTTCTCAACAGCTTTCATTGGCCCATCATATATGTTTACTCTGAATGTGTACCTCAGTGTTTGTCCACGTATGAGTGTGCGTGTTTGAATGTGTCTGGGTTTGTGTGCGGCGGGGGCGCAGCCTCGTATGTTTGGAGTGAGTGCCGTCAGTTAGCTGGAATGTGGCGCTACCGCCAATGCTAAGATGGCTGCCAAGCTCTAAGATGGCTGCCAGGATTACACCCAGCCAGTGAGAGACAGAGGAGTGCGAGAGATTCTGCATATGAAGAGAGGGGAAAAAGAAGCTCTCTTTCATTTCTGTGTCTTTCATTCTCACTCTCATCTGTCTCGCCACTCTCTCTATGGATAAGCAGTGCTTCGTAGGCAGCGAGACAGGTCTGTTATTGTTTCTGCTCAGTAATCTGTGGCTTAGTGTGGCTGCAAGGCAAGAGCTGCTGGCAGGAGTCTGTGTGCTCTGTTATCACCTACAGCCTGCAGATAAACACCTCCTTTAGCTAGCTTGCTAGCTAGCTACAACCTAGCTAGGCCTGAATGGATGGCCAATAGCACTAGCCCCCACACCACACCCGTCCTGGAACTGGAGTTCATTCTCATTTTCCATCTCATACATGTGGTCACAAAGATCGAGGAAATATGTACAGCTGCCAAGCATGTGTCAAGTATTCATAAACATATATGCATAGACACATCTGACATCTTTTTCACGGCTTGGACAAAAATGCACCCTCTCTAGACCAACTCCCAGGACTCATGTTACAAAATCGCATCTTGATACCTCCTCTCTCTGCCTGTAGCTCTTCCAGGTCTAATTGTGGCCCTTTGTTGCCAAGACTTGGCATGTTTGTGTCTGCTCTTGTGAGTGAAGCCCCAGTGCTTTCATAGACCAGTCATAACAGGTGTGTGTTTGTTCAGTTGTGTGTGCGTGTGTGCGTGTGTGTGTGTGTGTCTGCGTGTGTTTGGTTTGCCCTAGTGTGATTTGATCCCAAAAGGAACAGTTTTACTTCAACTTCAGGAAACTCTATCCCAAATCACTCAGGCCAGCCAGACTAACGTGGTCAGCCTTTTCGCAGAGTCTGTGTGTGTGTGTGTGTGTGTGTCTGTGAATTCATGTGTACATGTCCAAGCAATGATTACAACTAAAATTAGAGAAAGAAACAGATTGAGAAAGATCATGCATGGTCGTGTGGGCGTGTGTTCATATTTGTGTGTGTGCATATATGTGTAAGGTACTCTGTTTACGCAGACTAAATCCCTTCCAGCAAGAAGGTATTAAATCGGATTAGGACGAGGGATATGATTGCGTGGTGAGATACTAAATGGCATAACAGCAAACTGTAAATCATTGCACCTTAAGTCAGGAGGGACAGAGGGAGATGCGAGAGAACATTCTTAGATACTTTCACAAAAAATTGTGTGAATACACACACACACACACACGCACACGCACACGCACACACACGTAGACTCACAAGACATATACCATGCCCCAGCACATACTACAAGCCCCTCCTATTCCCTTTCACACCTCAGCTATCACAGTCTTGGCAGCATGGATACATATCTATGATTCATCAAGACATTGTACACTTACCAGTATGTTTTTCATTATTTTTTTTAGAATACACACAAGATCTTAACCATTTGTCTCTCTTCATTTCTCCCTCCCTGTCTCTGTGCCTGTGCAGAATCTGGACAATCAGACAGCTCCAGCCAACAGGGGGATACAGACATTAAACCACCGCCCAATGGTAGGTACACACACACATCCATGTCCAAACACTGTCAAATCAGCATACTAGAACTGATTCCATCATGCTTATCAGTCTTAACATATTCCAATTACTGATCCAATTAGCAAACATGCTCACACAGATGTTGATCCACAAACATAGTTGCAGATGGTCGCCCTCTCAAAGGGATCTGATTTTCAGGGTTCATTCCAATTTTTTTTTTTTTTTTTTATTAATTTTGTTTGTTTCAATCACAAATCCATGAATTTTTAATGCAGTGGTTTTTTTTTTGTTTATTCAAAGATTTGGTAATTCTATGTAAGTCCTGATCACATCCTATTCTGTGTAGGGCACCTGAGTTTCCAGGACTGCTTCGTCACCTCGGGGGTGTGGAACGTTGCAGAGCTGGTCAGAGTGTCACAGAGTAAGTAGTAAAAACACTATACACAGAGGAACAAAAAAAAAACGGAGAAACAAATGCAGTACCTACAGTATAATTTGTGGCTTGAAGTACCTTTGTTTCCTGATTGAGAAGAAAACGGCAACAAAAAACAAAAACAGCTCCATTATGATTTAATGTTTACTGAAGGAGCCCAGTACTATTTAGTGTATCCCTTTTGAGTATAGACACAGTGTAACTCAATGCATGACTATTTTCCTACATTGAAAATCTCTGTAATATTTCTGTAATATACATATTGTCTCAACCCATTCCTTACCTCCCCCCATTTTCTTTATTTTTCTCCCTGTTAGCCCCTGTAGCCACAGCGTCAGGTCCTAACTTCTCACTGGCTGACCTGGACAGCAGTCCTAGCTACTACAACATCAACCAGGTTGCTCTGGGGCGACGCTCCCTCACCTCCCCTCCTTCTACCAGGTACACAGTTTGAGCTATACTTCCACTAGGACAACAGTAGTGTACAGGTGTATGGTGGTGTCCAGTGTGTGCCATTAGTAGAGTCTCTTGTCGTTGAAGCCACCATGTGGCTTTAGCAGTTTTACCTTGGCATGTGATTCAGTGTGATGCCAAAGGCAGACTGGAGAAAAGTGTGAAGTCACAGTAATATCTGCCAACGGTATATCCCTTCTTATTCTAAGGATGACTTTACTAGCAAGTTAAGTATGCCATTTCATTGAGGTTTCTTGCTGTGAATGACATTTAGTACAACAGCTCATTCCCACTCTTGGAATCTGTCCTGAACCTCTTTATTGTATATATGTGTGTCTCTCTCTGTTAGCTGTTCTCCTCTTTATGTGATGTGTGATGGCTCTCTCTGCTGTTTCCTCTTTGTGTCTTTCTTAACTTGTCTCTTTCTCTCATCTTACCTCTGTCATCTGCTGTCACTTTAGGTCTGAGGTGGAGTTGTACGCAAACCTTCCACGGAGGTAGTTATAAACACCTACAAAGACACAAACTAATGAGACACCTGCACAGAAAAACACACACGCACACAGACACACACACACACACATAGAGAGAGTCTTACTGTGTTGTTGTCTCTGCTCTCTAACTTCTCTTTCCGTTTTCTCCTTTTTCAATTGTGATTTTGAAATATCCTGTGCTTTATGTCTCTTCTTCTCCAAGACTTTGTGATAGTACTATTGTTTCAACTAAGATGCGTAACCTGAAGCATCTTTGAATGTTTAAATGCTTGTTTATACATTACTTTTAAGTTATCAGCTTTGCAAGGTATTTTATCCTTGATCCATACATTCCCTGCCATTATATATTTTTTTAAAAATCATGTCACCCTTCCCCCTCTCTTTCTGCCTCCCACCTCTCCATCATCTTCCAAACATCCTCCCCTTGCCCTCAGCTCCACCAAGAGGAAGTCATTAGATGACAGTGAGCTGGAGAGCCCCACGGATGATGTTTTTTACCCTGGACGTTCGCCTGCCGCCAGCTCCTCCCAGTCCAGCGCGTGGCCCAATGACATGGATGCAGGTACCCTCCTAGCCCACACTACACCTGTCACCCACTAAGCAAGCATCATGAATCTTTTTCACACTCCTGCCTGACCCCCCCCCCCCCACCCTACCACCACCAAAGTGCTAACTGATGCCTCCATCTGACTTTGTCTCTTCTTCACTCCCTACCTCAGTCACTGACAGTACCATCACTCTGGTGATGCACACAGCCCTGAACACCCCTCAGAGCCTCCCACTCATCCAACAGGCACTTTCCTTAGGGCCCTGCGCCTCAATCTGACTATTCCACCACTTACAAAAACAGCAGCACCTAGGAATGCAGCTCATACTAACGTATTAATCATTTGTTGAGAAAAAACAAACATCGGGAGTGCTTAGTTTATCTAATATTGAGAGCTATGACCATGACCAACCAGGATCTATTGGTCACAGAGTCAAGCATTATGAATAAAAAGCACTGAAATAGTTTATATATGTAATACCCTGTCATATATTTAAACATGTAGATATATGTAGACTAATAGAATGCAATAAGATCACATGATTTTCTCATGTTTGTCTCAGTCTATGTGAAAGACATAAGGATATCTGCCAAAATAAAGGAGCCTTAGATAAATAATGAAAGGCAAGGTGTAGATCTAGTCAACAAAAAATATAATCAGCAATGACAACATTACACAGTCATCACTCTCACTTTACGCTGATTCTTTTTTAGACCAATCGGAAAAGTCTCACCATTTATTGTTCAGTAAATGGGTTTAAAAGCATCAGTATGTTTTAAATTACAGGGTTTGCCATTTTTTGGTCAGAATATTTTCAACACCATTGCTATAACCCCAGAAAATTGAATTTATCATGGATAAATGGCACTAAATGTGCTCTACCAAATAGCTTCAGACACTGGGAATGTAAGTGCCAAGATGCATCAAGGATGAAATAACAGCTTACAGCAGCCTGTATAAGGCTTTATGTTGGTGTTTCCATTGTTTTGGCAGTAACCACTACCTCTGTGATTCAGCTTTGGACATTACCCTCTTGATTCTACCTCATCCCTCCAAGAACCCAATTACGCCAAGAAAAACCCTCTCTTGTTCACTTCACTTGTGTCCTCACTGCCAAATATCAAGGCTTCATAGTTTCTCACCCTCACCTTAAAATCACATACAGTTTACTTGATTTTGTGTCAGTTATCAGCCATTCACTACCTCCACGTCCTTCTTACACAAATGTTCACTCTTACCTCTCTCCCTATTCCTCTCATTCTCTCTGTCTGTCTCTCTGTCTCTTCTTCACACTTCCCCTATCTCATTGTTAACAATACCCTTCTCCACTTTCAGTGCAGCACCATTTGGCGAGTGTGCAGGAGAGGAAGATAAAACATGAAAACGATGGCGTGCAGTTTCCTTACCATGGTTAGAACAACATTGATTACACTCATATATATTTGACATTTACCAGCCTTTATGTAGCTCAGTCATTCCTCTGTGTTTGAGTATGTATTTATATGTATATATATTTATGCGATATATAATATATATGCATAGTTATTATACATACTGTGTGTGTGTGTGTGTATTGGAAGTGTGTGTGTGTGTGTGTGTATTGGAAGTGTATGAATGTCTGTGCTAAGGACAAAGATAGTGTGCACAAAAATGGAACTATATTTGTGTACTAACCTCAGTAATGTTTAGTTGTTATCAGATTGATGTCATTGCTGCTACAGTTTCATTTATTGACATTGAATTTCCTGTGATGTAAATTAGCAGAATTGACAAGGATTATTAATTTCAGGTTTTACTCTCTCTGTGAAACATGAGGCTACAAGTAGCTCACTGAAGATCCTTGGCTTTTTCTTTCTGAAGTCAGTTATCCCAGAGGCACTTTAACTGACAGATACTGACATACACAGACACCCTCACACACAAACGGTGACTCACACACTTCGAACCACTCTCGTATGCAGACATTCACACATTGAAACACACATGCTTATCATACTCCCCACCCCTGCAGGTGTTCAGGTGCCTGCCTTGCCTCCATCCCTCTGTCGCTCCATCCCTCCCTTGCCTCAAATCCCTCATTAAGACGCTTACTGTCTGTGGATCAGAGGTGTAAAACCCTTCCTCCTGCTCCCTAGCTCTCCCTTCAACCCTCCGTCCCTTCTGTCTAATTGAAAACGTGTACAGCAGGAAGGACCCTGGGGAGGGAGCAAACATGTCAGAAGAGAGCAGGAGGGGAGAGAAGCAGAAAGCAGGCAAGTGGATGGGAGGCGAGAGAGGGAGGTGAGGAGAGCATGAGACTTAAATGGTGATAGCTAATGAGAGAGAAGGGTTGTCAGGATGTGAATAAAAGAAGCCAAGAGACCTGTTTAGGTTTTGCCGAAGTCTACTCTCACTCAACCCTCAGCGGCTGCTCTCCTGCTCCTGCTCCACTTAGCTGTAAATGTAATTAAGAGGCTGCTCATCAGAGCCACAACAGAGTCTGCTGCGTGCCTTAGTGCACCAGAGCCTCACCTCCCATCTTGTTCCTGTCTCTCTCTCACTTCCTCTCTTCCTCTCTGTGTATGTGTACCATCCCCTAACTCTCCAAAGTGCAGCACATAGCCTTGTAAACCTCGTAATGAGTTTGGCAAATAGAGGTGTAGCATAGCATGCAAATCTGGACCCTTTACAGATTAATTTACAGTATCCAAGTGAAAAATTAGGAAGCCAAAACATTTTGTAATTATGAGCCTTTTTTTTACTTTGTGTTTGGTTAGAAATTGTTTTAAAAAGTAGCTACCACAAAACACATTTTGCACTTGAGAAACCAAAGCAAAATGGAGAGACTGATGGGTATGGCAGATCAAGGATGGAGCAAACAGAGAATGTGCGATTTTGGTACGGTGTGTATCCGATTTTCAAATGGATCCCACCTGCCACAGGCAAAGCTCATCTGGGATTTCCTGTCCAGGTTGGGGGTATGTAAACAAGAAAGCACACACACACACTCAGAAACAAACCAAGGGGTTTCTAAAAAAAACAAAACAAAAAAAACACACACAGACAGGTATGCCTCACTGTCTGGCCAGAGCACCATCTACTCTTTCTGATTTGGTCCATAACCAACAGAATACACACACACACGTATGAAGACGCATGCATACATATAAATCACACAAACACAGTAACATTCAGATACACACGTGATCGATTTCTGCACATGTATCACACAGCCCACATAGACACACACATGCACAGCTGAAGCATGGTCCCAGATGGTGTTTCCGTGTGTGTGTAGCCTTGGGATCTGTGAGGATGCTGGAGACATCTGCTCCACAGGGGCTAGAAGAGGGGTGGGGGAGGTTAGTCGAGGCAAATGAAACAACCATGATTTCATATTAGTTCCAAATGATTGTGAAATTTTCCTGAGACACCAGAGACTTATGGTAGTGGGGGCCTTGCTTGGTGCTTTAAGTTAAATGTTACAGGCCCTTAGAGGGATACGGCTGGACGTACATATGTGCTTTAAATCACTGGAGAGAGGAGAACTCCCTGACTTTTTTTCACTTGTTTAAACCAATATCTCCTGTCGTTTCCAACTGTGTGTGCGTGCGTGTGTGCGTGCGTGCATGTGTGTGCGCGCGTGTCTGTGTGTGTGTGAGTTTGCGTCTGTGTGTGCTTCAGAGGCGCATCTGGTGGCAGGCCTGTTAGTGCAAAGAGACAGAAGGGTCATCATGGGAGCGCTTGATTGGTTGCCAGTGAAATACAAAGGCTTGCCAGGAGAGGAAACAGTGCAGTTGTGACACACACACACACACTCAGAAACAAACCAAGGGGTTTCTAAAAAAAACAAAACAAAAAAAACACACACAGACAGGTATGCCTCACTGTCTGGCCAGAGCACCATCTACTCTTTCTGATTTGGTCCATAACCAACAGAATACACACACACACGTATGAAGACGCATGCATACATATAAATCACACAAACACAGTAACATTCAGATACACACGTGATCGATTTCTGCACATGTATCACACAGCCCACATAGACACACACATGCACAGCTGAAGCATGGTCCCAGATGGTGTTTCCGTGTGTGTGTAGCCTTGGGATCTGTGAGGATGCTGGAGACATCTGCTCCACAGGGGCTAGAAGAGGGGTGGGGGAGGTTAGTCGAGGCAAATGAAACAACCATGATTTCATATTAGTTCCAAATGATTGTGAAATTTTCCTGAGACACCAGAGACTTATGGTAGTGGGGGCCTTGCTTGGTGCTTTAAGTTAAATGTTACAGGCCCTTAGAGGGATACGGCTGGACGTACATATGTGCTTTAAATCACTGGAGAGAGGAGAACTCCCTGACTTTTTTTCACTTGTTTAAACCAATATCTCCTGTCGTTTCCAACTGTGTGTGCGTGCGTGCATGTGTGTGCGCGCGTGTCTGTGTGTGTGTGAGTTTGCGTCTGTGTGTGCTTCAGAGGCGCATCTGGTGGCAGGCCTGTTAGTGCAAAGAGACAGAAGGGTCATCATGGGAGCGCTTGATTGGTTGCCAGTGAAATACAAAGGCTTGCCAGGAGAGGAAACAGTGCAGTTGTGACACACACACACACACACACACACACACACACACACAGAAACCAGATCAGACCATTGCACTCTCTCTGGAATACTGAAATATTGTCTTTCATATTACCTTAGTGATAGTGACAGTGCTAAAACTTCCCATGTACACAGATGTCAGTCCTCATCTGATCTTTCCTGGCTAAGATTTTTACACTTACATTTTATATTGTACTTTCAAAATAAAAGCTCATAACTACCTCTCTGATACCATAACTATTTAATCTATAAGGTTCTGGCTTTCAGAATTTCTTCCAAATCTCAGTCTTTCCCAGCTCTCCCCTCCAGGTGCCTTTCCTTGTTTAAGTGTCTGCAGACTGCTCTTATTTCCATTTTGCTCCCACCAGTGTGACAGTGTCATAGCAATCACTGCTAACTACTGGTGTCAGAAGTGGAATCGGGGTTGTCTTCATGCTTGGAATTTGTCTGACAGTACAATACGCCCCCAGACTCCCGCTGTAGTGGGGGGAGAAAAAAAGAAATATATGTCTGCTAAAGACATAAGTGGTTCACACATATTCACTCCCACCTGCTTGAGACTTAACTCTTTCACACAGGGAGGGAAGGTTTTACACGCCCCCACACTCCCATAGACTTTCACACATCTCCAGCTGGAGAACTGAGGAGGAATCATATTTAATGCCTTTTTTGATACGGAGGGGCCACAGAAATAGACTACAAAACAACAGGCTAAAAAATGTTTAAAAAGAGAACATTAACACGTCACTCACTTGTTAGGAAGATTAGGAGAAAACTTACAGAGGAAGAAATTTGTCTGTTGTCCCATCAGTTAAATGTGGTGGTAAGGGTCTTTTTTTTGTGATTGAACATGTGCTTGTGCTTTCGAGTGTATTCAGACATCGAGTATGTGAGTGTATGTGAGTGAGAGAGAATAACCATATTTAACATCTTATGACATTCCAATTTCATACATGTCGTCAGAGCAACTCATGGAAAAACAAGACACTGCTGCATTTTTCACAGGTTCTGCTTTGCTCTCTTGCTCCCTCTTGCATATTTTCATGTCTCCCACGTTCTTCTCACCTCTCTCTATCTCCCTCTCTCTCTCTCCCTCTGTCTCCTCTCTCTGTCCGTCTGCTTGTCTTTCGCACTCAACAGCTGCTGTGTCCATACTGTACAGTGTGTGCTATTTCTGAATGAAGCCTTCTTCTCGTGCAGCCAGCCTGTGAGCTTCGCTGAAGCCAGACCACAACTAGCTGACTGTGGCTAAATGGTGGCCATGCTCATACGCAGAGAAAGCCTAGAGTTGGCACCTGAAAGAGAGAGAGAAACAGAGAGAAAAAGATGAGACAGAAAAACATACAGTGGCACAGAAGAGTTTATTATAGCTACAGATGTGCTTTGGCTCTGAAACAAAGACCAGATTCAGATTGGCTTTAGCTGTTTTTCTCCTTTTTTACTTTGAAGATATGCACTTAGGCTATGAAATATTGCTCAGTCCACATTATATGACTATAAAGCTGGGAGTTGGGAATCTTAAAGTACATCTCTGAATGAATTATTACAGCCTAGGAGCAGCAACCCCCCATGATTAACAGTCAAGATTTCTTGGGTCTTTTCAACATCTTTGTGCTTTCTGACTGCATCATTTACAGAGTCTTCTGACGGACTCATTGAAACTGCCGGGAGTGAATGACCAGCAGCCAAAAGAATAGGAATCTATGCACTGCCATCAAGCAGTGAAGAAATTAAAAAATCTAATCAGAAAATCACGATCGTTTAAGTCCCCTTAAAAAAGAATCAGACTGATTTTATCTATTTATTTTTTTTTTAATTTTTTTTAATTTTTTTTTTTTTTTTTTAGTGTTGCCAATTAAATGAGCAACATTTTGTTGATTAAAACCACCTCTCTCTTTTCCTCCCTCCTACCCCCACTTTTTTTGTTGATCCCATTTTTTTTTTCGCCAGGACTGTCCTCGCCTGGTTCACTTAAGAAGCCGGGGAAGTTTGATTTCAACGCCCTGACTTCCCAGACGAGGTCCCCCCGCATGGCGTTCACACACCACCCGCTGCCTGTGCTGGCAGGAGTGAGACCAGGTGAGAGCCCTGCCATGAACCCAACAACCCCCCCCCTTATAATCTGAAAAAGAGAGAGAAGGAAAGGGAGTGTCACAATTGATCCCAGATTGCCATATTTACACCCCAAAACTCCACTGGAAACAAACAAAATAAATTCTGCAATCGTGTGCCTGAAAATTAAAATGCTAAACATACTTGCTGAGAAAGCAAAACAAAACTTTCCAATCCTACAGTTTCAACTGCTGAGAAGCAATATGCCCGCAGAGTTTCACCTGTTCAGTGTTACTGCTATCATCATGGCTTGGCATAAATTTCTCTCTCTCTCTCTTTCAGCATTTCTTCATCCATTCATTTTTACCACCATCTTTGTGCCTGTTTGTTTTGATATTGTCATTGCATGGTACCATTGCTACCTCCATGCCTTTGTGACTGATTTGCCTCACATCTTACTGCTTTATGCATTTGTTACAATGTTTTTAGAAGTCAGTTCTTGCATTTAAATCCTGATATAATGAACTTGACTGGGTGTGTTAACTTACGAGTTGGAGCTATAAGCACACATAATAGTTTAATTTATGTTATAATAATACCTAACACTTATATACTGTGTACATAAGAGCAAAATTCTTCCTCTAAATAGTCAAAACAACTGCCGTACAGAGGAAAAAATCTCCATGACACACTGTCTATAGTGAAAATACAAAAAAATCTTTATTATATAGGCAAGAAAAGGATAGCAAAGGGCCAACGTGCATTCATATTAGGTTTTCACTGGTTTTGTTACTTCTCCATAGTGCACATGTCAGTTTCTAGAGGAAACCAGTGTTTCTTTTTGTGTATTTTATTTTTTTTACTTTCAGATGCACTATCTCAGGTTATTTTTGTTCTTCAAATGATGTGTCTGGACAGTTTTTCTTATTGATATTTTCTTGAAAATGTAGAGCAAAAATAGGTATTGAAAATGAGAAGGGGGAAGTAGCGGGGATTGATAGAAAGTTTAAATCCATGCAATTGGACAGATGTGCAGTAGAGTGAATAAAATTCTAATGTAACCTCCAGTGTTTCCAAGTTCTTCTTTCAACAGAGTCACTAAGGGAAAGTTGTCCTCAAAAGAGCTTTTCTGTCCTATAGGATAACCGACATGGTTTGTCCATCTCCATTCAGATAATTCCCAAAGTCTCCAGGATCTCAAGTTTGCCAACAAGTCCCTGAAGGCTGTTCTCACTTTTCAAAGGAATAAATATGTCCTCTCTCTATCTCTCCCTCTCATTCCATTTGTCTCTCAAAGGGTTGGTTTGGTCCACAGCCAAACCAGACCTACCATGTAAAGGTCATTTGGACTCATTGCCCTCCGTGCTGAAACGTATTGAATTTTACTTGGGGAGCTCCCCACAGTATATTTAGAAAATGTAGTCCCGGCCGGCTCTCACACCATTAAGCCACGTTGTTTATCTGCACAGATCAGTCCAATATGCCACAGAGAATCTAAAACACCAGGCTGAATTTTGTGTTTGAGTTGATTTCTAGAATTTGCATCTTTGTTTTGTTTGTGATTTGAAGATGTGTGAGTAGCCAGCTTAGGTTTCTTTGTTCCCCAACTAACTTCTCACACTCTCCAAAATGTGTGTGGACTCTTGGCTGAGAGGTTTTCATGTAGTAGAGAGGCTGTAATGAGACAGTGTTTAGAGATTGTGTATGGGTGCATTTGTGCACGTACACAGAGATACACACACGCGTGCATGTGTAAATTTACCCTCTTGCGGAGGACTCTCTGTGCTAAAATGGCTGCCATCCAAATGGAATGTCCCTTGGAGGCCTTGGTTCTATAAAGAGACTGGAGGATGATGGGAGGGAGGGAAGGAGAGAGGGATGAAAAGAGAAATAGGGGTAGACAGAGAGGGGGAAGAAACAGTTAGCAATCATAGCATGCCTCTGAAGGAGTGGATCAGTTAGCTCTTGTATAGGTTTACTGAGTGCTGGTGTTCATGGGTAAGGATAGTTTATGTCCTGTTTTTGGCTACAGACTGACATGGAGAGCTGCCAGGTTAACTGTTATCTGATTATACTAGTCTGGAGAGTCTACCATTGTGGCAGCGGTCACACACACACACACACACACACACACCCCAATATACCCACAAAGACACATGTAAGCTGCAACGGACATAGTAACACAATCACACAAAGAACAAAAATACATACAACATTCACATGCACTCAAAACCACAGATACAAAGAGACAGACACTTACAGAATTTGCGGAAATACTATACACAAGAGATAGTAGGTGACAGACATAATCACAGATGCTTGTTCACCAGGCTCCCTTCACCTAGCAGCTTGCCTCTATAGTTTGGTGCGCCAAATTGCCAAAGCCGTAGAATCTCAACAGACAAGACAGACAGTGTGTGTGTGTGTGTGTGTGTGTGTGTCTGTGTGTCTGTGTGTCTGTGTCTGTTCATGCTTGTGTGTCTGTTCGTGTTTGTGTGTTTGTGTGTGTGTGTGTGTCTGTGTCTGTTCGCGTTTGTGTGTGTGTGTGTCTGTGTCTGTGTCTGTGTCTGTTCGTGTTTGTGTGCGTGTGTCTGTTTGTCTGTTCATGTGTGTGTCTGTTCGTGTTTGTGTGTATGTGTCTGTTCGTGTGTGTGTGTGTGTGTGTGTGTGTGTGTGTGTGTCTGTCTGTTCGTGTGTGTGTGTGTGTGTGTGTGTGTGTGTGTGTGTGTGTGTGGGATTGGCTGGCTGGCTGAGTAATGTCTCCGGGAGGTGTTTTGTGGTCTGTTGGGAGCAGAGGGGAGATTCTCTCTCAAGCTTCAAACTACTGGGCCGAACCGCACAGCAAGGATATGCTGCTGATTGATTACACATCACCAACAAGCAGTAAAACAAAAGTGGAAAAATCCTGTGTAGGTCTGTGTGTCTGTGTGTCTGTGTCTGTGTCTGTCTGTCTGTCTGTTCGTGTGTGTGCGTGTGTCTGTGTGTCTGTGTGTCTGTGTGTGTGAGAGATAGAAATGGATAAGGAGCAGAAGGTAGAAAATACAGTAACACACTCTAGCTTGTACGGGACAGGAGAAAGTGTGTGCACGTGTAGTGATGCCAGGCCAGAGGTACATAGAAATCTACTGGGCTGATTTATAAAATGAATGGGACCAGATGTTTCCCACTAGCTGGGGATAATGCCAGTCATTTGTAAGCAGAAACAGCTCCAGTCAGTCAACCACAAGAGAATGTCACAGCCATTTTCTGTGTTATGACAATAATAGGCCTAAGCAGCAACTTGGTCTTTGATGCCAGCTGTGTAAGTGCTTAATTGAAACATATACATGTCTCATATACTGTCAGGTGTGCATGTAAATTTACTGAATATCAGTGTGTGGAGTGTTAAGTATGTTTAAAATTTGTGCTGTGCTGTGTTTGAGTAGAAATAGAAAAGAATGATCTGAGGCAAATTGTATTTTTCCCTACTTTTGGTCTTTCTTGTATCTTCTCTTCACATTCCTCTTTCTCTTCTTCTTTCCCATACCTGTTTCCTATCCCCCTTTTCATTCCTCTCCCCAGGGAGTCCCCGTGCCTCAGCCTCAGCCCTGCACTTCCCCTCCTCCTCCATCATCCAGCAGTCCAGCCCGTACTTTACCCACCCCACCATACGCTACCATCACCACCAGGACCCGCTTAAGGAGTTTGTGCAGTTTGTGTGCACTGATGGCACAGGACAGCCCAGCGCGCAGGTAAGTGATCTATGAGTTCAGCAAAGAAGAGTCATACAATAGTTGGATAGATTGCGGTGCAAACTCACTTAAAAGAAGAGTGGAAACTGATTTGAAGTAGGTTAGTTTTCTGGAATATACTGAAGAAGTTGCAGAAAGACAAAAAACAAGTCTACAAGAACAAAGAACAGCACCATAATTGTATAGATACTGCTACATCATTTCATATCTTACTTGTTAGATAAACAGGTGCAACAAGGTCAAGTGAGCCTAGAACAGGGAATAGAGCAATCTTTATGAGGTGAAGAAACTTCAACAGGGAAGAGGAAAATGGCTTTAGGGAAAATGCCTCAACAGGAGGAGGCAGCCAGATGTGCTTAAACAGACGCAAAAAAAAACGCATCTGGAGAGAGCTGTGGGGTAAGGAGCCAAACCACATTTGACTCATCTTTGGTTCAACATATAATGTCATGCCTTCTCTCACAGTAAGGTTGGAGAAGATCTTGCCTGTTAGTTATGTCCAGGACTAAAATGTCAAGAAAGCCCTTTTAGGCAGACAGAAGAAAAGGGTAGGTATGGCAACTGGCAGATGATTAACTACAGGGAAGCAAAAAGAACTTGTAGACAGACTGGGATTAACAGTGTTTTGAGAGTTAGGTATTATGGACTGATCTTGAAGCAGACATCTGAGACTCCTGATGTGATAAGTGTTTAACGACCCCTCATTGACCCACTGCCATTTTCACTGATGTTCCTTTACTCTCCACAATGATTTTCTCTCAAAGGGCACATCTTACTCAAGTCTCGAATCATTTTCTCTGCCCAATGCAGAGAAGATTAAGTAATTTATTTTATATGTCACCACAGATAGTTATCTGTACAATTATATGAAAGTAAAACACTATGACAAATTAGTTATTAAAGAACACCATGTCTCAGATAAAGCTGCAGAAGCTAATGAATGGTTACGGATGAGGAGGAAATGAACTGCGCGAGCTGATGAGGAACAGACGGGGGTGTTTCTAGGAAACAATTGAGCTATTTTGAGGTGTCATGGTCCTAATTCAGTGAAACATCAGTGTAGGGAAGGGCCCCTTTGATAATCCCAATAACATGTCCACACTCATACTGAAAACTACAGTTTCCAAACATCAAAGCATGGGCACTATGTTGACACACATTTGTTAAGGTGCACGGTGCTTGTAGTACTGTAAACCTCTACTTTAAACTTGGCCTTCTGAGCAACCTTGAAACCACTTATCAAACCCTTCTCCATGACCTATTATCCTTTGTTCTCATTACTTCACCCACTTAAGACATGGTGAAAATTGTAAAATTGTACATGCACATACACTGCACACCTGCACCGACACCCTAAGACATTGCTGATTTCCCCTCCTTTTTTAAATTATTACATTGCACTATAACAACTTCCCTTGTGACAGCTCCATTCTTCCTTTCCCCTTGTGTGTGACAATGTTCTTCACTTTCCCCTTCTTTTTTACCTCACTACTTTTGGCCAGACTGTCTCATATTTTTGTGTGTTTCATTTTAAATTTGCGTGAGTTTGGTGAACTCTCATTTCCCTGCGTGCAAGTGTGTGTGTGTGTGTGTGTGTGTGTGTTTGTCAGATTGTGCTTAAGACTACTTGTGTGGATGCTGTTGATGTCTATCTTTGTATACGAGTGTCTTACCCTTACATGGGACTCTGTGAGTGTGACTTTTTATTTTGTGTGTGTGTGCGTGTGTGTGTGTCTGGCTCCCTGTGCACTGTATATTCTTGGGGGGTGTCCTGCTCACCCTGTCTGTATGGTCCGTCTGCAGCCTAATGGAGGTGGCCAGAGCAAAATGCCGGGCTCCTTCCTGCTGCCCCCGCCACCCCCAGTGGCGCGCCCTGTGCCCCTCCCCATGCCCGACTCTAAAACCATCAGCACGCCCACTGACGGCGGACTCAGCTCACCCGCATCTCCGTGTAAGTCACCCCCCCACTCCCACTCCCCTCCACAAACCCCCATCACTGCTCCAGTCTCCGCGCAGACTTCTCACAGAGGCCAGTCCAAACCAGATTTAGGCTCCCGTAGGTTGATTAGCTCTTAGCTGGCAGCTAATTTGTCCTCTGTTCCAAGAAATACTACATCAACTCTATTGTGCTAGAGCAGATGCAGTCATCATAGAAGTCCCTGTATTTATGTGCACTGCAGCTACACTGGGGCTCTTTTTTTCTGTAGTCTTTTAGTACTACTACTGAAAAAGCACAGATCTGGGACTTCTTCGATGACTACTGCTCTAGTTTTTCATAGTTTAGTTGGCCGTCTTCTTCCAGTAATGTTGCAGTCTGCTCAGTCAAGTACTCAGCAGCCCCAGGAGCTTCACTCCTATTTCATCCATCACCTTATGGACTGTAAGCCACAGTACTATACTGTACTGTACGAGCAAGATTCAATTCTGACGAGGCAGAAGCCACGCCTTTGCCAAACCAGAGATTCTCTTTCAAGCTCTTCTGTATCTCTTACTCTCACTTGCTCTGAAGTTCAGGCTCCTTCTCTTCGTGTCTTTGCAAGCCTTCCCAGCCTTCTTCCTCCTCTTTCCTCAAAATCTTTTTATTCTCTCTTTTTCTCTCTCTCTGGTGTTGGGTTTCCTGCTAGCACCACAAGAGGCAGTGTAGTCTCTCTCCTTCTTTTTGATGTGTTTTGTAGTTTGGGGGGAGCAGAGCAGAGCAGGGCCCTGTGCACGTTGCCTCTGTACCCGCAAGCCTTTGATCAACGCAGACCTTGCATGTCTGTGACAGCGGCAATACAATCTACCCCCTTCTCTCATTTCTTTTTTGCTTTGTTCTTTTCTTTATTCGATATATTCTCATATTCTCCTTTCTCATATCCTCCTTTCTATTCCTTTATTTCTCTCTTTTTTCTTTTTAAGGGAACAAAATTAGGGCAGTTGGCGTGGACTCCAAAAAAAACATCATGCCCCACTTTACCCACGCAATCCCCTTGCCACTTTCACACAAATCTCACAACAATTAAAAATTGAGAACAACAAAAACATGGAAATCACAGTATAACAAGAACAACCCAGTCTCTCTAAACATGAATGATAAAATCTAATCAAACCTGTCTAATTAGTGCTGTACTGGGGGAGCGGGAGAGAGGAGCGTCTTCAGGGAGTGGTGAGGCTTTGGTTGGTTCCACCCAGACAGGTGCAGGGCGAGAGTCGGGCCATGGGAGAGGCACACCGAGAGGGGGCACTGGACGGAGCAACCGGGGCACCTTCTCCTCTTTTTGTTTGACTTTTATTCCTCTTCCTGTCCTATCAACCTTTCCTCCCCTCCCCCTTCCAACTCTCTCAGATTAACGTGTCACTTTATTATTTATTTATATGAACATCTATATAAATAAATATCGTAATTCAGTCTCTTTTTTTTTCATTCCGGTGACTGTTATGACTGTATTTTTTTTCTTCCCTCTCTAATTTTGTCTCTGATTCTCAAGATTTCGTAATTACAGTCATAAGAAAAACAAACACACAGACACACACACACACACAGACACACACACACACACACACACACACACACACACACACATATGGTACACTCTCACCCTCATTCATGTATCAGTTTCCAGCCCTTTTACTGTCACCCCACACATCCCCATCCCCTCAACCTCACTCAATTCATGCACAGCAAAAGTTCTACTCAGCCACCATGTTGGAGTCCAGTGAGCACAACTGCCCTAAATTTGATCCTGTGGCATCCCTGAATGGTGTCACTCTGTAGGCAAGATGCTCCTCTTAGCCTATTTAATTTACCTGGAGCATTGGTTACCACCGATGATGGATAGAGTTCCTCCATCGGTCACCCTTTTATTAAGTACACAGTGAGTCCTCAGTGGTTTTCTATGATTATGATGGCTTATTACTGAGGCCAGGGGTTGCTGAGGAACGTCTGTGACTAACAGGGCAGCCATATTTGTGAGAAAAAACTTTTTCGTTTTAGCGCTAATCATTACAGAATGTACATCCCCACGTTAACCACAGATTAAATGGTTAAGTGAAAAATAGCAAGGAATCCGCCTGCAACATGAACCAATCACCCATATAACTAACAGGGCATCAGTATCCCTGACCCTTACTGTTTTTCCCGAAAACTCATTTGACAGTGATTCCTATAGTGAGTTAATATTATAATAGAATTTATAGATAATGATGATGAGCGCATCAGACTCTACTATTAGCTCAGTGTGTATATGTGTGTGTAAAAGCATGTACACACTTGTCTCTCTCTTTATAGCATACTCCACGCCAGGCTCCACAGCTCCAAACCGGTTTGTCGGCATCGGAACACGGGACAACTTTCTGAATATCCCCCAGCAGACTCAGGTACCCAGCCAACCTCCCTCATTTAATTGACATCCACCCATCAACCTCCTCCTGTTTTTTTTGTCTTTTCTTCCTTTTTCTTCATTACGTAGATGTGACTTCCCTTCCCAGCACAATGTTAATGCAGGCATCTTTGGGTTTAAAGGGACAAGCATGTCATTCGGAGCGAAGTCCGCGATACAAATGCAATACTCAGACAATGACCCTGCATTCGCAACCTGCTGCAATTAGTGATTCAGCACGTGGCACCAGTGTTGATCAACTGTGTGAATATTTTTCTTGATGATATTTGTAGCCTAGCCTATCTATAACTGTTACTTGCCTCAGTTTGTCAAATCAGGGCAATAGTACTTTGATTACATAGTCCCAACTCAGGCTCAACCTACTACCTTTTTCCAGAGTTCACAATCATATCACATAGGTTTTTCATCAGCAAATGAAATTTGCTCATTTTTCATGAAGACATATCTATTGATTTTCAAACTCAGTAGCTGTTGATGAAAATAAGATATCATGAGTTCACATGTTAACATACCCATCTCCATGAAAACTGAGGAAAACTTCATCTGCTGATAAGGACCATGTGACGCAGCTAAAATCTCCAGAAAATGCCAGTAAATAGACCTTGATTTAAGAATGCGTTGCTAAACTGCTATTTCAAAGGACCTTTTTATGCTGATAACAGTTTCAAAGCCTTTACCATACGCTACAACCTTTGAAAATGTGGTGTTGGTTGAGCTGACATTGTACTTGCCCACATGTTACACATTGCTGTCTAGGAAATTCTTGCAGGGGGATATTATAATGGACCGGGGTAGAAAGTATGTAGCACACAGGTATTGTTGATCAGTTATTCGCAAACTTGAACCACCTACATTAACACTGAGCGTTGCCCATGTATCAAGGCCTTAGTTTTAGTATTGGTTTACAGTTTCTGCACCACAGTAGTTTCCCTACAGTGAATGTAAGCAGTGCCAGTTAGTCTCAGCTCCAGCAATGTTGATTTATCTCTGCTAGGCCCCACAGTGTGTATTAGTGCAGCGTGTGAGGCCAGTTGTGCACTACATTGTGGTTTCAGCTTTGGCTGCGCTCTGCCACTGGGCTGCAGTGTCTTGGGCCTCCTCCATCACCAACACAACTTTTCTCATTAGGGGCTAACCGCACCTGCCTGCAGCCAACTCGGCTCTCCTGTCCTCTCTACACATGGAAGCAATTTGCATTCCTCCTCGGCACTGCTCTGCCTGGCTGTCCCCCCACGCCCCCAACCCCGCCTACCCCCTCCCTCCCTCCCCTCATGCATCAGCAGCCCACCCTCTCTCCCTTTCTCTCCCTCTCTCCTCCTGCTACTCCCTCTAGTATTTTCAAGCACCCACACCTGCACCACTCTCTCACAGATGTAGCCCTGGCACAGTGGGGACAGCCACACATCATCCAAATGTCTGTTAGTGCCTATGCGCGCACACACTCACACACACACACAAACATACACTTCAACCCTGTGCCAAAACTCCTGCCCCCTCATTTTATCTTCTAAAAAACAACAGGGCTTTCACAACAGCTTACATCTGTTCAGAACGATTATTATCTCCTGCTATTGCTTATCAAACATTATTTAAAAAATGTCCACTTTGAACATTTCTGCCGGGTTTTGCTGCACACGTAGCCAGAACCTGGTATCAACTGTTCCCAGTTAGCCGAGCCTAGTAGGTCAGTAACTGCCTAAGCCAGAGAGAGTAACAGAGGTCTCTGCCTTTCCTGCTGTTCTCTGGCATATGGAGAGGTTCAGACGATGGTCCTGCCAGCCCGCCTCGCTGCCTGCTAGCCAACTAGCCAAGACAGAGCGAGAGAGTCTTCCCACTGCTGTCATCGCAAGACACAGACAAAACCTGGACTGAGGAGCTCTCTGGTGGTGAGACCTCAGCTATGCAGGAAAAGCGAGGGAGATAGTGGAGCATGTATGAAAAAAGTAAGAGGGACTGAGAGAAAGGGAGGGAAAAAAGAGAGGGAGTTAGTTGAAGCTCGCTGCACTCCACAGTCACGTCTCGGCTGTCTGGTTGCCCGCAGCAACCAGACATGATGTCATAGGCAGTTGAACTTGGACTTGAAGGGGGGTTTGGGGGGGGGTCACTTTCCACTGCCAAGGATTACATTGGGAGAGCTGGAGTAAGAGAGGGAGAGGAAAAGAAAAGGGGTTTAAGGGAAGTTGGAGCCAGGAGGAGGAGTTATCTACAAACACCAAAGATTCATGGGTAGGAAGGAGGGAGGCAGAGGTGGTGGAGGAAAGATGGAGGCTGAGGGGGGTAAGAGCTTTCTCTGAGTTCGCTAGAATGGGGGACAACAGAGAGATTGCTGTTAAAGATGGGGTGATTTCGCTGCTCTCCCCAGGCCGAGGCCTGTGGAATGTCAGAGGCAGCCAGAACGGCTCAGCCTGTGCCAAAGCCTCCACTCTGCCCACTTATCAAACTGAGAAACTGGATCCCTGGAGTAGCTGCCCTCAATAGCTTTACAGTGTAGCCTGAGACCACTCGGGCCCACAGAGCAGAGACATATTAGGAGGATCGCCTTACATGTAAACTGGTAGTGCATGACAGAGTGGCTATGGTCTTGTGTTTGCTCACTGGAAAGCCATTCAGATGAATACAAAAACTGCTGCCACAATGCTGTGTAGCTCTGAAATAACACAAGTGTTTTTAATGAGTAAAAAGCCAGAGTCAGCCCTCCTAAGAACAACAAGTGGTGAAGTTGAGGTGGTAACTTTTTCAACACTGTATGGGACAGCTGAGCTCAGCAAGTACAGCAGTGAGCGAGAAAAGGAGTAGAAGGTGGCCCCCTAGCGGATGAAGGATTATTTACAGTGGTGGTTCCCAACCAGTTTTGCCTGCGATCCCTTAAAACAGATCAGGGTCTGCATGCGACTCCTTGTTACTGTTTGTATATGCCTCCTGGATGTGAACAGTAATACAGCATTTTTTTCCATACCTTTATTTTTAGAAGCCTCATAAAATAAAATTATCTAGTTATTCAGTAGGGGAAAAGGCAAAGATTGGAGGAATGTCTCTATTTAACATGCTTCCTGTCCTATTAGTCACCATGCAACCTCAGATTTATCTTTTGAGCCATATCTTAGGGGGGGCTTAGCGACTTATACCATGCTTCAGAGTTAACTGCTCATATTTCATACCTTTTCATACTCTTATGTCACACCACTTCTACTTAATTCTTCTTGTGATTTGTGTATGTGTTGGTAAGTTTTCTGTATTTTTCGCTTTTTTTAAGGCTAAATCGAAGCATAAATCTGCAATTGTTTTGTTAAAAACTAACTTTCTTTTCTCTTCTCCTCCACAGTCCTGGTTCCTCTGACAAGGCCTCTCTGAATCAACAGCTAAAATTGTGTCATGAAAATTGGACATTTGAAAAACAAACACACTCACTGCTGATTAAGAACAGACTGCTGACACTAAAAAGGTCTTTCTCTCTCGCCAACACTATTCAAAGTACTACTACAGAACCCCAAAACACCCCCCACCCTGCCCCAAGAGGACTCCCAATCCAACACGATTTGAACAGGAACGTTCGTCCCCCTTTATCCAGGAGGCTTCAATGAGATTGAGTGGACAGACTCAGAATGCAAGGGAGGAGGAAGAGGAAGATGAGGAACTGTCTCACACACATCACAAAATGTCAGAAAGGAAACGCAATATGGTAACCTGACAAACGACCAATTATACATTTGTTGTTTCTTTTTTTAATGTTTTTTTTTTTCCATTTTGTCTTCTCCACAATGAAACTCCATGCATTGGCTGGGAGATCCAAAAACAACAAGTAGTGGTAAATGATGAAGTCGGATGTGCAAGTCGAAAAGATTTCCACCCAAATTGCACGCCTCCATATCCATGTATTTCTCAGCCCACCTCATCTCCAGGTCCATGGTCTCATCAGCCAACCCACATCCCCTCCCATCTCACCTGGAGCTCAGTGCCGCTCAGGGTCCAGACCGAAAAAGACAGCCACACACTTGTGTGTCGCCATACTCTGCCACTTCATTCGCTCACCCCTGAGCCTCTTTCATTTCTGATTGGCCAATCATGGTGACACCATCCGATGGTGTGACATATATGCACTAAGTGGCTGGTCTTTGTTTACCTGTCAAAGTATCAGGGCGTCCTGCTGTGGGAGAAGTGATAGCCATGAGGCGAGTGCGAGCAAGTGAACACACGATAGACAGTCATAACACTAACTCCACATGTGCTCTTTCGTCCCCTCACCTATGCACTATTAATTTTTAATAAGGGATGAACAGTATTGCACATCAATGGTCAGATGAGCGATTAGAGAAGTGAATCGAGGCTGGCTGCCACTGCAGGAATGTGGCTGTGCTGACATTCAAGTCTAGGCCCTGACACGTGCAGCACACAAACGCACATGCTCACACACTAACACTCTCACGCTTGCATACAGTACATACAGACCATCCTCTCCAGAATAGTCTGTCACACAACCACTCACTATATCATATTGTTATTATTCATAGACATGGAATTTAATTTACAGGAATGCACACGCAGTATCAGCTTCATATAATTAGCTTTCAATTTGTTAGTAGGTGTTTTTTTTTTGCGTTATTTTTTTATTTTTTTTTTTTTTGCCGGATTTGGTTTTGGTTTTGTCTCACTTGGGTTGTTTTAACCTTCTCTTGCATGTCATAACATTTTCTGTTAGATTGCAGTAACACGTTAAGTATCATGCTCGAATTTCAGCGTAACAGATTTCAACAAAACAGTAGCAGCAGTTTCTCAAATCTCTCTCACGTATGGACAGCACAGTAACAACAGCTTATCACATGCATCCCTTGCATTGCTTCACCCTGTATCCCTTAGTCCAGTCAAAGGAAAACCCCGAGGAATACACACATACACACACAGAGACGCACACATAAAAATGTACACCAACACCATCAACAACCTGACATAAACTAATAAAGGGAAGCCTTTATATTTGGTTCTCCAAACTGCCTTTGTTAATGGTTTTTCATTCACTTAAGATTTGTCTTTTTAATTTGAGATATTCTTTTTCTATGTAAATGTTCACATTGAAATTGCTATTGGTATTATTTTCATCATGACACAATCCAACAAAAGCCGACCTCACAAAATAACTGGACTGCCTAGCTGTTGGTTCTGTTTTGCAGGGATAGTAAGCAGGGCTGAGACCCTGTTCTCAGCCTCTCTAGTAACATTAGCTCTATGTACTAAAACCATATATCAAGACTATAACAATATATGAAAGTGCCTCTGTATTCCCTTCATGCAATTAGTAATAAACTTGACTTCAGGTTCTCTTCCCACATATAAGCTAAAGCTACAGGGAAAGGTAGCATTGGTGCATGTGGAAACCATTGGCCTAGGACAGATCTTTATAGAGGACTGCAAACTTTTTTTGTAAAGACAGAGAGAGAGATCTTATACATATATATTTATGATATATGCTCCTTTTTAACTTTTACTACATGAGCTTGTTGGCAGTCTAGTTATTTTCTGAACACTCACCCCCCACCCCACCCCCCACTACCACCACCACCACCCACCCACACAACTTGTTTCAGTAACATCCAGCTTACTGTTACCAGTACGAATCAAACGACACACGCCATCACCATCTGCAGCGCAGCATTATAATACCTAGATGAACATGTCAAAAATCGACAGTAGGTTTGAAGAAAAGAAAAGTGTTTGTTTTTTGATGGAAAGTATTATTATTGAAAAAATATGTGTCGATTGAGCCACGTGCAATGCATTGGGTAGATCATTGTGTTTGTCTGTTAGAGATTTTTAAGAAAGCTAAGAGAAAAGAGAAAAAAAAATGTATTTGTTTCAAGTCCGTAAGCTCCAGGACTCTAAACTAGAGGGCCATGAAAAATCCTAGTCTTTGTAAGTTGGGGGTATTTGTTTTTATTTCCTTTTGTCTCTTTTTTAATGTTTTATGTGTAATCATTTGTTTATAAAAATGTGGGAGGGCTGAAGGAAAAAAATCTACACAACTTCAGAAAAAAATTCTCTATCATTAGATGAAAAACTGGTGCTTTAACAGTATAAAGTACATTCAGAACTATTATAAATGAATGGTAATGAACAAAAGTAACAGACCATTTAGGAAACAGCATTATCCCTCTCTCTATTTGTATTCTTCTATTTGTATCGAGTGGGGGGAGAGGTTCCTATTCCTAAGGTTGTGACACAAAAGGCATTTTGGTTCAACCTTTAGAAAAATAAAAACCTATATTGTCAAGCCTAAGAAATTTTTCAGATAACTTACCCATGCACTGCCTGAAACTCACCAGCAAAAAGAAACAAAAAAGACAAAACCCTCCTAATTAAATTCATTCTTATCATCCGCATTGGCATAAACACATTAAAACGTCCTCCCTGTGCTGTGGTAGATGTTTCACATCCAGGAATCTTTTTATTCCCATGATCATCTTAATACATTTCTTAATCACGAGCTGGATAGAGCTTGGCTGGTTGTGTTGAGACACCTGAGTTGAAGTCGAAAGACCTTCCATCTCCTGAAGAGATAACAGAAACAGCAGAAAAGGGGCAAAAAGTACCTTAAAACCAGGCAAAATATGAGGTCTGAACCATTTATGAAACAGGCAGCAAGGTGAGCCTCTCCCCTGTTCCAACGCCCTCCTCTGTAAATGACTCTTATAGTGCTTGTGCTGTAGTGTATAGTTTCCCAGCAGTTAAAGGTTGTCCCTTAAAAGTGCCTTTTGTTCACAGACTCCATTTTGTAATCCAGATCGCCCTTTTTTTTCTAAATAGCTCGAGGTAGCAGGTTGCCCCTGAGTGCTGCAAAGGTGGGGAAAGGATGCGGCCTGCTCAGCACTCAGGGACGACTTTCTCCTCCAGCTCGAAATGAATCCCCTCCATTGTACCTCCCCTATATCCTCTCTTCCTTTTCAAAAGCCCTATATATATATATATATATATATATAAATGTGTATATATATATATAGTACAAAAGGAAACTGGTGTGAATTAGTTCTTTACTTTTTATTGATAAATGATGACAAAAAAAAAAATTTGAAAAGGCAAAAAAACTTGTTCTCGTTCAGCTCTGGCTTTTTTCTTCCCCTCTGTCTCCAATGACTGTTTTCTCTTGGACATTGGAATAGTCTGTAACTGTGTGTCTGTCACTCTCTGTCTATCTCTCTCTCTCTCTCTCTCTCTCTTTCTCTCTCTCTCTCTCTCCCTCTCTCTCTCCTGCCCTCTCCGCTGTTGGGAGGGTGAAAAAAAAAAAATATTGCCGAAAAACTTTTGTCTGAGCAGAATGCAGTTAGCTCACATGTTATTCTTGTCTGTATGCTTCACATTGTATTACCATACCCATCTTCTTCAGCTTCTCCATTCAACAGCTAATGTAAGTGAACAAATTACGCTGATGGGCTTTTGGGGGTGTCCTTGGGTGGGTTAGGGAGGGACGACAGGGGTTCAGGGGTTTGGGTTGAAGAGATTTACATAGAAGATAAATGGGGTCGAGAGGGCTGGATGAACTGCTTTGGGATGTTGGAAAAGGGCTGCGTGGACTAGGATAAGAGTTTGCTCTTTTGTTTTAGCTATTTATTTTTGGCTTTGTTTTATTCCCCCTCTTTTTTTTTTTTTGTTTCCTTTTAATTTGGGTTTTCTTTTAATATTTGCTATCAGAGTATGCTGTTGTTTCGGCTCTCTTTGAGGATGCCTCGAACTGTAAATGAAAGCTACAAGCACCTTATAACCGGACTTGTCCTGCATGAGGCTGAAAGAGGGGGTGTTGCATTTCCAGGACATATCCCACATCCATTCAAACCAATCTTTTAAAGTCAAGTATTATTGTTCACAGTGGGTTTCACACAGTGAAACTCTCAGCAGTATTAGCCATTTACAACACACCAACCAGATAGTTAAAAGGCCAGCATGAACCTGATCTCTCAGATTTTGTGAGGATTCAGGGAAGTCCCTCCATTTTTCTCCTCTGACCACCTCATGCTGGAAGGCTCCGTGTCTTTGTTCTGTTGTTTATTTTGTTCTTTATCTTCTTAAGCGTGTATGGTTATTGGTGTAATAGGCAGCACCCTAGGCCCCCTGACTCCCAGCTCTTCTATGCCTCTGTCTACACCCTCAGTGCAGCACCACTTCTTTGTGAGAACACCCCCAGAGCTCTAGGTGAAATGCATGTGTTAATTACAGTTTCTTTTCCATAAGAAGAAAAACACAGTTTGAGAAGAGCAGCACCTGATTGAATAAAAAGGATGTTCTTGACTGTACCATCATGCTGTGCCATGTCTTTCTTTCTGTAGACTGATGCCTAAATAAAGAATCCACTCTGGAGCTGCATGATTTCCTGCAGTAACTAAATGATACAGCAGACAAACTAACTATGCTGTAACTATGCAGGATTCAGGGATTTGAGATGCACTAGAAACATGGATAGCTATGTTGGTCTGCTTGTCAATCTATAAAAATCCAGCACCAACAGCAGGTCAATGTTTCTCTTAAATAGTGAAAATAAAAAGACTCTTTGCCTAGTGTTAGTATTTGGTTTTGAGTCAAATGTCTATTGAATAAATATTTCATTGAATTGAACACAGATTCCTGGTCCCTAAATGATGAATGTAATAATTCATTAATTTATAACAATGATCCCTGACTTTTCATCTAGTATCAGGCTAAAATTTATATTTGTCCAGTGTTCAGGTTTGTGCCTGAATACCTGTAAAAATAATGACATTCCCATGAGAGTAGCTGCACTTGGTGTTTAGCACTAATTAGCAAATGTTAGCATTAATCTAACATGGTGAACATTAGAACATCTAAAGTTGGACATGTTAGCATTTAGCTTAAAGCACTAGCATGGCTGTAGACTCTGTCATATTCCTATATTAAAGCATTACCAACAGTATTTTCAAGATCTCCTTTAAGCAAAGAAATTGTTAATGTTCAAAGCAGGTTTGAGTTTTATTTATGAAAACATTTTGGACAAAAATTAAATTTGGTAAAAAAAAAATGCAATTAAATAAACAATAATATGACAACATTAAAGTACTCTAAATTTTAAATATTTACTGTAAATAAAGGGGTTACTTCATAATTTAGTATTGCATATAAATCCATAAAATAGGGGAACTCGTGGTTAATCTGAAACTGCAGTGGCTGAGAAATCTTTACTTTAAGCAGTGTAGGTCAGGCTCCAAGACCACCCCACAAATCCTTCTATTCAGCCAATATCCCTGCCTGATAAATGTCCATGTCTTTCAAAATCCACAAAGACGCCAGAAAGACATTACACTGTTTTCAGTCTTAGTCATTCTCCCAACGATGAGGAAACACTCCATCTTTTATAAAATATGTGAAGTTCCCCTTTAAGTAATAAAAATTGGCAACTATATACACTTAAAGTGCTCCCTATGTTTCATAAATTATGTCTCACTTCCTGGAATCTTATTTTAGATTTTTACGGTCATGTCACTAAAATATCTTTCAGTTCATTTCAGTTCAAAGTTTTTCAAAAGCGCTTTAACATATATGGCTGGAATTTGTATGAAAAAAGCAAGGCCGGAACCTAAAGCAGTGTGCAATTACACCTAGTTACAGTGTTTCAGGTGAAGTTTGCGAGAGTATTTTCAAGTGCTGGTAAATGTGGATCTTCGTTTTTAGGTAACTTTAGTGGTTCAGTCCAGTTGACCCTCTCCAGCCGTGTCCATGTGAGTGTCTTGTTCATCCTGCTGCTCAATCATGAAAGAAAATGTACAGTTATTACCAATGTTTTATGTGATAGGAAAAGGGGAAAAAAAAAGAATATCTACTTAAAGATAATCTACCTGCAGGCCATAAAGTGCCTGCGGTGCAGGGTCAGTTTCCTGCACCGGATGCCATTCCTTTTCGCTGTCAGAGAGATTGTCTTCTTGTTCATCTGACGGCTGAGACACAGGGCCATTCTGCACATGGAAAAGTGGAGGGGCCTCTTCACCCTGGAGGTGGAGAGGCTTAACAATAAGATCTTTCAGTGGTCTCACACTGACATTAAGGCCAGATGGTGGATGAGACACTAACCTGAGCGACAGGTATTGCCTCTGGTGGAGGAACAGTCTGCTGGACAGGAGGGTACCCACTGAAAGGTATTGCAGCTGGCTGAGGTTGCGGTTTAGGAAAAGTGTTAGGTGCCAGGTTTCCGGGTTGTGGAAGTATCATTGGTGGTGGTGGTGGTGGAGGAGGAGGAGGAGGAGCCGTGGCCTAAAAGTGTGAAGAGTGGCATTAGAAAAAGCCAAAGCTACTTCCTGTATACACTAGTCTCTGTCTGACAGTGATTTTTTTTCTGGCTGATCTTTCTTGAAAACTGAAATATGATCCCGGGGTAATCTGTCCATATGCTAAACTAAACGAGTATCTAGTACTCAGGGCCATTACTACCGCCGGAAATACGGTGGTCATGTCTGCTGAAATATTTCTGGATATCCAGGGGGTTAATGACAACACAAGGAGGTCTTTACACTCATCAAGTGCACATACATTAGGCATGTAAGGTTTTTAAGGCTGATTCAAATCCTTTCTAAAGTTTTATGTTTTATTTTTTTTTTATGCAAAAAGACAAATAGAGCACCCCGGCTCCTGGTGAAGACATCTGCTGTCAGCAGTCCCTTAACTCCTTCACCACATTAGTGTATCCTTCAAGGAGCGATGACAAGTTAATAAACTCCTGTATGTGAGTCACCGACTGCACCAGAATCACACAACTCCCTTCAGACCGCAACGTGGGGAGATAAAATGGGGAGTGATTGTAACTAAACAATCACAGAATTAATACAATAGGATTTTTTCATAATTCTCAGAAAATATAATAGAGTTTGGTTAGAGGCATCTGGACCAATAACCTCGCAAGACCCAGGGTATGTCCACAGCCGTGTGGTACTTGTCTACGGACAAGAAGCCATATGGTCACCGGACAGTTCATCCGGAGTTTGTGTAAATTACTGATATTTTTCAGTTTGATAAAATGCAGCATCTTGGACGAACCGCCCCCGGGCAGGACAGCGGTTAGACGAGCAGCCATTAATGGCGGCGGGTCCCATCGGAGCGTTTACCATGTCTCCGTCCTCTCGGTCTCCGGTAACTAGCGGGCGGGTAGAGACCGATCGACCGAAACTTTAACTTTCTCCGACAAAAACCAACGGGAACCGAGGGCGACGGCGACGGTCGGTCGGCGCCTGAGACCGGGAAGCGGTGCACGCAGCGGGGCGACACGCGGGTCGCGTCGCTCGGAGGGGCCGTCGCGTCCTTCCGCCGCGTCCGTCGGGAAAACCTTCACAATAAAAGCGGGAGCGTCGCGAACCTTCCTCTGATCAGTTTCCTTTAATAGTTTTATGTTGTGTATATCATTTTATATATATATATATATATATAAATAAACGGGAAAATAAATCTATAACGTGAAAATTTCTGTGCCCGATACGGGTCGTATTTTTCTCGTAATCCCTCAACGGATGTGGCGGTTAAATACTAAATTACTTTAAAAGAATTAAAAAAAAAAAAACCATGAACGAAATAAACATAACAATTAACAATCGTCGCGGCGTTGTACATTTAATTGTACAGATAAATGATATGTACCAGACAGAGCTGAATAAAAGTTCAGGGGGGGGAAAGAAATGGTTATTGGAGGTATGTCCTAGGGGGTTTCACACAGAGTAAGATGGATGGTTGAGTTTTCTGTATCTTGACTTATGCAGACAGAATTTACTAAGTAGGATCATAGTATGTATGGCTTGTTCACGTCCTCTGTCTTTCCAGGTGATACCAGAAATGTTCCCATGTGAAATCAGTTCATCCAGGTATCTTGGTGATTTTCATTATTGCAGAATACTTTATCACACATACAGCCATAAAACAAATGATCTGTTGATTCAATATTCTCACCACAGAGACTGTGGCATTCACATTCCTCCTGAGGGATATATTTAACAACTTATCAAACCTAAAAGTCTCCGTTTATTTTGAAAGACGACTCTGAGACTACGCAGTCTTCTCGATGAGCGTATATCCGGTCTGTGTTGTTATTTATTTATTTATTTATTTATTTTGTAAACACGAGAACCAACACAAACATCGCTGCACCGTTACGGACCCGGTCCGGTCTCCGGTCGTCTTACGCGGTGAAGCGAGCCACGTCGCTCCTCCCGCCGATCCGGCGATTTAGCTCTTCGCGGAATGACGGCGGACAGCTAACGGCTAGCCAAGCTAACGCCGAGCCAACTCGCCCGGACGGCAGCTAAGACAGCTTCGCCCCGGCCGACACCGGTGAAGGTGCCCGCCGGACCCCCCGAGAGAAGCGCGGACCCTCGACCCATGGTGGCCTCGGCTCGATGGGGAACTGTCTGTTTTCGCAAGGGGCGGACGACCTGTCGCTGCTGAACGAGTCCGAGGGTGGTAGCCTGCCCGGAGAGCCGCCGCCGCCTCCCTACCAGGTGAGCAGCCCGCTTGCTAGTTAAATACACTCCGGGGATTTATGCGCATGTTGCTTCATTGCTTTGAATAATCCATCGCCATGAAGTCTGCTAATCGGGGATTGTTGTGCCTGTCAGCACGATGTAAACGGCAGAATCTCAGCGTCTATGAAACAACATGTATGTATGTAAACCTGGGATGGGCCGATGTGATAAAAACGTAAATCGGTTACGTTAGAATAGCTGATAGAGGCGTCGACGCGCTGCGCTGCGGATTCGCGATACCGGATCCAGCTGTAGATACAATGCAGACAGCGAACGAGTCGGATCTTAAAAGATCGTGAAAACCAAAACCCCGAGCAACAGCGCGTCGATGTCAGCCATCATCGCTCAAATGCTGGCTGTTCCCCTGGTATTGACAAAAGCACAGGAGTACCAAAAGTAATTCGGAGGACATGGGACGCCATGTCCTCCGAATTACTTTTTAAATTACCCAAAACTGGCATAATCAATATCAGTAACAGCCCCAGAAATGTAGTGTCCGTCAGCCTTTGATAGATTACGCAAGTTATCCTCCTGTCCCTTCTTTTCCAGGAGCGCCCCCAACCAGCACCAGTGTACCATCCCACCCCAGGTGAGAGTCGTCTGGCCAGCCAGCTCACCGAGGAGGAGCAGGTCCGCATCGCCCAGCGCATCGGTCTCATCCAGCACCTGCCCAGAGGCATCTTCGACCCGGGCTCGGACCCCTCTGACAAAAAAGTTAAAGAGTGAGTCTTAAATAGGAAAAAAAAAAACCCATCGCATTATCTGTTTGACGTTTTCTTTTGTTTATTTCCATGTTGTGTTGATGGAACATAGTGGACCAGATTCATTCTATCATCATTTTTAAATGAAGCTGTAGCCGAAAGCCTTTTGGATAGATCAGGGATTGTCGTGTGGCTCAGTCATGTAAGCACTATAAGCTCATCAAACACACCCACAAACTAGTCTGCTCTCCAGGCTCTAAATAAACCAACAAGCACAGTGTGCTTTACATTTTAACCAACCAGAAGCCATAGCCGACTGCAGTCATACTGGTCCTAATTTAGCATGCTTCAAATGAAATGATAAAACTCCAAATTAAATAATATAAATTGTATACACATATTTGTCTATTATATAAATGGCTCTAGCAGGTCAGAAAGTGATCATGTCATACTGAGTGCATAAAGTGCTCAGTGAATAAAATAATCTAGGATTTTGATCAACGCCAAAAATATTTACAGCCCCACCTCACTGTTGGTGTGATAAACTATACATGGACCTATGAGTTAGTTATTGAATGTAATGTCAGGTAACTAGCTTATTAGTACATCAGATACCTTAAACATGAGGCAGCCTTTACCTGTACCATGAGGCAATAGTGTACCTCTTGTTTCTTTTTTTTTTCTACTATATCCTCACTCACTTGTCATTAAATCTCACTTCAAGTTTAAACAAGTGAGGTGAGTTTTGGGGAAAACGATTTGGTAGACTATAAATATAAATTGTTTGGTAGTATGGCAAAAAAAATAAATTGAATGATGTCTGATATTATTATGACACACAAATTGTAGTTAAAATGACCTGACCTAATTTTACAGTTGAAGGTGATTAAGAAAGATCACAAATTATTCCCTTCCACAGGTGTGTGATCTGCATGATGGATTTTGAGTATGGCGATCCCATTCGGTTCTTGCCCTGCCTTCACATCTACCACGTGGATTGCATTGACCCATGGCTGATGCGCTCCTTCACCTGCCCCTCCTGCATGGAGCCGGTAGATGCAGCCCTGCTTTCCACATACGAAACCAACTGAGCAGCCCCAGGTGGCTGCTCCTGCCTAAAAGTAACTGCACCTTTTTAGCCAAAACTGTCCTAGCTGTTCAGACAGGTAGCCAAGTTGATGTTGCATTAATCCGATGATTGGAGGGTGCTTTAGGATGCAGTCAGATGTTGAAAACTGCACCTAGAGTACATTGCTTAGGTCTGACTCTTTGCCTTTAATAGTAGGACAATGTGCCAAATCAGTATAGATGAAGAATATGGAAGGTTGTACAAGTAGCAAAATATTACTGAAAGGTAATTTCCCTTTTGTATGACTGACACTCAATTTTAATTTGTGATTTTTTTTTTTTATTATTTTTTTTTATGGTGATCAAAGGCATGTCACCAATGTCATTTACTTCCCCTTTTGAGACATAATGTGCAATATATTATATCAAAGGAGAAAATGCAGGAAATTTGTCCTGGTCAAGTGGACAGAATCATTTGTCAGAATTGACAGTGAAAACATTAAGTTAGAGGCTTGTGTTTTTCAAAAGAACCCACAGCCTTGAATGTTACATAAATCCAGGCCTCCCCACTGAAAAGCAATCATAAAAACATAGAAAAATAATGAGTTTTTCTGAACAAAGATATGCTAAGAGGTCCCATGATCATTCATAAGAATCATCATTTCAGCTTTTGAAAATATCTGAAGATTGGCTCTATTTTATTTGATTAGGGTTTGTTGTCTGTACTGCTTTTTCTTTGAAGCTGCTTTTAAAAATATGGATTTTTTTTTGTTTGTTTGTTTATTTGTTTTTTTTTTGTCTTTCCACAATATGGATCCTCTCCTCTGCTTTGCTTTGGGGTTGTGCTCTTTGTTTTGTTTTGAAAACCAGTCCTTAATGTTTCCTTTTCATTGTTTACTGTCAGTGATATTTACAAAGACAAGATATGCTGTGCAGTCCCTCTTAAAGCACCTTGGGATACCCCTCATCGGGCAATCTGTAGCTTGTAGATTTCATAGATCACTGTGTGTTAGGTTAGTGTGTGTGTGTGTCTGTGTGTGTGCGTGTGTGTGTGTGTGTGTGTGTGTTTGTTTGTTTGTATGTGTGTGGTGTGGAGTGGTGTGGTGCGGTGCTGTGTGTGTGTGTTTTTTGTTTTTTTTTTGTTTTGCTTTTTTTTATTCTACTTTTAGGGGATGGTTGGTAGAGATTGGCATGTTGAGTTAGCTAACATGAATTAACCCTGTCAATTATAAACCATGTTGTAGTTATTGCTCTTTTTCTAGTTTGCAGCTGTTAGATTTTGTTTTGTGTTGATGGCCTTCCAACAGCAACGATGCATTTCCAGAGCATCTGGGTCTGATCCAACATAATCCTTATAATGTTTGGTACTGGCCGCATAATGTATAGCACAAACAAGTAAAATGTTGAAAGAGAGGCTACGGCAGTAGAAAGCAATGTCTCATGAATGTAAAGCATTATTTCAGCTTTTAAGGATTTGGACAGTGTAAGTGACAATAGGAGGACATTTCTGATTTACTCAGGCTGCTGTGCCTTTTAAGGCTGAGGTAAGTCAAATCCAGTGAAGTACAATCATTTCTGACATGACTTTTTGTTTTTCTTTTAGTTGTCCTCTAGGGGGAGACAGATACCAGCACTGTAATGATTTGTGTCACTGTCAAACAGGCCTAGGATGAAGCCAGGCCTTTGCCCTGGCTCCTGTTAACAATCATTTTGTCTTTTAATGTATAATATGTGCCGCAGGTGCACAGGTTTTAGGGAAATCATGAAAACACAATAAAGGAGGATACCAAATTTTACACGAGTACAACGCGATGTTTCTTATATGTGTATTAAAGCTGAAGAAGTCACTGTGGCGAAAAAGCATGGTTTGCTTTTATTTGGTGTAATCCTGGTTCCCTTTGAACTCTTATGAACACTAGCATAAATAGATTATGACGGGATGTAATCACAAAACAGCTGGAACACTGTCTAGTATCTCAAGTTACCAAATTTGTTCAGTTAAATGACTGTGATTCCCATTCCAAACAACTTCTTTATACCTCCCTACCATAGTTTGAAATATGCAAAATGGTCAGAAACCATTTATTTATAGAGCAGCCCTAGATATAGTGTTGTAGTTGAATCTATAGGGAATAAATTCCATGTCTTTGCTAAAATTGACGTGTATTGAAGGAGTTATACCCTGGCATCATCACTTATTACAAGTTCAGGTGAAGCAATTACATGAGTGGATTGACAGAACATAAATCTACATTGGATTTGATTACTAATTTATCAAACAAAAAAAAAAGATTGAAAGAGTAATTAAGAAATGATCAATGATAAAAATAATCTTCCCTACCAATGCTTATCAGCAATTGTTTTCATGAATTATGCAATCTCATGAACAGGAACCACCATAAGTCCAAGGGCCAGATAAAGAGCAGGCACATAGTCAGAGGCCAAACCAACCGGACTGGGAACATCACCAGTTTCATAAACCTCACAAGAAAACAGCAGCCATGAACATTGCCAACCTGACAGACACTTCACAGAACTGCAAAAGACAAAGTGGTTTCTTTCAACAAATATATTTTATTAAAAAAATAAAATTTACGGTATTAACAGCATATTTCAAATTTTAATGCATACTCCATAAAAAAATGTAAAATTAAATAGGCCATTACACCCAAGGTACATAGAAATGTGGTTCTCTGTTAAATTACAAAAATATTACACAGTATTTTCTCATTTATAGATGGTTCAAATCTTACAGAATTCTGATCAGGCAATGATTTTTAATAGTCTTAGAGTAGAGATCATAAAAGCTTAACAGGAACAGATTAATAAATAGTTTTTATGGGTTTGTGTTAACTCTAAAGAGCATACATTCCCATACTGACAGTAGCCAGAGCCACAAAGAGTCCCAGGACCGTCTTCAGCAGTGGGGAAGTGTGGATCATTTGAAAGATCTGGTGTGTCTGCACTGGTTTGGAGTGAACTGAACCATTCTGTTGCTGATTGTCAGTGATACTCAGCATCTTCTGTAGATCTTCAAAGACCTGTAAAACAAAGGCAAGAACTTCCATCAACTATTTGTAACTTTATGAATAATTGCAAGGGAAAAGATTAACTTTTAAGGTAAAGCTTTCCTTATATTCCTGCTTCCAGGTTTCTCGCTCTGCTTAACAATCACTGCTCCTCACCTGAATGTTAAACTCGAAGGCTCTGACGGCCTCCTCAAGCACGCCCTTCCTCTGCTCCTCCGTCAGCTCCACGCTGTTCATCCGGCTGCGGTAGAGTTGTTTGAACAGATTCGGGCTGGAGACTCCAGGAAAGGCAAAGAATGACAGACCCTCATTGCTCTTAAGCCCCATGGACTTCTGGGCAATACGACCTAGGACCTGCCCTCCAGACAGGTCTCCAAGGTACCGGGTGTAAGCGTGGGCAACCAGAAATTCAGGGTTTTCTTTACCAATCTGAAAAAAAATCAGAGATGAAGAGTGTTATTTCAGTATCAATTAGGAGACAAACAGAAGTGCATTTGAATATAAATAAAATAAAAGTAAATAAGATAGTGTGTGCAACATGTATGATATAATAAAATATACCTGTCTGAGTCTGTGGCAGTATCTTTGAGTGGCTGCAGGGGCAACAACCTTCGATCTCCAGTCTGGGCCGTAGAAGAATTCCAGGTCTTTCTCAATGGACTCCACCCTGGCCAGTTCAGAGGGGAAGTAAATGGGTGCGACGGCAGAGTGGTTTGAGTTCCTGTCCATCGCTTCCTCCAAGGCCTGGTAGATCTCATACAGTGAGCACAGTAGGAGCTGAAGGAGGAGAGGTGCTGTCAGACCGAGAGCCACTGGACCCGAGTATCCACTAAAGTACCATTGGTGAAGGACTGAGAAAGTAAAATGATCTAAATATCTGAGCTCTACTCCTGTGTTTTACCTTATATTGTCCAAGGGTGACTTGTCCCCTCTGGAAGCTCAGCATCAGTTCAGTGTTTTCTGCCCTGACATGACTGTCCTTAGTCACCTTTTTGATTTGTTCCGACAGATCCCTGGAAGAAGAAATGAACAGCAATCAACAAAGAAAGTTCAACTTTTAATGTGTTTAAAATAGGCACTTTCTGACCTCAGTAATGATTCGCTATGGTTACTACGGTTTGGCACAATTGACAGAAAACAGTGATGGGTAAGAGAGGTAGGAATGATATACACACAAGGCAACTATGGAATTCCAAAGTACAGTTACATAATATGAATTTATTGTATGAATTACTGCACCTGCAGATGTTTATCTGATGTAGACAATGTTCAGCTGATAAGACTTCATATGCACAAACTTAAAGTCTACACATACTGTACAAGGGATGAACATTTGGATGCTGCAGCACTAATACAAATATGATGAACACAATCTAGTTTAAGACTATCAATCTAACAAAGGTTCTCTGTTCTCAACATGACTAAACCCAGTTTCAACACTTAAGATTCTAAGACCATGTCAAAGATGGATATTATCCTCAGTCAAAATGTGAATGGGTCAGAAGAGAGGACCTAGAGATACAAAAACTCACAGATGCTTATTCCTACCTGTCTGTCAGCTGTTCTGCTGTGGTCTGAGTCTTCTTCTCTGTCTCCATTTTGAACCTAAAAAATTTTTTTTAAATGTCAGAAATATGGTTTTATAGAACAAAAAGCATCCACTGGCATGATCATCAGCACTATACAGCAATTCAAGAGGTATAAAACAGTAACAGGAGGTTACAAAATTCAAAGTATGACAAAAAGCGGCAATGTAAATATTGTGTTTTACTCACCAGTTAGGATAACTTCCCTCAAGTTTGGTAGTTTGATCAAGGTCCACAGTGATTCACTGTTTCGCCTCTGGATGTCCAGTACCGTTTGTGCTCTGTAAACTCTTCTCCGTCTTTTATACCATCCTCATTTGCCTCCTCCCTCTAGTAGCTAAATGATAACAGGAACTAAGAGTCACAAAACCTCAGCTAAACATGATCCGGCAACTTCAGCAAAAATAGTAGGAAGGGCCAAGAGTTAACATGATGCAGCAACTCTTGAGTACAACTTGGGAAATTGCTCACTGAGGGAGGGACTTCAGGCTCGGCATGAGTAATGGAAGGTTTAGTGGTGCCCTGGAAAACTGGAGGGAGGAGGGCTAAACATGACAGTGCAGCTTTGAAATTCCAAAGTTGAACCAGAGGAGAGGAGGAGCCAACTCTAAGCATGACGGTATGAGTTTCTGAGTCTGGCAAAGGGAGGAAGTGCTGAAACACTGACTAATCATAGAGAAAAATAGTCATATGGTTGATCAAGTTGATATGGGGGCAGTTTGCAGTTTATAAAAAAAAAAGTTTGAGCACACTATTAAATTACTTAGAAGGCTAATAATGTTCAAATGAAAAGAAAATGTTGAAGAACTAATCTTGGGAAAGTAAACAGGTACAGTGGATGCTACATGTATTTTAAAGCATGTGACCAAACATCCTCTTTTGCTACAATTCAAACTAAACTTGTTTCATTTATCCAGAGCTGAAAAATTCTTTGAATTGCTCTGTTAATCATTTAAATTAAAGTCATTGACAGCACTTGTAAAGTTATACCAACAGCTCAGTTTCTAAAAAACATAATTGTGCAGCATTCATCATGAAGTGTTCTGTAAAAACAGATTTTTGGAATTCTCTCTAGAGATCCCAAATTAAAAAGCAAAAAGCTCAGAAGCACAATCTCCTTGAGTTTTAGAACTAGAGCAAACTTTGAATTAAATTCTGAATTTGAAAAAGGATGAAGAAAAATCAAAATCTTTCTAATGACTAGTTCAAAAGCATAGCAGCAGGATTTTTGGACTATTTGTAAGCAACCAAGGGCTTCTGTGCCAAGGCAGGTGAAGAAGGAGTTATAATTGCCAAGACAGAAGGAGATAAAAGCGTGATAATGGCCATGAAATCACATGCCATACTTCTCCATGACATGTTGTACACGGCCTTTTAATGACTCCTGTAAGTGAGCGAAAGTATGTGTGCACCCGAACATTACACCTGTATGTGATCCTCTCATCCCAAAATAATACTCCAATAACAGCCTCTTCAGTGGCTGCAGAGATTTGCTCCCGTTCAGCCACACGAGCATCATTGAGGTCAGACAGTGATGTTGTGTGATGAGGCCCAGTTCAGTTGACGTTCCCAAAGGTTATTCTGAAGGTGCTGAATGGGCTGGAGATCAGAGCTCCGCGCAGGCCAGTCGGACTTCTCCCTTTCTTTTCTTTATGGATCTCCCTTAAAGCACAGTTGACCTGTATGACCTGTAATGTCTGCGCGTATACGTGGTGTCAAGTGTTAAAAAGACTGTAAAGCGCTTTTTGAGTCAGACTCATTTCTCGGGTACATAGGCTGAATAAAAACCGGCTTGACTTGGCCAAAGTATGATTAATATCAGAGGCTTTTCTTAACAGGAAACGAGGGGTCAAAGCCAACCCAAAACAAGTCCACACCAAAAGTACACAAAAATGCAAGGACATGTTAGGGCACGCGTGTGGTGGCCAGGGTGTAACCACTCCCGATAAGTAAATGAAAAGAAATGATACTTTAAAATGGTACACATTTGATTGCACATCCATAATCTGCCAGGATAAAATGTATTCAGAGGATATTTTACTACCTCCCCCGAGGAGTCAGTGTGATCACCTGTGTCTGTTTGTTTGTCAACTAAATTGTGCAAAAAGTACTGAGCCGATTCGTCCCAAACTTGGTGGAGGGACGCGGGACGAAACACTCAGTTTTTCTCTTGGGAGCAGATTCACATTATTTACTATAAATTGGACTTTTTTTTTTTTTGTTCTCGCTGCCGGAGCCCGGTTTGCGTGATCTGACATTTGCCTCAGCTCAGATACGCGCTCCGCGGGGAGCAGCGCCGGTTTGGCCCCAGAGCCGCGGACCGACCGACGCGCATCTGCCCGGTCGGCGGCGGCGGCGGCGGCCTCGGGCCTCGGGTCACTCTCGGCCATGTTTTAACGTGACATTTCGCTCCAGCCTAACGTGACTCAGCAGGGAGACAGGCCGATGGGAGGGGAGAGGAGGGAGGGAGGGAAGGGGGGTTTCCTAAGCGTGAGTCAGCTGGTTCTCCTCCATTCGGCTCCGTTTCCCGACCAACGCCAAGTTCTGCCGAGCGAGGTCCGGGGCTGCCGGTGAAACACACGCTCCTTATTTGAAGGTTTTCACTACGAGGTCTCGGCCGCGCCGCCGGTTTTCGGGGGAGGTTTTCCGGGGACGCGGCTCGTTTCGCAACGTGCAAACGCCGACGGAAAACTTTGGACCCGAAATAATGGCGACGCGAACGGCTTGTCCTCGTCTCACACGTTTATCCGGTCGACTCGATCCGCCTCAGATAAAAGGTTGTGCCGAGACCGCCGGGCAACCTTCGTATCTCACGTCCAAACACGTCCCGAGTACGCGCTGTATTTTTAGTAAGTTATGGCGGCGACTCAAGTTACCAAGCACCTGGTCGGTGTTGACGCTCGGACAACAAACAGTAGCTCGGTTCCGAGGCAACAACTTTTCCAGTCGTTGTGTGTGTTTGTTTACATTTTGGAAAAAAAAAAATGAATAGGCCGAATTGGCTATTAGCAGTTCCTGTTTGGAGTGTGCTCGCTGACGTCTAGATGACTGTCACTGGGTTACTTTGAGACTAAAGAAAAGTTAAAAGCCTCATGATTCATAGGCAAGTTCTGAAATGCCTTTTAATTTTTTCTTTGATTTTCTAAATGCATTACGAGCGTTCATTTACGATGGACAGAAATAATTATACCCTTGGAAATTGTCGGTAGCACTGAATCTAAACATTTGTTTTGAGGACACATGCATGCAGCTGTCCCTTCTCCTCATACAGCATCTGCCTCACGTCTCTCCCTCACAGTTTCAAAGCCTCTGAAAGGCGATGGTGCAAATAGTGATGGTACAAAAAGTAGCCCCAGTTAAAACAATCTTCCCAGATCCATTGTATCAGCCCAATTAAAGCACAGCTGTCTATTTCCTCCCATTTTTGCTTCCGACTGCATATCTCAATCTTGTAAAGTCAGCTGAAATTGACAGATGAAGGTTCATTCACTCTCCCACGAGCCAGGGATTGGCTTTTGTTAACCCCTGTTTTTGGTATTCAAAAAGGGTAACACATAGGCAGCGTCAACATTATAGTACGTTTTGGAGTTAACTTTAACTAAGTTATTTTCAAGCAACAGTGTCCATTATAATTAGGGTTCTGACTAACGATTATTTTCATTATCAATTATTATACAGAATGTTTTCCCTGTTAATTGAATGATCTGTTATGAAATGTCAGAAAATAGTGCAAAATGCCTGTTATAATTGCCCACAGATCACAGTGGTTTTCAGATATCTTGTTTTGTCCGTCCAACAGTCTAAAACTTAAAGATATTTCAATTCATACTCTTGTGCGACAAAGCAAAGCGCTGAATCCTCACATCTTAGAAAGGAGCTTGAACCAGCATGTGTATGGCATTTTTACTTGAAAAATTAGTATAGTGGTTAACCACTTATCAGTATAGTTGTTTCATTTTCTGTCAAATGACTAATCAACTAATCGTCACAGCTCAACTCAGTCTCCACTGGAGCTCATTGTTTCCAACTATGTTATACTTGATATTGCTGCTTTCTGAATCACTCTCCCTCTCAGTGCTGCCTGTATAGATGGTTGGTGAAGCAGGACTAGTGAGTGGACATAGCTAGAAGGAGAAGAAAAGGTCTCACAAATACATTGTGATGGATGTGGAGAACCTGGAAGAACCAGAGTCGGATGGTGAGGAACATGGCACCGAGAGACCTGACAAGGTGAATTGATATTTCAGCAATGACCTGATTAGGGGTGAGAGAAATCATAATACACAGAAAATCTCCAAGCCACACCGTATTGACGCACTAGCATCAATCCTCTTGGACTTTGATTAACTTTGCTACCTTTTGGCAGCCATTAAAAAGTTTATGGCTATGTGTATGCTCATATTGTGTAGTTTGGCACAAGCTGTTCCATCTCCACTATCTCTAAAACTTTAGAACTCAATGTTCGACTCAACTCATTGCAACGGTGTGCACTTATTAGAGCTCTCTGAGAATTTGTGATGACAGTGCAGGGTTATGTTTCCTCTTCAGTTTCCTCTTCATTGTTATGTAATGTATTCTAAAAAGAGTATTACCATCACTTTTTTATGGCACCATTGTTGATTTGGGCAAAATGCTGGGTTTGTATTGTATTGTGAGTTTCTTTGGTTGCCTTAAATGTGATGGGATATTCTTCAACTTTTTCAGGAACCTGAGGGCTCCCTCAGCAAGATGACACAAAAGTCTGGTAAGGTGTGAAATTCGAGGGTAAAGGTGTATGTGTGTCTATGTTGTTATTTTAATTAAAAAATAGCCAAGAGTAATCACATTCCCCTCGTGTGTAAAGGTAAAGAAAGAGGACATTTCATGACATGAGGAAATGTATGATGGAAAAACAGTCTGTAATCACATATGAATAGCTGGCACACTGCAGCCAAAATCTTTTATCACAGTGTATGTAATTTTAGAAATAATCTGTAGATAATTGGATTGGGATTTCAGGTTCTGGCTTATCTTTTGATTCATACCTAAAAAAATAAATGTATTGATTCAGGATTAAATTCTGTTGTACCACAAAAACCTCCTTAAGTGCAGGTAACAGTGGAACTGAGCCTGAACTCTATGGAGCAGAGTCCATGGACTTCCTGCCTGCCTATCCAGTCTGTATACCATGTGACAGCTGGGGAGAAAGTGAAGGAGGTGGAGAAGGAGAAGAGGTAAGAGAAGAAATGAGATGTAAAAACGATGGATTTAATACATTTTTTTCTTACTGTGAGAACATCAATAAAAATTTAATCAAAGATGCCAAACAGAGTTCAAATGGAGACTGCTGTTTTTGAAAGCCTTACCCAAAATGATTGATCAGTACAAATCCACAGCTATTAAAACTCTTAATTCCTCAGGATTGATATAAACTGCCTGTGATTTCACCCTTTCCTTTTTAGCCTCAGGACAAATGTAGTGCATAAACTATTTTGCAGGATATCCAAGACAACTTGTTGCATTCATATTGCACAGAAGAGGGCAGCATTGATAAGGTAATTTTCCAAAAGCTTCTTCCAAGTTTACTTTTCTACCTTGACTTTATCTCATCATTGTTTTTCTACCTGTGTGTTGCTCCCAGGCAAGTCAAAGCTCCATGCTAGAATACTGGGTATATTTAGACGACCAGCACAACATAGCAGACTGTACCATTACCGGACCCGTCAGCCCCCCCGAACACTCCGGTAACCCACAGGCCTTTTCAGTACATACCTGTTCCAAGTTCAGTGGCAACCACCGCCACCACAGTTAGCTCTATAGTTAATCCAGCTGTATCTGGCCCCATGACTGATACCTGTAGTGCTATTAGTTCCTTGTGCATTCCCATTGGTTCAGGCTGGGACACTCTCAGATCCACATCCAAGAGTCCTGGCCGCTCTGATAGGGATCCTGTCAGTGCTGCAGCTCACCTACACCTCCTGGGGGAGTCCTTGTCCCTGATTGGACACCATCTTCAGGAGACAGATGTAAGTAGATTCAGTTAAGATAAAACCAAATTTTCCCAAAAACTTTTGGTGCTTTCTTTGATATTTTGAGTATATTACATATATAATGAACGAACTGTGCTTTCATACTTTGAATCTTTGAAATCACAATGTAACCCTGTTGCATTGTAAAATAGAAATGTAGATGAGTGAATTTGGCTTGCTGTACAAGGCATCCAGCATTATCCTACCTAAATTAACACCAGAAATTTTAGGGGCCAAAATGTAGTATGAGCAAGACAGTGTTGAAGCAATACATGTGCTGTATTGTAGTATTTTTTATTTAAAAAAATCAGTTTTCATCCTGAAGCTCAAAAATATACCAAAACATCAAATTAATTTTGATTGGTTACAACACAGAGATGTAACCTGTTGCTTTAATATCTGTACATTAATAGAAAAAACTTCAAATCAAAGTTGTGGTCTTGTTTTTTTTGTTTGTTTTGGTTTTTTTTTCCACCAATCTTATAGGTTTGCATCAAACAATGTGAATAAAAGCCACAGGACCAAATCAAATTACATGGACAAAGAAAAGTTTCTGGGTTTTGGGTTTTGAGTCACAGGTAATCAGATAAAGTTTCCCCCACCAAGGGAGGCAAGTTAAGCAGCTTTTACATATTTATGTTTAAAGAGGAAAAATGGAGAAACTACAGAAATAATTTTTTTCAATTACAATATGTCTGTTACTGTAGTAGGTGAATATCTTATCTTATCTTATCTTATCTTATATTACTAATCAAAGATTTTGAAACCAAAGAACTCCTTTGTACAAAAAGTACTGTGGAAAAAGTAGTGGAAGGCTGTGAAATACTAAAGTCTTAAAATTTAAAAAACACTTGACTGGTTAGTCTGCTCCAGTGTTGACATGAACATATGTTATTGCTACATTCCTCTGTCTAAAGACCGAGTACAGGATTAAGAGTTGCACATTTCATATAGCATCTGGAGAACATGCAGCATATTCACTGCATTAAGGATTCTTTGACCTCTTTACATGTCTCTGTAGAAAATGGTGTCCATGTCCAGCAGCTTATCTCTTCTCTTGGACTCTCTGCTGTGTGCCCTGGCTCCTCTAATCTGCCTCACCGCACAGATACCAGAGCTCAGTTGTACACAACACACACTGGTGAGAAATTGGCACTCAGCCATGCACACATAGCAACCGCATATTGTCCACAAATTCTACATATGCACAGGTGACAAGATTGTTCTGGCAGTAATTTAGGACCTCAGGGGGAAAAACTTGTTTTTTTATAACTTTTTAAGGCCTCCACTCTGGAAAACATTGCTTATGTGATGCCTGGACTGTGAGTGATGAGGAAGACCCCATTGGCCATACACAGCACATTCTGACATGCTGAAAGACACTTTAGGTTAGTTTACAAATGGAAAATAAGATTTAAATCTATTTGTTTACACTTTATACTGTATTTTGTGTTACTTACAAGTATCTAAGTTCACTTGAATGTTTCAGTTTGTTTTTTTGTATTGGTTGGTTAATTAAAATATGTATGAGAACACTATATTCTGCAACTTTTCTTCATTTGAAAAGCGACAAAAAACAGGAGACAGCTGAGGTGCCGAAGGCATTAATTCATTCATTTTCCATTTACGTTTGCGATCATCACATCAAAAAGTTCCTCCAGTAAGCTGAGAGCAACCTGTGTGATTTAATGGTTTTTACATTTTAAAACACTTAACGGATTATCTTATTCCTTTTGCATTTAATTTGTAATTTATACCAGTGAATTTTTTTCTAGATGCAACTGCTATTGTTCATCAGGAGCTCAAGCTGTAGGTGATTGTGCCTCCAGATCTGTAATAATGCTGACAGATTAATGTCCATTCCGCACGGTTTTATAAATTGCAAACTCGCCACTGGTTTGTACTGTTGATAAATTCTCCACCTGTGACTTAAAAACATTACATAGATGATCCAAAAATCCCAGACTCTGAGGAATTGAAACCTGAGGCTTCAAGGGTTTTGTCCTCAATGTAGGATGAAATTGCACGGAACTACTTAGTGGGTTCCCATCCGACACTGACACACAACACAAGCAGAGAGAAGGTTCTGTTTACACTGTAAACTTGTCATGTCTGTCCAGGACCTGCTCTGAATCCTGCCTGGGGATGACTACTCTGACATACAGTGGTGGAAAGTAACTAAGTACATTTGCTTAATTACTGTACTTTAGGTACAGTTTTGAGATACTGTCCTTGAGTATTTCCATTTTATGCCACTATATACTTCTCTTCCCTTACATTTAATAGGCAAATTGTACTTTCCACTCCACCGTTTTTATTTCACAGCTTTAGTTACTAGTAACATTTCAGATGAAGATTTTACACAATGGATAATACAACAAGCTTTTAAAATACAAAAATTGTTAAAAACCAGTGGTTTCCAACCTGTTGGGCTCCTGATGTCTTAAAAAAGCAGGGTACTATTGTAGATCCCTACAAGTTCTTAACAGCTCTACCAAATAGGGATCTTTCCCCATGGACTTCTCACATGGTTTCATTTCAATAGATGTTCAAATGACCCAATATCTCTGCAAAAATCAAGATCCAAAGACTGAAAACAGATTTGAACTATCACTTTTCTTCTTTCTTCTCCCATTAATCATCTGGTGTCCCTCTACTTAAGACTGTATATAAAGTAGTTTAAACTAGCTCCAACTCGAGCAGCTACAACAGCAAATGCTCCTACATACTGATGCCTATGCTTTGGTATTAATCATCTTATGATGTCATATCAATCAGAGAGACCAAACCAGTGCTTTTATTTTAACCACATTTTGCTTCTAATACTTACATAGTTTTACCAAAGTAGGATTTATCTTTTTATCTCTAGGACTTTTACTTGTAATGGAGTATTTTTACTTTGCTGTATTGGTACTTTTACCAAAGTAATGGAGCTGAATACATCTTCCAGCACTAGCGGTGTATCAAGGCCTTTACAGGCGACCTTTACCAGCTATGAACCTTAACAATTATAAAACCATAAGGACAGCATATTTGACTGACAACCAATGGGTTTTGACACTTCATGGGTGTGGTAGATAAAACTAAGATAGAATGATTCCCATGTGCCCTGAGATACACTCCTCCACCCCATCTTGGAATGCTTAGCAGCCTGCAAACAAAGAAACCTGTTTTGCATTAAAAAAAAAAAAAAAAAAACAACTTACGAGTGAGTGCAAGTGTTCAGGATTGGGAGTGGTGGGACGTACTTCCCTGTAACATCACCTGCACAGGCTGCTGTCAGTAGTCGACCGAGAGCCCACATGTACTGATGTTTTCTGGATGAGAGACATAGTCTAGTGAACTGAACAAGTTCAGCACTCAGAGAAGACAACACATGAACACCGCATCAAAGACCTCACACGGCTTAGTAAGTATATTTGATATAGTTTATATAATGAATCTATTTACTAGTAAGTGGTAGTTAACTGTGGTAGCAAATTATTGATTATAATCATTGTTCAAGTTTTCTAGGTATTAGGTATCTAGGTATATTGTTAATATTTGTCAAGAATTGTCAAGAATATTTGTCAAGAATTTTTACTCGTGTGTAATGTGCACTGTAGTGTATTTATACCAGCTCTGTGTAGGTCGGAGCAAATGGTTGTCAGTGTTGCGTCAACTTTGAAAATACTACAACAAAAAATACCCTTTACTATCAGTATTAGTTTAATGTCAAGTTCGAGTTTCACCTCAAAAGCAGGCTTTATGAAACACTGCACAACTCTGTGGTGTCTTGAAACATATGGCATTTCAAGTGAACTTGAAATGCCATATGTTGGGGCATTATTTTTAGTGTGCATTTGTTGGTGGATATGTTTTCTACATGTTTGCATATTTACTCCAATTACAAAAGTCCAGTTAGAATGTAGTTGGACAGGACTGGCAAGGTGTGGCATATAATGAACACTGAGAAAATGGGGATGCAGTCAGAAGAATGGTTCCAGTGACATGGGAGCTTTACTAAGTGAAAGTACAGCCATTATCCCTTAGTATGGTTCTTTTTCACCCATGCACAACAGATGAGAGGATGGAGTGTATAGGTGGAAAAGTAAGTAAGGAACCTAAATAACAGACTGATGTTTTAACTCTGGGACACAGGCACAGGCGCACTGTCTCAAGACAGAGAACAAAGGCATCATATAGTCAGAGATGAAACAGACATTGGAGTCTTGAAAGCATTCATGTGTTTATTACTTAGCCTGTTCAGTTCTCAGTTTTTCTAGTTCTATTTGCATGCAGTTTTAGCTTCTAATAATCTTCATAGGCGGTAGCTTCCTACCAAATAGGGAGCGTAATTTTTGGTACCGAATTGGCACATCTTAGCTCCTCCTTATCTTTTTGTCTATTCTCAGCTATGAGTGAAGACTTCAGAGTGAGGGACCACGGGTCCTCACCCCCAGAGCTGAGGCTTGTTCTTTTGGGGAACCTTGGATGTGGAAAGACAGCATCAGCAGACACTATCCTGGGCCAACTGTCCCCCATCTCTCCCATCACCTCCAGAAGCTGCCAACTGCGACAGGGCTTCTCTGAGGGCAGGAATGTGACTCTGGTGGAGGCGCCAAGATGGTACTGGAGCGGAGGCAAGATGGAGGACAGTGTCAGGAAGGAGACAGAGCGAGCAATGACTCTAGCAGCACCAGGTCCACATGGTATTTTGCTTCTGGTGCCAGTTAGCCAGTTCACAGAGGTTTGTTTTAGTCTTTGCATCTTTTATGTTTTCTTTATTTCATCCCCTGTAATTACTGATGACATCTGGAACAGAAGGAAAATAACAAAAAAAAAAAACCAATGTGGTCATTTTCAAAGTCACATTCCTGTTTTTGCCATTATGTATTCAATTAATGTTTGTTTCCTTTTGATGATGAAATGACCTGAGCAGACTACAATGAACAAAATTTAGCCAGTATACAATCTGAATTTTTTTATCATGGTGTATAGAGTTTGAATTGAATTTATCGATGAAAGTCCAGATAATGAATTCAAATTTTCCTCCCCCCCGTTCCCTGGTGTTCCCAGATGGAGGGTCGTGTGCCTGCCGAGCTGGAGGATGTGTTTGGGGAGGAGTCACTGGACCACACCCTGGTGCTGCTTACCTGCGGGGACTACTTGATGGGAAGAACATTGGAGGTATTCTATTCTGGTATATCCAAACTTTTGTATATGCTTTGGTATTGTGCAATATTTGAAAAGTAGGGCAGAAATTTACCTTGTAGTTAATCTTAGTGCTGGATCAGTGCACTACAAATACAGCACATTATTGGCCCCGTTTTTGTCAGTGTGCTGTCCTAACTTATTTTAACCAATGATTTTGATTGGGATGCAATTCAAACTGACTGTAGCTTCTCCTCCAGACATCTTTGCAGTATTTCCTCACCATTTATTTCATCCAATTCAGACAAATCAGCTACTTGTTTTTAAAGCAGGAGAGAGGCAAACCTTTGCAAGTCTGAATTCACACAAGCCAAACTTATTCCCATAGGAATACCTGCAGCGAGAACACCCAGGGCTGAGGCAGATAATCGAGCGCTGTGGGGGGAGGTGCCATGTCATCAATAATCGTCAGCGGCAGGACAGGGAGCAGGTCCGTCAGCTGCTGGAGAAGGTAAGACAGGACAAGAACGACTCATCTCACAATCTTGCCAGTTTTGGTGTGTACCGAAAAACACTTGGAATTTTGGTACAGTGGATTCTGTGATTCTGTTTAGCGCATTTACGCAATTCATTTTTATTGCATACTGCATGTGTGAGTTGTTCTGATTGTTTTCATCTTTGCATGCTGCAGTTTTCCCAGCAACACCCCGTTTCATGCTCATACAATCACACCCAGCCAGGGTGACTAGTCAGGACCGGCCTCCTGTCAGGACTGGTTTGGGTGTCAATGTTTGGGTTAATAACACTGTAACTTTGACTGACATGCGGATTCATCCCACAATGTCGGATTTAGAAATTGTGACATTTCAATGACATACAATATGTCAGTCATTGTTTGTTATTTATATAACAGGTGGACAATATGGTGCATCAAAATGGGTTTTACCACATGAAAACAGTCCAGAAGAGAGAGCTGGAGAAACAAATTAAAGAGAAAAAAAAGGAACTCCTGGAAAGTTACAGAGCTCAAAAGAAAGATAAATTAGAGATGGTCACGTCAACAAGCATCATGAGCACAGAAGCACAGAGGAGTATCGATAGAGGAGAAGAGACGATGAAAAGAGAAGAGAAAGATGAGATGGAGGGAAGAGTGGGTGTAGTTGAGGTGCCTAATGGGCATCATTCAACTCCACCACCAGAGCGACAGTCACATTCAGAGCCACATGATGACAGCCATGTGAGGAAGACGCCCAGTTTCAGACTGAGTGCAGGTAAATGCCAATGGATACAACTTTCTGGTCCATTTTGGTTCTATATCACAATATGAAATAAAAATGCAGAACATGAGAGGCAGATGTGTACAACTCATAGTTACCATTTTTCCTCTGTAGATGGAGCTATACTCTCACAAGTGTCTGAGGTTAAATCAGCTCCAAAAATGATCACTACTCGTAAGTCACCGGACGTCACTGGCTCATATTACATCACTTGACAATTCACCTATATGATGTTTGATGTTTGATGTTTAAAATAATTGCCATCGTCTCCACATTAAAGTCGGGATTTCACCTGATTGTTTTCAGTTCATCACAGAATCAACAGCTTTGAAGAGAAATCCCCTGAGGTGTCTCCTGCTGCTTCTCCTCATTCGCCCGTCTTCTCTCCCTCCCCCTCTTCGCCTGCCATTGCTGCCTCTCCTTCCTCATTCCCCATATCCTCCACCCCCCCCTCAGCATCCTGTACCACCTCTCCCTCCTCATTCCTCTCATCCTCCTCATCTTCCTCAACCTCCTCATACTCCTCGTCTTCCTCATCATCTCCGGAGCTGCGTCTGGTGCTGCTCGGGCGATCTGGAGCAGGGAAAAGTGCAGCTGGCAACAACATTCTGGGGCGGGAGGCGTTTGAGTCATACCAGGACAGCCTCACACCCATCACTCAGGAGTGTGAGAAAAAGAAAGCAATAGTTGAAGGAAGAAGGGTTAGTGTTTTTAAGAGGTTACTGAGTTGTTGTTTGTTCACATGTTTTCATTTTCCCTTTCAGTGATCCCACCATGTGCCAAAAGCCCAAAAACCTAATCTTTGACACCCTCTTCTTGTTTTGTGTGATAAAACAATAGAATCTGGCAAGATTCCCATGTTTTGACTTTGTTTTTACATTGCTGTATGTGTCTCTTCCCTCACCTGCAGGTGGCAGTGGTGGATACCCCAGACTGGTTCAATTCAGAGCATACTCCAGATGAGGTGCGAGCCCAGATCTCCTCCTGCGTTGCTTTGTCCAGTCCTGGCCCTCATGCCTTCCTCTTGTGCATCCCCTTAGACCAACCCGCGAAGATGGAGCTCCAGGCACTCAGGGCCCTCGAAACTATTTTTGGCCCAGAAGCAGTCCAGAGACACACTCTGGTCCTCTTTACGTACGCAGATAAACTGAGGGCAAGTGGGAAGGCAGGAAACAAGAGCATGGAGGCATACATTGCCACTCAGCGTGGGGATTTGTTAAACGTTGTGGAGAAATGTCGGGACAAGTTTCATGTTATGGAGAGTGGAGGAGGTGGGAACGAGACAAAGAATGTGGTGGAGCTGCTAGAGAAGGTGGAGCAGACAGTGAAGGAGGCTGGAGGACAGTATTATTCTTGTCCTGCTTTTCAGGAGGCAGAGAACCGAGTGAGGCAGAGACAGGTAGAGATAGCAAGGGAGAAAAGAGGCAAAGGGTTAGAGGAAGAAAAACTAGGAGACAGTGGACAGTGCAGCTCTGAGAGGCGTGCATACTATCCCTACATGCAGCCTGTGGCCGAGATAGAAGAGGAAGTGAGAGAAGATGAGATTGAGAAAACAAGGGATGAGGCAGAGATGAGTGTAAGCACCATGAATATCGAGAGCCTTCCTCCTATTACACTTTCGAGTTTGTCCCCTTCATTTCTTCGTTCTATTAAGGAGAAAATGGAGTCTAGTGCAAAAATGTTACCCAGACTGTTGGCAGATAGCTCTGAGTGGGTTGGTGAGGGAGCAAAGAAGGTGAAAAGTAGTTCAGTGTGGGGAGCAGTTGGCAGTGGAGCACAAAACGTCCAGAAGAGGGTGGTTGATAGTTCAATGTGGGGGAAGGTGGGAGCTAGTGCTGGACATGTTTCTAAACTGGTAGGAGACAGAGTTCCCAAGGTGGTGGTGGATGGTACTGCATGGGTGGGATCTGGAGCAAAAGCAGCAGCAGGAAGTCCCATGTGGGAAAAAGTTGGTTCAGGGACCAGACTAGTTGTAGAGAGATCCATGCTTGTCGGGGCTGGGATTGGAACTGGGGCAAAGAATTTGGCACAGAATCCTGTGTGGGGAAAAGTAGGATCTGGGACCAGAACTGGAGCTAAACTGATGGCTGACAGTTCTATGCGAGTTGGAGCTGGAATTGGTGCTGGTGCAAAGAAGGTGGTACAGAGTCCGGTGTGGGAGAAGCTGGGCTCTGGGGCCAAAGCAGGGGCCAAAATGGTTACTGAGAGCTCAGGGTGGGAGAAAATGATAACTACTGCTAAACAGGTGCCCAAGATAGTCATCGTAGGTGCACTGCTGGGTCTGCTGCTTGGTGTGTTTTTGGGGGGTGTCATCGGCGGAGCTGTCGGTGCAGCGGCTGGATCAGCGGTAACTGAAATGGGCAGACGAAAACTCAGCAACAGAAACATGTTAGAAAAGACCAATGAAGCTGCAAAAAAAATGGAGAGGACAGTGAACGATAGCGTGGACACACTGGTAAAACAAGGAGAGAAAGTACTGAAAGCTGAATGAAGGACTGAACGATGCGTGTTTATAGAGAGTATAACCAAATGTAAAAACATTTATTTGTTGTGAATTAATACCATCTACATGTATCATTCGAACACACTGGTAAATATTTTTTACACTTACTTTGACAACTTGGTGATATATCTTTCTTCACAGAAATGCAATTGAAAAGGTTCATTTGAAAATACTAATGTCAAAGTTATTTTATAAACACACATCTTGAGATGATTCGCTACTTTAGTTTTATGCCAGTATTTGCATTGGCTTCATTCCACTTGTTAACAGAGGAGGATATTTGTGACCTTTTCTTAAAAGGATGAGTATCACCTACACTAAATAAAGCTGATATTTTGGCTGACCTAGCAATATATATTAAAACAAATGTCTAGAGTTGGGCAAAATGTAATCTGTTTAAGTTGGCTAAACAGATTATATGAAAAGTATGTAGGTGCTTATCTTGTATACAGTTTGTAAGATGTTTTGTCATATTTTCTAAGAAGATAATATTGAAATTCTTATTTTTGCAATCTCTTTAACCAGCAATGTATTATTTCCTGCCCATTACTTAATTTAAGCAGTAATTCAAGGTAAATTCAAATCTAATTTTCATGTGTCTTTCATCATGATATGTTATATTCATGCTGTACCATACATCTGTAACTCAGCACTTTCTCTCACACTTTAATCTTCGTGCCTAGTACTTAAAAACATTCAATGTAAAATTATTGCTTTTATGTCTGTATTGAAAGTTTTTGTCTTCACAATTTAACACAAAAAGTTTCAACACACATTTGGTTACAAGTATGATCTGTTTTACGAATATGAAATATTGGTCTTACATATTTGCATATTTTACATATTTATATTCTCAGTCTAAATTGACTAGTTTGGCATCCTCACTGTCAGAAAGCTCAATTGACATTAAGGCCAAGAACCTTCTAGCATTACCACACCTCAGGATATTGTTCAGCTTTAGTCTGAACGTGAATGGCAAAATAGAGCTACTGGTAATTCTGTGTGCATGTGGGTGTAACTCTGATGGTGAGAGGGGCACAACAGAGGATTGGAATTGAAGGGGTGGAGGCAGGGTCATTATCTCTAAGTTCCAGGCTGGCCATCATCACCCTGCTTGGCCTCTTGTATCAGAAGTGAGAGAGAGGGTTAACACCCCAACTAACATCAGAAAGTTTCATTTTGACCAATATTGTGCATCACTGTATAATATTTAATCTAAAATACTGCAGATCAAAAAACAACAACATATGAGAACAACTTTCATTTTTCTCTAAACCAGCAGGGGAGATAAATTTAGGCAAAAAGTGATGGTTCATTGATTTCGGTGACTTAATCTTAAGAGATAACGATAAGGGTTAAAAAGGGAGCGTGGGCAGGATCACTCCAAAAATAAGGAGTTCCATCCATTTTCACACTGAATAGATAGTTAAAATATCTATAGGAATAAAAGGTGGATGATCTCACATAATTAAATTATTATTAAATTCATTAAATTATTGGACATGATGAGTTTGAAGATATGAGGAGAACATGGAGCAAATTTTAGAGGTGGCATGATTGCATGTAAAGTTCACACAAAGATGCTAGTAGATGCAAATGTGACCCTTCCCAAGGCTGTATAACTCCACCTGACGAATGTTGAGTTCATGGTGGGTTTTCAGATGTATTGGTGTCTGAGCTGAAGTACAAATGCAGACTCAGTCCGACTCACATGGTAGGTTCATGCGTTACTAGCTAGAGGTAATTCCTTTAAAGCCGCTACACTGGCTGTTTTTGCAAAATTAATAAAGACTGTACAACAGTCCAGTAGTTGAGTTTGCATCCACAATCAAGGCAAAACTCTCAGTTTGACCGTACTTGACCTTGACCTTTTTCAAAGAAGATATCGTAGCGGGAAGAGCATATGTGAAGTAAATTTCATTAAGCCTGTAATAGCTGATTTTGTTTGGTCTCTTGGAGGCAGCAGAATCAATTTGTAGACACACAACTGACATGTCATCACATTTTAGGGTTATATAATTAACGTGTAAGCAAACAGGTGCTTATTTACACGCCCAGCAGTTATGGAGCAATATTAGCATTTATTTTGAATAGTATCTCTGGGTGCAAGGCAAATTTAGGTCCAATTTGCACTTTGTTTTTGTTCAGTTCTGGGCCCTACCAACTCCTGAGAGAAATATTTGGCTCTTTAGCTGCTAAATGCTCCATTAAATCGCTACCTGCATCTGCTTGCCATTTGGGAGGTGGTAGTTCTTGTTGCTGAAAACAACTGCTTGCTGCAGCCAAAGAGTGAAAAGTTGCGGGCCGGACAGCTAAACAGGTACTTACAAAGCTCAGTAAACTGAGAGTAGCTGTAGATTCAGATCATAATTCTCTGTAGGTTGTCACATTGATTTTATATTGTTATTCTGTACATTGTTATTGTAAAAATATAGATTATAGCTGCTTTAGTCAAGGCTTAGGTCTATCAAGAGTCCCCGTGAACGACAGCAGTGAGGCTGTATGCACAGTACCAGGACCCTGGTACCCTCAGCTAACTGGAATGTGGCCATTTTTAATGCCATTAATTACACCCGTGCTTTTTCTGCTGTGAAAAAAAAAATCTGTTAATTAGTTTACCCTGTATTACATCAGACACGCAGACACACAAGAAACCGAGAGGCCTTTTGCAAGAGTTTGTCGATTGTGCTGCTACAAAAAACTGGCAAAAACTTTATGGTGTGCAGTCGCAAAACACTGCAGTGCTCATTTAAATTGTGTGACCCCTGCCTCCGTCTGTAATCCCCTCTGTGGTTTCAGAGCAAAGCAGGGAGGGGACAGACCAGCCTGGCACAACAGAGCAGGCAGAAGCAGCCGTAGCAGTGTTGTGAAAGCAGCTCTTCCTGTTGTGTGGTCCCGAAACCGGGTGTATAGGGGTTCCCAGAGCATCCTGGTGGCTGTTTTCTCTTGCTGTTTTTCCCCACTCCCTTCTTCCATACAGCAGTTGGCACTCCACATGTCCAGAAACCAGGCAACCAAACATACACACACACACACACACACACACACACACACACACACCCATACACACACACATAGACACGTACATACACCACCACCCTCTTCCAGGAAACTCGTTGGCCGTCAATGAGACAGCACTAACTGTAGGCGTTTCCTGCCCACTTGATAGAGCCAAGCATGCAGGCAAAGAGACACAAGCCCCATCACACAGCTGCAATTTGCCCCCCAACTTTTCACTTATACAATCTCCCATCGTGCCAAACCCCATCTCTAACCACATCCCACATCCACCCTGACCTTCCTCACACATAACCACACACCTTCCAATGTTGTTGTTACATCAGTCTGTTGCTAATGCTTTAACGCATCCACTTGATCGCTTGCGCACTAAATAAAGTATGCATGAACACATCAAGTACATGTACATTTCATGTGCAACAATCCTCCCAGGATCTGCTGCCCAGGAAAAAGCTGACAGTTCATTGTATGACAATTAAAGCAGTTTTTTTATTTCTTTTTTTTTTCCAGGGCTTGGATTGTTACAGTAATGTCAGTGAACGGTTTTCTCCAGCTTCAGGGTGTCACATCACCCACTATTTTTTTTTTTTAAACTGGTGCTGTTTATGGCTCCCTTGTCAAAAGTACCATTATCAATCTGTCATCCTGGTGGAAAGCACAAACAACAACAGGGGGTTTCGCTTTGGCTATTCAGCTCATATAATATGTGGTGACACATTTGTTACATTGATTTATGAACATATGGGCACATGATTTATGTGCATATTATTGTTAAAAATCAATATTCAAAAATTAAGTTAAAAAGTCCATTCCCATCCATTTTCCATCCATATCATAATTCTACACTAATAGTATTGCACTTTTATAACTGACATCATCTAACACTAAGATTACTACTTACTGACACTTTGAGGAAACATTAACGTTCCCTAAGCAGAAAAACATTTGGAAGTGTTGAGAAATTGTGCTGACAAAGAACAGTCTTTGGAGCGCAATAAGAGGATGTCAAATAAGGAACAGCAAACTAAAACACACTTTATTTCTGTCTGGTACAAGTGTGTCACAACATCAGGGTGGGACCAGTGGCCCTACTTCTCTGACAATAAGACAGCAGGAACATTTAAAACTATAACTTTGATCCATGAACGCAGGCCATGAATTTCTCTACAGGCACAATAGCGTAGGTGGAACTCTAAGAAACTATTACTGTACTGGGGAAATCCTGATTATATTTACATGTGAACTTCTGAGGGTGCATTTGGTCCAACTTTTTGAAATCCGATTTTTAACCCTCTTGTGAGAGATCTTACATTTCTGTGGGTCTATAGAGGGGGAATTCAACAGCCTGAACTTCAACAGAGAAAGGATGATTATATGTTTCTCATAAAAACACAGCTACATAAATCCAGCCTTAGAGAATCTAATTAGATTTCCAGGACCCTGTTTTTCATAAGTCATTCATGTTATGGATTCAAATTGTGGGCTACCTAGGTGTAATGTTTAAAAAAGGAACAAAAGGAACAAAGGAGAGAAGTCTGCCCAGAGCATATTTCAGAATTTTACTAAAACACAGAGCCTCACACTCATTGTTTTCACTGGCAGAAAATATGGAGACAGTTAAAACTACAAAATATCACCAGAAATCCATCTCATACTTATTCAGACTAGCTTTTGATCTTCAAGCACTGTGTAACTGAAGAGATTAACACGCTGGCACCTGAAACACTTTGAGACAATTGTGTATCCTGTCTTGTCCATATGTCTGACATTTAAACTCCCAGTGGTTGCACACCTCTTTTTTTGCTCGCCTTTGGTGTCACCGCTCATCATTTGTGGCTGCCACCATCCTTCGCTGACCCTTGACCTTTCCCAGAATGCCTTCGGTCACCAAAGAGGTCTTAGCCCCAAAGCTTTCTTCACTGTCCGTGTCACCATAGCAACTGGAAGATGCTGGGGAATTAGCCAAGGCAATGACTGAGTCAGTTGAGTCTCTGTCTCTGTGGGCTGTCGCCATGGTGGCAGATGGCGGGGCAGTGTGGGACTGAAAAAGAGGATTCAGTTTATTATTGTCCGACCCCGCTGCGGTCCCATCATCCTCAGTCTCATCATCAGCTGAGTCCCTGCTCTTGTCCTGGGCCTGGTCATTGAGCAGAGTGACTAAAAAGTTGATATACTTCACGGCCAGACGAAGGATTTCATTCTTGCTGAGTTTCTTGTCAGGAGGGTGTGTGGGAATTAGTTTTCTGAGCTCAGAAAAAGCTCCATTAACATTCTGCTGTCGCCATCGCTCGCGGCTGTTGGTGAAGACACGGCGAGCAAGTTTCTGAGGGGGGCCTGTTGGACACACATAATCACTGTGTATGTATTCACAGCCTTAAAGGATAAATTAATGTATTTTCTATATTTTTCTTAGTTTCATTAAATCCCACTAAAACACCAAAACCAACACTGATCTTACAGCCCCAACAAGTATCAAAGGCCTGATTTCTCTATTATTGTCCAAAAAATATTGAAAACGCTTCAGTTACCAACACTGGCTTATCAGTTTCCATTACTACATGAACATGCACACTGTAGTTTATTTTGAGTCAATCCTATACATTGTACACCAAGTCCTCAGCAGATCCCCAAATGTGTATTGATCAGCCACTGAAAATAAACTTCCAACACATGCTTTTTATGTCTGTTTAAGTAATTTTTGGTAAAAACTACAGTGCCAATCTGTTTTAGTGAACTATCTAATATATATTTGAGATCCATTTTTAAAGATTTCTAAATCCACAGCAGGAACCAGTTGGCTTGAGTAGAAGTAGATTAGTACTGAGAGATGAACTAACACATTAATGGTGTTTCTTCAATGTATTGAAGGACAATGACAAAAATGCTTAAAATATTACCAACCTTATCCTTTAAATAGCTTAAGTATTTCACTTTGTTTTCCATGCTTAAATTCCACGACACGCTTTCAAACAGGCAAAAATTCGTTTAAAGTAACTGTATATCCAATATCAATGTGTGATACTGTAGTATGATACAGAGAAACTCACATTCGTTGATCTCCATCTCAAAGTGTGATGAGGGTCTTCTCTTGATCCGACTATTGTTGATGACACCATAGTTTCCTCCTGAGGTACCAAGGTAAGAACTAGAGATAAAAAAAACAGCAAATGTGTGAACATTTGACATTTCGTTAACTGCATGAACAATCAACCTAAAGAATAAAATTCAGCTAAATATAAAAACAGTTTACAAAAATGTTAGCTAAATAGAAAGAAATCTTAGAGAGTGGATGGAGAAAGCAAGAAGATGGTGGAAGCCATTGATTGAGGTGCAATTAAGTTGGTGGCGATGATAGAGTGTGTATGCAGAGTTTTAGCCAGTCTCATTAAGCCTGGTTACTAGCTGATTCTTCTTTAGGGGGATGAAATACATCAATGCCTTCAGCTACGAGCAAACCAAAGAGAAGTGGGGAGGGGATCTTATTCCCAGACCTCCATGACAGATGGAGAAGCTATAGATGTAGCCACAATGAAAAAAGTCCTTCTTATTTAAAATATCTGATGATCTGATCTTTTAAAGAAAGAAACTGTGTGGAAAATCCTTTTCAGAGTAGAGAATAGCTGAATAGTGGAAGCATTTTAATGAATGTCTTTCTTGATGGGCGTAAGCTTTCAGTTGCCAATACCTCGAGCCCAAAAAAGAACCGTGAGAGTTCTGGTCTGTTACCTTTTGTCAGTTCAATGACTAAATTTAGCTCCAACTAGAACTAGGTGAATAGTTACAGAAGTGATATATGTCGATAAGTTTTCGATACTAAATGTACACAAGACACAATTAAATAACGCAACCTAACGCTCAGTAACTAAATGTTCTGTGAAAAGCGTGAGAAATGTAAGGTTGTTTTATAACCGCATACATCCTGCTGTCAATTCCACATAACCGTACCGTGCTGCTGCTGCTATTAATCACAATGGGAAGTCATGAAATCCCAACAGTTGAGGTTTCATATGAAACAGAAATTTGGCACTGTGAACAACGAAGAGGCATCATCATTACTAGTAACACCTCAGGAAGCAATACTGCAGTAGATTTTATAGTTTTAGTGTCGCACACATGTTTGTATTCCTTTAAAACAAGGAGGTGAATGAGTATGTGGGATAATAAACTTGCAACCTAAGGGGTTGCAAGATGGGAAAGAGTTAAAATCATAAAATTATACTGATTGTTTTCTGACTTTTCAGTGATCTATGTTTTTTATCTTACAGAATAGATAGCACAGCTGTAGGCATTCAGAAATTATTCAGATGAAACAGTCTGAGAACGGAAAATCCCTCTGCCCACCCACTGATACACTATATATACTGATAACTAAGGAATCAATGTAAAAATGTTAGAAAATACTGTCAAAATAGACGAATGCAAAAAAGCAAACCTGGTGAAGAAGGGGTGTGCAGGCAAATACTGCTGAGACAACAGGGGCCCCGGGGAAAGAGCTGAAGGGCCTCCAGGACCTCCAGGGCTCGCCACAGGCAAACAGGTTGGCTGGCTGCGGCGAATGTCCCCATGAGGCCCATGTAGCAAGCTTGGAATTGGATGGAGGGCAGTCAGAGGGGTGTTGGGAAGCGGCAGTGGGGGCTTGCTGTGACCAAGACTGATGACTGGAATGTGGGGAGGAAGAGGAGACAATGATGAGGATGTGGGGAAAGAAGATGTGGAGGTTGGAGGTGGGACAGGGCACGGTGACATCTTGGCTGGTACAGGGAGCAGCGGCGGTGGAGAAGAAAGAGTCGGGGACCTGTTGGCAGAAGCAGCAGGGGCCGTCGTGGTCACTGATCCTTCTTGCTTCTCCTCCTGCTCTTGCTCGGTCTCCATGACGATGGGCTCAGGTGCAGCAGCTTTGTCTGCGTGGTGAGTGGTTAACACCGTCGTTGTGGTGAAGGTGGACTGAATCAAGTCAGCGGTGGGGACATCTTTGTGTCCCCTCTGCCCTGTCTCATTAGCTGAACGCTGGCTGATGAAAGCGTCCGAGGATGCTAAAGTCTGGTCCTGGGGGGGACTGTGCTGCTCCACAGATGCACAGGTCGGGGAGGAGGCAGAGGAAGAGGAGGAGGGGCGAGGTAGGTCGGGGGGTGAGGCAGGTGGGCCGGTGGCGTTCAGCTTTTCCATCATGGTGGTAAAATCTCTGGGGGAATCCCAAGCGCTTGTTCCTCTCAGCTGTCCAATGTGTTTGCTGTGAGTGTGTGTCAGTGCCTCTTGTCCTTGTGGTGTCTTTACATGTGCATGAGAGTAACTAACATGTTCAAGCGTACCACCTGCAGCTGTTCTTACAGAGCCCTTTAAAGCTCTCCTAGCCAAGTCTATGTGTCTTTTCCAAAAAGGCAACTGATAACCCTTTATTTCCTCTTCCCTTGTTCCACTTTCCTGCAGATTTTGCAATTTTTTTATGCTCTAGCTCACTAGAAATGTAGATTTTCCTTCCAGCCTGAAATCCATCAATTTCTCTTATTGTCGCCAGGGTCAGCATGTGAATTTTCAATGTGTCAGTCCATATTATATACGCCTTTGATGGAGCTGGAGCTGCCCTCTGATCCAGGCTTATTACTCGTCATTCCCACCTCTTCTGGCTGCTCTCTGATTTTAACTGTATCTGGAGTATGAGTAAACGTAAGTCCGTAATCATTCCCTCACTAGAACATTACAGAAGGTGCCAATGATTCTAGGTGTTTTTCATTTGTGTGAGCTGCAATCACAAATGATGGGCTACTTCTGTGGTATTGTCTCTAGATGCAGTGTGGAGCCAAGTTGGTTTTTGCGGTCTGATTTAAACTGGATGTCTGTATTTTTCTAACAGTACATCCTGAGCAGCCCATTCTGCGTTTTGATGAGTCTCCAGTGGCTTCTCTTAATGACTGTCTGTCTATATGTCTGTCCGTGTATATTTTGAGGATGTGAGTCAAATCCTTTTTAGCATTCAAAATGTCCCGGACCAGTGAGGATTGTATGGATATCAAAGAGTCTGTTAAACAAAAGAAAAAGAAAAGACACTCAGGATAAATGTAGTAAAGGCAATTAGATGTGAAAATGTGCTCAAAGGTCAAAATCTGCACATGTTAAAAGGCTAGATATCCAGTGGTTTTGCTGTTGTACTCCACTTCTTCAAGCTGGGACACATTTTTCTGTACTCTGCTCTATAAGTTGTAAAACTCTTTATGATTTCTAAGCTTATGTGATCGCAGTTGTTCCTGTTTTGTCTTATCTAGTGGTCGGGACTCTATTTTTGAACAGTTCCGTTTTTCACAGTGATATGTAGACATTCATAGGTTTTTTGTAAAATCAATTTTACAGCAGGTTTATATTTACTATTATATAAATATCTTGGTTAAAAGAACCTTTAGAGAAACTAAGAGAGTTACAGACAAATATTTGAAAGGTGTTTGTGTTAATTACTCAGCACCACACAGTTATTTCCACTGAAAGAATAATCTGCTGTACAGATGTTTAACCATTTTGCTCTGGTAGCTAAGAAACAAAACAGTTACAGCTACCCATACATTTGGTTGTAGTTTCGATAATATAGCATTTAATGCTTGGTAAAGTCAAGCCTGCATCCTTGAATGGTTAAATTTGCATATTTCTTCACAATGAGCTTTATAGTAATTTGTATCAATTACTCAAATTAAATATTATTGAGAAATGTGTCAAACCTTTATGCTGCCAAAATATAAGTTAAAATATTATTTATTAATAATTAATGATCAATTAATTAATTGTAAAATATTTTATATGTCTTTTGTTTTTGTTGAATTACTGTTTGTTATTGCCTCATAATGCATTATATATTGTATATTAACCGTAACATGTTGACTATCTTGTAAAAATATAATTCCTTTTTTTGCAGAAGAATATGTGAATTAATGAATAGTCATCCATCTGATCAGTGTACATGATTTTATAAATTTCTACCTTCATCTATTTACCACAAAATCACCAAAGTTTTCATTATCAACGGAATCGTATACGACCAGATATTTTACTAAATGTACAAACAAATATACTGTACGTGACATGACTGAAACTTCTATTAGATGTTTATTATTATTATTATATTAAATAATTGTTGCAAACCCCTCATGTACTAAACATGAGTTATGTGAAAAAAAAAATGTTAAGCGATCTTGAATACTCACAGATACATAATGAAGTGCAGTGTGGCTCATCTGTTTGTCATTCAAAATCCATCAGAGTTCAAGTGATCTGTGAACGCACATGTTGTTTCTCCTTCGTATTTAATGTCCTCCTCCTCCTCCTCGTTCAGGTCAGTCGCTCTCCAACGCAGCCTGTCACTGTCTGTCTGTCAATCTCTGAGGTCCAAATTGGAGCCAAACTCTCTGACACCAGTCAAAATAACTCCTCATACTCAGACGAGTCCCTCTGAAAATTATTAATTATAAAGTAAAAAAAATACAAGTCCCAAATATTCACAGGGAAATGAAGGTAGAATGAGACGGAAAGACAGTCCCACCGTACATATTTGTTTTTTTGTTGTGAAGTTGCTCCTTTGAACGAAGACACACTCAAAGCATGGAGATGGATGGTGCGGGTCTCTTCCATCCCTCCTGTCCATATGTCATTCTCACCTCTGTCTCTCTCTCTCTCTGTCTCTCTCTCCCTCCACTCTCTCTCTTTTCTGTCCTGTATATCTCTCACTCTCTTTGCCAAGAGGACACAATGCTCTAGTTGGTTGCCAGTCGGAGAGCTCTGGTACTGGCAAATGTGAGGTGGGAGAGAGAGAGAGAGGGAGAGAGAGGGAACCATGTTGCAAGGAGAGTTTTCCGCTCCCTGCTGGACAAGAGGATGTGCTAGTACAATATGGTGGCTGCTGATAAGAGCCTCAAAAGCTGCCTGTGGCCAGTAGATAAGGAACCTCCACCACCCCTTCTCCTCCCCCCTCCACCACCAATACCAACACACACACACACACACACACACACACACACACACACACACACACACAAACACACACACACACACACACACACACACACACAAACACACACACACACAAACACACACAGTTTTCATAACACATCGCTAACTCCATGCACAAGTAGCTCCATGCTTACATGCATGTACACACACATACATACACACACACACACATACATACACACACACACACACACACATGCACACACACACACATGCACACACACACGCACACACACACACATCACACTAGACTGGTCAGACCCAGACTTTGAAGGGACCTGAGTAGTTTCCAAGAAAATATCCACAACTGCACTTATAATATATCACAATATAATATACAGACAGTGATGCACTTTACACATGTGCTTATGCTCATCCTTACACACATGTATGAACATATAGACAATGCCAGAAGTAAGACAATTACTTAGGGAATCATCTAAATTAAACTCTTTGTTTAAAAATGTCAGCTATTAAAATTTGAATTTATATGTGGATTAAAAGCCAAAAAATCCCTAATTATATGTACTTGTAGCAGAATTACATAAACACACAAAGATTATTTTAATCCCCAAATTTGAGACAAATTGATGGAATGAGTAGAGAGGGCCTGAATCAAGCTTTTCTGTTATTAAAGCTGATTGTCTTATCTTGGTTATAAGCCCATTTAATTAGATAACATCTTAAATGTGAGAATATGATGTTATGCTATGATGTTCTGTCATACATGACATTTTAAATGAATTTAGGTTTTGGATTGTCAGTCATAAAAAAAAGAAATATTAATATGTCACCTTGGGCTCTGGGAAACTATGATGATTATCTTTTACTATTTTACAACATTTTAAAGCCTAAACATGGTAGTTAATCACCTAAATCAAGAAATTAATACATAATGAAAACAATTGTGAGTTGCAGGCCTAATCCGTCAGTAAATTAGTAGCAACATTACGCAGACACAAATGGTGTTTTTTCATTGGACTCAAGACAGATTTTGGGTCCCTGGTTGGATCTTTTTCTCTTATGACATCAGAGCACACCTGTGTCACTGATGACCAATACAAGAGTCGTCATCGTGGTAACTTTCCTCTCCAAGTGCTCCCAAACTTCCTTCCTAAATCAATCTCTCACCCATTCTCCTCTGTGCTCACCCATTTCTCTCTCTCCCTCTCTCTCTCTCTCTGTGAATCTCAACCTCAGGGTCAGCACCTCTTTTACATTCCCTCAGTCATTTCCTTCTTAGACAGACTAAAACACAAACATTATAAAGGCTTTACAGTTACATGACCTTCAAGGTCCTGGGAAAGAAAGCAGTTTGCTCAGCAACTGCTCAACAAATCTGTCATCAACTTCATCAGTACCATCATCATCACCATCATCGTCATCACCATCATTACCATCATTATAAATAAACTGCCTCGGGGTCAGAACATGCTGAAATTGACAATAGTCTATGTATAATCAGAGAGCAGACAGTGTCATCTATTGGTCTGTCACACTCTTTTGCGTTTAGCAGCTGTGGTTCCAGTTGATCACACTCTGTGTGCTAGAATAACGTTGCAGTGGCAGCGTTGCGCCTGCAGATGCTACCTGAATTTGCCTGAAACATATAAAAAGCTGCACAGGGGACAGAGAGAAATCCTTTGGGTTTAGCTTTTCCTGTGCTTTAAATGCTACCTTTAAAAGATGATCTAATAATGCCACATTGTATTATCAGTTATTTTTGATTCTTTAAAGATGGTAATTTTGTGCCTGTTTAACTGAAAAGAAATGTGACCCTAAACACAGCTAATATTTGTTTCCTTAACAGACTGTATCTACTTGTTTCTGGCTATCAGTACTGCTATGAGAACTAATACAGACAAATAAATACATTTTTCAAAGTCAGGACAGAATGAATAAAATGAGCCCGTACCTGTTTTGGCTTTAATATTTTCTAGTTGTGGATGGACTTACAAAGAATAAAAGGACCAAATGATTTTGATTTATGATGGAGAAGGTTAGGATTAAAGCACTTAATACAGACTATATCATAGTGTTATTTCTCTGCTGCTTTTGTGGGTGTGAGTGGTGAAGAGATTTTTAAAACATCGTTCTATAATGATGTTTTGAGAGATTATCACTTACTATTTGAGAATACGCTTTTAGTTGCAAAAGCCTATCAGTTGCTTTAACCTTTTAAAAAGCTGTTGGTCACAGTATGGTGTTATAATCCTTCCCATATTGTTAAGTGGGTCAGATGAATTCCTATGACCTGCTGGACAACAAATTAGTGTACATCCTGGGTTTCCCCTCTTACTGTAAAAACCCTGACTTCTAAGCCGACAGTCGTTCTTTTCTGGGCACAGAAGTGAAAAGAAGCACAAGACAGGTCGTTGACTCTTTCATTTAAGGCCCCATGTGAACACCCAAACTGTAAATGGGGATTAATAATAGAAACAAACGATAACAGACAGCTTCCGCTTCTCCCTTGAGTGAGGAAGAAATCAAGAAAGGATTGTTTTAATCTCAGAGCCACGCTGTTACACCCTCCGTCTGGCTACCTCAAAATACCCCATTCAGTAAATGGAGTATCGATGGGGGAGTCTTTCTGCATGAGGGAAATGTGCTTGTGTACCATAGGTAAAAACCAGGGTCTGGCTATTTATTAAAATACCCTCAAGACATATACCCTGAGTGTAAAGGTTCTCTCTCTTTGTGTGTGTGTGTGTGTGTGTGTGTGTGTGTGTGTGTGTGTGTTTGCATGTGCATGTGTGCATGTGTGCATGTCTGCCATGTGTTTGTGTTGGTCCATTGGTCATGCCTTAAACTATGCTATAATTATGTTTGAAACCCTGTGGTGAATTTTTTTCTAAAACTTTCGCAAAGACACATCGATGAATTTTGCTTTAGCCACAGTTATACACAATTATATTCGCACACAATTATGTAACTGCTGTAACAGCAAATTAAGTGTCTTTTCATTTCCCAAATTCTCAATTAATTTGATATAAATACATCATCATTAGGTGACCTGACTGAGCTAAAAGGTTTTGTAATTAGCACAGAAATCTGAAAACTGACAAAGAAATGTCAGTTACATATTGACTGATGTAAAGTTAGGTAACAGTAGCCCCCATAAGGTACTGGTCATAACAGACCGAAAAAAGCTATAGTGGGAAAACAAGTGGGTTACATTTTATTGCTTTTGAATCAAGGTTTTCATTTAAAATTTCTCCATTTAAAAGTTATAGTTACACTTTAAAGATTAAGAGCAACTGATGAGTTAAATAATAGGCCACAGAAAAAGCCCAGTTTTGGATTTTTAAAGCAATATTCTTATGGCTAATAAATATTTTTCACTCTTACAGAATACAGTTTGAGCTCAGAGTCTTAAAAGTCATATGAACATACTCTGAGAGCATACACTCACATGCCCAAGAAAACAAGTACACACTGCCCAAAGTGGGCTCCATGGCCACGTTTCCTCCACATCATATAAACACTATTGTATGTTGGTGATAGGGATCACTGGAACCTAATTGTTTTGAGGCACTATTCGCAGTGCATTTCATGGAGAAAGTGACAAACAATGCTGCGAGCGCTGGTCAGGACAGACGCTCACTCTCCGCCTCTGCTGCGACATATGTCAACTCTGTTTATTTTTCCTGATTGTCCAGGAGTCCGGCGATCCAGCTACAATAGAGACAGTACAATTGGGTTATGGTGAAAATTTAGGGTGAAACATGAGGATGGGTTTATACTGCCAGCCTTGAGTCTGATCGCAACCATCTCCATTAATGTGAGCTCTGTTTATGGAGGTCAGTTCTCTGTGTCTACTTCATCAGCAACCATCAGGGGTTTGCTTAAACTGCAGGTGTCAAAAGGATTACTGGGAAAACAGTTCTGGAGCATGATGAAATTTTATAAAAACAACTGATTTATTTTTAATGTTTTTTAAAGATATTAAAATAGTCTTTAATTTAAAAACACTGAAAACAAACAAGTTGGAACTGTAATTTCTTGCCTGAGACATATATGACAATTAAGGAAAAAGAGAGATTTGGGAATGGCCTGGTTGCATCTGTTCAAATACACCAAGAAAAATTTGAGTTGAGGAGATTACATTACATCACATTAACTGTGAGTCAAGGGGAGCATTATTGCAGCTATGCACCATGAACAAATAGACTTATTTTATCGTACCCACTCTTTCTCTTTCATTTTTGTAGTATCATTCCCCAGCACCTGTAAACAGACTGTAATATGCATAATTGGTGGAGTTCCCCTGATGAGAAGCGATCATTCGTGAGACAAGTGTAACCACTTCATCTCAAGCACATCAAACATGAATTATTCATTTTTATCACCATTACTGCCCTAAAACTGTAGATATAGTTAGATGATTCCATCAAAGACTTGCTTCTCAATTAGAATTTCACTGAGTAGATCGCAATGAGCTTTATTTTTATCTTGTTGCTGTATAAAGTTCACAGTGATCCTGATTACTCTAACGACACCTCATACAGTATCAGCCACATGTCGACAGTCACACATCGCTCCGTTCCCAGGATGCACCTGGCGAGGGGCGAACGGGAGGACGTGAGGGACAGCTGTTTCCTGTGCACACTTCCTGGTGTGGCAGAGCGGAGGAGGGAGAGTTGTGGCGGGTTTTGGTAGGGGGAGAGGGGCAGGGCTGGGGGGGGGGGGCGCAAACGGGTGGATTAGGGTGTTTGATGAGCCCTTTTCCAAACAGGATATGTCTGCCACTGCCGCAGGTGTGAAGGAACAGATGCCCCGCAACCTCATATATACATACATTTGGAAAAAAAAAAAAAATCAAAGGCCACACTGATTGGAGGGGAGGGAAGTAAATGTAGAGAAGGGTGAGAAAGAAAGTGTATGGAGACAAAAAGAAAGTTGAGTGAAATAGATATGGGGAAAAGGGTTCCTTTATTGTCTCCTGCCCCAGAATAGACTCACCCAGCCAGGAGGGAGAGAGCGGCTGGCAGGCTAATCAGAGCATAATGGGCTCAATCAATAGTTTCCTTGATTGCACACATACTGTACATTCCATGTCAGCAGCTGAACAGGAGCCAGAAAAGCAGTACAGTACCATGTTTTCATGGGGAGTGCAAAATGTACAAGGCTGTGATGGTGGCTGTGATTTTTGCTGAGGGCTGATTCACTGCAAGGCCTTTCTGATGTACAAAGACTATGACACTGTGTTTTTACAGATCCCGAAATTCATTTAAAAGAATCATTAAATTTTGTACATTTATAGCCTGTGTGCACAATTAGTGCACTGTCAGTGAGGAAAATATTTACTGACGCTGAGGATAGCTGGGTAAGTATTGGCCTATTTGACCTATGAGTACAACCATTTAGCTACTGATCATGCTTTACAAGCTCTCTTTAGAAGATGAGGAGACTTAATATTTTTGCTGAGGGCGTAAATAGACAGCTGTTTTAACCTCAGAGGTCTGGAAGAAAGCTGAGACTGAGCTCGAAATGCTAGCTGATGCATTTGATTTTTAATTTCAAGGACTCAGATAAACAAATTGCAGTAAGACCTTGTTTTTGGAACTGTTTTTTTAATTCCTGGTAGAACATAGCAAATTCCCTAAGACATAAAATGTGAAATCAAAGGCACAGTACAGTACATCAATAAAAAGAACATGAAATGAAGTTCACTATTTATTTTTTTGTACCCCATCCCCCTTTTTCATTCAGTTAAAGGGGTAGAGTGTATAGAGCCGCAAAACTGAAAAGAGAGAGCCTTTTCATTTTTGTTATTTAAGTTTGATAAGTTTATATAATAAATCAAAACCTTATTCACTCTCTTATTTTACTATCTATCTCATTTTATTATTCAAATCCCAGGTTTCCTATTTTCTGATAATAGTACAGGTTTAATCACTTATACATTCCCTGTTTTTCTCATTGCATATTTGCTCTTAATGATAATACTATATCCCCAATAATAAATACTCAGTGTAGCTTGAAGGAACTACACAGTTGAGTCTAAAAAGAGAAATCTAACCACTACACAGGCAGGTAGAATTATACTACCATACAACTAACATACATATAATCAAACTTGAAAAAAAATGTATGGAGGCTCAGGTAATATAAAACTGATGATCAAGTGTGGTGGTATTAGTGCCACATAAGTGATGAGCACTCTAACTGCAAAATATGGTTTTACTGTAGGAAACAGTACATTTTTAAGAAAATCAGAATTAGGTATAGACTTTTCAGGATAATTCTAGGCCACGTTGATTCTTCATTTGGGTTTCATCAGTGTAGAAGGTCAGTAAAGATGAACAGGAGATGAGTTGACCCAGTTGAGAGCCAGCATAGTACCTCTCACTGGAAGTACTGGTCTGACTCATTTGACCTCGAGTCCTCAGCCTACCATTGGCTCTGGAGTGTCATCACAGTACGTGGGATTATTTGCAGAGCTTTATGAGTGCACTGTGGCCTTTCAAATAGCCAACACACATCCACTTCCACTTTTGGCAACACAGGTACAAACATCTCCATTTGAGATGTGCACTGACAATAGCCTGTGTGAATAGAAGTAAGCTGAGTTTGTATTTTTGATTGTCACCAAGCATACATACATAAACTGCGTGTGTGTGTGTGTGTGTGTGTGTGTGTGTGTGTGTGTGTGTGTGTTTGTGTGTGTGTGTGAGTGTGTGAGTGTGTGTGTGTGTGTGTGTGTGTGTGTGTGTGTGTGTGTGTGTGTGTGTGTATGGGGGTGTGTGTGGGTGGGTGTCTCTAGGTCATTATGACACTGCATGGAACAACAGTGGATTGTGTCTTCCTCTCATATTTCTCATCATCAGCACTGCCGCCATCCAAATTCCACTGGTGTGTTAGCATTGTAGCGGAGGGACTCAGCCCTGTTGTCAGCCCCCATCCTGTAATAATAGGAAACACAGCATCACTTTTCCACTTTCTCCCTCACTTTTCAATGCTAATTCAAAATATATCAGTTCCTGTTTGGAGCGCCCTCATTCTGAACCTGATTATTTGTTTTGGATAAAGGCTACATGCAGTTCACTTTTTTTATCTAAAATTTTTTTGTACATAATCTGTTTGGAACCAATTTTGACGTAGGAACCACCTCTTTCACACACACACACACACCCACACACACACACACAAATACAGATGAACAGGAGATGAGTTGACACAGTGACACAGTGTTTATATATATATATATATATATATATATATATATACAAATATGTGTATATACTGTATATATATCTCAAGTACCCTCTGAAAGTCTGCTAGAAGATGTGAATGCAGCTCTACATATTATCCCTACTAGGACAATAAGTGATATACAATCAATCGGCTGATATGCACCAAAGCAACAGTAATCTTAGAGAAGGAGGCTGGAGGCCAAGATCCAGGTGCCATGAAGAGAGGTTAGTCAATACTCAGAGCTAAAGAAGATGTGGGGAAGAAAGGGATACCTAGGACATAAGGACATACAACAAACTGTCTTTGCTTGAGGCACTGGAGACTGCCAAGCAAGGGCTCCCAGCTCTGGCTACTCGCCTGAAGAGATAAACAGGAGAAGAAAAGCAGAAGCCAGGAGTAGAAATAGGATGTTCTCCAACAAACCATCCAAAGTATACTCTCAGTAGCAAGATAATAACATGAGAACAGATCCACCCAGGGCTGAGACTAAACAGTACTGGAAGAGCATATGAGAGAAGGAGGCATTACATAACACCAATGCTCAGTATTGGGTCTAAGAGCAGACCACAGCAAACTCCCAGAACAAGAGCCAGGAACCATCACAATGGCAGACATCCAAGAAAGAGTGTCAGGTATGAAGAGCTGGACAGTACTAGGCCCTGAAAGGATCCACACCTACTGGCTAAAGAAACTGACTGCTCTCCATGAACGTCTGGCAACACAAATGAAGTAACTGCTGATGGATGGGACCCACACAGAGAGGTTAACCAATGGGCAGACAGTGCTGATCATCCAACTGTCGACCAATAACCTGCCTCTGTACAACATGGAAGCTCCTATCAGGCATTATAGTGGCCAAGGTGAATAGGCACATGGCCCAATACATGAGCAGGGCCCAGAAAGGAACTGATAGTAATACCAGGGTAATACTGGTACGGTTCTACATAGGCCTGAACCCCCTCAGCCAGACAATCACAAAGAGTTGCTACAGATACAGGTTCTGAAGCGGTGCATCCATCAGTCACCTGCTCTACATGGATGACATCAAGCTGTATGACAGGAATGAGCAAGACATCGACTCACTGATCCAGATCACCAGGATCTACAGCAACGACATCAGAATTTCATTCGGACTAAAGAAGTGTGGTTGGATGGTGTCAAACATAGGGAAGATGATCAGAACCGAGGGGGTTTAACTATCAGAAGGCAGCATTGCAGATGTTCAGGAAAACTACAAATACCTTGGAATCCCGCAGGCAAATGGGAACCATAAGGAGGCTGCAAGGAGGTCCGCCCCAGACAGATACCTATGTATAGTAAGGCAGGTCCTTAAAAAGCCAGCTGAATGGGAATAACAAAGTCTGAGCCATCAACACGTGCTCCCTGCCAGTCATCAGATATCCCACCTGTATAATAAGGAGGAGGTAGAGGCCACTGATGTCAAGACAAGGAAGCTCCCCACAATGTATGGAGGCTTTCACCCTGAGACTGTACACTAAGCTGAACAAGGGAGGCCAAGGAATGGTGACTATCAGAGCCACTGTCCAGGATGAAAAAACCAAGATCCAGGAGTACATCAGGAAGATGCTCCCCACAGATGAGTTGCTAAGTGAATACCTCAGGTGGCAGAAACACAATAATACAGAGGAGGAGGATGAACCATCATGGAGGCACAAGCCCCTGCACAGCATGTTCCACCGACAGATAGAAGAAGTGGCTGATATCAAGAAAAGCCAGCCACTGCTGGAAAAGGCTGGACAGAAGCCCGTAATGTAACACCCCTGGAGATGTTCTGTAAAAGGTGGTTTGCTCTGAGGCAGTTCAGTAGGATAAATACAGGCGAACTTGCAGACTGGACAGTTAGATATCTACTTCAAAGTCTTTAAACCCACAAGGTCAAACTCTACATATGCTTGTCACACTCAAACTGCTGATATACCAAAAACGCACCATTTGTTTTCACTATTTCAGGAACTGAAATGTAGATTAGGGGCAGCTGTCATCTCTCTCTCTCTCAGTTTACTGTGTAGATTTTATCATGGCTGTACTTATGTCACTTCACCATTAGATGGAGACAAAGATTAATTAATTAACCTATGCAACCTCCAAGCCCCTTGCTTGAGTTTTTTTTAAGAGATATATTTTGTCAGTGTTCAGTATTTTCTTTGCATATTTGTTAGTCTGGTATGTGTATAGTCACCATTACACTTGTTATTATTATGAGATGATTTTAAAAACAGATCAAGCAAAAAGGGGAAGAATCCAGTTTTTCCTTTAAGTATTTAGCCCGTGGATGCATTATTAGGTGAATGATTTGAGCTTGCAATAGTCCTCCTTCAACATGTACATCACTTACAACCATAATAGTTTAAAACTGTGGAAAGATGTCAATCATTGCCCTTGACACAAAGAAAATTATGAACATTTTAGTGATCCAGTAGAAACTGCTTTAATGATTTTAAATCAACATGGTGAAACGGAATTGACCCTGTTTTTGTCTCAAGTGGAAAAAGCCTCAAATCACCAGCCTGAACAAGTGTTTCCTCTCTCTGTTGTTTTCTGCCCATATTTCCACACTATAATCAACTTTTGCTATTAGTAAACTGGGGATTGTTCACTTGTGTGCCATGATATTTTTATTAGTAATAAAAGGGCAAGATTTGATTATTAAATTTATAAGCTGTCAGAAACATATAAACAGAATTAATTCTATTTTTTACACTAATAATTCATACTTGTTTATTCATTCCCATTTTTCTGCATTTTATTATTGCCTCTGTGTAAATTCAAGTACAGTTGTTCTTTTGTCTGTATCACGTTGTGTAATGCACACTGCCCCCCATACACACACAGCACACACAGACACACACATGCTCTCTGCTGGTGGGCCACTGCTGCATCACTCAGTGTGTGGGTGGTCTGGACCAGGTGGAGGAGAGGGGGATTAACACCAGGCCTGCCTGCCTAAAGGAAAAAGAAGGAGAGAGAGAGATAGAAAAAACAAGAGATGGAGGAGAGATAGTCATCTGTCCGCCAGATGTGAGGTTTGGTGGTTTACGAAATAGAGAGAAGGGAATGAAAAGGCTTTTGGTCTCAGGGCTCAGTGACAAGTGGACACATTGTGACTGAAATAACATTCGGCCTCCCTCTCCTCCTTGCTCAATCAAGAGGCAGAGGGAGGCTCTCTCTACTTTTTCTGTGTGTGTGTGTTTGCTCTGGTTGTCTGTCATTTGGTTTTATTCATAACACAAACACATCCACACACACGAACACTTGCTCTCTCTTTCCGTCCCTTCTTCCGTTCCCGGAGGAACTTGTGTAGGCTGCTATTATACAGTATAAACCAGCAATGACCACCTGTCAAAACATGTCCAGTTACTGTGTTTGTGTTTTAGGAAGGTGTTGATTCGAGGGAATCAGCAGGTTGAACTTCCACATAAAAAAGACTGATTTTAACCCTATGTACAGCAATTATATGCTTTTTGATATTAAACATGATATCTGATGTCTTTCAGTGGTCTTTCAGTACTTTTTCCACTTTTAACCTACAAAACATACCTACCTTAAGGTACCTACCTTAATAGTGTTTTTATACTTTTTATTAAAAAAAAAAAATACATGTAAAAAGCTTGCATATATTAATATTCTTTAATCTTGGAATTTTTATCTGCTATTTTTTTCCTGATTTCTACCTTTAATTCTTTTAGTGCTTCCTGAACAAACACACATCTGATGGCTTAGTGTCTTGTACAATGTTCAAAACTTACATTCTGAATCAAATTATATCATACCATTATATATGCATATATAGTTGAATATAATCAACTTGAAAAAAAAAATATGATAAAGCATACCAGCTTTTTAAAAAGTCAGAATATATAATTTGTTATTGAAAGACAACATATGGTAATATTATTTTTCCGTTGCGAATATTGGTCGACAAAACATCACAATCATATCACACAACCCCTGCTCATAAGAATGTCTACAAATATAAAACAACATGACACACTCCATCTACTGAGGAAGAGTGAACAATATGATAGAAAGCTCTAGAACAGCTACTAATAATGGACATTCAGTCTTATGCATACTTGTTGCTGAATGCTGAATTCTTATGTTGAAACTATGACACAAACTTTGATATCTTTCATTGCTTCGATTACAGCTTATACCCCACCGATGAAACATATTGTCTAAATATGTCACATTTTCTACCCTCACCTCTGAATATTTGCAGCGTTTGATTTCTGCATTTGGCCAGTATACATCGTATTACATGACGCTTACACAGTGCCCCTTTGAGGTTCAGCTTTGGTTGAGCATCTTTTTTCTACGTTCTTATGGATTCACTGTTCCTTTCCACTGCAGTGTGTGTGTGTGTGTGTGTGTGTGTGTGTGTGTGTGTGTGTGTGTGTGTGGTTGACAGCTGTTTACATAGCTAACAGTGGGTGAGCCCTGTTCAACAAGCCATGCCTCTGGGATTCAGGCATTCTGAAGGCCTATAAAACTCTGGATGAAAGCTGAAGCCAAATTAATAAAGTTTAACAGGATAAAGATGTGGCTTGCTACACAGCACGACATTAAAACTGCCCGCCCTAAATGACAAAAAAACAATCTGTTTTTATGAGTTCCTGGCTATAGAACATCATATAAAGAAGATTTTGTGTTTATATACATCCTATTTGCATTAAAGGTTATATGTAAGAGTATTAGTATACAATATCTTTTAAAATGACCTAAAATTATCAGCAATGTGAAGGAATAACAGTTTTGATCTAATGTCAAAGATTTCTATTTATTGTGTTGCAGAGGTATCTACAGTAGTTAGCATGCTAACTACTGGCCCCGTCTTTCCTATAATGAGTCACTGCAGTGTCCAGTCTGCCCTCAGTCACAATTTAGTGGCTGAAAAAGATGCACTGCCCAGAGTGCAAAGAAAAGAAGTGGTAGAAGTGATAGAAATAGAAGCACAACAACAGTTACGATTTGCCCTCCAGCTTTTGGTGAATTACGGAATTAAGCTTGATGCTGAGCTCACAACGTTTCCTTTAGACAGTAATGATAAGTAAACAGCTGTTAATGCTAACATGGGCTATGTAGTGATAGCAAAAACTTACATTTAGCGCCCTTCAGGTTTTTCGCCCTTCCCTCACAGGGCCGGTACTTGAGCCTTCATATTTCTCCCCACTGGCTTAGTTGACCTTAGAGCTCTATCGCATAATAATTAATTAAGTTAAACCAGCAAGCCTGGAAAGGCAAACACACGTGGATTACAGTAACTGAGGCCTCAATCCATGTTCACTCCAGCTAAGCTGCGATGGCGAGGTGTGTTACTCGGCACTGTTAAAAGTTATTTTCGTTGATGCTCTGGTTATTGGGTGCTATTAGGTTTTATTCCTCTTGGCATTGTAGCAGTTGTTGTTCTTTCGGAGTTGAGCGGTGTAACTTACCTTTTTCACACAAGTTATAGAGCAGTAAAATCTGGGAAATAAAGTGCCTGGATTCCTTTAAAAACGCAGTGTTATCTCATGTAATTACTTGGATCCTGAAAACAGAGAAGCTTACCGATATAAGAAGTGTGTGTGGGCTCGTGTGGTTTTTGAGGCCCATGTTTGTACATGACTGTGGATATACGTATCTAAATCAAAGTGCATACTGTGTTTTAAGCATGCGTGGTGTGTGTGTGTCCTCTGTATCCAGAGTTCTAATGTGTGGGAGGTGGTGGGAGCCTCAAACCTAGAGAAAATGTTTTTTGGCTCTGGGTGTGAACAGTGTAACTAATAGTATCCTCTAGGGTACATCTCATGCAACATCTGACACAAAAGCAGAAATTTGTCATCTCAGCAGTTCACGTACATATGGTGTTGTGGTCTTTGACATTTGTTTTCCCCAGACAACTGAGTCAATCAAAGCTTTGGATGTGGGCTTAAGAATGAAGACGTCATACTTCTGGAAGGAGCCGGAAAAATGACGGTAGGAAAATGCTGAGTGTGTGAATGAAACTGATGCAGCTACACATAGCATTTTAAGTCTTATTGCAGAAACAAAAACTCTTAAATTTGCACATGTCTATTGACATGTCAAACATTAAACTGATTTGTCTGGTCTCTTAGGAGCAGCAGAAACAAGTTGGGAATAATCACCTTTTAAGCTGATATGCCATCATTTTAGCAACCAGTTGCTCATTAACACATTTACCAGCTAATATTATCATTCATTTTACTTGTTTGTGTCCACCTGGGGAACATTAGTCTCTTTTAGCTCTAATTTTGGTCTTCACCTACTCCTGAGGGAAATATCTGGCTCTCCAGCTACTAAAGGCTCCGCTGTGTTCACCAGATAGTTGCTGCTGTTTGGTGCTGAGTGGGTTGTGTACAGTGCATTAGTATCTGTTTCCTACTGATAACAACAGAATCAAACTTGCAGTAAACTTGCAATAAAGTAGAATAAGGGGACAGTTCTCTGCAGGTTCATCACTAAAAGCAACTTCGTCCACATTGTCACATTGTTTTCATGTTGTCATTTGATACTTTGTTAATATAAATATATTGATTCTAGCCGCTTCATGTGCTACTGCTTCTATGCAGAATGCATGCTTTACCTCACCTGCAACTGAGGTGGGCCAAAAAAAATCAACCCCTCCCAAACAGGGCTAATGTGAAAACAATGTTACCTTGATAGACCTGTGTTTTGCAACATAAGATTTCACTAATCAAAGTTTTATAAACTGTGATGCTTCCACCATTTATGATGTGCGTGTAAGCAGTGCTCGCAAATTATTTATGTAAACTACAGTCCTTACATCTAACCCAACACAAGTCAGCTCTTTTCCACACAATAAAGGATATTACATGCTGCATACTTTCCCTCTATGTAGGCTACCATTAACTATGCTTTAAAATTACTTTTTAAGTTAGATATTTCCATGTAAATGCAACTCTTGTAGTTTTATCACCTGTTTGCTTTGGCAGACAAATCAGAATTAAAAGTAGACCCAAGTTTTCACTGATGGATTCATCCTTATTTTTAATCAACCCATCATTTTCCTCTTATTGAACCACATGAATCTTTACTGTAGCTAACATTAACAAATACTGAACATTTCATAAAAACACACAGCTTGACAGATGGGATCTTTCCACTCTGCTGCAGTAACAGATGAGCATCAAATTCAAAGCATGTACTGCTGGGAATGGAGCTGTCTGTCAGATTTCAGACACAAACACACACACACACACACACACACACACACACACACACACACACACACACACACACACACACACACACACACACATACACACGAACACACGCAAAAAGTACATGTAGCAGTCTTCCTCACATTGTTATCCTCCAATTCATCCTTCCTCACACAAAAATCAGGCAAGGTTGTATTTGTGTATTTGTATGGTCAGAAATATGCTACAAATCTGGCAACCATATGGACATATCCAGCTTTCATGTCTTTCAACTTGGTCATTTTTTTAGTTTTATGTAAGAGTCTGCTTCTCCACACATTGTTTTTGAAGTGAATCCTAGCATTGTGTGGTTGCTTACAGTGTTCCACTTAGGGAGGCCTTTTGCTGAGTGAGTGAACATTTGGGAGATTATTGTTCAAAAGAGCTGTGCTGATCTTGTACAGACAATGCTGGCCTGCACATTCACTTATTTCTGTTACAAGTTGTCAATAACTGGGGAATGTATCGCAGATTGTTTCCACATCTTTGTTCCCTGTTCTGACATTAATTTCGCATGACCTTATGTTAGATCACCAATAACTTTGAAGAGCATGGAAAACAGATATAGCACAATCGGTTTAATGGGACATGAAGTTAAGGGTAGATACAGTGCAAATGTGATATATACTGTAGACCTGTATTGCTCTGTAAACTGTATATCATATATACTGTGGCATCCAATGCTGGATTATCATTGCGTACTGACCTGTGGCCACAGGGGCTCCATGTTCAAAGTGTGGCTGATAGTTTCCTGAAAAAAAAAAAAAATATATATATATATATATATATATATATATATATATATATATATATACATATACATATACATATATACATATGTATTCACTAAAGCAAAATATAAACTGGAATGTTCGGGGCCTTAAATCCACTGAAATCAGGACCATAGATATTTGTTTATCATTTAATGTTTTTTATAGCATATTATTTTCAATACTATTTCTCCACGACATTAAACATTCATGACTATAATATGCAACAAAGTTTTTAAAAAATTACATTCTATTTTGTAGGTGTTTAACACTCAAAAATACTGCTGATCTGCTCCATCAGAACTGTGGGGCTGTGGTCTGATCAGATATGACTGACAGTAACAAACCAACCCAACCACTGTTACCACTGGAAATTAAGCCCACTTCAAACCATTGAGAAGAAAACTGAAAACAAGGTCAAAACTACCATATGGCTTTATTACCCTCCTACTCTCTGTACTTACATATACAGTATTTTAATACATCTTAATTCCGAATAACGCTGTTCTCAGTTACATTTTTCTATTTCTGTTGTTAGACAACAGAATAGCTATAAACTAAAACACAAGCCATTAAGACTGCATGTTAACCATCTGTCACTTTCAAGCCATTTCCAATCTGCTGCTCTACACTGCTAAAATCCAGATTTCATAACCACAACATTGGTCTGACAGAATCACCATACGCATAGGTTTAAGACAGTGGCTCCGTTGTGATTTTGGCTATATTTACTTGCAAAAATGATCACTTAGAGAGAAAGTTAGATGCTCATTCATGGCTCTGTCAGCTGCCGTGTGGTCAATTGAATGAGATCTACAGAGAGGTGTGCCTGTGGAGGGAAAGCCCTGTGCTCCTGGGGCAATACTGGTGACTGTCATCCCCAAATAATCACCTAGTGGCAACTCCCTAGGAATGCAAGAAGTTGGTAAATCTAGCAACAAATGCCCCCCGGCTGATGCAAAAGAAACTTTTTGCACCTACTCATTTTGAAAGAGCAATGGCCAATGGGAACTCCAACACTTGGCCATACAACTGATGGTGTATCATCAGACCTAAGTCATGTGCCATTTGGCCGACCGGTTGTGTAACTTTTTCACTCACTACCTCACTCACTCACCCACTCACACACACACTCACATATTGTGCAGAATCGTCTTGTGGAGAGACCCTTGGTTAAAATCTAATTGAAAAGGTCTTCATTATTTGATTTTATATTATACTTACATCATGCATATACCTAAATTAAATTGTGTTTCATCATATTAAAAATGAATATTTAATTGATACTGATAATGGGGAAAACGGGGTCAGTAGTATGCTAACAGCTCATTTTTACTTCTGGGCAGCATAGTAGATGGATTTGGCTCCAGTTGGCAGCTATCATTTAATTAACTTAGAGCATAACTTGTGAACAAATCCACAAATTAATTACCAGGACTTCTTTATGGCATAATAGGATTTATTATATCATCTTTCAATCATTGTAATGAAGTACCTTTATTTTTACAAGCATTTAAATTACTATAATAGCTGAAAACAGCCTTTCCTGTTGGTTTGTTTTTTTAAATTGTAAGCAGTTTCTCAACTGATTTAACAAAATCAATGTTTACACCAATAAGTTACCACATTAAAACCACCTGTCTGATATTGTGTGGTTCTTCCTCCAACCACTAAAACAGCCCTGAACTGTCAAGGCAAGGACTCCACAAGACCTCTTAAGGTTTCCTGTGGTACCAGACACCAAGAAATTAGCAGCAGATTCTCTAAATCTTGTAAATCAGGGGGTGGGGCCTCCATGGCTTGTTTTTCAAGATCATCCCACAGAGACTCGATCAGATTGAGGTCAGGATATTTTGGAGGCTGCGTCAACATTTTGAACTCTTCCTAATGTTCCTCAAACCATTCCTGAACATTTTTTTAACAATGTGGTAGTGCATGTTATCCAGTTAAAGGAGGCCACTGCCATCAGGGAATTCTGTTGCCATGAAGGAGTGTACTTGGTCTGCAACAGTTACACTGTGCTTGAAGAAAGACCCATCTAGCAGGTCCCCCTCGACACACAGTGAAATTTTATAGATTATCCAGAATGTGGTGGTGTGTCTGGTTTTCAATCAGCCTTAATGGGCACATGTCACTCTGCTGTTACCTGACCTCCACTGGCTGCCCATGGCAACCTGAATCAAAACCAAGTCACTAATACTTGCCTACGGACTGACTTCTGGGTCTGTACCCACCTACCGGAACTCAGTCATAGAGGCTTATGCTCCTTCTCAACCACTTTGTAGCTCCAAGGAACATAGTCTAGCATTGGAATCCCTGGACACAATGCCATCATAGTCCAGACTGCTCTTGTTTCTGGCTCCCTGACAATGGAACAAGCTACCAAATGTTATCAGAGCAGGGGCATCCCTCTCTGTCTTCAAGAATATCTTGAAGACTCATTTTTTCCCAGAGCACGTCCTCTCCCAACACCTCTAGGACCCTAACATGCTTAACTAGCACTTACTGTGCACTTTTGCTGTCAAAAGGTTTTAGCATCATTAACCTTCAGGCCTTGCTGTGCTGTACCTGGTGAGACAGTTGACTGATCAATGATGATGGTGATTGCTGTCATACATATATTTGCTGAGGTATTGAAAGATATGATTCAATTTGAACTGCAAAAGCCTTGGATTTATCATTACCAACTTGGAAATCTAGCATGACGCAAACAGACAAAATAAGCAAACAAAAAAGGCAACTACAAAGAAACTTCACATATGAGCACAGGAAAGAGCAAGCAAGGGTGAAGGGAGTGTGCTTTTATGAGAGCAGAGAGTCAAGCAGGGTGGTCCTTCGCAGCTTGTCCAAATAGGAGGCTTCGCAACACGACATAACAGCAGAAAAAACATCCAGCTCCTCCTGAGTGCTCCCTGCAAACTCTCCATGAGCTGACCAGTACAGAAGAAGGTTAGAGACCTGATAGAGGAGGAGGAGGTGGAGGGAAGGGATGTTTCACTGTTCTAGTAAAAAGGCAAAGCTCCTAAAGACACATTGACTTTGCCACTGCTTATGTCTTACTTCTTCCTCCCTAGCTAGTTTACTTCTCCTTCCCGTTATCCAGAACTGGAAGCTGTTTATGTTTCCTGAGTCGTCCACTTTTATGTCCGCAAAACCAGTTCAAACTGATCAGTATGAATCAGTAATTCAAAGGCAGCTGTTAATATGGATATATTTGGAAAGAGTCTATATTTAAAAAATTTTTTGATCCAAAAATATTCAAGAATTATCAAGTCAGAACTCTCTAATGAGCCCCCCCCCATAACCCTGGCTTGGGTCTCCAGCACCTGTCAGCTCTACTTTTTTTATGAGAACTAGAGGCAGGAGTGGATACAGAGCAGCAGGGCAGGGTGGTTTGGAGGGAGGAGGAGCAGGGAAATGGTAGGAGGAAAGGAAAGGGGGATATTTGTGATGTTTATGGGCTGCAGGTTGGTACATAGTGCAGCGTACAACACAACATTGTATGGCACTTCTGAAGCTTTCAGGGAGCAGCTCTTACTATCTTACAGATATTATTTCCCCTTCATGCTGCACAGGCACACCACAACGTCCTTCAAGGAGGGTTTGTCAAGTAACCTCCATCTAAGATTCAGTTAATGACAGTTATTATTCAGACAGACTTCAGTAAAGCTTGTACTCTCAACACTTTCCTTCAAATCAATATGTAAGGAAGACTGTGTGATGGAGTAAAAAATATGGACCAGAAAACTCAGAGCTATGGATGCATTAATGCTATTTTCTCTACAGAGAAGTACAGTTTTACAGTTCTAGACAGTCCTATTTAGAATCGCTATGTTCTGTTGAGATTCCATGTAACCCACTACTAAAATGTAAAAATCACTTCCCTATTGGTCCATTCCATGTAGCCTTTTACTTCAGTACACGACCAATGTACAGAGGGTCTGGCTGCATTGCAGCTGCTGGAGGTGATCCACTACTATTTTAGCCAGTGTGTGTGTGTGTGTGTGTGTGTGTGCCCATGTGTTTCCCTGACCCACTATCTAATTTTGCTAGGCAGCTCAAGTATCTTCTCATCTATGTTAAAGGTACTGTCACGGATCAGTGGCGGAGATGATGGGGCTGCAACAAGGCCCATCCCTGCTGAATCACAACCACTGCAGCTAGTCAGAACTGGAGGTAAGTAACTGATTTGAAATGTTGACTATGTTGTGAAATCAAGCACTGGGCCACATTTGCTGTTTTCCATGGTCTTCAGACAGAGACTGAATGATCAGATCTCACCTCATAGCTCTTTATGGAAATACATACATCAATTCCATTTCCAAAACCATATGTGTTGTTATACTTAACCAGCGGGAGAAAGCCATGCACCTGCCCTTCATAAAAGAAGATGAAATCAAAACAATACAGACAGCTACTATTCCTTGGCATGTTCCAGGCAAACCAAATCACCCAAGATGTTTGATGCATTCATAGCATTTCTCCATGGGCTTTTTGAAATTATTAGAAGTCGTGGACAAAGCCAGCTTACACAATTCATATGACTTTATTTGTTCACTCATGAGTACATATATTTGCTTTCACACACATCAGTTGAATGGGCTGTCCTTCAATGTTGCCCAGGACACATTCACTCACAAATTGCCAAACAATGTGGCCAAATGTGGCCCAGACGACCTCTGAATGTGGTCTGAACGATCAGATCACTGAGTCCTCAGTGCATCTTGGATGCATCCACACACGGTACTTACTGCTGTCCACTTGTGATCAGATCAACCAAGACACATGTTAATACCACGTATGAAGAGGGCCTAACATGATATGCTGGTATCAAATAGAAATTAAACATTATGCATCATTATCCTCCTCCTGATGAATTATGAAAACAAGAGGTGTTTTTACTTAACTTACTCTGGTAATTGTATTGAAGCCATATTGTCATTATTGTATGTACTCTGTATGTACTATGTACTCTAGCAGGGCAGATAGATACTGCTTTTTTATGTAGACATTTGATCAAGGAAAAAAGATTCTACGCTTTTGCTCTGCTTACCCCCTTGACTTGATGTCACAGCGCTTGCAACAGAATGTGTTCTCGAGGGACTGCGTCAGTGAGGACCTACAAAGTCTGGTGAGAGTACATGGTGAATATAATTGTCAAGGTTCAGTGGTTTTAGGATTTATTTTGATAAGTTTTAAAAGAAAAATCTAGTTATTGAAACAACATGGAACAGCCAACTAACTTGGAAGATATAAATTATGTAGTGATCTTGAATTTTTGATGAGGGATATCTCGAAATGGGTCAGTTTTTGGAATGAACCTTAAAGTATGTTGAAGAAGAGTTGGAAAGTTAATTTAACATAAGGTAATTGAAGGCATTTAACATTAAAGAAAAACTTTAGATTAACAAAAATAAGTAAAATGGGTTTAACAAATAGGAATTAAGCATATTGAACGGAAATTAATAATTTTGAGTAAAAATAACTTTAATATGTGCAACAGATGTACATGTTTTTTCTTGAAAATTCCACAGACTTTTTTATTCAGTGTATTTTCTCCAGCTATGTTCAGCCCCCAAAAAGGAAGGCACTGAAAGCAGCCAAAGCTGAGAGCTGGAGACATGATGTAACCAGCTCATCCTCAGTCTTCCAGTAACTCATCCAGAACATTTGAGTGTTTCTGTGTTTTGTTCAGTGAAGGATTTTAGCACTTGCATCGATTTTACCACATATTTCCATGAAACTAATTTATTGGTCAACAAACCACACACGGAGGGAAGATTCCCAATTGGTCTTTGAGAAAAAGAACAACCCGTCTGGAGAATCCAGCCGGGAGCGAACACCTGGATCTCTGGATCCTTTGTGACAGTCTTTGATGAAGGGACAACCGATTTCAATTGATCTTTTTTTATCCTCGTGCAACTTGGTACCCACTGTACAATCGGAACACTTAATATTACCTAAAGAGCCATTTCACACAATTTACAAAATGCACAATATATCTCTTATCCCGCTGCGTTGGATCATACATATATTTTCATGATTTACACTCTTAATATTCCACTCACTATTAGTACTGGTTTACCATGAGTCTACAGCCATGCTAGGGACTCTGTGAGGCTGTAGACACAGCAGTATTTTTAGTTAAAAAACATGTTGATGTTTAGCAGGTATCATTTGTATTATCTTCATAAATTTAGATTAGCATGTCACAATGTTAATATCTGCTAATATATCACTAAATGCAAAGTATAGCTGAGACCGATGGGAATGCCATCAGAATGTCATTTGGTCCTAAACCAGTGATCAGGACAAAGTGATATTTTGCAGTGTGTACTTTGGGCCTTGCTCAGTCTGGGCAGAGAATGGCCCCTCCAGTCTGTTTTTAGGTTCAGTAGAGAATCATGTCAAAGGTATCAAACGACAACAAAAGAGCATCTTATTCAAACCAAACCCATGGATAAAAATATAAGCAAAGAAAGTAAGTGAGACTGACATGCATAATGTACTTTGTAATGTTCATGTTAGGCCAGTGATGTGGTATATAGCCAATGACCACACCAGCGTTATTGTCTTACTGTATAGTGGCATGGACAGAGTGTTATTCGAGAGCCGGTTCCAAAAATAGAAAAATGCAGCACCAGTCAACTTCATTACAGCCCCTCCTGCATGTATAAGGCTGCACAATATATGGTCAACAACCACATCAAAGGTTGAGCTTTAGTGAGGCACAGAGAAGCTATTTCTTTCTTTGTTTAATGTAAATATTTGATTTTTTACATTTGTTGATTTACCCTAATTTTTTAAACAGTTACAGCACAATGTATTTAATTCTATTTATTTTATAACTTGTTCCTTTAACATTATTCCTCTTTTTTAGAATTGAAAATCCTAAAAAAAAATTTTTAATATTATTTAAAAAAATTTCATGCGCCCATTAAAATCATATTGAATGTATGTAATATATGGCATTTACTCACCAGTCTGAAGAAGAGAGGAAGCAAGAAGATGAATTTATAGATCACCTATTTTCCACAAAATAATTAATGGACTGGAAGCAAAAAATACACAGTCTTATATCAAAAGGCTGAAAATGAGGGCATGGTGAAAATAGGTATCACATTAAACAATGTGATAGGTTATTTGATACTTAAAGGGTTGTTTATGTTTACAATTTCGTTATATATCCCACTGTGAACAGCTTGATAGGGAATGCCACAATATTTTTTTGTATAATTTAATTAAATTTTTTACACATACATTTGTAATTGCATCCTTATTTCTTTATACACAGGTAATGTTTACATACCAATTTACCTGTGTATTGTGATTTCTCAGCTGTGTTGTTCATAATTTAGTAGTTAATGAAGTACTGATCATTTTGAATTTGCTGCACAGCTTCCGCCACCAGGCGGTGCCTTTGAGTTAGTAAATCAAATCAAATCTGGTTGCTCAATGTGGGTGGAGTCAGGATCAAGTAAGAGAGCAGGACAAACCTCTATTTCAATAAACATTTATCTGGTCAGTTGATATTGTGCTATTGTACATGTTGCTATCTGCCCAAACAGAGTTACATTATTCAACTCGTCAAAATCTAATTGCTACATAGTGAAAATATTGGCAATGTCTTAAGCAGAGAGGGCTTGTCTGCAACAAAGGCCCATTTGATAAGAGGCATAGTTATTTATCCAACCCAGCCTGTCTTTCCATTACAAACAGGATCAGAAGTTTCCCAACACTTTTAAATCGGTATAACTTCCCCTTCACTCGTAAGTAAACTTCACTACAGGCCTGGAGATTTGTTTACTGCATTTGGAAGACTGAAAAGCCCCTAACATTCACAAACTGGATCAGAGAAGTGCTATCCTTAATTCCATTAAAAGTACTCCACAGATACAATAATAGATCTGCTCCCTCTCAATTAACTATCCTTTTTATTCTGAGTATTAGGGCAAGGTATTTGTTGAAGCTTAAATAACTCAGGATAATTGAGCAGTCTAACAGTTATTTCTCTACAATAATATTGGGCTTTAAACATAAACTAGTAACTGAATAGTTTATATTTAACAAATCAGAGATGTGATGGTAATGAGAGACATGCTTTTCACAAAAGCCAACCTGATATGAGTCAGTGTTGTATTTCCATTGGAAACAGGAAGAATACTTTTCCTGCTTTTTTTTTTTTTTTTTTTTTTTGGCAGAACATCAGTTTCTTGTGAGTGGAAATCGTGAGAAGAAACCATGGTTACTTTAAAACGATTAGGCAGTCACATTAATTTTTTCAGAAACAAACTTTTAACTCTTTTTTAAATAAGAAACATTAAGCTCCCTTTAAATATTATATTTATTGAATTACATAGCAGAAGCAGCAATGAAATATTAGCATTTTATTACATACTCCTTTCATTTTTGTTTGAAAAAAATCGGAGAAGAGGTTTCATATAAGACAAAAGCTATGATTTGTTTTTACTCTCCCCATGCCTTACTTGACCATGTTGTAGCTAAAAGCCACAGACGCTGTCTGCTCAATTACTTTCTTCTCCCCACACTACATTAGGCATGCAAACCAGCCAACATCAATGTAAGCCAAGTCTGAGTAATAATTGGGTCCATCTTTAATGCTCCACTTTGCCTTTGAGCTGGAAGGGAGACCACACTTCTCTTACAACCTCTCTGACAACATGTACTAGCTCAAACGAGCTGATAGCTTCTATTTGATTACCTCCCTCACAACCGCCACTGTAACATATGCTATTTTTTTTTCCTTCACCAAAAACCTCCCCCATTCCACATTCAACTGATTTTGTTTGAAGCATTTTGCCGAACTGCCATTTTTTTCGACCAGACTCGTCTCTGTACAGGGCAAGAACATTGGGAGAAGAGCATTTACATTTCATACAAAAGCAAAAGGAGCAGGAAGCATATGCATAAGTAGGAATAATCAATTTACTGGAGTCTGTCTGAATACTATGGCCTGGCCGAAGAGCAAATGTGACCCAGAGCTTGATTTCGTCCAGTGTGTTCATCAGTTCTGTCTCCTCTGCGCTGGCGGTCAAGGTGAAAAAGAAACGGGCCTTGTTTCTTCCCAAAGGGTTTTGCTGGTCTTGTCATACACAGGGCAGGAGTTCAGGGGACGATGTCCATCAGTATGTGCCTCTTTCACTTCTTTTGGCTCTGACCACTACAAAAGATATCATTCAAATGTGTGCAAATAAAACAAAGCTGCTTTGATTGAGTTGAAAGTTATACTGCATATTCACACATAGTTAAGACACAAAACTATTGCTGGGGTTGAAAACCTCAATTGACTTCATATCACGAGAGTCCTTCAGCTTTCCTGTTCTCATAACCGGCTTCCCTGTACTGCTAAGATTTCATTGCTACATCTGCTGTGTAATTCAGTAGACATAGTATTTAAAGGGGGCTTAATGTTTCTTATGTAAAAGATTATCAAAATCTTGCTTATAAAAATTAATGTGAATGTGTAATAGTTTTAAAGTAACAACGGTTTCTTCACATGATTTCCACTCACCATAAACTTTGTTAACAGAGTTACAAGGTGCTTTACACAGGAGAATCCGGATAAAAAAAAATTTAACACAATAACATTAACTAGAATCAGGCCACTGAAGCAACAGAGGTAATGTAAAAGATGTTCCTGGATCCTGCAGGTCTCAGATCACTAGGAAGGGCACTCCAGAGCTGAGGGGCCCAGGGTGCAAAAGCCCAGTCACCTTTAGTCTTGAGCCAAGACTTGCTGGAATCCAGGGCTGCACTCCAGCTCATAGGGAAGTAACAATTCATTAGCATAGCTCAGAGCCAAGCCATGAAGTGGTTTAAAAAAAAGATCAATAAAATCTTAAAATCAATTCTAAAACTGACTGGTAACCAGTGATGTTGTCTTTTTAAATCATTTAAAGCCTAGCAGCTGTTTTTTTTATAACTGACATTTTACGATAGTTTTTTGTCTTAAACCCAGATTACAATGAATAACAACAGTCAAGACACAATGATATACAGTTAGGTTCATAAATATTTGGACAGTGACACAACTATTGACTCTGTTGTGTTGACTCTGTACACAATCAAAAAGGGTTTAAAACAAAGACAACAAGATGTGATTGAAGTGTGAACAAACCAATATAATCATACATATAAAGATTATTTTTAATACTTGGATGAAAATCCTTTGCAGCCAATGACTGACTGAAGTCTGGAACCCATGGACATCACCAAATGCTGAGTTTCTTCCCTTGAGATGCTTTGTCAGGCTTTTACTTCAGTTGTTGCTTGTTTGTGGGCCTTTTTACCCTCAGTTTTGTCTTCACTAAGTGAAAAGCATGCTCAATTGGGTTGAGGTCAGGTTACTGACTCAGCCATTGAAGAGTATTATATTTCTTTGCCTTGAAAACCTCTTGGACTGCTTTCACAGTATGTTTTGGGTCATTATTCATCTGCACTGTAAAGGAACCTTCCTATCATTTTTCAGCATTTTGCTGAATCTGAGCAGATAGTATCACCCTATACACTTCAGAATTCGTACTGCTGCTTCTATCAGCAGTCACATTATCAGTAAACACCAGGGATCCAATTCCACTGGCAGCAATACATGCTAATGCCATAACACTGTCTCCACCATGTGTGAAAGATGATGTTGTGGCTTCGGATCATGAGCCGTTACTTTCCTTCTCCATACTCTTCTCTTCCCATCATTCTGGTACAAGTTAATCTTGGTTTCATCTGTCTAAAGAATCCTGTTCCAGAAACCCTCTGTATTCATATTCATGAAGGCGTCTCTAGATTGTAGAATTTGACAATGATATGTTTACCCCCTCAAGAGTGTTCTTGATCTTGCTAGATGTTTTGAAGTTTTTTCTTCACCAAAGAAATAATTCTGCAATCGTTCCCTTCCCTGGTTGTCCTGGTCTTCCAGGTCTTTTGGTGTTGCTGAGCTCACCAGTGCAATCCTTTATTTCTAAGAATGCACAAAATTGTTGCACAGGGGGTAGGCTTCAGTTCCCCCAGGCTGTCCAGACAACCCTGAAGCCAGATGTGGTTCTATGGTCAGATGAGGTGTAGAAAATCCTTGTTGAGTTTACAGTCCCATGAGAAGAAGGCTGTGACCAGGCCTTTGAATAAAAGTGCCAAAAACAAGGACCACTTGCAAGACAGCAGGGGGAAAGTGTGGCAGGCATGGCTGTTCCTGGTCGAGGTTGGCTGTAGAGGATTCCCTGCTCAGTCAGTTTGGAGACTGCTCAGAGCCAGGAAAGGAGAGGAGGGCGGCAGTTTGCAGAATGGGCGAGGGTGCAGCAAGAGCCTCTTAGTGACTATAAAGTAGGAGAGAGGAGATAAACCAGAAGCCAAGAGGAGGAGAAGGGGAGTGATTTGGTCACCACTGCTGACCCACCAATGGGAAGGTGTTACAGTTAAAGCCTAAGATCTACACTTCAATGATCTTGATTTGTTTATTTCAAATCCATTGTGGTGGTGTACAGAGGCAAAACTGTGAAAATTGTGTCACTGTCCAAATATTTATGAACCCAAATGTGTAATGCATGTATGGACTGAAATAATTCTAGGAAGGACCTGGTTTTTGCAATGCTCCTCAGTTGGAGGAAACCTGATTGGTCAATGCTTGTGACTTGTTTGTCAAGGTATAGGTCACAATCCAAATAAAAACTCAGGTTTCTGGTTGCAGGTTTGATAAGAGTTGACAAGGAGCCAAGACTGTTCCGAAAAGAGGACAGGGAAGAATTACAGTTATTTATGATTTATCTTAATTTAGCTGGAGAACGTTATAGAACATCCAATACTTGATTTCCAAAGAAAATGCAAATAGGTCTTCATAGTTTTTTAATGGGTTAAAGATCTGATTGTCAGCCGCACAACAATGATAAAGAATCTTGTGTTGATGGATAATACCTCCCAACTGTACCATGTAAATGGAGAACATCAAGGGGCCACAAGTCAGAGGGGCCCCTGAGGAGGAGGCATCTTCAACAACAACTGTAAAAGCCAACCCAGTTTTCAAGGCAGCCTTATGAAATCACATAATCAACAGTGTAAAAAGCTGAGCTAAGACCAAGCAGAGATAGCAGAATTGCACAATCATTAGCATCAACTAACAGTAGTAAATCATTGGTTATTTTTTGGTAAAGATTCACAAATTTGTAATTTCAAAATAGGCTATCAATTCTTCAACTATGAACATTTATAGTCAGTTATTAAACACATTAAAGTATGACTGGTCCAACTCTCTGATATGCTTTTTACCCTAACTTTTCTATCAGTCAAATCTTTATTCTAAATATTATTTGTTGTTAATAAATGGATTTTAGGTTCTTTGGTACAATGGAGTCTCTGCCTCAAGGTCAAAACAAGACTTCAGGAAGTCTCTGTGTGTGGCTGATGTTTGCCAAGAAATAATTACAGCACATAACTTCATGTACAACCAACACTTTTAGGTTTTTTTTATTTCTGTTTAAGTACAGATTAAACAAACCTGATACGACGTGTTATTTATTGAGCTTTAACTGTGTTGCCAGGCCCTGGACAGAGCCAGGCTTGCTGTTTCCCCCTGTTTACAATCTTTATGTTAAGCTAAGCTAACTGGCTTCGGGTCTGGCCCCATACTACATGAGACATGAGCATAGTATTAGTCCTCTTATCTAGCTCATGGTGGGGAATACACACAAGAATACTTCCTAGGATGTCTTACTATTACTTTAATAACAAAGGAATACATTTTATTATATTGATGATGTAACAGAAAGTTAGTTTACTTATGATTGAAGGGGAAGTTATACCGATTTAAAAGTAGGGGGAAACCTCTGTTTCCTGTTTTTAATGAAAAGACAGGCTGGGTTGGAAAAATAACTATGTCTCTTTATGAGTCTTTGTTGCAGACAAGGTCTCTCTGCTTAAGACATCAATATTTTTACTATGTAGCAGTTAGATTGTGGCAATTAGAATAACTGTAACTTTTTTTAGGCATACGTCAACCTGCACAAAGGCATGATTGTAGCTCAACTGAGAAAATTAAGGTTTGTAATGCTTTCTTATTTGATCTGGAGGCACTGTCTTGAACATTATGAATATTTCTCCAAATGGCTCATATAGACACTGCACTAAATTAAACTAGGAGTCTTAATTGTCTTCTTTAACGTGTGCGTCACGTCAGCCACCCCACCCTGCCACCCCCACCACTACCACTCCAATGGTCGCATAAGGTCAGCAGCTGGCTACAGGCTTTACAACGTGAACCGAGATCTAGAAACCAGTAGAGGTGATTGACAAACTGTGTAGACTCTTGTTTCAGTACTTTTATACTTTTTAATTGTTTTAATGTTTCATAGATTGTTTTTAGCCATACCTCTAGGGATATCCACGCCAGTGTGTCGGCCAATCCACCACATGGGTCCAGACTGAAATATCTCATCAACTACTGAATGGATTGTCATGAACATAGTCACATAGTCATAGAACATAGTCATAGTTGCTCTTGACTTGGTGATCCCCTGACTTTTTGTCTAGCACCACCATGAGATTCACATTCTCCTTTTTTTGTGAAAAGTGCACACAATAATTTTCCCCTGAGTGTGAAATGCAATAACTTGGATGATCCCTTCACATTTCATCTAGCAATGTCATCCAAGTACTGTGCCCAATGTGGGTGGGTCGAACATTTGACTCTGCCCATAGTGATTTGATTTGATTTACCTCTTCAAAGACCCTGCCTGGTTGTGGAAATTCAAAATGATCAGTATTTCATTAAGTACTAAATTATGAACAACACAGCTGGGAAATCACATTACACTGGTAAATTTGGTATGTAAACTTGACCTGCGTATAAAGAAATAAGGATGCAATTACAAATTTATTTGTTAGCTGAGTTCAATTAAATTATACAAAAAAAAGATATTGTGGCGTTCCCTATCAAGCTGTTCACAGTGGGATATATAACAAAATTGTAAACATAAACAAACCTTTAAGTATCAGTTAACTTCTCACATTTGCATCAAGAAATATTTATTTAAACATCTGCAACATAATCCCAATATGTTTCAGTTAATGTCAAATAAAAAAAGTTCTATTGTTACTGTATAATCAGCTCCAGTACTGATGTCAGTTGTAACTCTAGCTGGGGATGCATCAACAGTAACAGAACATTTGCGGTCCAGACACTGAAACTGTTCAAGGAAATTTAAAGATACAGTTTTTTTAATAAAGTTAAATTTGAAAAACAATCGTTTAACATAACTCTTATTTTCACTTTGCCAATGGCCAGCGGCCAGCTCTAGGACGAGTCCCGGTTGTTTCAAACTTCTTCCACTGCATTTTTATGGAGGCCACTTTGCTGTTGAGAGCTCTCAACGCAGAAGAATTTTTTTTGTGGTCTTCCCCAGATCTGTGCTCAACACAATCCTGTCTCTGAGCTCTGCAGGCAGTTCCTTCAACCTCATGGTTTGGTTTTTGCTCTCATATTCATTGTCAGCTGTGAGGCCTTATATAGACAGGTGTGTGTCTTTCCGGATCATGTTGAATTTACCACAGGTGGACTCCAGTCAAGGTGTAGAAATGTCACAAAGATGATCCAGAGAGCTGGGAGGCACTTGAGTCAAACTTAAGTGTCATAGTAAAGGGTCTGAAAACTTATTTCAATGTGATATTTAATTTATTTTTTCTTTTTAATAAATCTGCAAAAATTTCTAAAATTCTTTTTTTCACTTAATCTTAATGGGGTATTGAGTATATTGATTAGGGGAAAATTAATTTACAGAATTGTAGCATAAGACTGCAATATAACAAAATGTGAAAAAATGAAGGGGACTGAATACTTTCTTACTGAACAGTATTGCAAATGCTAGTTAACACAGTCCATCAGGGTGAGGAAAAATTGGATGTACGCAGATTTTTTTACCAGTAAAGGGGCTGAAGCTGAAGCAAAAAAACATCTTCTCATGCTGAGCCAGGAAAACCATGAAGCTGTGAAGCAGGCTAAATTCAGAATTCAGTCAGCCTCATAGAGCCACAAGCATGGCTGTAGACTCGACATCTATGACTCCCTCGAAAACAGTAATAGCATAGAGTGCATTTTCCAGAAAGTAACTGAATGGAATTTCAAAATATCAGTATGACCAGATGCCATGGGATAAATGATAAAATATGTATTTTGTAATTTGGGTGAAATGGCCCTTTATAACATCGCCACTGCCATGAGCAAGTTCCATGAGGATAAAAAAAGACGAATTGAAATCAGTTGTCCCTTCATCAAAGAATGTCACAAAGCCTGCAGAGATCCAGGTGTTTGCTCCCAGCTGGATTCTCCAGACGGGTTGTTCTTTTTCTCAAGACCAACTGTGAATCTTCCCTCCGTGTGTTTGGTTTGTTGACCAATAAATTAGTTTCATGGAGATGTGTGGTAAAATGGACACACATGCTAAACCCTTCACTGAACAAAACACAGAAACACTCACAAAGACAAATTCTAAAATGTGTTGGATGAGTTTCTGGGAGACTAAGGATGAGCTGGTTACATCATGTCTCCAGCTCTCAGCTTTGGCTGCTTTCAGTGTCTGCTTATTTGGAGGTTGAACACAGCTGGAGAAAATAGGATTTTTTTTTTACAATCTTCTCAATTTCTGTTATTGCTGTCAAGCCCTGACTATAATCAGACACATTTGTCCCTTTCAGCCATTCAAAAACTCCAAAAGAGAGCACAGGACTTATTGGGCCTCGCTGGTCGTGGCCGTTCGGATGAAAAGTTGTCTATGGAAATAAACAGAATTGTCCCCTTTACCTTTACAGTCCTCTGTCATTCCCTCTTGGCCTTGTAGATTTTTTTGATTCCAAATGTTGCGCCTCACTTTCTTTTGAAAGTCTTTTGAATGCGAGCCCATGTCCTTTTTTTCTGTAAATACAATTTAAAACTTTTGATTTACTAAATTGAAATTATGAGATTGTAGATCAAAACTATCTCGTACTTTTGACCCAATATGCCATCATTTTTGAATTACTATGAGCATTTAATTTTTTGTCATGACAAAAGTTTCATCTGTTTTTTTTTCTTTTACCGGACAAAATGAGCTTTGACTCTTTTGCTATTTCATGCCACGCTTTCAACAAACTTTCTTTTTCTGTATAGACAGATGCGTAAATCATGAGCTCATGGGTGGCTCTGCTCTATGCCTTTGTATTCTGTCTGGGTTTCAGGGATTGGAGAGGGGTCCCCCTTTCTTCAAATATACATACTCCATCAAACTTCCTGTCATGGGGCTCATGCTACAGCTCGTCTCAGGGCCTGTGGCTCATACTTCACTGACTGACTTTAATGAGCCACACTCCATGAAGAGGGAAAAGAGGGCTACGAGTGTGCATGTGTGCTATAATTGAATAAAACTCAAATATGACTAAGTGTGCCAGGAAAAGCAAACTGCTCCCTGAGGGGTTATTTAGGAGGAAGGCGGCTGTTTGCAGGTGGCAGAAGATCTTCTCTGAACAACGCCACACTTAAACCAGCAGTTAAATCCTGGGGGAGATTTCCTCAACATATTTAGCAAGTATCCTTCTGGAGTCGATAAAAGTAACTGCAGTGGAAAAAAAAGGTTCCCACCCGCTTAGCAGGCCTGCACTATATATTGACTGTTTTTCTTTAACTGTAAAAAAAATAATGCACAACTGAATAAAACTGAAAAGTGTCTAACCTATGTAGGAGGACTGAAACAAATTCCTTACACCTTCAAATTTTTCAGAAATGGGAGATGTTTTAAATAAAAGGTCAAATTTTAAACCTGAAAAATAGAAGAAAATGCATGACTATTATAGATACTGCATGTAAAGCTTGGGTTTCTTCACCCCTTTTTAGGAAACTTACAATGCATTAATGGGCTTGACTGGCAAACCCTCTGCAGGGAAGCGGATTAACAGTATTTGAACATTTGTTCTAATAACTCATTAACCCAACATACTGCTTTTTAATGTCAATAACATTACGATTGATTAGGTTAGTTTTCCATCTGTTTTCACACTTATCATGATTCACACTCTTGAAATCTCTTACACATGCACACACAGATATAATCTTTTAATAAATTATCAATGTGGTTTGTCTTCAATTTAATTTCTAATGATGTAGTTACTTTAGTCTTGCAGTAATAAAAACATATGAGCTTAATGCAGCTAACAAATAAAGTCTTGAAGGTACAACATAAAAATAGTGATGATATACATAAAGGTATCCCCCTAAAAGATGCCATTCAGCATAACTGATAACTTTTGTTCTTTGATACATTTTACTGCTCATGTCTGTGCGTTTACAGTATTTATATGAAACTATGATTGTGTGCTTTTCAGTTGCTTCGTTTTTATTCCACACACGCTGAAGCTCTCGTGTTCCCACCTGACAAAACAAACAGCACCAAGTACATCCGATGAAATCCAGCGCGGCGCAGTTTTAACTTGTAATAACACCTGACGCCCAGATGACCAGATGTATTTGATATTCGTGCTGACAGTGGACAGAGCAAACACTGCTGCGGCCATGTGCTACTTATTTAAGCTGCAGAGACTGACAGGACCAGCATGTGTTGTAACATGAAGGCCTGTTTTGACTTAGGTGAGCCTTCCTTCAAACATGTTGTGGAAGAAATCTCACACACACACACGCACAGCCAATAATTACTAATAAACAATGGGGGAAGAGAGAGACTGTCCACATATATGTTCAAATCTTTTTTTTTTTTGTACGCCTGCGTTTACACTCCCCTATAAACTTGTAACAAAGCTGATCAACCACCCACAGCAATATATATATATATATATATATATATATATATATATATATATATATATATATATATATATATATAGTGCCCGTATAGTTTCAGCTCTTAGATGTGCGTCGCTTTGGATAAAAACATCTGCCAAATGAATTGTAGAATATAAAAACCACATGTGTGCGTGTGTGTGTGTTATTATTATCATCATCATTATTATTATCATTCATTTCTATTGTCGTTGTATGAAATTATATTTGGAATACTGAATCAGTCATTTATGTTGTATTGTTTTTTATTCTGGTGGGCTTCAATTCGCACAAACCTTTCATTTAAGTAGATTATTCATTAAATTAAAAAAAAGGTAAATGTCTAAAACAATAAAAATCAACAAAATATTTTTTTTAAAGCTGCCTTGAAAACAGGCTACAGACAGACATTATTTAATTGTGTCTATGATAATGATAAACCGCTTGACATTAAATCCAAATTGCACAGAAACGGTGCGATTTCAATCAGTTTTAATTCCAAATATTTTAAGAGCTGTAAAATATCGGTTATTCAGAAACATTTGCTTCGAGCAAACACATAAGTAAATATATTGGCCTGTTTGTAGGTTTAGGCCATCGCTAAAATCTTTAGTATTTTTAGATAAAGTACCACGAGTTTTTTTTTTTTCTGAGGCTGAGGGAAAGAAGATTCAGTTCATTTTTTTCCGGGACCTCGCGACACACGGGGGCATCGTTAAATTAAATTAAATTAGATGAAAGTTTAATGATCCCAGTGGGAAAACTGGACAACTGGGTAACGGGGTAATTGGGGATCATTCCGTGCAGCGTGGCCGGAGGCATGAACGAGGAGTTGGGGGCCAAAGGTGGGACAAAGGCGCAGCGTCCCGGACCAAAATGTTCGAAGGCTAAGCAAGAGGGGAAATTCTTGGAGAGGAGCGTGGAGAGCGCGGGAATAATGTTGCTTACAGGTGGGGTGTTGGAACCAGTGTGGGGGTCTACACGGCCTCCCACGGCCAGATCGCGATACACATCAGGACCCTGGAGACAAGAACCCACCCGGTGCGCTCCGAGGAGAGGAAAGACGGGCAGGAGGCTGCGCTCCTGCGCGCCGGAGTCTTTCAGAGTCCCCAAGTAGAAATGCTGCTGCCTCTTGAAGCGTTTCCTCCGCCGGAGGAAACTACCGTTTTCAAACATATCGGCCGACATGGGATCCAGGGTCCAATAATTGCCCTTCCCGGGATTCCCGGGCTCCCGGGGCATTTTGACAAAGCAGTCGTTCAGAGACAGGTTGTGGCGGATCGAGTTTTGCCACGCGGGGAACTTCTCCCGGTAATACACGAAGCGCTGGCAGATAAAATCACATATCTCGCTGAGCGTGAGTCTCTTTTTCGGGCTCTGGAGAATGGCCATGGTGATGAGAGCGATGTACGAGTACGGGGGCTTCACCGAGGAGGTTCTGTTGCCCGGATCGTCCTGTAGCCGGTCGGCGAGGTCTCCCTGCTCCCGAACTTTAGGAGTCGGGGATGAAGTGCTTTGCTCCGAGTCCGCGTTCTCATTGTTTAAAAGGGAAAAACAGGCGCTCCCCACATCTTCGGACAGCTTCGCGTCCGTCTGTCCCTCCACGTCGATGTCCGTCTCCTCCATGAGTGTGCAGTCCAAGGTCATAGTCCTCCGAGCGTCCGGTGGTGCGGCGGCCCCCAACAGGCGAGGTAGGCGCCTGTCTAGGACAGAGCAGGCACAGAGCCCCTTCTGCCTTTCATTCACAAAAAGCTGTGCATCTGACTGCATCTTCGATTTTTTTTAGCCTCCCACTCTAAACTCCCTCCTCCTCCTTCAGAGTCTGTCTCCATAAACACAGCAGATGCAACTCTTGTATGACGGTGAAATTATTTGATGGTACTGAGGATATGATCAGATATGGACACTTCAATAGCTACGTTATCACTGTGGTAAAATGAAAGGTTCATATTCTATTTGTTTAGACATATAGGCCTATGGTACTGCCAAGTACTTATTGTTTTATTCCCTGTGTGTATTGATGAGCAGTAGCTGAAGAAGTATTCTGACTCATTATTCAAGAATAACCTGCGTTCAAAATCTTTGATAAGTAAAAATCAGGAAAGCAGGTATATAAAGCAGAGTGGCCCCTCAACTGAATTTCTTTCCAATAATTAATTATATTATTGGATATCTACCACTGATCCATATATTTGTGAACATCTTTGTTATGGTGCATATGGTGAATGTGGAGCAAGTTTTAATTTATATATTCTACCAGGTAGTTTAATCTGTATCAATTAATCATATTTTTGGAAGCTGATTAAACCTTTTACATGAAAAGAAAAACTGACCTACAAAGTAACAGTAGCTGTCAAATAACTGTAGTCAAGTGAAAGGTGAAATATTAGCCTGTAAAACGTAGTGGAGTAGAAGTATAAAGAGAAGAACCACAAAAATGAACTGAGGTTCAGTACTTAAATCCACTCAGTTACTCTCTATCACTTTTCATTACATTTAAACTGATGTTGAAATGGCCACAGCAGGTGAAGCTGTTTTGGACAGAAACATGTTTTAATCTGAAAATGAAACAAGCACATTAATTTTACTGAGCATGTTTCTATTTTACATGTTCTTGGCTTACACAGCGCTCATTTCCTTTGGTCTTCCTCATTGCTGGATGGATTGGCCAATGGAGAGAGAGGCAAATCTCTCTCTCTCTCTCTCTCTCTCTCTTGCCTTCTCTCTCTTCCTCTCTCTGGCTGTTTCAAATAAGAAGAATACGTAATCCATTTTGAAATAATAGCTGCACTGTATCAATCCGTGTGAGGCCACCCACTTGGCACACAGGCCTGTACTGCAGGGTGGGCTGAGGAAACTGTGGGAAGTCTCATTAATGAACAATTCTTCCCTGTACCTCTCAGTATACTTTTAATGTGATATGCATACCCCTCTGAAACTATTATACTATTTTATAATTATTGCATTTTTTAGTAAGGGTATTTATATCATGTCTAGGCCCTACTTACATAGCTGCACACATGAAAGAGCCAGGAAACAAACTGGATGTTTCATACTGACTTTAATATAGACCAAATCCCATGCAAGCTCACACAAAAAAGCTTTTTTTTTTACCCCGTCACAGTAAACAGCAATGCTAAGGAAAGCAGTGCACCAATTTAACCAGCAACAACCCAAATAAACACCAAGAAAAATCCCCCCCATGAACACAATTAGAAATAATGACGAAGACAACAAAAATAAATAACTTAATTTAACTTGTCTAACTCCGTGTATGTCTGCTGAACATGGCACAGTCTCACTGTGAAGGTGAAGAGGAGTAAATTGTTTTGCAGTTAATAAGAGTGAACGTAACACTGAGCTCAGGTTGCAGTTTTTGAACAGAAATAACTTTCTATTGCAGCTGTTGGGCACTGCTGGCTCTTATACACAGGCGACAATGAAGCTACTTAGATGAAAGCTGTCAACAATAATGACTAAACTTTCCACTGAATGTGTCTATTCCTTTAAGTAGCTCCACAATGTTTCCCATTTATTTGTCCAGAATGATTCTCAGCTCTGCTAAAAACTCTGTCTGTGCTTTGTGCTCAGTGTATCCCACCTTATGTAGATAGACGAAAACAAACCAATCACCTGTACAAGCTCTGTCATCCATGTTACATACAGGTTAGGTAGCACAAATAGGATCAGTGCAGTAAAGATTGAAAAACAGAACATTTTCAGATGTCCTCCATTTGTAGGTGCTTAGTATTACTGTTTTTTTCCCCCTTGTCTCTTAGTTGTTATTTTTTCCTGTCGGCTGTTTTCCCATTATGTACACATCACCTTGAGAACAACAATAGAGCTGAAGCTAATGAGTTCTTCAGCTTGAGGTCCAACATTGTAGCAGTGAAACTAATTTAAATACCCTGAGTCAAGTAAAAACCAAGAGGCTGGTGCTGGTCCTTCATTTTAGCGTACACATTTGTAGTGAATTGTGGGGGACTAAGAACTACAGGGGCAGAGAGTATATGGTCCTGAACCGTTATGTGCAAGTGTGTATGCATAGCTCTGTCACATGTGGACATAAAAACGTTTGCTCCGTGCAAGTTCCCTAGGTGGTGTGTTTCCGCTGAGCTGAGGTCAGCCTCACCAAGTTTCCACACTTGAGGCAGCATGAGTTGGAGTTGCCCTCTTTCCTAGGGATATGCCAGCAGTTGACACAGCGCACTCTGTACTTCTTATACCTAATATATCAAAAAAGAAAAAAAAAATACAGGGGCGATTAATCTCTTCTCTTTTTTTCATTTTTAATGTTAAGGAATAACAATGAATGCTGGAAAGTTCTGGACTGCCAATCTATGATCACTGCTGCCAAAGATAATGAAAGAGAAAACATTAGCCAATGAGAGCTTCATATAGTCATCTTCAGACTAACTGTTGCAAAGATGTAGCATTTAATTACATTTGATAAAATGAGTAAAGCTTCTGTGACATGTAGTGAAACTTCTGTAAAAAAAAAAAAAAAAAAAACAGGCAGTAAAATGAACTGACTTTAGTACATTCCTGCAACCTGTTTGTGACACTTAAATACAAACAACTGGCAAACTGTAGGTAAGTTCACCTCAGAATTTTACTATTGCAAACCAAGGCAGGCAATGAGTCAAAAGCACTGATATTATTACAGCGTTAGTGTACAGCCTAACAGACATAGTATGTGTGTATGTTGTAGAGTAATTCTTTTTATATTAAATATTTTAATAAAATGTCCAAGGTTACTGAACAAATGAAAATTAGAACCTGTGACAGCTACAACAGCCTCTAAACATTTCTTGTAGCCATCTACAAGCTTCCCACAGCTGTCTGCTGGTAGTTGATGCCACTCTTCCATTGCTCTGTGTTCAAGCTCTTTTAAGTTTCAGGGGTCCTTTGTGCAATGGCAGATTTCATCTCTCTCCAAAGGTTTTCAATGGGATTTATGTTGGGACTCACTGCCGACCAGTTTAAAATAGTCCATCTTTTCCTTTTCAACCATTCTTTTATGTGTTTGCTTTGGGACATTGTACTGCTGAGAGAACTGAGACCTTCCCCTAAAAACCAATTTTTTTCCAGTGGGTAACACATTTTACTCTAAAATGCCTTGAAAAACTTCTGATTTTATCATCCCTTTGATACATTCAAAGCCTCCAGTACCAGAGGCTGCAAAGCAGCCTGATAGAACCTCCACCATGTTTTACTATAGGTAGGTTGGTCTTTTCCTTATAGGCTTCATTTTATCACCTATAAACAAACTGAGGCACCACATTCCCAAAGAGCTCTACTTTGGTTTCATCTGTCAATGGGACATTATGTCAGAAAGACTGTGGCTTATCTAGGGAAGTTTTTTGTAAACATTAGTGTTGCCTTTTTGTGCCATTCTGTCAATAGTGGTGCTGTTGGCCTTGGCCCTTGGAGCCCTATGTGGTTTAATGTGCGCTGTATGGTACAGGCTGAAACCACCACTCCAGATTGATCCAGGTCAGTCTGAAACTCTATAGATGTCTTATGTGGTGCTTTTTCCACAATCAGCATTGACCTTTGCAGACTTCTCTTATTGAGTTTCTTCTTAGCACCACATCCTGAAACCGTCTTAACGGTTTTATGAACATGAAACTTCTTGATAAAATTACCAATCGCTGAAACAGGTATGTCAAGATCTTTGGGGAATGCCTTGTAGCATTTGGAATTGTTCTGTTTTGTGATAACAGCATTTCTGATGCTCTTTTGTCTTTGCCATTGTGAAAAGAAGCTAAAAACATTCAGCCCCTTTTTATGCAGTTTATAAATCATTCATTGGTTAATTCAGGTCATGACAACACTGAAAATTAAAATTAAAAACTGGTGAGTTATTTGTTTCTATTTTATTTGAGGAACTAATTTAAATTAATTAAAAGGGTGCAAATACCCGTGTCAAGCTAAATTTTATGTCTGTGTTTTTCATTTCATTATATGAAGGCATTCCTTTTGTTTAGGAACTTTTGCGGTTTAATTAAAATATTCTGATTATTCAAATTTTATTAAATGCATTGATTTCTGAAGATAGCCTAGATTCTGTATTTCAATTTCAGGGGTGACAATAATTTCAATGGGGACTGTATGTGTTGCCATAGTGATATCTTAAACACATCTTCACGTATGTGTTAAAACATTTAACAGCCAGTATTATGAATATGAGCTACCTTATCCCACAAGCATTACATAGTGGGGTCCCATCCTCTGCATCTCTCCACATGGGGGTCCTCCTGGTGCAGCATGATGCACAGATTTTACCCTCTGATGGAACAAAAAGAAACATCTTTAGTTCATATAATAATAATTTTGAACCAACTGCACTTAAAAAAAATGTTATGTTATGCAAGCAAAGGTTTTCAGGACAATAACGCTAAATATCAGCGATAAGACATCTGTATGACCTGGAGGGTATTATGCATTATTTGATGCCATTCTATATCTGTAAAAGATATACCACTTTACATTCTTATGGTGCATGTATAAGTTAACTGTAATATCTATGGTGCATTTTCTAGTTTATAGCCTCTAAATTAACAGAATAAGGCTGTATATCCTGGTTGCTTCTGATAAGAGTCTTAGCTGTCTGGTGTCTGAATGTTGTAGGTAAATACTTATTTCTTATTTCAGAAAAGCATCTGAAATTTTAAATTTGTCATTTCAAATGTGTTTGGGAGAACAAATGTTGATTGCTGCTATGAATCTGAAATGGCTTAATGTAAATTCTGATACGCCTGCTACTGGAAATACTGTGACTCAAACCCTGGGTGTACAGCTGACAGTTAAATTTGAATGTCTGATTTTATATTTCATTTCCACTTCCTTTTTTCTGAATTTTTGACTTGGCCTTGAGGATAGTTCTCATGATACCCTTTGCCATCTTAAAATGTTTAAACAGCATTTTCCCTAAATACTTATTAAATGTCTAACACCTGTCCTTAGTAATGCTGTAGACTTTCATGTTTTGATGCAGTGGCACCCCCTAGTGGAGGAAATGGGTATTTTGTACAAATACATAATTCACATGTAACTCTTACTTCAACTACAGAATAATGCTGCAGTTGCTTTCATTTTAAACATCTGAACATGTTCCCAAGACTCTTTAAAATGTTTACACTTGTTACAATTTTTCCTGTATGTTATACAGACTGTAAAGCTTTCAAAAAACTTGTAATTTTGGGGTTATATATATGACAATTTAACTTAGCATTATTCATAAACAAGATGATTATTCTAAATTATAGGACTCCACATTGCTGCGTGGAGTTTGTTTTGTAAGGTCAACATAAACTGACATCAGCTTCTTTGAAGAATGCAGTAAGTTAGGTGTTACTCACTGGAAACAGTGGTTGTCGGGTCACTCTCCTCATCTGAGCTGCTAGTTTTAAGGGATTTCTGGGATGTCCGTGTCCTCATCCTCGGCTTTCTTACACTCTTGCAGAGTTCTTTGCTGTGATGGGTACACATGGAAACACCAATAATGTGTGTAAATTTAAATTAATTTTCTGCCACCATCTTATAGATTCACATGCAGAAATGTAATAAATCTGTCGGTACCTGTACTTTGAGGTTATGAGGAGCCGACACTGTTCACTGGTGTCGTCCAGCTCTGTGCCCATCCTGAACGTCACTCCCTGGAAGTCTGGGTCTTGGATATCAACACTCCGGCTGGGATGAGGTTGTTTTCTTGGAGTCTTGGTTCTCCACTGCTGGGAAGACCGAGGAGCTATTTCCTCTCTTTGCACTGGTCTGAGTTCTGGTTTCAACGTTGCAGAAGGCACATTATAGCTTGAAGTCTTCAGTTGTTCAAATGGGGTTGACTTTTCCTCTAGAGAATCATATTTACGTTCTGTTTTAGATCCTGTGATTTTGTTATTATTTTTTAGGAGTGAGTGACACCTCTCTGTAGTGCTAAAGAAGAGAGATGCTGCTTGTGAAGAAGGCAGGAGGATGCTTGGAGGTGGCGGCTGGATGTTACATGGGGGCTCTGTAGTCAAAGCAATGTTTGCATTATAGTCTAGTGTTAGTGCAGACTTTGACAGAGCTACACTTGTATCTTCATTTAAATTAGAATTCAGCTGGGTGTTAAGGGATGAACTGGGGATACTGGCTTGTGAAAAGGCATTTGCAGAGAAGGGTACATTAAAAAAACCCCGCTCAGTAGAGAAAAACTCATACTCCTGGTTCCACTCCAACTGTCTTTTAACATTGACCCTAACCTCCCTTTTGTCCCTGTGTTGAGGTTGAGAAGATGCTGTGGCATTTTCCTCCACCAGCTCTGATATAACAGTGTCTGTTGTTTCAGCTTTCTGTGGTTTAATACTACAACCCACCTTGATGTCTTTCACACAGCACTGTGGTTTATAATTACAAGCTTCTCTGCCGTTATGCCCTCTCACATCTTCCACATGACTGACAGAGGCTGTGATTTCTTGTCTCCTATAGTTAAGAAGAGATGGCCTTAAAGTGTATTCCACATTTAAACTCTCAATTCTAACTACCTGTTCTGTAACATCTGCTGCGGCAGTCGCCGTCTTGGCTACCTGATGGCCTAATTTTGTGGTAGATGATACTGAACTTTGGTCCGACTCCTCTACATGTCTTCGATCCAGGAGCTTCTCACACTGCAGGTTGATCAGACTCAGCACTTTCCAAGGGCTGTTACGTTCACAGCGTGGCTCCATCAAAGTTCTTATCTTGCTGCTGCGACTTTCCTCCTTCACTCTGTTCATCTGATTATAATTCAACATACCAGACAAACTATGCTGGCAGGAACTGTCAAAGGTTTGAAATAAACATGCATCGTCTTCCTCCTTTTTAGTGTTAAAACGATCCTGCCGAGATGTTTCATCGCGCCACTCGGAGGGTGAATCTGTTTCCAAGAAACTGCTGTGGACAGGAGACGCTAGCCTGGAAACTTCTTGGAACAGGTAGAAGAGTGCAGAGTGGGACCCATCTTTTTCCACTGTGCTCTGGTTTCCCTGGACGAAGGTAGCTTGTGTCCTTGGTCCTGTGCTCATGTTGATGCAGTGTCTGCATCATAAATAAACACAAACACTGGCCCAACACAGAATATGACATTGTGAGCTGTATTAATATCAGTGGATTCTCTCATTTTGAGCTACATGGGCTACTGGTGTATGGAAATGCCACTGGTGTTTAACGTGTTTGCTGTATGAACATCGGTTTCAGTAGTGATATCAGGGCTTTTGACAACTTGAAAGTAAGAGTTTGTGACGCTTTTCTTAAAATGTTTTGCTCTTGTAACACATTGCCCGCACTGTTATAGCCTGTATTAAGCTAACGAGGGGAGGGAATGTAGTTTATTTCCTGTTATTTTTATTTTCTTTTTGTCATCTAAAATCTTAACACGGCCCGAGCTGTCACTTTACACGAACATGGACCTGACATGGAGGCGACTGTTTCAGGACGAGAGTCTCCTTTGAGTCCGATGTGAACTGTTTAACTCACCGGAACGAATGTAACAGAACCCGGAGCGCGCTGCGCTGCGCGGTGCGGTGCGGGGCGGTCCGGTCCGGCGCGGTACGGTGCGGTGCGGTGCCGTGCGGTGCGGTGCGGTTTAAATGCGTCGCCGAACCCAAATGTAGCCCCGGACGTTCTAGAACGTCGGAGGTTTCCGCGGTCGTCTTGGATCTCGGCGTCGCGAGCGCAGGGACGGGACCAGTAACGCGGCCTCGGTCGGTTCTGAGACAAACATTTGAAAACTGAGTGTTAATATAAAAACAATCTCGCTTGGGTGACATTTACCGCAACTGTCTATAAATCCAACTTAACTGTCTTATATTTACATCAACTGACTGCGACTTTCCTCGGGTCTAAATGCTTTGGACCACGAAACGATGGTCGGTCCGATAATATGCAAGCGGGGCACGTTTTTAGCGACTGGTTTGTTTTGATGTACTAAGCCCATGGGCGCAGTCATTCAGATTCATTAACTGTGATCCCACTACACTCGCCCACTAGATGGGCCCTGGATTCACATTCACGCATCAAGCTCTGCGATCCTCATCCTCATCAGTTTTGCGTTTTGACCTGTCAAGGCCTCTACGGCTAATCGCGTCTTTATCGACCAGGCCCGGGGAGGAGCGGATCAACTCACCGTGGATCTTGGTATCGATCATCAGGTTATAGGTGAAGTGCGCCAACTCCGGGACCTCGACCCGTCGGGGCAGGTTTCGATGACTTGCTGGTGTTTTGGACCAGGAGGAGCTGCGCGGGTGTTTTTGGTTTGCTAGATTACACCTGCCAGGGCATATAAACGTTGCCCGCGCCAAGCTCCTGTTTGGCTGAAGCAAAACGCTTCTCGCAGCAACAAATGTCCCTTTTTCTTTTTTTCAAAAGATATTTTCTGGGTAAAGGTGGAGACCTGCGCCAACAATGGTCGCCTGCTTCTACAGCAATGAGCTGGCATTGGTTATTTAAGTCTGGATAAATCAATGGAAACTTCATTTTTGAAGTTTTTTGGGTCCTTGTAGTAAGTGTTTTAGGGTTGCTGAGAAATTAAGGCGGTGCACAAAAATGCTTTTTGAAAGTGTTTTTATTGCACAATTAAATATTTGTCATCTCTAAGACATGATATACACCATTCACTTGCATTTGTGCGTAAGTTTGACAAGTACAGTAGACTGAACTAAAGGGTAGATTTGGTAAACTCCTATGGTAACTGAAGCTCATCAGTTTAGTAACAGACCAGTCTCCTCCTCCATCCTGATCTGGATCCAAGCACACCTGGACCAGATCAGCTAATCAAGCCATAATTACTGGCACCTTGCAGGCAGTGTTTTAAAATGAATTTTCATCTGATATTTTTTAACTGTTTCTAGTGAATAAAATGCAAGTTTCAACAGTCTGGATTCTGACTTGTTAGGAGCCCACACCACAAGGTTTGGGCAACTCTTTCTCTCAGAAACACTTGATTATAATATATGGCTTATTCTTCTGTATCTGGCTTTAATAACAAGCTGAAGAAAACTCTACTGGGGTTTATGAATTTGGTTAACTATGGTCCGTGCAAACTTAATGATGAGTAATTAAAACACCTACAAATGATTTCAGTACATGAAAATGATAGTTAATGCTATGCATACAATATCTGACAAGTGAATCGGTGAAAATGATGGACTGGCCAAAATGACTAAGAACATCTTGTGATACTTGTGCGTATATGAGCTGTAACGAGGAATGTTCCATTCAAAGGCGCAAAGATGGACTTTGTTAAATTGTTCTGCAATGTATGAAACAATCAAGAAATGTCTCTTCAATCCTCTGACATTTTACCGAGAACTGTTTGTGAGATTGAATGTTGTCTTAATTGTGGCATGAGCACGGTCCACATAAATAAATACGGTATCATTTAAACCATCACAGTTTTGTTTTGGCTTTTTTTTTTTTTTTTTGGAAGTAACCATTAAATTCCACTTTCAGCAAGACTTTCTGACTACGTGTAATCTCATCTGCAGGCCTGTCAGGTCATTGGTTAACTCTGGAATTTGTCAGTCAGCAAGACGTCTTGGGAGATGCTACGGACTTTACTGTCCCAGCCCTGCATCTCTTTGTGGTTGCCCCCTCACTCAACCAACACACATGGTGTCTAGCACTTTGTAACATCCTCTTATTTTTTCTTTTATCATTTGTGTCTCTTCTCAATGAGGTTTAGGAACATGGCCATCCACATAGAAGTTTCTGGTGACTTTGGGCAAGGTCAGCTCGATCCCATCTAGCTCGGGAGTAAGAATGATCTGGCATCCGAGCCGGGAGTTCTCTTGAAGCATGGGTGCCATGTCCAGCATGTCATCCTCCCTAACAACCAACAAATCTGTCAATATTCACAGCTTTCATCTCATCATACACATCTGTGAAATTCAAATGTCTCGGTTAAAAAAGATGTCATCAGGGCTAGACATACCGCTCTAGAGGTTCTGGCAGTTTGTCAAAGTGGTCAGCGCTCACATAGACATGACATGTTGAGCAGGCCAACGATGCCTCACAGGCTCCTAAATAAAACAAGAGCACATAATTGATGTTAATTATCTTAAAACCAAGCTTCAATTAAATATTTAAGAGAGAGCTTTAACTCTGAACTCTACCTTCCAGGTCAATCCCATGCTTGTGAGCCAGATACAGGACATTATCTCCCACTTTGGCCTTAACTGGGATCCTCTGGCCAGATCGATCTATATACACAACATTCACCCTAAACAGCACAGGAGAGAGCCCCTTAAAAATGTTATAAAAAAAAAAAAAAAGTCTGGTGCCTTTAACCCAAACAAATCATGATCAACACAATAAAGCACTATAAATACAATCTGGCTTTATTAACAATAATATATTAATATATTTTACTTTATTTGGTAATGTTATGGAATAGTTTAACTTTCCTTCCCTTAAGATCAAATGCCTTCACTGACTTGAACTTCGCATTGTCATTGTTTAAGAGTAGTCATTGTAGTGGGACAGTTCTGATTAAAACCTAAAACCACGATGTGTACACTGATTAATACTAAACCGCTTCGCCATAAAATAAAAAGCTCCGAGTAAACTTACACATCCTCTGGTTCCTCTGCATTGGAGCTCCCCTCCTCACCGTGGTAAAGACCTATGGAAAAGAACCAGGGGCGTCAGTACAGTGATGTAGCGAGACCCGCTCCTCCTGCCCGCTGAGGATAAAGGGGGATGTCTGACTTGTTGCACAAAGTTTCACAAACACCATCTGGGAAAGCTAAAGTGAAGTTGCACAAGTGTTATTCAAACGACTTTCGACTTTTGATTACTGCCGGACTCCCTCGATCACCGAGAGCAAAACCTTACCGGCACCCGTAACCTAAACTCCGGTAAGATTAAAAAAATAGTTAACTTATTATCGCTTATTGAGACTTGTGCGAAATAATAGTGTCGAATGTATGACCAGCCTCCGATTAAGGCTAAAAGTGTTAGCAAGCTGCACCTCTCACCGATACTCGTCTGCAAATGTCGATTTATCGTCCGGAAGCGATCGAAAGAAACCCTCCTCTGTAGACTGGCCGCGCTGTTGGCACAGCTCTTTAACTTGTACAGGGGACACGTACTACAGTCCGGTATAGCCCGAGAAAGTCTCAAAGTCAGCCCCATGCCCGACCGGACTGCAGCTGCGGCCGCCATGATTCTGTTTTTGTCACGTGGTCCAAAGCGGCCAACGGGGGAAAAGCGCTGGCGGCGTGACGACCCCCCCTGACGCAATACGCCGCCCTCCCGGCAGGGGGCGCTGTTGTCTCACACGCCGCACGGGGAGCAAGCGCGCAAACGTCGCGTCGGCATCGTTTAGCGCTTTTTACCACGATGTCGAGCTATTAACTTACAAATGAACGTCCCGCATCGGCCACAAAAAAAGGACTCCCCCTCTGAAACGTAGCGCTGAGGACGTTTGAGGCAGCATAAAATGGAAACGTTCAAGTAAAAATACCTCGAAATTGTACCCTCTTGTACTTAAACACGCCACTCGAGTAAATGTACCCGGTTGCCACAGATATCGCATCAGTCATTTAATTACAGCCGTTTTATAATCCCTCCATTCCAGAGGCTCAAAAACAGACGGACAGACCAACAGAAATTGAAGTATTATTTTTAATATTTGGATGAAAATCCTTTGCAGCCAATGACTGAAGGTATGTGTCTGGAACCCATGGACATCACCATATGCTGAGTTTCTCCCCTCGAGATAACAGGCCTTTACTGCAGGAGCCTTCAGATGCTGCATGTTTCTGCCCTCGGTTTTTTCTCCACTGAGTGAAAATTCTGCTCAGTGGGGTTCAGGTCAGGTGACTGATCTGGGCAGTGAAGAATTTTCTATTTCTTTGCCTTGAAAACCTCTTGGGCTGCTATCACAGGTAGTTTTGGGTCATTATCCATCTTTTATGTGAAGCACCATCCCATTATTTTGCAGCATTTGGCTGAATCTGGGCAGACGTTATAGTCCTATACACTTCAGAATTCAGCAGTCACATTGTCAATAAACAACAGGGATCCAGTTCCATTGGCAACAATACATGCCGATGCCATAACACTGTCTCCACCATGTGTGACAGATGATGTGGTGGCTTTGGATCATGAGCCGTTACTTTCTTTCTCTCGTTCTTCTCTTGCACCGAATCTTGTTCCAGAACAGTACAGGTTTTTTAGATGTTTTCTGGCAAAGTCTAATCCAGCCTTTCTGTTCTTAAGTGTTACCAGTTGTTTGCATCTTGTGGTAAACCCTCTGTAATTACATTTATGAAGGCGTCTCTTGATTGTAGACAAGGAAATGTCTACCTCCTCGAGAGTGTTTTGGAATCATAGCAGTTTTATGAAATTTGTGTCACTGTCCAAATACTTATATACCTGACTGTATGGTAATTGCAATTGGCTCCACTATGATTAACTACAAGTTCAAAATGCTGTTTTAATTTTAATGTATCATCAACAACAACAACAATAAATATAAGAAGAAGAAGAAAACAATTTAAAAAGGGCCATTCAGCCTAATGAGTACTTTGAATTTTTGATACCTAATTTGGTCAGTAATACTGATGGACTACAACTTAAGTAGAATTTAGACTGAAGTAAAAGATTTGTATATTTATTTCTACACATCAGCATGGTCTGTTACCAGCTATGACTAGGACTGGACTATACTTATTTCTCCTTTCTTCTCATTTTCTCATATTTCTAAAGATGGTTCCACTGATGATAAGTGATGATTACGACAGTAACATAAGATCGGCCATTTATTTGCTTAATTTTGGGTATTTATTGTGTTTGTCTTTTATTTATTTCTGCTTTTCTATTCCAGTTGGCCACTGTAACGAAAGCAAACTGCCCCTTTTGAGTATTAAGTAGCCTATATAATACTCGTCTATATTTTTCTCACTTTGCATACTCAGATTAGCTCCATCTCAAATTGCATCACTAACTATAGTCCAATACGATATAATAATGTATGATAATCTACCTATAGCTATATAAATTGTATAAGAATGCTCTTAATTGCATAAGCATACTATATTTGTTGCTACTGTATTTTGTTGCAGTTGCAGTTCTGACCTAATAAAGTTATTTTTCCAGTAAGGAAGTTGGTCTTCCCTTAGTTCAAAGAAATCAAAATAAAATATTTACTATTTCCCAAAAAGTCCCATAGAGTGTTAACCTCCATGCTCAATAGTATCACGCAACAGTAAATACATGTTCTGCCCTATTTATGTGCGCTGTGGAGAAAGACAAACCTAGATGAAGAACATGATACAGGCTGACAGTGGAATAGTTTTATGAATTCTGTGTGTGTGAAATCAGAAGCAATGTTTTGACTGGAGATCTGTCTCTTTCTTTCCTCTCTGAGAGAGAGAAAGAGAGAGAGAGAGAGAGAGAGAGAGAGAGTTAAGAAAAAGAGAGAAAATATACATCACTACCTTTGGCATCCACTTGGATTGAAAGGAAGTTATCCTAAAAAGAGCTGAGTTACAAAATATATAATCCCTTTATAAAGTTGTAAAACTCCCACATGGGAGCATTGTGTTGATATTGGAGATGTGATTTATAGGCTTGAGTTGACGTGATGAGCTTATCCATTGGGATGACACTAAATTTTTTTTTTTTTTTTTTTTTTTTTATCTTCCCTTCAGTGTTTTATAATTATCTGTGCTTTCAGGGAATATAAACTCCTAAAACTGGTCTCAAAATGTATAGCAGTCCCCATCTGGATCTGCAGAGGCTCCTGCCATATGGATGACCATAAAAAGTAAATGGGGCACTCTCAGGTCTACAATTTTATTTAATAGCAAGTGCTGGGTTTTAACTCACTAGCATATAGATTATTGTAATTTATATACTGTAAATCCACATAATGAAACACAATTACACTTTCAAGTATTTTCTCTCTCAGACACACACACACCTGCATTAGTGTCAAGGGACACTTTACTTAGTATATCATTGGGCACTCTTGTCCTCTGGTCCTGCAGGTGTGTATGTGAGTGTGTGTGTGTGTGTCTGTGTGTTTATGAAGAGGTGTGGTGGGTAGAGGTTGTTACACGCTTGACTTGGATATAAAGTGGCCCCCAGCAGTTCCTTCAGATTGCATTCCCCTCATTCCCTGATGAATATGCGGTACAATAACTCATACATCCCCAGACACACACACACACACACACACACACACACACACACACACACACACATCCTTATTTCATTAAGCCTTTCACACTGAAATACCTCAGCAAGACACTATTCAAGACAGACATGCACGTGAAACATACAGAGACCGAAAGCTCTCTTCAAGCACAGTCATCATCCAGAGCCCGGCAGCAACAACTTGTGTGGACATTTTAGCAATAATATAGTGATCTGATTGGTCTCTCCAGAGTATACCGAGTGTATGTGAACAGCTTATGTTTCCAAGGCCGGATAAAGTATGACAAAAACAGAACATTTACAAGCAGTCCTTTGGGTGCTGTTCAGTCACTCCCATCAGTGCCCCATTAATGTTTTTTATGCTGTAATCTTTTGCCACCTTGCAACTCACTGAGGATATAGAGTGAGTATTCCTGTGACCTAAAGATTTAACATTTTTAAGTCACCATTTGCAACCTGAAAAAAAGGACTCCTTTACCTTCTTTAAAAAGGTAAGTCTGGCATAATCTGTACTTTTATATGATCCCCTACTTGTTGTCAACAAAACCCCACTAAATAGTAATGTCTGTGTAGCCAATACCTGAATTACCTAATTCTTCTGTGCACCCATAGATGTCTGAAAACTATTAAAAATAAACCAGTGAGCCGCACTGTTACAAATATCGGCACTGTAATTTATTTTGACTCATTCCCACACACGCTGTCCTGCTACAATAACTACTCACTAGAGCACCTAGAGTTTATTAATCCTCAGATGGAAATAGTTTGCAGAAAATTCTGTGTTCTTTCCTGTTTGATTATTTTTCGTGAAAACACACAAGAGTCCAGCTGGTTTAGGAAATTCTTAAAAAATGAACTATGTATTTGGGACCTGTCTTAAAATTTTAACATCTTCAATAGAAGCCAAAGGGCTTGTGGCTGAGGGCCACAGACTTAGAATGGAAGTCAGAAAGTACTGAGAGAAAACACATTAATGGTGTTGATCTTTTTCATCTGATTTAATGACAGTAAGAAAAATCCTTTTATAATCCCAGCCTCCCTTTTTTTAATCTGACCACCGCCTTGTTGTTTAAAAGGGTTTAAAGGCCAAGAGGTTTGTGTAATTTGTAGAAAATGATGAATAATAATAAAGTCAAAACACAAAAGTGTCCAAAGGCATAATGCAAGGTTTTTTCCAAGTTTGTTGGAGTGTGTCAGCGTGATTACAAATTTGCATGCTTACTCACTGTCTGCATGTACATGTTGCTTCCCACATTTAATTTTGCTTCAGACTTTACTGTAAGTACATCATTAGTTATGATGGTCGACAGTAAATTAGACCACTGAGCTGAATGACAGCAGCTGTTTCTTCTGGTTTCCCTTGTTTTACTGCTCTCCTTTGGGACAGTCTGCTCAGAGTTAGATGGATGTCAGATGGTAGTTTGTAAAGGAGTGCAGACTTTGGATATATCAGGAATCAACATTGCCCTTAAACCAACCAGCTTTGAAAGATGCAGCCAATTGCAAGCAAAAATTTATAGCCCCAAACTAAATTAAGATATTTCCTTTTGCCCGGGTGTTCAGCAAATGAAACAGCAGACTTAAAGTGTTATCGCAGTATTTAGCAACTTTACAGCTAACATCCTGCTGAGCAAATCTGCAGGGGTATCTTTTGACAAGACATGTCAGAACCAATAATTCCAGTTACTGTAACCTTATCATATCTTCTTATCGTGTGTGTGTGTGTGTGTGCGCGAGCACATGCACATGTGCATGTGTGTGCGTGTGTGTGTGTCTGTGTTTATGAAGAGGTAGAAGAAGTAGTTGTGTCCATGAGCAGCATTATGCAAGCTATGTCACGACTCCCTTTTCTCAGATGACTCACAGCCACTTCTTAAGAATAACCAATTAAAAACAGGTAAACTAAAAAAGAAAAAAGAGTTCCCTATGCCCTTTCATGCTTCATCTGTGTGGGAATGCTTGTTTCTCAGCCAGACAAAAGGGAAACTTGCCACCAGTGTAAGTAAACACAGCCATAGCCTTGGAGCTGGCAATATTACAGGGAAAACAACCTCTTACTCAAACTCCTGTGATGTTTAAACGTCTGGGACACTTTCTCTATAGTGAGTCACACATTTAAAGGTAGGAACATTTTTAGGAGTCTCCCCGGGGCCTAGGTTGGTGTTGAGTTGTTTGTAATTAATGACCTTTTTCACACACAATACTAAAAACTGCACAGTGGGCAGCAGTGAGATGTTTGTTTTAGCTTGAGGTCTGAATGTGGTTCAGTGGTTTCTGTCTGTGGTCTCAGCAACTGCCGTCTGGACTGTGATAGACAGCATTGACCGCTGCCTGTTGACCTCTGACACCAGATAAAGAAAGGCTGCACAGAGGGGTCAAAGACTTGGGAGGTCATTGTGGTGCAACGAATCATGTCAACAAATCCAAACACACCAAGGAAGTCATGGTTCAACTCCAATTACGGTTTTGTTGCTTATTTTGGTAAAGAGTTTCTGGAATGTGGATAAGAGTTACACTTAAAATGCCCATTTTAAGAGGGCTATACAGTATGCTGATAAAATTTCCTAACATTTAAAAAATAATAAGTCTGGCTCTAGTCTATGTTTTTATTTCTCAACAAATCCCATTGATACACTGAAACCAATAAAGCTTTAATTAGTCTTTCCGACTTCCCTAGCCTGTCTGTTGAGCCCATTTCTTCCAGTTAAAGATGTAAATTCTAAAAATAGGTCAACAATATGTAATTGCATTTTTTTAAAAGGTTAAAAAAATGTCATAAACTTCTGGAAACTATTTTTTTTAAGCAAACACTGCAAAGTAAATAATCCATTTGTTAGGGATTTTCATGGTGGATTAATATACTTTGATGCTCAAGCACAGGCCTAACAGATCTTGTGTTGACGTTGTCTTGCCAACTTAATTTTAAGCTAAAAGAAATGGCTGGTGTTATTACCTAGTTTTCATATTGTTAAGAAATCCCATTAAAGACAAAAAACAACAAGGAATTTTTAAAATCTCTCAAGATTCTTTAACTTCCCTGCTCTACCTGTGCAATTCCACCTGGAGTCCATTCTTTCTTTGTGAAGATGGAAGACAAGTGGGATCTATGGCACAGAGGAATAAGCTCTATCAGGCTTTGGATGACCATAAGACAATTATAGTATTATTGTGAGCCAGCCGTGTCATAGCAGCAGAATGACAGACAGGGTCCTTGGGGAAGGAGAGCAGTACCAGAACCCTCTCTGTGTTGACAGCAGTAAGGAAAGGTCATTTCTGATGGAACAAAAAAAAAATGTTTGTTTATGTCTGTGTATTACACAGAGAATGTGAGAAAGCACAAAGAGCATGAGAAAGCATTACATTACATTACATTACATTACATTTACATTACATTATATAACTCAGCTTGTTCATGTGTATGCATGAGTGTGTAGATGCATGTACAGTAATGTGCAAAATTTTCAGGCTCTATAATTGAATTGAGGATAACTTAAAAAAAATAATACCGTGAATAGTTTTCATTTATCAAGTAACTCATACAAAGTGCAGTATCTGGTGTGACCTCGCTTTGCCTTTAAACAGCATCAGTTCACACCTCTGCACAGTTTTTCAAGCTACCTGGCATGCATGTTGTTTCAAGAATCTTGGAGAACTTGCCGCAGTTCCTCTGTGGATTCGGGTTGTCTCAAGTTCTTTATCTTTTCATATAACCCCAGATTGACTCCATGATGTTGCGATCGGCCATTTGTTGCAGGACTCTTTGTCCTTCTTGTTGCTGAAGATAGCTCTATATGACTCTGGCTATACGTTTGGGGTCTCTGACATGCTGCAGAATGAATTTGAGACCGATCAGATGCTCCCCGATGGTATTGCATGAGGTATAAAAATCTAAGCATCTGAACTTAAAATTTTTGCACAGTACTCTATATGTGTCTGCAAGCACTTTAGTGTAAATGAAACTGAGAGGCTACTTGCCTACGTGTGTGTGTGTGTTTGCCTAACTGTCTGTCTCTGTCTGTCTGTCTGTGGAGTTCTGTGTATTGTGGAATTATGGCTGCAACAGTGGCTATAATTGACCATCCATGATCCAGAACTAGCCACTGTGAAACATTTAGTCTAAAACCAAGTACAATGTCTCACTGGGGATTGGGGGGTGTTAACTCTGTGACTAACTCCACTGTTTCACTCCACATGATCCAAGTACAAACTTTCATTGCAACAGTAAATTTTCTTCCATTCAACCATTTATTTGAAAATAACTGAATAGCCTTTGGAAAACAGCATGTTCTTGGTAACAATTGTTTGCTTTTACTTTTAGGGGTAATTTTCATTCAATTAAAAAGAAAATAAAAGAATGGGTGCATGCCATGCCAGGATGTGCGAGCACACAGCCCCCCTCTTTCTCACTTAATAGCGGATCAAGCTGAGCACTTACAATTCCTTAACTATCCATAACTTAAGCCAACATGAACAGAATCTGGTTTTTGTTTGTCTACTTGGCTAAAGCAAACATCAGGGCCTTACAAAGTCTTGCATCTGTCTGGTTTTGTGGGTCCATTTGGATTTGTTTTTCTCTTCCTGTTGAGTTTGCATCTTTACACTCAAATCATATTCTATAATAGTTTCTTTCCCCTCCATGGTACAGCTGCATTTCTCTGCCTTAGGCTCCAAAAAAAAAAAAAATCAGTGAAAAAAATGATGCTCACTCTTTACTTTTGAATTTTCCACTGTGCCTGCCTTCTTTTCATGTGTGTGCTCTTCTGCATGTGCCGTATGCATAGATGGCATCAGGATGTACGCAGTCCTGATGGTCGATGATTATTTTAATGTGTTAGCTTGATTTGAAGTCTTATCTTCTTCTTTGTGCCACAACAACTTTCACAGAAAGCGTCAATCTGGTATCAGAGACACATCAAGAGTCAGTACATAATTTCTGCTTGTCCTGATATACTTCACCTCTGTCTCTCTCCTCCAACCTGCACGTTCTCCCTATCCATTACCAAACACCCATCCCTCATTCGCTTCGTGACCAAAACAAAACACAAGCACTTGGGGTTTTTTTCTTTTTTTCATGAATCAGACAGTCATGTCTGCAGAATAGTCAGTCTAAACAATGTTATCAGTGCTGCTTGCAGACTGAAACAGCCCAAGACAGCATGGGACAGGAAATCTATTTTGTGTGCGGCTAAAATATTATTTTACTACTGCATACCAGGCAAGAACCAGAGAATGCACATAAAACTGTACATACTCAGATTTCCACGCATTTATTATTTTTTTCCTTGAATGGCAAGTCCTCCAGAACACTTTTAAAATCCACTGTTAAATGTTGAGGGGGGAAAAAAACAACATACAGTCTAGTCCTGTTCCGAACCATTAGTTTAATATCAATTATAGTGATGCATAGTAAATGGTTTGTTTTGTTATGTGAAGGATATGATGAATTATGTGGTTCCAAAAGTGATATGTTTTTCTTTGCATGTGTGTGGTTTGAGTGTGTATTGCATATGTTGGTGTTGTCATCCCCTGCCTGGGTGCTGTTACTGTCTGAAGCTCGTACTTTATCATTGAACAGCAGATATGATAAGAGACAACTCAGGACGTGACGTCAGGCAGTCTGGGATGTGTCTTTGTCCAAAATACACACATGACTGTTCACACTAGTACACACACACATGCAGTTCCCACATAAGCAATTTACAGTCTAAATGTGATCCTGTAACAACTAATACACACACATGCACACATTTTGACAGATTTGTTGGAGTCCTTGCTCTCAGGATATACATCTTTAATACACAAGCACTTTTAATTTAAACTACTTATACTGAAGAAATAGTGCAATTGAAAATTGATGACAGCTTTCTGTGGATTATCAAGAATAAAGGGCTATTGAGTCTGCAAAGATTTGTTGTTGTTAAATTGTAATAAATAAATAAATCCATTGTATTGGGAAGAGGTAGGAATAGACAGAGGAAGATTATTTAAAATCTGGACAAATTAATTCTAAAATATAACCATAATATACCATAGGAAATCCATGTTCATGATAATTCCATGTATGCCACTTGGCATCTATTTCACCTGTATGATGTATGCAGTTTATTTTTGGTTCTGAACTGTTTTTTCCTTTCCGCATTTCTAAATTATCTAAATGTGATAAAATTATCCATTTCATTTTATTTGCTGCACTAAAAAGTACAGAAAACTCAACAGACTAAGACAATAAAAGCTTCGCCTGCATTTCAGCAATCACAGCATGAATGAAATCATATGAAGTCGTGCGTACACACAATTCTTTGGTGAATTTGTGTTTCGGTCTGGACAGAACTTGAACAAGCTGTAGAGGACTTTCTCTCCTGAGATTTAATCTAGGTCTTTCTCTGATGTTGGTGTTTTTACTGAAAGCTCTGCTATGGTTGAAGACATGTGAGAAGATTAGTCTCTCCAAGCTGGAAGAAAGCTGTGATGATTTGAGATTTAAGCAACGCTTAAGCAAACTTAAACAAAGCCTTCATTCTTTATACATCCCAGGGGTTTGTGTGGCAGGCTGGAGAAGGATTATGACACGACAGATTTATAGGGAGATGAATCGGAGAGTGTGCAAGAGAAGAATATAAAAGGCCCAACTGGGTCGGAACAAACTCAAGAATGTCATCTAGTTCACACTGGCACCTAATACTCATTATAATGGTCTTTCAGACCAAACATTTGCAGTGAAAAAGATATTCCATTACATGAGGTATAATCTAAAAAACAGCCAACGCTTTCATTTGAGATGATAATTCATGAAGTGAATGAATGTTACACAGAATATCCAATTGGTATGAATATGCTCATTGTGCAGAAATGCACAATTTTCATTATGGAAATGAAGATACACACACAAGCACACACTGACATACACGCACGCATCTGCCTTCCACTAGCTTTTACATCTCTTTTGCTCGTCGCACCATCAATATGACAAAATTCCTTTAACTGATTCCTTCACTTTATCTCCTACCAGCGGCCACATTGCACCCCTTCCTCTGCATGTCCCCACACACAAACACACACTTTTACACAAGGGCAGGGAGGTGATGATAAAGGCTTGGCAGGTGTCAGTTGAACGGTCTGGTGTGGTTGTTCCTGTTAAAGGGGCAGCTGTGAACTGCATCCCCTCAGCCAGGATGGTGTAGCTGGGCACCGCAGCAACTCCCGTCATTGCACTTTGTGAGTTATTACCCTGGGGTTTCCTGTTGACATGGTCACAGTCACACTTGCTGTCAGATATGTGATGTATACATACACTTTAAACGCACGCAACCAGGAGGGTTTTCGAGTCACATGCGGTGCTTAATCACCTGTTTATCTCCTTCGAGTGAAGTGGATCCACACAGACATACAGTATATCTGTCTTTAGGGTCTCCTCATAAACGAGTGGAACCAAAACCAGACACTTAAGGGGTTGATATGGTGTGAACAGGTGTTTCAGACACTACTGTTTTTGTCTGCTACTGTAACATCAAGACAGCGCACAGCGCAGCTTTAGTCATACACATTCCAAGACATGAACACTCACATGGCACACATCCAAACAAGTAGTCAGACTCAGACAGACAGAGAAATGAGTATACAAACCACACATACATACATGGGGTCTTTTAATTATCCTGAATGCACTTACCTCATTCTATCTCCAAAGTCTATATGAAAGAATGTGGTCACATTGCTTCAGAAAGACTAGAATAAATCAGTACAAACATGCAAACAAGCAAGTGATTAGTCACGTCGAGTCATTTCGATTTATTTATAGATCACATTTATGAGAAAAATCAATGCCGACAGACGTACTTACAAAGAAGTAAAAAGGGCAATCAGACAATTAAAATGAAAATTAGGAGACGAGTAAGTAAATAGATAACTTTAAATGCAATGTTGTAAACACAGACAAAGGGGAAAAAAAATTGAAAAGACAGTGTAATGACTATATCTTTACTGGAAGTTTAGCCACAGAGATTGTCTGCCAAATCTTTGTTTGCACAGTCATTTGACAAAAATCCATTTAGTGGTGTGGTTTTTAATTAAAGTTGCTGCATAGATGGGGATTTCATTTCCCATAGCCTGGGCTGTGTACAGTAGATCTAAGAGGAATGGCGTTGCTAAGCACTCCACTGACACAGAAGATACACAATTTAGACAATTCTAATAGTGACCCACCCCCATGTGGAATTTCCCTGCATGGAAAGAATTCATTTGAAGTGACTCTTTCACTTTCTTTAAGGCATTTCCTCACCAAACATACCAAGATTTATGTAGTAAATACAGCTATACCAGCCATTGTGCTAGAGCTGCAATAACTAGTCGATTAGAAAATGAATTGATAATCAAATAATCATTTTTGTCATTTTTTTAAGCAGAAATGCCTACATGCTGGTTCCAGCTTTTCAAATGTGAGGATTCGACACTTTTCCGCATCACATATGATACTGTAGTAAACTGAATAGGTTTGCATTTTAGACACATTGTCAGATGAGAAATGAGAAAATAAGGTTCAGATTAATCCATAAGTTTAATCAGTTAGAAAATAAACAGTATTTGCTGTCCCACAGTGCATGTAATGTTAATCAGCTATACAGTACATATGACATACTGTTGTAGCATCCCTGCATAGCCATAGCAAATGCATTTTACACAGAAACCATGCTTCTATCTTTATAACCTTATCATCAAATGCATGCCTCTCTTTTCCTCAACAACTACAATGGAAATATGTACTTGGCAGTTTTGTGCATCTTATTTATTGATCCAGTTATATTTTAGACTTATTTGACAACCTTGTACTACATTCTGTCCCTTTGGTGCTCCATTTAGGGGTGGACTTCAGTTTCGGTGTAAATCTGATTTTCTTTCACACAGACAGACCACAGATTGCTGCCAGCTGTGTTTGAAGGAAGGACACTTGGTCCAGTGGAAAGGCGTATTGGATTATTTTTCCTGATTGCTGGCACTTTGCCACCTTAACCCTCCCCGTGACCTTTCCTGTGTTGCAAATGCAAAGTGTCATTGGCACACAGAGGTGGTGAGCTGTCAGTCAAACTCATCGAGCGCAGCATGAAGAAACTCTGAGCAGATGTTTTTTGAAATCATAATTTCTCATGAAGCTTTTCACTGATGTAAGTTTTTCCCTGCAAAGAAAATGAATGATTCGTGCCTTGGGTTTGGGTTCCCTCCACCCATGAGTTCAGCTTTGCCATCTGTGTGCAATATGAAGACATGCTTGACGAGGAGCCACAATACCAAGCGTGCAAGCCGGAGCAGCAGGAAGATGAAAAACACGATGTGTCCTTTGAGCAGGTTCACTCTGTGAGTTTGTGAGTTTCAGCTACAGTAAGAAGTACATGTGTGAGTACTAGAGTTGCATTCTCCTGTAAACTCCTCTTAATGACTTACATGAAAACACATAATGTGAGGATATGCCAGTTACACATACTGCACTCCCTTGTGACTCTATAACTCCCACTGTGCCAAAAATTACTCTTGATCTCTTCCTAACTCCCATTTTCATGTGTTTTACTGTTGCTGTGTTGAAAGGCCTTCAGTGGACAGCCTCATCTAAGGAGCAGGACTCACCATAAACAACTTGTGTTCAAACACTGGTATCTCTTTCTTTCCTCTCTCCTCTTTCCCTCCCTTCTTTCCTCTTTTCCTCACATGATAAATTGAGTTTGGCACTTTTCCTATCTCCCCCAGACCCCTCTTTCAGTCTCTATAAAACAGATACAATCTACTATTTCATAAGCCCAAGAAAATCATCCATCCCTTTTATCAACAAAGACCTCCTTCGTTGACATCTACAGGGGGTCCATCTGCCCTCGTACACTCCCACACTGCTCATAAAATGTGTGTGTGTGTGTGTGTGTGTGTGTGTGGGTGTGTGTGTGTGGGTGTGTGTGTGTGGGTGTGTGTTTGTGTGTGCCCTCCACCCTCGATAGCAAGCTTGCTCCTTATCTGTCTCTGCAGATTTCCATTAACTATCTGCTGATCTATCATAAGTTAAGGTCGAAACAAGGATGAATTTTCCGCACCATTTGTGGGGATTTGCTTTCATGACAAATAATTGGAGGGTAAAAAGAAAATGGAGAATTTGAAAAATCATTGTGTGTGTGTGTGTGTGTGTGTGCTATTGTTCTGGAAAGTGCCTAAGTGAATGTTTCTGTATGTTTTCAGTTCAGCGGGTTCTGTCTGTGTGAGGTAAATCACTCTGTTCCTGGGTAGAAAGCCCAGTGGGCCGTACCCACGAACCACACTTCTCCTCTGGCTGGCTCATACTCTTACCAAGGCACAGGCTTGTTGGAGTCCATACATCTTGGCTTCCTGTTTTTTCTCTCATACTAACCTTCCCTCATTGTTTCTCTCTGACATGTGCTTTGGCAATACCTTTTCCTTTAAAGAAAGTGAACGCCCAGTACAGAGAAAGGGAGTGAAGGAAGGAGGCTGAGAGGAAGAAGAAGGGGTGCGTTAAGAAAGAGGAAAATCGAGGGGGGGGGGGGCACTGAGCCTTGATTTCTGTGACGCCTAGCACTCGCCAACCCGAAACCCACAAAGAATGAGACTGGAGGAGAAAGGGAGGAAGGGATGGAGGGAGTAGAGGGGCTTACAAAAAGGACTCTGGATGAAGGCAATCTTTAATAAGGAGAGATCCTTGGGTTTCTGCGGTGGCGAGTAATGGCTCCAGTTGTCTAGGAGGAGGGCTGAACAACACAGTTTGTTTACACAGAGTAATGGTACTCGCTAGCTTTACAGTTTGCATCGTAAGGATGATGACAGCATGGATTGGCTCACTGGTCCCTTTATGTTTTTTTCCTTTGCAGTAGTTAGTAATCCACTATACAAATCCAAAGCAATCTGAACCTCTGGCCGAGCGACAAAATCCACAATCCTAACCCTGTGGAGAAATGGATTTTAAAGGCCTTGCTACACCAGAAAGCGGCAGAGCAAAGTTGTGACCTCGTGACCGTGCTCTCAGGCTGACAAGCTAACTGCGAACACCCAGTTCAGCCCAGTTGAACAATGCAAAAGATTTGTGAGTAAGTTTGCCAATTGGGGAAATTCATCTCAATTTGAAATGAAGAGTTGCCATTTTACACACTAGTGTGAGCGGGCCTTGAAGTTCAGTAGAAGCTAATACGAGGTTTCCGCATTGCAAGTTAGAAATCAAGTGCATATATTTCTTTTGAGAGTATTTTGTCCCTGCAAAAATAAAAACCTACGTGAAACAACCAGTAAGTATTCCTTCCATCCCACTCAGTGAAAAGAAATACAGTCTGGGCAAACACAGAAAGAGAATTAATAACTGTAACTTTATGCCTGCATTATTTGGCAAAGTCTGCTGCTTAAGCCTCATATTAGCTTTGGCAGAACATTCAGCATTTCTTAGATTGGAGGAGTGGAAAGGTATCACAATTACAGATACCAATACTTTTTTTTGACATATATGAAGCATTGGAGTATTTTATTAAGATAGACTCTCGCAAATTCTGAACCTTCTGTATCATTACAAAAAAGGAGTTTAGCACCGGGAGTGTGTCACGAATTACCTCTGTCCCTCTGGCTCTGCTGTTTTCCCATCAACATTGTGACTAGACAACTGGCCTTGTAGACAAAAATTTGAAATACAGGGGCTGATTTTGAAGGTTGGTAATGTTGTGAAAAACAGTAATTCAAGAAGGGTAATTACTGAGGTTTCAAGCAAAGATCTTTTAGTTGGCCAGTGATAAGACTTAGCTGTAAGAAACTTAGCTGACACAATTGCCTCCAGAACAGTAGGTGACTGTGCAGTAAGAATGTAGGGAATGTGACCCTCCTAAACCACCATACACACACACACACACACTACCTCTCTCTCTCTCTCTTTCTGAAGAGTTCATTAGTGGAGGATTTGACATCACCTTAAGACTGTGCAGTCCATTGTCACTTGTCTGTTGACTGCCATGTTATGTGCTTGACATTATTTCCATGTCATCAAAGCAGCACCACACAGATTTGGATTACTTAGAGTGCTGTTCATGTAAACCAAGGATCCTGTGACACCATCACTGTCTCACTCCCCTGTTTAGGTCCAAAGGTCATTAAAGACCAGATCACTCCCCACACATTCTTTGTCTTCAAAATGTGCTTGCTCCTGCAGGGTTAGAGAAGAAAAACTTTAAGGTAGCTGAAGTTGGGAATGAGGCTTTTTTTGTCAGTCCAAGTCTGTTGGACGGTGTCAGCGCAGCACTAAGCCTCCCCGGGCAGCCAAAGTCTTTTGTTTTGCTGTGCTTAGCTGCTAACTTGCAACTAACTCCAGGAATGTTTGCTGTTGTTTTTTTAACTGGCTTTACACATAGTCTGAGAAACATCCACATGTTTATGAAAATGATATTGCTTTGAGAGACAGTGAGATGGAAAGAAGAAGCTCTTCCTTTTTTTTGAGTCCTTGTTTACATGAAACACACAGATGCATTTGGTTCTTCATCAAATTGGACGTGTCTTACTGTGAGCAAGCAGATGTGAACCATATTAGCATCTTTAAGCACATGAGAAAGCTGGGTGACTGCATCATTAAAAGACTCCCAAGACGCCAATTCTTCCAATTATCTACTACTCAAGCTATGATGTGGCAAAAGTCTTCTCTCAATTCAAGATCTGCTTAGAATTTAAGTTTTATAGTTGAGATGACTGCTTAAGGAGCAGTTAGCTCCAAAGATCAGAGCCACATAAACCAATACCACAAAAGAACACAACTAGTGTTAACTAAGCACAGATGAGAAGATGGGCTTGTAAAACCCACATTGCCTGACACAGGAAAAACCTCCATAGTGGTACTCTGCAGAAAAGCAGTCAGGGTCCCAGTGTCGGTTTGGACTTTAAATTGTAATATCCTTATTACTGTGTGTTTCTGAGACATATTCAACATGTATTCGTTAAGTGCTGCTATTTTGACTTCTTTTTCCCTTTCCCTACATGATGGGTATGATAGCATAAATTACAGTAATTGCTTGTTGATTAAATGGGCACCATGGCACCCTGCAAAATTAGTTTGGGGCCAGAAGAAATTTTTTTTTTTTAAAGTTCTGCTGTTTACTATCTTTCAGGTCGCTGTTTCTGCTATTTGTTTCTGAAATATGTTAAAATTCTGCCTTTTAATTTTTATGACAAACAAAAATAAAGAGAAATCATACCTGCCTGGAAGCCACTAGCAGTAATGTGAAGGACACATGTATGTGATTTGTGGTCATAACACAGGGGCTAAACTTGCTAAACCACTTGTATGGTCTTTAAAAGTACCTTTTTTGTCTTTAAGCACTGATTGTTTGACAGTGCTAGTCTCCTACTCTACCACCTGTCCCTTACTTTAAAAAACTGACAAAGTAACTAGTATGAGTGAAGGAATATGAACATTTGTAAAATTCATGTTTTTGCAGTACTCACAAATGGCAACTATTGTATGGTTAAGGTTAAACCACTGGGTTAGGGTTACGGAAACATTATAATTATGGCAAACATTAATTACAGGTCTGTGACCAAACAAGACCTGACCAGACCTGCAAGAAAGTCAGCCATGTTTCACACACATCCAACATTTCCATCCACGCTCCCTTACTTTACCCCATGCTACTTCCTGCTTTGACACTGAATGCTGGCATTTGATGTAATAAGAGTGGCACAGAATCATCCAGTATGGATGTCTTTACTGATACTGGGCTTAGTAATTACATAAAATATATGCATAATTAATAAAACAATGAACCCTTGGGTAGAAACACCTCAGTGAGCTCGCAGTAACTCACTGATTATTGCAGCAAATTACCAGATACCAAACAGTTAACGGATCATGCAAAGCTCAAAAAATGATGACAGTGACTTGAATTCCGGCTTTGATGAGGGTCAGTGTAAAGATATTAAGATGTATATAATAAAAGAGAAATCCCTAAAACTGATTAGAATTTCAGCAGCAGCAATTTGCATCACTTGTAAACAATAAATCGATTATACTGTTTAGACAAGCAAAATGGCATTTAAACTAATATAAAAATGATGAAATAAATGTATAAATATTCCCTGAATATATTTATAATGGCATTTGTTTACGGTATCGCTGAGCTTGAAAAGAGAAAATCCTGAGTCAAGAGAGAAAAATTTGAAAGCTTGAATCTGCATGAACTGCCTAAGGAGAGCAGTGATGATAATAACTTTCCCTTGAGAAGACAGCTGTCTGGTCTGGACAGTTTAACGGTAGTAGATTCTGCAACAGTAATTTACACGTGGGTAATCAGAGTCTAATTTCTCGGCACAAAAAATGAAATTTTTCAAATTTGGCACAAACAAACAGTGATGAAATATACACAGAAAAGATTTTTAAGACAAATAGACAAGACTAACAGAGAAATCATCCATTTGACAATAAAGCCTGTGCAGGAAAAAACTGATTGAGGAGAGTCTTGTACTTAGTTCTCGAACCAGCCAGATCTGTTTACATCCTTACAACACAAACGTGACTTAATCACAGAGTGTTCTGTTCCCCCAGAACCAAAATATAATAACACAATCACGAAGGTGTTATCATTTTGGACAGTTCATAGGGTAAAACTGCTCTTGAGGATTTGGCAAAGAAAAGTTTCCTGATGAAAAGCAGCCAAATAGGATCAGAGCTGGTAAAAATAGAGCTCCTTTTAGGGTATTTAAAATCACCAGGGACCATTTTTATCCATCTCTTGTGACAGAAAACACATCCCCTCATCTCCCCTGTCGTAGCCCATGAGTCTTTTTTCACTGCCATGGAGAACATCTGGAGCCAGTCACTCCACCGCTGGCTCGCGACTGCAGCTCCTAATGGAACATGTGAATGTGTTATGAGATCCGGCTCAAACAGCTGCTATTAGCTCGATTACATATTTGGCTGGAGAGCAGCAACGTGCTAACCCTTCACGCATTCTAGTTTAATTGTGTAAATTGGTGTTAATGTGACTCTTAAGAGCCAAGGCAGAGTGTCACAGAGGAAAACAAGTGGTCACATCTAAAAACAAACAAAAAAAAAATGTGACATCTAGCCCTGAGGCTTGGTTGAAGGGTTCAACAGGAGTGGGTGAGTCGCTAAAGTGGGAATGAGGTAAATGAAAAGAATGAAAACAAGCTCTTGGGAGTCACCATTAACAGCCAAAGGTCAAAGCTGACAGATACTGTTGCCGAACCTTGTTTCATGAGAATATTTTGTTGGGTTTCAGAGCCCATGACTCTGCCTGTCTCTCTGGCTTTGAGCAGCATTACAACTGCACTCACACACAGCAAAACATATGTAAATACACATGATCATAAGTGGGCCAAAGGTATCAGTAAACCTCCTCTCCACGATTTCCTGTAGAAACTTGAAAGCCTACCCAGGGCGAAGTGTATATCCATATAAACCAGTTAAGAGCTACTGGAAAATCACATCTGCTATTAGGGTGTGCTTGAACGAGAACCAAGGCAAATGAGTAGTCCAAATTTGAAAAATATACAAACATGGCCTGGAGATGTAATCTGCTTTGTTCACTTAATCGTTCTTCCATGTCCTGCTTGCATGACATAACATAAGTAATAGTAGTTAGTGAGAGGTAGTAATAGCCAATAAAGTAATGTGCTTCCAACTAGTTTTTAAATATATTTAACATATCTCAGTATTTGAATTGAAAGAGACACATATGATGCTAATATTTGGTGACTATGTTGTTATTAGGTTGTTTTGTTCCTATGTAGCATAGAAACATTAAAACACTCTTCCAGAAAGGGGCATGAAATCGTCAGCTGTCCTGGAGGAGATGCAGTTTGGGCGATAGCCCAGAGGGAGATTTGGTCACCATCTGTGTTCTGTTTCCATTAGACTCATGCAGACATTACCAACCAACAAAACTGCACTGAACTGGACAGAAAAGTACTAATCATGGGAGAGTGAGGCCCTATAATCTTTTTCCTTCTTATTCAAAATGACTGCAACAGAATGATTACACTGTACTGTATTTCCTTTTATACGTCATCATCAGGCTGCATGCTAATATTCTGAAAGGATTTTGACCTATTTTCCAATTTCTAGTTCTATAATTTTTTTAAATTGAATTTTCAATTCTTCATTTTCCTGAGAGCTACACTGGCCAACTAAAAGGAAGGAAAGAGAGTACGAGGTTGGTTACAAATCCTTTTCCCATTTCAACTCTGCTCCACTGGCCCGATGCCACATGAAGTGAACATGGTTGTCGGATAATCTGTTTTGGAAAAAGCTGCCAGACCCCCCCCCCCAATTCAATGTAAGATAAATGTAGGGTGAGAGGGTTTCATATTCTGGTTGATGATCTAGTCAATCAAACAAGAACTTCGTCTGGAGAGTACAGAGGCCCTCTAGGCACATAACCTGTGTTGATGCTGACATGAGCATTGAGTCGAGTAGGTTGAGTCAAGCAGACAACCACAGTTTTAAAGTATTAGCAAAGAGTGATCTGAGGAGAGAAGCTGGAGGAAGGTTTGAAAGGGAGTAGGAGGAAGAGGGGGGGTTCAAGGAAAGTGAGGGAGAAAGTAGGAGCGGGGGGCGGGTGAGAACGGAAGCGCGAAAGGGTAGACTGTACAGTAAACAAACAACCCCCGACTTCTGATGAGGAAAGAGGCCTCCAGCATGTCCAGCTGAGTTCACACACTCATACTGAACGCTAACACATCCCCATCGCATTCCCATCCTCCTCTTGCAAACCCTCTGTCTTGATGTTCTTCTTTGTCTCATATCCAGCTGCAGAACATGTAAATACAGACTGGAACAGACTGATTTATAGTCAAACACCAAACCAATGGTCTTATTGTAAGTGTATGTTCTGTACACTGAATGTCTTTTCTGAGGTATTTAAATTCCATCATGCTAAAAGACATACTGCAGCTGATGCAGGAAAAAAATGCCTGAATGTGTTGCAGGGGATTTTATGTTTTCCTGTCATAAACATTACCACAGATGTGTGGTAGCGGACATTTCACTACTGAGTAAGGAATAAAAGTCAGAGAAGAGCATGATTAGAGAGGAAGGAACGTTTAGGTTATAGAAGAAGAAAAGACACTATAGACGACAGCGTGAGGAATAATTGGGATCTTTTTCTCTCTAGTATAAACAAGCTCCAGAGAAGAGTGCCATTTCTCTTGAGGCACTGGCATATTTCTGGCTATTCACTGAGAGAGGCATTCACAGCTCTTTTCCAAGTTTTGGTTAAAGCTGCTTTATGTGTGAGACAGGAGAAAAGTCATGTGCACCTGGCTAATATTTAAATCACTGTATCGTCAATTTTTATTAGTGTTGTCCATTTTTCTTTCCAGCTTAACCTTCCTGTCTTCTTCGAGGGGATTTTCTTTTTATTTGTCCCTCACCATCCTCCTCTCCTCCTTCACTATCCTCCCCTCGTCCTTCATCTCTGCTCTTCTATCATTCCAAATTGCTCTTGGCATCATACCTTTTAAAGGAGGGGAAGAGGAAAGGTCCAAGAAGACAAGTCCCAGTGGGAATGTCAGGGGCACATCAGGAAACTTGTGAAATCCATCACCCCTGGCAACTTTTTTCAGTACTTCCCAACTAACATTAAGCATTGGTTGACCTTGCCAACAAGAGGTTCAGAACAGTGTCTACAGTGTTAGCGAACAGTAAAATGGTTTATAGACACTAGCAAAGACCCAACCTGGTCTTTCATCAAACTTCAACAGTTATATGATGGCCGTCAGGGGGGCCCTGGAGACTCATTTGGGACCAGCATGCTGCCCAGTCACTCGTATAATTGTGCTTCCGTAAACAATGAGGTCTATCAGTCAGTGGGAAAACAAAAATACCCACCCTCCTGCAAAGCACCCAAACAAAACACCATAATAAGATACAGAGCTGAAACTCACAGTGACCCGCATATCTCTGCAGTCCCCTGGTGCCGATTGGTTCTGTAACACAACTATAAACAGAAAAAACAGTAAGTGTGGGATTTTAACTGTATTGTTCACCACAATTCTTTCAATGGTCCCCTGAAGTAGTGTCAAAATGAGATTAAACTGGTTTTACACCCAGATAACATAATATACTGTATTTGCATGTTCCAGCATGTTACTAAAACTAAAATACAATAATGCTAATTGACGTATTCACAGAAAATGGAAAAGGTTTTGATGTCTTGTGCATCCATTTGTACATATTCTTCTCGAAGTCATTCTGGCTTATTTGATATCCATGGACCCTTTGGCATGTTGACTACAATTTACAAGTTCTGTGGGTTTGAGAAAAGCTTATGATGGACCTGCCAAGAGGTTTGTGGGATTGACAAGTAAATTCTCAGACCCAGGATGTTTGGTTTAGACAAGTGAGTGCCACGACCAATGCTTGATATGAACCCCCTCTGCTGAGTTGACTCAACAACTATGATTGTAGCTGCACAATGCTGACAAACGAACAACTGTAGACCTATTCGACCTACAGACGAAAACATGAGAAATCAACTATTTTTCAAAAGAAGGATGTTTTACTGGAAACTTTGCGACTCTGGAGATTTCTTCTGTCCCTGCTGGCTGTCATCTGGGTCTATTTCTGATCTCCTGAAACATGAGGGCAAAGAGAGGGGTTGTCCGAGAAACTGAGGAGTCAAATATGGCTTTGGAAGAATTTACCCCACTCCCAAGTGGTTATGTGTGTGAGTGTGTGAACATGCCCATACATGTGAGTGTGTGGGATGATGTGATTATTCTGCTGCTGCAATCGCTCAGGGTGGAGTAGGGGAATCCCTGCGGTACACGTTTAGCACTCTTCTGATAAAATTAATATTCCCTTAGCTTTTCCTTCACCCTTTACCATGGAGCAAATTAACTAAAGAGGCCAGCTGGTTTGTATCTTGGTACAGTCTGCTGATGCATTCATGATACCCTGTTTACTGAAACCTGCACTGAACTTGCACCATGGAACAGTGAAACAGGACCCAGCTGCTTGTGTGCTCATGACCTGACATCTAACTGCTTGCAATGGAACAAGCAGCTTTGAAATGTGGTTTCTGGGAGAGGGGAGGTGGTAGTGTTGGTGGGAATGGGGTGGGGGGGTGGGGTAAAGAGACGGGTGACTGACACATAGATGTGGAGACTTGGAAACCAAGGAAGACATTAAGTTTCTGCATTTGAATTTCTCTGGACCGCACATAATTGGTTGCAGAGTTTGAATGACATCAGAGCACTGACTTCCACTAATGGGCTTGCTGAAAGAGCCGGGGTGTCGTTCAAAACAAAATAGGCTATCAGAGATCATACATGAAGCTTTACACATGATACAGTACAGGCTTTTATAATCTACAGGACTATATGAAAAGTAGTGTGCATTATGAGTTCTTTAAATCAGATTTTCCGTCTTTCCCATGTTATCTCAATCTGTTGGCATCTACTGGCAGAGCAGCACAGTAAGATGTGAATGATATTACAGGCACAGTTGGAGGTTGAAATACGTGCCGCTGCTCTGATAAAACTTTCCATTGTAAAACTGAAAAAGCCAAACTTGAATGGGAGAACAGCTAGAAATATTTATGGTCAACAACACAGCTCAAATCTAAGACACATTTTTAGCCTGCTGCTGAAACCTGCAGCTTTAATTCTGGCAAGTATGCGATGTAGCAGTGTTTTGAGTTAATTTTTTTGTGTGTCACTGTGTGAAATTTACGCTTTAAAAGTTATGCTAAATATTGCCATAACAGGACTGAACAGGGTATGAAACTTACACAAATCAAATCAGCAACTTGGTTTCCCTTCTACTTTAAGAGGCCAAAAATGTATTTGTTTAGTTTGAACTTGTAAGACACCAAAATAGATGTTGATACTGTCTTTTCTTCTAAAAGAATCATTCCATTTTTGGGAAATATTTGCTTTCTTGCCAAGAGTCAGATGAGTGGATTGATACCACTCTCATCTCTTTGCATTAATGGAGCTGGAGCCAGATGGTGTTGCCGACTATTTTCAATGGAAAGCAGCTAAAAGCTGTTTGAAATGTTGCTACATTTCACTAGATTATGTCACAAACTAATTTGCAACTTTGTGACATCATAATGCAACTATCATCTTATCGATAGGTATCTAATACTAATTGTAATGTTAAAATATTTTATTATTCTATTATAAACTTACTCTTGTAAATGTAGTCAAGTTAAATAATTTAGAATAAACTAGGGTACATTAAAGGTGAAAAAAGTTCTTAAATGCATGTAGACTTTTTATATCCACTCTAACGTTCAAACATGAGAGTTTTATTGATCTTCTCATTTAACTCTGAGCAAGAAAGGAAAGGAGTTTATTTCCCAAAAAGTCAAACTATTCCTTTTTGTGAATGTAATGTATTTAAACTGGCACAAGCCGACCTGGTTCAAATTTGCTCTTTTACGATCTACACCATTTCAAACTGACTAAAGCGTCAACAGGAAAAAGTCTTTGAATGATTAATGCCGTCAGCATTACTTTGGTTTGGTTTGAAGAAGATGTGAGGGGCTAATTGTTCAGCTGAGGTCAGCAATTTTTTGAGTGGTATGCTCTTTAAGTATAAACATTAGAAGAAATAAAAAGGGGGAAACCAGACTTCATTTCAAAATCACTTCCAGTCACGCTAACCTTACTGTTGGGTTAAACGAGCTGGTAATCTGCCCGTTTTGCCAGAGCCTCTCTCTTTATAAAACACCTTATGAGTGGAAACAGAGAGAGTTACGAAGAAAGACAGTGGAGGTAACAAGTGGAAAATGAGAAGGACTGAAAAGAAGAAACAGACAGGAAAAGTAGAAAAAAAAGGTTTCAGGTCTGAGCTTGTCTCGTGCCCCTCTCCCTACTCTCACCTTATCAGTGTCTTGGCTGCACATTTTTACAAATTATTCTGGGTTGGAGAAATGGGGCCAGAACTTGGAGATCTGGCATTCATTTACATTCTTACTGGTCTGTGCCTTTCCTGCTTCCTTTTTTTTTTCTTCAAGAAGTCAGAGCAAGAAATTCGAGGGGCCAAAAAGAAACAGGTCAGGACTCATTCAAGCAACAAAATCCTCGAGTGAACGTCCCACAGGGATTCGTATGGCTGACATGCGGTTGTAATGTCTTTGTCCACCCATCTCCTCTGATTACCATCATGTCTCTGGAGAGGTCTATGAGGGCAGGATTCATGTGTGTTCATGTGTGTTTGCCAAGATGTGTATGAGTGTGTCTGCAGTTATAATATGGGGGGAAAGTATCATATTAGAACTAAAAAATGATTTTATGTACTTACAAACTTCTTCTTAAATATATTTAGATAAGTTGTGGGTACAATTGTGTTTGTATGTTGGATAATGGTAAATCTGCATTATTTATTCATTTGGTCCTTTGGGTGGAGCACAACAATCTGTACACGCAACAGGGGCATTTAAAGGTTGACATAGCAAATGTGTGAGTAAATAGTTGTTTATCTACACCATCCCCAGACACAGTGAAACATTAGCATTCATGTAGAACTGTGTTTCTGGACACTTGATAAATATAAGTCCAGTATTCACTCAATTTTTACCTCTGTTTTATTCTTAAACAATTCCTGAGGGAAATATCTGACTCTCTCTCTGAACACTTTTTTCTTGATCATCTTTGAGATTTTTCTACACCTTGATTGGAATCCACCTGTCGTAAATTCAACATGATTTGGAAAGACACACACCTGTCTATATAAGGCCTCGCAGCTGACAATGAATATGAGAGTAAAACAACCAGGGCTCTTCCTAGAACTGTCTACTCGACCAAATTGAGCAATCAGGGGAGAAGGGCCATGGTAACAAAGGTGACCAAAAACCTGATGGTCACTCTGGCTGAGCCCCAGGGGATCCTATGCCAAAACTGGAGAAACTTCCTGAAGGATAACCATCACTGCAGCACTCCACCGATCTGGGAAATATGGCAAAGTGGCCAAACAGAAGCCTCTCCTCAGTGACAGACACATGAAAGCCTGCTTGGAAGCAAACACCTAAAGGTCTCTCACACTCTGAGACACAAGATTCTCTGGTCTGAAACCAACCAGTTAGACTGAACTGTTTGGCCTCATTTCTAAGCATCAAGTCTGGAGGAAAACAAGCTCCGCTCATCACCTCACCAACTCCACCCCAGCGGAGGAGCAGGGTGGTGGCAGTATAATGCAGTGGGGGTGTTTTCCAGCAGCAGGGACAGGGAGGCTGGTCAGGGTTGAGGAAAAGCTGAATGAGGCAAAGAACAGCGTTACCATTAATGAAAACCTGGTCCAGCGAGCTCAGACACTCAGACTGGGCTGAAGGGTAACCTGAGTGGCTCAGTCAGAGTCTTGACTTGAACCCAAACGAACATCTGTGGATAAACCTGAAAATGGCCATCAACCGATGGTCCCCATCCAACCTGACAGGTCTTGAAAGGATCTGCAGAAAAGAATGATAGAAAATCCCCAGATCCGGATGTTAAAAGGTTGTTGCATCACACCGAAGAAGACATGAGGCTGTAATCGCTGCCAAAGACGCTTCAACTAAGTACTGACTAAAGGATCTGAATACCTATGGTAATGTGATATTTCAGGGTTGTTTTTTTTTTTAAGAAACTTGTAAAAATAACTTAAATTCTGTTTTCATTTGTCATTATGAAGCATTGAGTGTAGATTGGAAAAAATGAATTTGATGATTCTAGCATAAGGGTGCAACATAAACTGTGGAGAGTTAAGGGGTCTGAATACTTTCTTAATGTACTGATGTCGTAATGTCAAGTCTCTGACTGGCAGATGCATGCCCAAATGCCCTAAAGGGGAAAGCCTCGAGTGGCGTTGTGTGTTATTTCTGGCATTGCAGGAATGAGCCCATCTTGAGGGTTGATTGAGATGGTTACAGCCCTATGGAGCTGAGAGGGGTGTCAGTATCACACGCTAAACCCAGAGAGTTTCTCAGTCTGGATCTCATTAGCGCTGTAGCCTGCCAGTGCTGGAGTGAACACATCCAGACTGCAGCCAGACTCACCCAACAAAGCTTTGGCACTGAGACACAGCCAAGCCAAAAGAAACAGGCCGGCTTACCAATAGAATGCTCAGTGACCTGGTCCGCCCCTATAGTAGAGGATGGAAACCACTTGATGAAAACAGGAGACAGGATCAGATGTCTGCCGTCTCCCAACAGTGAAAAAAAAAAAGCAGATGTACTTACAGTAAATGCTCAGGTATACTTCCATACATGCATGAACACACAAAAAGGAACACTAGTCTCTCTTCGTCCAAGGTGTTATCTACTATCCTCTATAAAATCGGGGCAATAAGGGGTCATTTCCTATAAGGAGGGAGCTTCATTGTGATGCGTCTCCCAGCAACCACTCTGTCACCAGAAGAGAACCAGATCGCCTGTAACCCTTTCCCACAATCCTTCCTCTGAACTCATTCCTCAGCTCATCCCTCCCTCTGAAGCCACTATGCCCCGCGAGCACTTCAAAAGAGCACAGATCCTCGTAAATCGCCCTTGAGCGGACCCCAAACCGCACCAAGTCGACTGGAAAATCCAAACAAACAATTGGACTGATGAGCGGGCTGGACTGTCTTAGCTCATGCAACACAACCCACTGAGCCCATCAAGTGATTGGATGCTGGAAAGTAAACATCAAGCTTCAGTGAGGCTGATGGGGATGTGGAGAACGTAAGATAAAGTTAGAGAGGAGAGGGAAAATCTGCTGCTGCTGTGTGGGACAGGAAAAAAAAGGACAAAAAAGAGAAAGAGATGCAAATGCTAGCAGTGAGGAATGCCCCTTATCATCACAGAGCTGGTCTGGCTAGTCTGATTTTTGCGCTTATCAGCAGATTAGGACCGAGGACTGAGTGGTGATAGACTGCAGGAGGGTTAAATGTGCGATAGCCTTAGAAAGATCCCAAGTCTGAAGTGTTTAGGTGATGAGGAAGAGAACCGGAGAGTACTTGGCAGTAAAAAGAGCATTCAGATGGGGTTTTACAACCCAATATCCCATCTCTGCCTCCTAATTGATAAAAACCTCAGCCCTTATTAATGTCTGTTAGGCAAAAGCTGAAGCTGAGAAATAATGTGTGGGATATTTTAACGTTTTATTGGATTGAGAGGAAGTATGGGTCAGGTTCATGCGCAGGCCAAAAATCAGCATCAAAAGGAGAAATAAATACCACGATGCCATAAAAATTATATGTTTCCAACTCTTAAATCTTAGGTGGTCCTGATTTCCCAGAGTCTCTGATGGAAGCATGCACCTACATTGACAACCATGTCTCTCCACAAAGACTCCAAAACATCAAGGACATAAAAATATTAACACTACAGCTGAAACTTGTAGCCGCCAGCGCTACCAGCTTACAGAAGCCATCATAACATTACTCCCTTGGTGGAATCAAATCAGCAGGGAGGGTGTGGTCCATCAAGTAAAAACACCTCATACACCACAAACAGGTCCTGTTGGTCAGATAATGCATCAAAGTCAACAATATATCCAAGGCCAAGAGGAGCTTGCACAGCTGAAAGTAAGTCAGCACAACAGTGGTGTGTGTGGCCAAAAACATACGTTGAGAAAACCAGAGTGGGAAACCCATGCAGAGTGTGTTTCTAGTTACAGAAAGTGGAGCATATAAAAGACAGAAACATATGATGAAAAAGACTCAATTGGGAGGGAAGAGTGAAAAAGAACATCAGGAAAACTGTAATAAAAAAGAACAGTAACAATAAAGCAGACACAGACAAGACTGAGTAACCCTCAAATGATCGAGATGAGGAGATGAAAGAGGACAGCGTTTTCCTTCCTCTGCTGGGTAGTGTGAGTCCTGTCGGTCTGTTAGACTACTCATCCTCAGTGTCAGAGTTCCGTTTCTCTCGGAGCCTTTGATGCAACCCCCCCCCCCCCCCCCCCAAACAGGATATTACGTTTTAATGATCTCCTGAAAGGGCTCGCCTCCTCCTACACACAGCAGAAATATACACTCGAACAGAGATGCAAAGAGCAGTGGATAAAGTTTACCTGCCTACTTCAAGTCCTGTCCAAACTACTCACACACATACATGCAGATACTATTGGCCTACTACACACATTCACACAGGTGCACAGACATACAATAGCAATTACTGGATACAATACATTAAATAGAACTGCATCCTTCGGACTGATCCCATTTCATTACGAAGCCCCAAGCACGCTGGCCTTTTTCGCGAGTTGGCTCACGGTAAGGTAACCATTTGATCTGTTGATTAATTGTGTGTCCGTCCGTCAATTGTCACATTTAACATCGTCAAGGGTCTACAAAGCAGGCACCTGACGCTGTCAGACACAAATACAAATTTTGATGAGCAACACGTGAGGCAGAGAGAGTAAAATATAAAAGAGGTGAGAAGACAGAGAGGGAGAAAAAAAAAAGAAAGATGCAGACTCAGACGGATTCAGACACAAAAAGGAGCCACAGGATTCTTCAGCTAAACCAGTTAACCCCACAACAAACAGGTTTAGCTGAAGTAAGCCACTGTTTGAATAGTCACACACTGCAGTGTAATGTATCAGTGGAGCAGCCGGAAAAAGAGCAGGATTTCCAACTGTCAAACAACCGTGGGTTTAAGAAACTTGTTTGAAAGAACTAAATACCAGAGTAATGGGGATATATTAAAGAAAAAGCAAAGTTGCAGCTGTTTCAGATGTGTTAGACGGTGAGCCTGTGTGTTCCTGCATGTACAGTATCATTTGTGTACAGTATGAACATGCAGGACAGCATGTGCATCACACCAAGCACTGGCTTTAAAACCTACAGCCAAGCAATAAAAGTTTTGTTTCAGGCTTATACAGCATCCCTCGCACCTCACCCCTGCTCTGTTTAGTCCTGATAAACCTTCAGCAGGCCCTGCAGGGGAGGTGTGCAGGTGAGCATGTCACAGCAAGCTGCAATCACGCTCTGGGAACCAGGATACTATCATTACCACAGATCACATGTGAATCAGATTCACTTCACTTCCATGGCTGCACAAGAAGACGCTGTAGAGCAGATAATCGTGGGAACAGCAAATCTAGACTCTTAGAAACTCTAGAAACACAAAAGCTCAGTGTCCACACTACGCTTGGTTAAGGGGGTTTGGGGAATTGAATCAAGCCGTTTCTTTTTTAAAATTGGTTCTTCCGGCAAAATGGTGGCAAAGTTTTGCCAACCTTTTGCTTCTTGAGGGAGTTGGAAAGTAGTGTTTATTTAGAACACATGGACATGTGACAATTAATGGCAGTTTCTCATAATTTGGAGAAAAAGTCAAGGAGGCCTTTGTAAACAGAGAGAACTGGTTACTGCGGCTGTCATCATTGTACCAGGAGGAGAGTCTTTCACAACTGGTGTGGCTGTGTAATCAGAGCCACCGATTACAGACGGGCATCACTGACATCCCAATTTAATGATCTATCAAGTTCTTCACCAAGTAAAGATTTTAAGATCTTCCGGCATGTTGTCAAGGGAAGTGTTTTTGCTATATCTGTGTGTAAATATGGGCGAGTGAGAGACAGAAAGGGGGGCAGAGTTATTTAAGACCAACCCCCTTTTGCATGTTCCACCAAGGTCTCGCTTCACTCGCTCTGCCTTTTCAGTTTGACTGAGTCACTTGGTGCTTGTGTTTGGATTCTCCTCACTGAAAGCAGATGAAGTGCAGGATAAGGGCAGTGCTACAAAGATTTCAAGGTAATTTCTTTGTGATTCCTATGTCTGATTCTATATGTGATAGATGATGTTATTAGCAGCATTATGTGTTTCATATATTTTCATCCAGTTGAATCATGTCATGTTTATACAGGACAGAATGTCAGAGGGAAAAATAATGTTTGCTGTCTCAATGAATCTGTTGCTTTATGAAATTATTTACACTTGAGGCAAAGAAAGAATTCTAAAGCTTTGATTGCACTGTAATTATATATACATATATAAATTCACACACACATGTATGCTGCAATTTAATTGACTTTCATTTTAAATGTAAGTCAATATTTTCAAAAGAAAAACCAGGTCATTATTCTCAGTACAAATGTTGATGCCTGCAGTTATAACATAAACATTCTCTCGATCATATCTCTTCATGGATACTTTGACACTAAAACAACGTTAAGGTACAGCTTTAGCACAGAGTTGTTTGTGCCAGCATGGACAAGTAACAGTAATTTCCCTAAACTCTTGGCACAGATTGAATACGTTAAGGTCTCCAGACCGTTTCTAAAATGTTAACATATGACTCTAGAAGTGAGAAAAACGTTCCCTCACACAACAAAGACTGAAAGGAATGCAACCATAATCGCCCGATTATTTTCAACATAAAAGCTAAAATAATTCAGCCCCAATCTTCAGTGTATTTAGGATTATAGGTTGCTAATGCCATACACACACCTCATCTATACTGTGAAAGTGAAATGGTGATGCTGGAGGGAAAAGCAGCTGCATATGTGCCAAATTAAGTGCACATGTTGGGATTGTTCTTGTCTAACAACCTTACAGTGACTGACATACACTTTAAACAACACTGGAAAGACTAAATGTCTGTTTGACATTAAAATGATCCCTCTGCCTTATTTATCTTTAGTATCACATTCTGTTCTACAAACACAAATACCAGTTTTAAAAGACATCATAACATCATGCCCGTGGTTTAGAATCCATATTACAATTTATACTCAAATGTCACAGTAATGCATGCATTCAGCCTATCTAGCTGCAATATACATTACTATTTATGTCAGGGCTGGATATAGATGTTTTCATTTGTATAACGTTCATCACCAGCCCAATCATTGCTTTTCTGTAGAAATGGGATTCATGTATTTTGACTCATCATATTTTGACTAAACAGCTTGAATGCAGGTGTAATGTAATTTAGTCCTAAACTCTTAATAAATACATATACATAAATGTTTACTTATTCATTTTAATCAGAGAGCATGATGTATTCAAGTTCATCTTTAAGGATCAGGATTTTCATGTCTTTCTGCAGAGTCTGGAGCCCCTAACCAGATCAAACAGAGCTCAAGAGCACCGTCTTCTGGCAAAAAGGAAAATATCTGGGGATTTTGGTGGATTACACTCTGTCAACATCAACACTGAATGAAGGAAATCAGGCATTTTTCATGAATCTTTTTTTGGTTGGACTAATTCCTCACAGCTCCTATTGACAAAAGCATGTCAACAAAAATGACTTCATAGCCACTAACTGCAGGCAGAATAGAAGAAAAGCGACATACAGCAATGGAGGTTTCAAGTTCTGCTCATGCAGGGACGCCCCTCTCTACACTCATATTCCCCACCTCCCCTACTCCCTCCTCTCCTGGCTGTTTGCAGTTCTTCTGGGAGTACCAGGACAATTCTGTTATTGTGGAACATTACAACTACACTGGTAAGCTGCAGAAAGACCGCTACCGTGAGGGGCTCAAACCTGAGAGCATTACATTCCTTGTGGTGTGTCTCCTCATTGTCCTGGAGAACGCTGTGGTTCTCATTGCCATTTGGAGGAACAAGAAGTTCCACCTGCCCATGTATTACCTGCTGGGTAACCTGACTCTGTCTGACCTGCTAGCTGGGATTACCTACATGGCCAATATTATCATGTCTGGAGCAAATACCTTGAAACTTACACCACTGCTGTGGTTCCTCAGAGAGGGAGGGGTCTTTATCACTCTGGCTGCATCTATCATTAGTCTGCTGGCCATTGCAATTGAACGGCATGTTACTATGGTGACTATGAGGCCATACCATGGGGCCAAGCGGGGCCGGATGTTGGCACTGATTGGTGCAAGTTGGGCCCTTGCAGGCTTTTTAGGGGTCCTACCAATTCTGGGATGGAACTGCATCCACAGACTGCACCAGTGTTCAACAGTGCTCCCACTGTATGCAAAGAGCTACATCCTCTGCTGTGTATCTGTGTTCAGTGCAGTGCTCCTGGCCATCGTGGTGCTTTATGCCAGAGTGTTCCGCATCGTCCGCACCAACACGCAGCGCCAGCGGATGGGCCTGTCAGGCAGCATGCGGAAAGGATTAGCAAGGAAGTCGCAGAAGTACATCGCCCTCCTCAAGACAGTTACTATTGTGCTGGGTGTCTTCATCGCCTGTTGGCTGCCCCTCTTCCTCCTCCTCCTCCTGGATTTTTTCTGCCCTACCCGCAGCTGCCGCCTGCTCTACAAGGCAGATTACTTCTTGGGAGTAGCCATGGTCAATTCACTCCTGAACCCCATTATCTATACTCTGACCAGTAAAGACATGAGGAGAGCCATTCTGAGGCTGCTCTGTCGGCCGTGTCTGATGACCAGGGACGGCCAGGTGAAGAAGATCGGGATACCATTCCTGGAGTGCAGTTTCAGTAAGACTGAGGTGGCCTCTCAGAAGTTAGAGGGGGGACTGGAGACGACCATTTCCTCTGGGAACGTTGTCACCACCCCATCTCCGATTAAAGCGTTTTACCCAAAAATCTTCAAGTCATAAGGACACAGACTGACAGATTGAGTCCAATAATGTGTGAATGGGTTTCCCACTTAACAGAGGCCATGTAGCACATGTCTATCTTGTATAGAGAGGAAGCAGTTCTGGTATTCTCACATTTGGAGTATAGGCAGTAACATTGATGATGGAGGCACAAGAGCATCATGGTTAGACAAATGTCTCACCTCGACAAGTCAAAAGTTGTGCAGATGTAACAATATCACCACACCTACGAACTTCATGGTGACATTATCACACAACAAAAGGTCCTAAGGGTGCTATTAAAATGTGAACAAGCAATCAAACTGTTTTATGAGTATAATGCAAGTGATGAGTCTCCTTAACTAATTTGCAATGAAATATCACAATGAATGGAGCAACAGCCATGGACTAAATTTTCCTTTGCTTCTGAAGTTTGTATTGAAGCCTGAAAGGACATTTTCGTAAACCCAAAGACTATCGGGACTTAAATAGTGTAAATTGTGTAAAATTTTCACCACTTCTGGGATAAGTGGGGCTGTCCTTTTCCTCCTTTTTTCATCTTCTTATCAACGTGCCTTAAATATATCACAGACACCATGGTGTGCAAGATTTGATATGATAAATCAGGTGGCACCCCTACACATATCTGTGTACATGATGCAGGGTGAGTTACAGGGAGGGAGAAAGACAAGAGGTAAAAGAGAGGTGGCACTCACTCTCACCTGTCTAATAAAGACAACTTGGTGAAGAACATTTGGAAATAAGTGTGGGAGGGAGGGAACGCAAAACTGCCTGCTTCCCTCCTAGGTGGTTAACCTAACTGTTACCATGTGAACAGTTGGCGGGTTTTGTTTGTTGATTTTTTTGTCTGATGTCAGTCTGGCAACCACACGACAACAAACAACAAAATTTCATCATATGATGTGATTAACAGACCAGTGTAACACATCTTCTTTCTGCTGTGACATGCTGATAGTTTAACTGCAACTGAAACCAAATTGGCTGCAATCACCAAGAAGAATAACCCCGATAAAGGATTTCATCAAAGATTTATATTTCAACTCGCAAACAGAGCTGTAGATGTAAGTAATCATCATCATGCAGTTGCATCAGAAGTATTTGAGGACAAGAATGTGCCTGCACTTGTAAGCTAAATCATGCAAAATCAGGGCGGATTCATCACAGGGAAATTATTCCAATAACTGCCTTCACTATTCATCATATTAATAGATTATTTCTGGTTATAGTTTAAGGTACTAACTATTTCTTATTATGAAATGAGTTTGACATCAGTCTTATACCAATGTTTTTTTAGTGCAGTGTTTCCAGACCATAACTGATGAATGAGGCAGTGTTCTTTTTTGTACTGTAATTCATGTAGTGAACTTTTTTGTATTTCTGAAGACCTTTTATTACGTCTTTATTGTAATTTATATCTGTTTTGTAACGAGAAAGGGCTAGCAAACTTTACCTTTCTTTTTATAAAAGAAATAAAATTATTTCTCAAATGATTCCAAAGAGTTTTTGGTTTATTTTCACTTTGTGTGCACTGAAACGTTGCAGTCATGAAAGCCTGTATTTCTTTTTGTGTATCTGAGGTTGTGTGAATTCAATAACAGTTCTTGAAGAAGCACCACAGGAAGTCTACCCCCTTGTCTCACATCTGGTAATGGCATTGGCCTACATACAGTGTTCTTCTCTAAGCTCTGCATGTCTGAGGACAGCTTGAGCACCACACAATGCAGCTTTTATTCAGACGCTGAACACTCCTTTTTTTTTTCCTTATTCTGTCAAACTGTGGGTACGATTGGCCATCACCTCACTCTGACTTGCTGTCCACACGTGTCATGGCTGAAAGTGAAAAATTTCATTTGCAGCTGGCTTTAATGTTAATTCCATGGCAACTGTACCTTCTTTAGACAGGATAAACTTAACATGTTGTTGATTCAGCTAGAGTTTGTCCATTTCCCTGCATTACCCATGGCTAAAAGAGACATTGTGGACCCACTGTGGGACTTAGTTCAAAAGAAATATTGGGAGGGTTTTATCTGGCACTTTAGTACATATAATTTCGAAACACTATTTTGGGGTATTATTATAATAAATGCCACAAATGGCAAGACTAACAAATGTGAAATGATGTTTTGATCTGCTTCGTTATTTTGCAACTGCAAATGCTTGAGGTTCACTACTGCTCATAGAATCTCTTTCAAATCTAAAACAGGATTAAGACTATAATCACTCTGACTAAAAACATATCGTAAGTGTGACCTGGGAACTATTTTTAGCTTGTGTAAATATATACTTTATGCACAGTCTCAGGTATACAGGCATATAATAAAATTTCACACCTCTCAGAGGAAATTATTTGTGTGCAAAGCAGACATGCATTAGCTTGGTGCAAAGTCTAGTGGCTCCAAACAAGCAGCCTGACAAACTATATAGTTGTTCCACTTTTTATATAAATCCTCAGTTGACCCAGGACATACTTACCTACAAAAAATGATACCACATGGTACTGGGACACCTTTGAGGCGATTTGCATGGGTGCAGGTGTTCTTCCAGATGTTGGCTGTATCCAACGGCACTGTGCCTGCTGACAAAGGTCAGCAAGGCAGGGAATCTTTCCTGTCCCACAGCTTCCTTCCTGCTGCTTAAATCATCCAGAAAACTGGACAGGCAGAACCCATAAGTCATTTGTCATGATCACCACGGACAATCCCACCCACAGGTTTGTTTCACAGATGTACAGATGCATGCTGCACTGTTCGTTGCTCCACACCCACCAGAGAGTTGGCTTGGTTAGTGAACTTGTCAAACAGAGAAAATGGTATAATATACAAAAGTATATTACCAAACCAATCCTAGAGCTGCATTTGAGTGTGGCTTTAAACCACGAGAGGCGGACAGACAGCATGGTACTTGTCTAGGATTGTCCATGTGGTTTACCAAGGCTAACCTCACCTAATTCCTCTGACTATAACTATGAGGGAAGAGTCATTGCTCACCTGGGGAGAATTATAAATGAGGGCTGGTTCAAGGCTTGTCAGATCATATCAAGGATTTTTTGTGACTATTGATGTGTTATCATCAATTTCAATCAGCCTAAGGGAGAAGAGCTGTGAACATAACGTGAATCATTTGATGAAATCAGCTGTGAATCCTATAGGGCATCACACCTGAAATATTTTTTTTTTTTTTGATCTGCGTTATTTTGCAACTGCAAATGCTTGAGGTTCACTACTGCTCATAGAATCTCTTTCAAATCTAAAACAGGATTAAGACTATAATCACTCTGACTAAAAACATATCGTAAGTGTGACCTGGGAACTATTTTTAGCTTGTGTAAATATATACTTTATGCACAGTCTCAGGTATACAGGCATATAATAAAATTTCACACCTCTCAGAGGAAATTATTTGTGTGCAAAGCAGACATGCATTAGCTTGGTGCAAAGTCTAGTGGCTCCAAACAAGCAGCCTGACAAACTATATAGTTGTTCCACTTTTTATATAAATCCTCAGTTGACCCAGGACATACTTACCTACAAAAAATGATACCACATGGTACTGGGACACCTTTGAGGCGATTTGCATGGGTGCAGGTGTTCTTCCAGATGTTGGCTGTATCCAACGGCACTGTGCCTGCTGACAAAGGTCAGCAAGGCAGGGAATCTTTCCTGTCCCACAGCTTCCTTCCTGCTGCTTAAATCATCCAGAAAACTGGACAGGCAGAACCCATAAGTCATTTGTCATGATCACCACGGACAATCCCACCCACAGGTTTGTTTCACAGATGTACAGATGCATGCTGCACTGTTCGTTGCTCCACACCCACCAGAGAGTTGGCTTGGTTAGTGAACTTGTCAAACAGAGAAAATGGTATAATATACAAAAGTATATTACCAAACCAATCCTAGAGCTGCATTTGAGTGTGGCTTTAAACCACGAGAGGCGGACAGACAGCATGGTACTTGTCTAGGATTGTCCATGTGGTTTACCAAGGCTAACCTCACCTAATTCCTCTGACTATAACTATGAGGGAAGAGTCATTGCTCACCTGGGGAGAATTATAAATGAGGGCTGGTTCAAGGCTTGTCAGATCATATCAAGGATTTTTTGTGACTATTGATGTGTTATCATCAATTTCAATCAGCCTAAGGGAGAAGAGCTGTGAACATAACGTGAATCATTTGATGAAATCAGCTGTGAATCCTATAGGGCATCACACCTGAAATATTTTTTTTTTTTTTGTAATATGCAATTAGCTGCAGCTTAAATGATCAAAACTCATCTAGGTAGTATTTGAAGCTAGTAAGTCAAAGCGAAGCTTTTGGCCTGCAGTCTCACAGCTGGGCTTTAGTGCCACCTCGTGGCTTGTGGGCATAGACGACACAATGTGCTGTATTGACCTAAATTACGTATTTTGCAAGAGGGGGGGAAAAAAACTTACTGGTGTGTCAGCACCTGTCCGGATCGAGGAGACATCTGTCAAGCTGCTTTGCGCCGAGGGAGCCGCCGACGGACGTGGATGTTTTGGGGGAACGAAGCCTGCGAAGCGAGGTGAGCTTGCACATATGAACGAGCAGGCTTTTCGAGTTATAGGCTGATCGGGGAACATTATAGTCCTGTCTCTCGGGCACTATTGTGTTTGTTTATTTTTATTATTATTATCTAAAACTAAAGGACAGAGATTCTACTAATATTCCCTTGAGACTCCACATTGCTCTGAAGCGACGGCACTGAATTGGGTCCTTGTGCGGTCTGAACCTTTACTCAGCATGACACGAGCATGTCCCCTTTTTTTTTCCAAACGCCTCGCAAAGTGATGCGGACGCATTTTGTTATTATTATTATTTTATTTTTTTTTTAAGAAGTTCATCGTGTCGTCGCCATTTGTTTGCAATTCGCAACGGACCCGATTGATTTTATTTATCCCTTTTATTTATTTATTTCTTTATTTATTTTTTAAAGCTACAGTTTATGGCACCCTGCCAACGACCGGCCTTGTTTTTCCTTCGTTTCTCAGAGCTCCTTCTAAATAAAAGCCCCCCCCCTCCCCCGGGACGCGTGTCACCGCCGATGCTCTCGGACGCAGGCGGGTCCGGCTCGGCGGAGGCGGACTCTTATTGTGAAAGCGAGCAGAGGCCGGTACAATGCTTAGTCACGGTGAGTTACAGCTTCCCCCCCGCCCCCCCGCCTCCTTCCTATGTGGCGCACAGCTCGGCGGTCGGCGGACCGTGATGGAGGAACTCAACTAGACGACGTGAGTTTCTCTTTATTACGGATTTAAGCTGCCGGTAACGGTGAACGCTAACCCTGCTGTGGGGGAGGTTTAAGCGCAGGGGGGGGAGGGGGGAGAGAGTGGCGGCCGGCGGTCGGACTACGCGTCTGGAGACCGCTTTGTTAGCATTTTTGAGCTCGGAGCGGCTCGCAGCCGTTGCCGCCGCCGTCTATTATTAGGAGCCCGTTTCTCTGTCAGCTCCGTTTTCCGAAAACGTTTGAGTTGATCTTCGCGGCGTCTCCGGCTCTGATCGGCACGGATTCGTTTGGGTTTGCTTTCGCCGACCGACCGACCGACCGACCCTGCTTCACCTGTGTCACCCTTATTTTCGGTGCATGCCAGCGCTCCGGATTTTATATATTTTTTTTGGTCAAAACAAGGGGCAGGAATGATCGGGGTATAACTAGTGATGCCACCGGGAGGAGGAGGAGGTGGTGTTGGTGGTGGTGGTGGTGGTGGATGAGGTAGCAGCAGCTTTGTGTGAAGGCTCTTCATGTTAGGTAGATTGCGCGGAAATCTATTTCCATTTCGGTTTATATAAGGACTGACTTCCCTTCTGGGTCATGTTTTGGTACATCCAGTTCCACTGTTTGCTCAGTGAAGAGTTCAGGATGAGTCACGGAGGAAAGGTCTTTGCCAAAACGCCCGTGTCCCCCCCCATCTTTGCCTGTTTTGTGCTGCTTAATGTACACCACGTGGTGTAACTCCTATTAAACTCCTAAACTTTAAAGTTTGAGCCACTTGAGTATTGTGCAATCCCTGCTGAATGGCATCCAAGGACTGCAGGCCTGAACGGCGGTTCCCAAACTGAGGTACGGGGTCCATCAGGGAGCCCTAGAAGGTGTTGCAGAGTCCTCAGATACTGAGGATTAGTTACATCTCAGTCTCTGGTTTGGATTATGAAATGTCAGATGTCACGATTTCCAGGAGCCCAACGTGACCCACCACAATCAAAAGAAAGCCATCTCGCTGTCATTTATCAAGACACATAAAGCAGGATTTTTGTTTTTAATTTTTTTTGGAAAATGGCTTAAACAATGAATCGCTTATCAGAATAGATAAATTATCTGCTGATCAATAAGTTGACTTCAGCTCTACTGGATTTATACTCAGTGACAAATGTCTGTGGACCAAACTATACCAGCCTGTGCTGCGTTTTGTTTGTGTTCATCTTGGCATTGAGGGGAAAAAAAAGGAAACACTTGACTTACTGTACATTCTGATTGCATGAGATACGCTGCAGGTACTGACTGAGAGTCAGGGAGCCCGTTTGTCAGCCAGCAGTTTCTGTCTGCCAATGAGAGCAAGCCAGTTGAGCAATATGTTCTCTGTGAAACTATTTTACCTAGAAACCTGGAGAAGGAGAAGCACCACAGTAATTCCGAACCAGCGTGTTTCACATTACGCGAGGCTTAACTGCCGTTAAGGAGGAGGAGGAGCACCATAGTGGGCACTGACATGTCACCATCTTTTGATAAAGTAAAAATGCCCGACTACAAATATTTTGTCTCCTCCTCCTTACTGATTAAAGAATACACAGTAGCCTACAGGGAGAATGGGAAGCAGTGAGGTCATAAGCTCAGGCCTCTGCACTGCGTCCTCTTATCACCACTGTAGGTTAACGATTACTATGCACATAACTTATGGGGGCTTTGTTGTATAATGCTGAGAACTTGCAATGGGTTTGTTGCTGGTTAATGCTGACTCTTCCTGATTATACACCCAAAAATTACAGAGTGTTGTGGTTACAGGTAGTTCATATTATGAAAGTAGTTTGATCGAGAGTAAATAGCAGTATTAATTTTGCAGCACCCCACCCCCACCCACAGGTTATTTTAATGATGTGCAACAGTGCAAGTGTTCTTCTCCATGGACCTGAGCCCACATATTCCCAGTAGAGGTATTCATTTCCAAATGTGTCTGCATAGCTATCATCTGCATCCACTGCAGTGTGTTTCTCAAGATTTCTTAAAGTAAAAGTATCCCTTGATGCAGATTGAAAGATGATTTTTATTGGTTAAATTTGTTACGAGCTTTCATGCACACGTTTTTGCATTTGTCTGTTGTTAGTGAGAATCGGGGATGTTGCTCAAACTGTTCCCTGTGCTCCAGCCCCCAGCTGGCTTGGTCACAGGGCAGAGTAAAAACACTCAGTCATGCCGGCCAGCTATAGTCCAGTCTAATTAGAGTCACTCCACCGTCCTTCAAAATAGACATTACTTCCTCCCTTTTCCTCACTCAGTCACTTCCATTTCTGCTCATATTTATCCATTTTTGCTAATATTCAGAGGCTCTTTAGTAGTGCAATACTTAGAAATTATTTTTGGGTCTAAATGTGGATGTATCAGGTTTGTAAAACTTCTTATTGCATGTTGTGGAAAGTGAGAATCAAACATCTTATCAGAGAAACCTGTGAACTGAAGATGAAAGGAACAGATTTTTTCACTATGAGCTATTGTGACTAAATTAGCATTATCATCGTAATAAAGGAGGAAACCTTGACCCCAGTGATCCCAACTAGAAATAATAGATCATGGGTGATGACAATAGATAGAACACAGCGTGGATAAACTTTTTGCTGTGTGAGTTGATTAAGAGAGAGAGAGTTGTGCTGAGCCACTTGTTGCATAGGACAAGTAGATTTACACACTGGTTTAAAGAGTGATAGGATTTTAAACTGCAAATTAGAAGCTCTTTCAACTGTTTTATGAAAGTGTATAATCAATGTATAAGCTCATAGCTCACTGTCTCTCTTGTCCTTTTTTCCTCCCAGTTGTCAGCTGAGCCAACGGCTTCCTAGTAAACACAGCAGTGCAAACAAATTCCTTAGCTGGGAAACCTCGAGGAAGACGTCTCCAGAGAAAGCAACCAAACACTCCCCTCATTCCCAGGGGCTCCAAGTTACCCATATGACGCTTTTGGCACTCAACCATCATTTTTTATTTTGTTTTTACTCTCAGAGTCAACGACCGTTCAACTGCGTCATCTGTAGTATTTGATTTTTCAACTGTCAGCCGAAGTGTAGCAATCTGAAGGCAGATTTAATTATTACCTCTTAAAAATAGCCGTAAATCAGACTACTGTTTCCTCCACGGAGTAATCAGTATGCAGGACAGACCTACTGCAGTGGTGAATCTTTCAAGCATTCACATTCATCTAAAAATGTGTTTATATTTAATTTTGGGGATATTTGATGAATTGCTTGGTTGAACACATTTGAGCAATTTAAATAAATTTGGTGACAAGAAGCCTCAAAAAAACAATTCTCTAGAGAAGAGATGCATATTATAATTGACTGGTTTTTTATTGCCAGGATTGATTGACAATTTTCTGTCAATATCCCCAAGAGTGGTAGGAAAACACTTTTGTTGTCCATACAAAAAGCTGAACTAAAAGAGTTTTTTTTATTGCTGTCACAAAAATACTCTGTGCCTCTTATTCTCTAACCTGGGTCTACAAAGTTAACCCCTTAGACAAACCCAGAGGAATTCTGAGCTCAAAGACATTTTGATGATGTTGGAACTACAACATGTTACAGCGCATCCAGTTCTGACTGAAAGGTTGCATAGAAGTCTCTAATGATGCTGTCATGAGCAGTGTGGCTGGACTCAGGCACTGAACAGGGAAAGGAAATCCTCATGTCCATATAAATCCGATTTAAACGTGAACTTTTCCACACAGACAAAAACCAGGCATACCTACGATAGCCTTTCTTTTTAATTTACCCATGCCTGCATGTGGTGCAAGGATGCCCCATAACAGTGTCCGCTGTTCTTGAGAAAGCGACTAAGGAGGAGGAGAAAGGGTAGGAAATGACAGAGTGCCTGACAGAATGCAAAGCGCTGGTGACTCCGTCCACGCGCAATGGCCACCGCGTCTTTAGCTACACGCTTGAGAGCCACACAGCAGCTGCCTTTGCTATCATGAACGAACTGCGTCTGGAGCGTCAGCTGTGCGACGTAACCCTCCGTGTGCGGTACAAAGACCTGGAGGCGGTGGACTTTGTGGCTCACAAGGTGGTGCTGGCCTCCTCATCCCCAGTCTTCAGGGCCATGTTCACCAACGGCCTAAAGGAGTGTGGTATGGAGTTAGTGCCTATCGAGGGGATTCATCCCAGGGTGAGTCAGATGTCTCCTTATCTTAAGATAAATGTATAGTGCTATCATAAAGCATTATTCAAGGTCTCAGCACAGATTTGAGATACCAAAATTTTCGTCATAAAAAGGTCAGCATTTTTATTTGCTTGACACTAGGCATTATAGGCACAATTTAAACTATATTGCTTTCCAGTACAAAAGTTTTTTTTAATAAAAAAACTTTTTATTCTATTTATTTTTTATTTTTTTATTATTATTCTTGTTGCATAAACCAGCACTTAAGTTAAAGGTTTCAGCCTCTCTCCATGGCAGCATCATCCTTTTAACAAGGAGTACGTTTTATTGGAAATGTTGTGATTTTGCAAAACATTTTAATTATCAATGGTTTGGTGTGTAATTGACACAAGTTGCCTTTTTGAACATTAGGATTTTATCTCAAATGAAGTTGAAGTGTACACGGAGAAATGCACAGTAAGACTTGGCAGAGTACACCTAGTTCTCTTATTTAAGCTGGATATTTCCTAAGCTCAATTAGATACACACATGGACACAATACCGCTTGTTAGCTCAGGAGATCCCAATCTGTCAATACCTTTCTGGCAGAAATGTATAGACATTTAAATAGAGCATCAGAGCCTTATTTCCACCCCCAGGAACTTTCTCTTCTATCTTCATCCCGTTCCATTTCCATTTACTCTGCCGTGACCTTCCCAAAACCCTTTGTCCTCCTCACCCATCCAGGTTATGGACAGACTGATAGAGTTTGCCTACACAGCCAGCATCTCTGTGGGGGAGAAGTGTGTGATCCATGTGATGAACGGTGCCGTCATGTACCAGATAGACAGCGTGGTCAAGGCCTGTTGCGACTTCTTGGTCCAGCAGCTGGACCCAAGCAACGCAATTGGCATCGCCAGCTTTGCTGAGCAGATCGGTTGCACAGAGCTCCACCAGAAGGCCCGAGAGTACATATACATGAACTTCAGCCAGGTGAAGATCAAGAAGCAATTCTAACAAAAGCTCCACTGTTTTGTCTTTAATTATTTTTGTAATCCTCTTTAATTTATTTTTTGCCTTTATTTATTAGTCAACATTGTAGAAACAAGAAATGTGAGGAGAGAGACAGAGAGGAGTTTGACTTGCAGCAAAGCAACCCAGCTGGGGAACATTGTGCTTATCTGGCTTGCATAATACCATCATACCATCAAGACGCCTAATAAACTTTGCATTGAAAGGACTGGAGTCAAAAGTGTCAGATGAAACGTGGCTAGCCTGTTCAATGAGTAGATGTAGCATCAGTCAGGCTGTGCAGATGGTCCTTGTAATATCTACTTAATGGCACTTGAGTTTAGTGGATGTTCTCTATGGCGATAGATCAGTTTTGGATGCATATTTTTTGACCAGGAAGAAAAATACACTAAAGTTTGACTTTATTTGATGGCAATGACATGCTGTTACATTTGTCTGAAACAGTTAAGCAAAATACTGTCATCCTGACACTGAAGTGCTTAGTCCATTAATCTATTAGACAATACCCAGAAATGAGTCAGCAAAAAATAAAAAATGAAAGCATGTGCACACCATTTGCTTTGATTGATCAGAGTTCAGCTCTTGTATTGTAGAAACACTAATTAAAGGTTTGTATCCCTACTCCTGTTTCTAGGTGGCAACGCAGGAAGAGTTCTTCAACTTGTCCCACTGTCAGCTGGTCACCCTCATCAGTCGCGATGAGCTCAATGTGCGCTGCGAGTCTGAAGTCTTCCAGGCGTGTGTAGCCTGGGTGCGCTACGACCGGGAGAACCGGCGACCGTACGTCCAGGCCTTACTCCAGGCTGTCCGCTGCCATTCCCTCACCCCCAACTTCCTGCAGGCCCAACTTCAGTCCCTGGATTGGGACCCCCAGTGTAAAGACTACCTGGCCCAGATCTTCCAGGACCTCACCCTTCATAAACCCACCAAAGTCATTTCTTGCCGAACTCCCAAGGTGCCGCAGCTCATCTATACAGCAGGGGGTTATTTCCGTCAGTCTCTCAGCTACTTAGAGGCCTATAATCCCTGTACAGGAACCTGGCTGAGGCTAGCTGACCTGCAGGTACCCCGCAGTGGCCTGGCAGCCTGTGTGATCAGTGGGCTTTTCTACGCTGTTGGAGGAAGAAACAATGCACCTGATGGCAACATGGACTCAAATGCACTGGACTGCTACAATCCAATGAACAACTGCTGGCTGCCGTGTGCCCCGATGAGCGTGCCTAGGAACAGAATCGGGGTTGGTGTCATTGACGGCATGATATATGCAGTCGGTGGATCACATGGGTGCATTCATCATAATAGTGTGGAAAGGTAAGTGAGAGTGGCATTTAATGGGAGAGGCTGATTTTATTTTATATTTGGTACTGTTATATTATTTTCAACAATTTCCCTGAAGAGATGAAATCTAAAGCTGTATTTATCCTGCTAACAAGTATCACCTGCACTTCCACAGCCTGGTTCATTGTTGATAATGATAAATAATCTTTCAAGTAGCAACTGCTACATCTGCTCTCAGTGTGCTGCAGGTGTGTTATTAATTGTGCCAGGTTGTTTTTTTTTAAAGCCAGCTGGCATAAGTTGAAGGTCAATATGTCTGTGTTTATGTGGTCTTCCTTATTGTGTTGATTCCATAATAAGTAAGCAGTAGGATATGTGACTAAATTCCCCAAGGAACATTTATATATAGACATCTATGCTCTGGTCAGGTCACTTCCTTCTGTTTTTTTTTTTGTTTCAGTTCCTGAAATATATATTTTCAATTCACAAAAACAAATAGGGAAGTTTTAAACTGCTGGGAAATATTTTCTGTGTTGTAAAAACTAAAAGTTTTCTTTTTCTTTTTTTTTCATACCCTTAGTCTGAGGAAAGTGCTACTTAGCGACCATACTTACTGTATTCAAAAGATAACCTTGAATTGTCCACCCACTCTATAGACAGTTTATTATTCACAACTCTGAAATAGCATTTTTGTTTGATCAGCTTTGTCTCAGCAGTTGGCCTGGACAGTGAGCCTGCAACAATCTCAGTTTTAATAAAGAATAAGGGGATAGCAGATGTAATTCGTGGTTGAAAATTTACCCTAACTCTGGCTTCAGGCTTTCATTTAGACAGGGAGCAGTGAAAACATCAATTATTAACCAAGCAACCTAGCCTGACTGTGTTTAAAAAAAAAAAGGATCCTTCCCATCCTGTCTGATGCCCATAGACTGACTCATGGTAGCAGAAACGGAGACTACAGATGCTGAAAACTGACAAAAATCTCTGCTGGGCTATTCCAACAAAAAAAAAAATTGAGTTTTGATTTTGACAAGAATCTTAGTGAACACTCACTCCTCGATGCCTCATTGAAGAATCTTAGTGGTCAGTTGAGGAAAAAAAAGGGAAATAAACAAACTGATATCTGTTGGTTCTTTTCTGCAGGTATGATCCAGAAAGGGACCATTGGCAGCTGGTAGCCCCCATGCTGACACGGCGTATCGGTGTGGGTGTGGCGGTCATCAACCGGCTGCTTTACGCTGTGGGGGGGTTTGACGGGGCCAACCGGCTCAGTTCCTGTGAGTGCTACAATCCAGAGAGGGATGAGTGGAAAACCATGGCCCCCATGAACACTGTCCGCTCTGGTGCTGGTAATTATGAAAGAGAAATCTACTTTTCCAATGAAAAACTTGTGTCTCCAAAGTATACTTGAAAAGTTAGGCTATTCATAAATGACTATGTAAGGTTTAAGTCATGTTTTTGAAAGATGTATGCAAGGGTTTTTTTTTTCTTTTTGTTTGTTTGTTTTTTAACCTGCTTCAACAGGCTCTCTGATTAGTGCTAATGAGATCAGGAGGGGTTTTTAAACCAGACAGGAACTGGGTCCTGCTAACCAAGGATTAAGATACATGTTATAATCATAATGTCCCAAGTTTGATTCCCACCAGAAACCTTTGTTGCATGTCAAAGTCTACTTTATACCACAAAACTTTCCATCTAAGGCAAAAAATGCCCAGCTCTCACTATTAACCACTCAGTGGTTAAGACATATGTTCATGTATCCTTAATTACATGAATGAGCTGGTGTTATGATGTTTAGATATATAATTTAGAACTCATTTTGACAGTGTCAGTAATGTGGATATACTTTTATCAGAATACTTTTTGACCATAAGGGTAGTCCTGCTGGTAAAGTAGAAAGGTTGTTTTGTTTTTTTTGTTTTTTTTTTACTATACCGTTTGAAAACTTCTGGCATATGTTTGCAGGATTTTCCACTGTTTGGTCACATCTAGATAAACTAATCTTACATTGGAATAAACTCCCTTTTGACCTGTTATTTTTTTAGGTGTGTGTGCATTGGGGAATCACATCTTTGTGATGGGCGGCTACGATGGCACCAACCAGCTTAACACAGTGGAGCGCTATGATGTTGAAACCGACACATGGAGTTTTGCTGCCTCCATGAGGCACCGGCGCAGTGCTCTGGGAGTCACTGCATTACATGGACGCATCTATGTATTGGGTGAGTAGTAGTGTAACTAGCAACTAATAGTCAAAGCACCAAACTAAAGTAATGTGTTAGTTTCATTGTACTTACTGTAGAGTTGTGCCGTCAAACCTGTTTTATTCACAGACAGGTCACTGATATATTCTGTTTGCTTTTTGACCACATGTGGCCAACTAACTAATTGTAATCCAACTAACTTCATACAATAAATTAGGACAATCTTATGTAATCGTTTTTATTTTTTAGCTGTCATTCTTTTTTTTTTGTTGTTGTTTTTGTTTTTTTTTTACTATACCGTTTGAAAACTTCTGGCATATGTTTGCAGGATTTTCCACTGTTTGGTCACATCTAGATAAACTAATCTTACATTGGAATAAACTCCCTTTTGACCTGTTATTTTTTTAGGTGTGTGTGCATTGGGGAATCACATCTTTGTGATGGGCGGCTACGATGGCACCAACCAGCTTAACACAGTGGAGCGCTATGATGTTGAAACCGACACATGGAGTTTTGCTGCCTCCATGAGGCACCGGCGCAGTGCTCTGGGAGTCACTGCATTACATGGACGCATCTATGTATTGGGTGAGTAGTAGTGTAACTGGCAACTAATAGTCAAAGCACCAAACTAAAGTAATGTGTTAGTTTCATTGTACTTACTGTAGAGTTGTGCCGTCAAACCTGTTTTATTCACAGACAGGTCACTGATATATTCTGTTTGCTTTTTGACCACATGTGGCCAACTAACTAATTGTAATCCAACTAACTTCATACAATAAATTAGGACAATCTTATGTAATCGTTTTTATTTTTTAGCTGTCATTCTTTTTTTTGTTGTTGTTTTTTGTTTTTTTTAAATTTGCACTGAACCTATTTTAAAAGCCAAGAATAAAGAAATCGAACAGACTAATTTGCACATTTTAAAAAGAATAGATTTATAAAGTTTTCTACTTTCACAGTTTGTCAAACACGAGTCAATACTAAAAATCATCATTGACTGTATCAAATGTTGATCTGTAACCTATGGCTCTGGAAGTAATATGCATAACAAAGTTAATATTGTTGTTGTTATTGTTTACACCTGTGTTTGCTAAGTCAAAGTGCACACTGTAAAGAAGTTGTGAAGATAAGCCTTAATTGAACAAAACTAAAGTCACAGAGCAAAATGTCAATGTTATGTTTACAGGGGGTTATGATGGCACCACTTTCCTGGACAGTGTGGAGTGTTACGACCCAGAAAAGGACACCTGGTCGGAGGTGACACACATGATGTCAGGGCGTAGTGGAGTGGGTGTGGCCGTTACCATGGAGCCCTGCCAGAAAGAACTGCCTCCGTGTCAAACTTCCGAGAGGGAGGGTGGTGCAGCACCAACGGCCTTTCAATCAGCCAACTGCAGTTTTGGCTCTCACCACAATCAGAGGCACAGTGGGCCCTTCAACAAAGGCACCTGAAGCTCATCACTAGACCCTTTCACACATGCACATATACAAATGATCACCCAAAAACTCAACTCTGTCTTCCCAAATCAAAAAAAAAGGACCCTCGCAACCAATCAGAGACAGACGTGAGCTAAAACTCCACGTGCTCCCTCTTTGGTTCTAGATTTCACACTTGATGCGAATTTAAAAAAAAATTAACACTTTATTTTAAAAGTGCAGTGTTGACAAAAAGGTAATGTGAGTAGAGTATGTGCATTTGACTATCCTTCAGACCAATTTCCAAGACCTAAAATCTGATTAATTTGTTTGTGGGGAATTGCGTTTCGCCAAATCCGACTTGGACCTCAGTCCATCTGTGTGTTCACATCTGGCATTTGAAAGGGCTGCATACTAAAATGGGCCATTTGTGGGCTCAGAGTCATCAGGTGAAAAGTTTAGTCTGAACAGAGGTTAAAAAAAAATTTATCCCATTATGTTAAAAAAAAAAGATTAAAAAAAAAAAGTAGCATTTGTCAGTCAGTATGGGCAGTAGATTTCAAAGTGCCATTACAATGCCTGTGGGCATTACTGTCATCAGTATATTGTCTTGGGTGCTTGTGCTGGTAAGGCACAGACAGTCACTGTGTGGTGTGTAGAAAACTATAGAATTTAACCCAGAAAGCCACAAGATGAACCTTTTACAGGACAACGGGTCTCGTGCAAGAACAGTTTTGTTTTGTTTTTTTCATTGAAACTTGCTCGCAAATGTTCCAAATTCAGCTGACTCTCTTCACTGCAAAAACTTGTACATTGCTCATTTCTGTCTCATGTATGCCACCGCTTCATGGGGAGCTGCACATTTGTGAGATTTAATCATTAGCATAATCAAAGGACCCGTCACTATAGTAAGCTACTTATACTACTTATTCCAAATCGTACAAGCTGTCATTGCAAAAAAAATGTCAGTAAAATATTAAAAAATACAACATATCGCTCTTAAAGTACTCAAAGTACTACGTGCAAGTACAAATTTAGTGTTCAATACTAGTGGTTCTTGCATGAGGCCCAAAGTCTCAAATTCAAGTGCTGGTACAGGAGAAGCAGGACTTTATTGTAACTGCATAGTAACTAATGTGTCCTCTCACTAATAGCCACTGATAGGTTCATAAAATGTGAAATTTTTGCAAAAAGGTTTCAGAACAACATCGAGAGCCTTGTCTGGTGTAATTGGTATATGGATTGCCAAGAGGCTGAAGAAATGGGTTTTGACTGTGTTTAGAGGAAACGGATTACTGTAGAATTTAAAAACTTGGATTTCAAACATCTCACTGAATGTGTTTTATAGAAACACTAATTACTGACACCACTAAGAACCTCTCCCTACAGTTGACTCTTTGGTCTTCACATCCACCAGACCTCAGAAACAGAAGTGACCATGTTTGTGCATTAGTGTTCAAATATTGTATGCTAATGACAAAAAACTTGCTTAAAGAATTGTATTTGTAACAGCAATTTAAGCTACAAAGGTTTTTAAGTGATGTTTTGTACATTGATATTCTAAGAAGTCTTGTACAGAATTTCAGAGCTCACTTTTTTTATTTATTTGTTCAGATTCTTTTGGTTTTCTTGTTCCTCTAAACTGACATCAGCTTTATATTGAATGGACCCTGGTGTTGTGTTTTTGAATAACTAGCATGCATTGTAACTGAGTAGGAATGCCTGTTAATGCTAATTTTGGATGTTTGTAAAAAATTGCTTCACTTCGAAAGGGACTTTTTTCCTGTCCATCAGTAGTTGGAATGGAAATTAGAATATTTAAGGTCTGCTTTGTATATTTTTTTCCAGCAAAAAAAAGGCCCTGTACAATAATACATTGTAAAGTAAAATATATGTTTATTGTACTGCTGTAGTCATGTAATGATTTATTAGTTCTGATCTGTAGACATCTTTTGTAATTTACATCTAGCCCCTAACAACAGGTACATTGGTTTTAATGAAAAGCATCTATCTGATGTGGACCTGACAGTTGGATCATTAGACTAAGTTATTGCACGTTTTCAAAGCAGCAGTGGCCACTGGAGGGAGCTGAAGTTCTTTCATAGTAAACAAGAGCACTATCTGTTCACTGTGTCAGATATCATCAACATGAACATAAACAATTCACTGGTCCAAAGTTAATTTTCACTATAGGTACCAATAAGCCAGGTCCCCTTTTTCTTTGTTTTATTTTTTTACTTGTTTTTTCATTCAGTTAATTTTTAAGAGCCATCATTCAACCACCCAAGATGGCTGCCAATGAATCTCATTTCCTTACTGAACCTGGCAGGTGAGTGAGACAGTCCATTATTATGTTATCCAAGAGGAAACCTTCCCTGGTTATGCAGATTAATGAGTCTACATCCCTCAGTTCCTCAGGCAAAACCCACATGATTCAACAGTAGATTTACAGGACATCCAACCATTAAACCCACAACAAGCACCTGCAGAACAGTATTACCTTAGTGATTCAATATAGCATAAAGTAAAAAATACTCATTAATTGCACGGTCCCTTATTTTTCATGTCTTTAGGATAGAGCATCTCAAGATATTACTTGGGTCAGGACTTATTTTTTTCATTTTGGCTCAGTCATTGTTGCCAGAAAAAAACAGGACATTTTTTTTCTTTATATTTATTTTTTCTTTTCGTTCATCGTTTCGTTCATTTTCGTTTTGATCAGTGAAATGTCAGTTTAACTCGAATGGAATATATAAAGAGAAGGCAACAAACCTAAACAAGAAAAAAGTTACTATAATTGTTTGTTACTGGTTAATGTTTATTGTTACTGCTTAAATGTTTTTGGACAATTCGTTCTTACTGCGTGAAAAGTTACCGGTAAAAGTGACGAACTGCTTTGTTGAGAACAGGTTTATTTTGAAAGGCGTGTCCGGATGCGTTGGGTTGTGTCTCGGTAACTTGACACCGGTGTGCACGTCTTTAACCATGAAAAAAAGAGTCCTGATCGTGATCCTTACCGGACACCAGAGGATCCTCCTCGGGCGCAGGTAAGTTAGATTCATCTGCTTAAAGCTCAGTACCACAGATTTGTCTCCTGTATTGACTGTGCTTGTACTTCAGAGAAATTTAAAAAACTGTTTTCAAGACCTTTAAGTTAATGGACAGTAGAGTGTGATCACGTGACTCTATAGGTTTGTATAATTTCTCATTTATGAAGTCCAGTATGGGTAATTTGGATGTAGGGATGTATTCGAAGGGGTTGAGCGTTTATGGGTTTTTTTAATCTCATAATTTATTAGCTATCAGTGGGAAAGAAAATTTGAGAATATTATCTCAACCCTTTCCTGGGTAGGAGTTATTTTTTGTCAGACGTTGTTGTCAAACTAGTTTGTCCACTTTGAAGCTAACTTCAGCACAGGAGCAGGCTGTTCATTCATTCAAGGCCATAGATACCAAACGCCTGTAGTCACTATCTACACAATGAACCCAAATATTAACTCCTGAAAATATATTGTGTTTAATACCTCATGTGTCTTTTTTGTGTCATATGACTTTAAAACCTTTGACAAGATGTTCTCCAGAGGCTGAACTGTGTTGAAAGCCTATTTTAGCCACAGTGTTCACAGACACTTGTTTCTTTCATCAGCGTGGAGCAGCAGCCAGGATGATCCCAGTGGGTGAATTCAGAAACCTCGGCACAGACCAGAACTCAAAGTATCGGGTCCTGAAACCCTGGTGGGACGTTTTCTCAGAGTACCTGTGCATTGTTATGCTAATGATTGGAGTCTTTGGGTGCACCTTGCAGGTGAGGCGCCTACAAACCAGCCACTCTGTGCTCATAAGCTCTTAAAATCCAGAAATATCAGCCTGCTTAGCAAAATAATCATTACTGACCTGTGTAATGAGGCATTTTTTTACCAATTCTATCTATTGTGGCATATCAAAATAACTTAGGGGAATATTTTGTTCCTATGTACCCCCCTCTCTGTCTTATGGCACATGCCATAGCAATTCTTACATTACCTGTCGTCCAAGTCAGGTGAAAATACAGAGAGTGTGGCTGAACTAACTTGTCTCTACTGACCTACTTACTGCAGATTCAGAGCACTAACTTGCTGCTTAATGTGTCTCTCACCACCCGATTATTATATCTGTGTCACATGAAAATAGCACAGAAGAGAAGCAACGGGATTTAGATGTGATGATAATAACTTCTGCTGCTTGTTTCTTTGTTTTGTTAATATGCTGTCTCTCAGTGTGAAAGGTGTAGGTGTTGCTTTAATAAAGAGAAAAACCAGGGATGGTTCATTCTCAGACCTGTAGCAAATAGCATCACTACTGCTAGCTACAGTAGCTAGGACGCTCAGTATCTCATAGTTTCGCTTTTAGTTTCTCTAACTAATCCAGGTCCAGTCTGATTTGATATGATGAATAATATAATTGTTATAAACTGCTGCGAAATACAGAAAAGATGGAAATAATAAATAATAATTCTACGGTTATTTCCCTGCTGGTTTCCATCATACTTTCATACTTGAAATGGTATGATCACGTAACAGCTATTACACCAAATTCTATGTGGTATTAAAAAGGTCGTTAAAACTCTTAAATTTAACTCAGTGAATCCAAAAACCATGAATTAGTAGGAATGGACAGTGAAAGGCCAGTGCAGTTTTATACTGCAATATCAATACATATTGTGATAGAAAATGTTGTGGAGAGTAAATTTCAGAATCAAAAGATAACTCTGGTGATATTTTATATATTTACTGTTGTCAACAAATCCAATAAAAAGACCAAAATCAAGAATTGATCCAGCTTAGAATTAACCAAGGCCTGATTACAGATGGGTGAAAAATTAGAGGAAGAACCTGAATAAATGAGTGAAGAGACAATATAAATGCAGATGCTTCCATACAGGTGCACTACATGGTACAATAAAAGCAGTTAACATCCCTTCATGCTCTGTGACAGGTATAAAAATGCTGAGCAGACCCAGGTGATTCTGATTCAACATTCAACATGGCAAAAGGAAAAGATCTAAATCACTTTGAAAATGGGTTCATTATGGGATATGGATGGCAGGAGCTCCAGTCACAAGACTGCTCAATCGGCCTGTGTTTCAGTGGGAACAGTGACTGAGGTGAGATCTGTATTTAGATCTATGGGGAACGAGTCAGTAAATAGAGTCAGAAGCTGTGGCTGACAGCACACTTTTGATGACTCATGCATTTGTGAAACGTAAGAATAAACAGAAAAGCAGCTCTTCCTCAGGCTACCGAGAATGTCACTGCAGGATGTGATCAGGCTGCGTCACCAAGAACAGTCAATTGACAATTACATGGAGAGGGATATTATAATAGGGTTGCAGTGCATAAACCCCTCATTACAGAGATGAATGTACATTTGAGAGTTCAGTGGTGCAAAAACCACCGGTTGACAGAGATGTGGAAAAACTGATATGTGCAGATGAGTCACCAGTTACCACGTTCCTGACAATATCTGTCGAACCATTTCACTCAAAACCATAAACTATTAGGAATTATTGTCTGGGAACCATGAATGTCTTTACAAAATTTTGTGCCAATCTGTAAAGTAGATGTAGAGATATTTCACTGGATAAGTGAAAACTTTGACCTGCTGGTGGTGCTAGATGAAATATCAGGCGAGGGAGGTCTTTAGAATTAATCGCCTGGGCACTGTAGATCTCTGTAGCAAATTTCATGACAGCCCATCTAATAGTTGTCAGGATATTTTCCTGAAAAATTAAAATTTCAATGTCCCGGTAGTGCTAGAGGAAAAGCCAGAGGAGCACCAAAGTTATCCTCTGAGGGCACTGAATGCACAAAATTTCATTATAGTCAAGCTGATAGTTGTGGAGCTATTTCATTTTGGATCAAAGTGTTGGACAGTCCGACATTTCCGTTCCTTGAGCCCCACCGCCAACATTGCTAGCATCAAATGTCAGAGTAAGGTCATGGGCCACCACAAGCCTCAAGGACAGTTTCAATGCTCCTTGGCACAGATTTTCCAAGTCTATCTCTAAACCCGTCAGTATATAGCAGTTCAAATATAAATCAAAATATAAATCAAAATGTTGAAAGGGTTTTTAACTTTTGGAGAATATTTTCTCTACATTTATTTTGGAACTCATTGTTTTTAACACTAATTAATTCATGCATCTCTCCTCCACAGCTCACTCAAGACAAGATTGCATGCCTGCCCAGTCACTTCACCAGCCCAACGCCCGAGGTAATCGACTGTAGCCACATCCGGACCTACAGGGAGAATGAGACATTGCAGCACACACTGGTCAGACCTGTGAGCCCCATCATTAAGGAGGTGTTTGGCCGCAAGAACGATCTGGATATCCACCAGTACGTGTTTGTCAACCACTATTGCTATGAGAGGTTTGTCCACTGGTACGCAAAGTACTTCCCATACCTCGTTGTGATCCACACCGTGATCTTCATGGTAGCAAGCAGCTTCTGGTTCAAGTTCCCGGGGACATCCTCCAAAATAGACCTCTTTGTGACCATCCTTGGGAAGTGCTTTGATTCACCCTGGACCACAAGGGCCCTGAGTGAAGTTTCTGAAGAAAGAGGAGAGGAGAAACTCGTTAGTTGGAGAAGGAATACAATCTCTAAGGGTCCCACAGAGCAACGAGCAGATGAGGAGGAGACTGTAGGGCTTCTTTCCTCCTCCTCTGTCAAGTCTAATCCAGAAAAGAAATGCCCAGAGTCTCAGTCGGCCCCTTCCGTTTTAGATAAGAAGGAAGGAGAGCAGGCCAAAGCTCTTTTTGAAAAGGTGAAGAAGTTTAGAACTCACGTAGAGGAGGGAGACATCCTGTATCTCATGCATGTGCTACAAACATCATTGAAGGTCTTCAAGTTCCTTTTAATCATTATCTACACCACAGTACTAGTACCAAACATTGAGATAGTAGTGCGCTGTTATGTTCCTCCTGAGCTGACTGGTTTTGATATCTATTGCTGTAACCACAACAAAGCCCACCTTTTCTCCAAGCTTGCCTACTGCTATATCTGCTTTGTGGGAGTGTATGGACTTCTGTGCATCTACTCGCTCTATTGGCTTTTCCATCGGCCTCTGAAGGAGTACTCCTTTGAGCAGGTCAGGCTAGAGACAGGTATTAATGACATACCGGACGTAAAGAATGATTTTGCATTCCTCCTGCACCTTGTGGACCAATATGATGCCCTTTACTCTAAAAGATTTGCTGTCTTTCTTTCTGAGGTCAGTGAGAGTCGCCTCTGTCAGCTCAACCTCAACTACGAGTGGACTGCCAAAAAGCTGCGCAACCATCTTGCCAGGAACACCAGTAACCAGTTGGAGCTCCACCTGTTAATGCTACCGGGGCTTCCTGACACTGTCTTTGAGATCCCTGAAGTGGAATCACTGAAACTGGAGCAAGTTAAAAACGTCACCATCCCACCAAGTGTCGCAAAGTTGGAGTCTCTTCAGGAGTTATCACTGATCTACTGCCCTGCAAAGCTCCAGCTGCCTGCCCTGAACTACCTCAAACAAAATTTAAAGGTTCTTCGTCTAGCTTTTGAAAGTGTAGAAGAGGTGCCTATGTGGATGTACACCCTGCACGGCCTGGAGGAGTTACATCTGAATGGTCCTTTAACCAATGAGGTTTCCAGAAGTGCCACTCTGGACTCCCTCCGAGAGCTTAGAGCTCTGAGAGTCCTCACTCTGCGCTGCAACCTTACAAAGATCCCACCCAGCATCGGGGATGTAGCATTGCAGCTCCAGAGGTTGTGCATCTATAATGAAGGTGTCAAGCTCCAAGCTTTTAGTAGCCTGAAGAAGTTAAACAACCTAGTCTCACTGGAGTTAGTGGGCTGTGAATTGGAGCGCATCCCAAGTGCTGTCTTTAGCCTGAACAATCTACAGGAATTGGACCTGAAAGAAAACAAACTAACCACAGTGGAGGAGATTCTGAGCTTACAGCATTGCCGCCGTTTAGTGACACTCCGACTGTGGCACAACAAAATCACTTACATTCCTGATCACATCAGCAAGCTGCACTCTCTAGAGATGCTGGACATCAGCTGGAACAAGTTAAGAAAGCTCCCCTCCCGACTGTTTTATTGCACCAAGCTCAGGCACCTTGACGTCTCCCACAACCAGCTCAGCTCTCTCCCTCCTGAGGTGGGCATCCCACAGGGCCTCCAGTTCTTCTCGGCTGCTTTCAACTCCTTAGAGACAGTGCCAGAGGAGCTGTTCTCCTGTAAAAGGCTAAAGACACTGGCTCTTGGAAACAACTGCCTGTCGTATCTTAGCTCCAGAGTGGCAAATCTGGCACAGCTGGTCAGACTGGAGATTAAGGGGAACCGTCTGGAGTCTCTACCTCTGGAGATAGGGGACTGTCCCTTGCTGACTGTCAGTGGGTTGACAGTAGAAGAGAGCCTGCTCGACCTGTTGCCATCAGATGTTCGAAGCAAGCTGACCAACAGCTAAGGTTGTAGAGCTAATGGACTTATCTTTTCTCAGTGTAGCATGGTGGTCGATGGTGGTCTGACTTAGACAAGAAAACAGTGAGTTAGCGGACTATTGATTCATGGCATTAAAGGAAATGTTTCATAAAAACAGAACAAAACCAAAATAAAATCCACAGCTGAACACAAACAATAACCAGAAAAATCAGTCATCATGTAACATATGTTCCAGTCTGTGTTAGGGAGTGGAAAAACAACTTACACAAGTTCTTGCACAGAAAATACCTTTTAAAAAAATCACAGGTGTCCTGTAAATATCTTACAACATCTATTTTTACAAAACTGGATTTTTATGTTTCTGATTTCACTGGTGCAGATCACTCATTAATGTACAGTTTAACTGGAATTATTCTATATGCAGGGTCTGAATAATGTTATGTAAGGATGAAACAAATGCTCAAAAGTTTTACAATAATAAATCAGAGAGGAAACATGACCTTTAGATTGTTGTGGGCTAACATTTTCACTCAAGAGATGTTTGCTGACTATTTTCTGGGTTTTTCAGAGCAAATGTCAAGGGATTTCTAACTGTGCTATATCCTGTCAGACAGGTTCATACAGTGTGAGGAATCATTTCCCACAGTGCTGTAGTTCACATTGCTTCCTTTCAGGCACAAAACAAGTGGAGGAAGAAAAGCCTTTCAGTAGCAGAATAATAGGTGCCCATTCTTTTGTATACATATTCTTCTGAATTGATACAAAAAATTACAAATCAGATAAAGGTAAAGTCAACATGAGCAAGTAAAAAGGAAAAACCTCTCTCTTTAAAATACCTTGTGAATGTCGAGTGCAGTGATGCCTGTAGTGATGGGTGACTCTCTTCTAACACATGAATCAATTAATGGCTTCAACTGATTTCAGTTTTGTTTCCCTGTTTTGTTTCTACCTCTTTAGCACAATTTTAATCAACTTTTACACTAAAATACGGTGAAAATTGGATGTGATTTCCGGACATCAATGATAACCAAGTGGAATTATTTCTAATAAGATGTAAAATATGTAAAATTAGCTAATATGTGATATATATTTTGCACATCATAAAGTGGTGGAAGTAAATTTAGAGTGCCTTATGAATGCAGAGAAACAAGGGAAATGAAATATCTTCTGTTGCCGGTGCTAGACTGAGGGTCATTGTAGTAACTTATGTTTAGTTTTCATTGAGACGTACAGTAGGTGCTGAAATTCTTGAAATTGGATACATATTACTTGGAAACTCCTGTGTTGGTCTCTCTCACAAGCCATCCTTGCTTTCTTTCTTTTTGCATTCTTTCTTTCTTTCTTTCTTTCTTGCTCCCTGTGTTCCCCCTATGTAGAAGTCTCTCTGTCACAGACTCACATGTGCATTTCTTAGTCAGGCTTCAACAGTTCTGCCTGAACTGTAGTGCAGTCATGTCCTGGCTTGCATGGCTACAAAACTGGATACTGGCAGTCAATTTAAGGTCATACCAAAGTAATATTTGAGCACACTCTGAACTGCCCACGCTACCACATACCTCCATGAAAACCTTGTGTTTGTTTCTTTTATATTTATCATTTAGATGGATTTGAGCCCTGAAGGTTGCCGACAAAAACAGAAAGAGGGACACTGAACACTGGAATTTTCCAGGTGTACATAACCAGAATTACATGCCTGATGTTATAATGTTTTGTCAATCATTGCCATACTTGTTTTCTTCTCACTGAAGGTGGCAGTCGAGTGTGTCACTAGCATTAACCCAAACAAATGTGATTCCATCAATTTGACTAAGGCCTGGCTGGAGATAGCTAGCGACAAGTTATGTCTCCAGGACGGTTGCTTTAAGTTGGTCTTGATGATATCTTCAATTAGAAGTCATGCGCTAACTTCAGTCTGAAACGCTACAACTGCTGCCACTGTCATACTTGGGATGTTTCCTGATGCAGAATTCACACTTGAGTAGGATAATCAGATTTGGAAGCTTCCTCCTGCCATGTGAGTTTCTGTTGTTCCAATTTCTGAAAGTTTAGGATTTAGTACCTTCAGGCTATGGCTGCCTGCAGATTGATGGACTGAGTTAAAATATGCATCTAAGTACTTAACCTTACAGAGCATGTCACAGTATGTGTTGACGGTTTACAGTGACTCACCACTTGTGATTTCAACCCATTTTCAGCCTGACTTACAGTAAACTAGTAATAAAGTCCATAACTCATAAAATGTTTCCATATTATTTTACCACTACTTTAAACCTTGGTTGATATTTAACTTTATTTTAAACAACCATGAATGAGAACTGCCCTTAACTCCCCTCCAAACCTATCCCTTAAGAGCACTGTACAGAGCTTCAAGTAACTAATAATTTGCTGATTATTTTCAGTTGGGACTGTTTGAGCAATAGTCCAGAGTAGAAACAGAATCAGTTGACTCTAATGTGGGATGAGGAAAAGTTGGAAATTCATACATTTCATAACCTGGAATTAGTCAAAGGTTTGACGTAGTTACTTTGAAAAGGACTTATACATTTAACTTTTCAACTTACTAATGCTCTAAATGGAGGTTAGTGGCATCTTTGTGGAGGAGGGGTCCCGGTTCAAGTCTAGTCTGAGGTCTTTGTTGCACGTCATTCTCCCTCCCCTCATCCGTCCACTGCTTACTATCTAAGAAAGGCAAAAATAAACTCCAAATATACTTTAAAGGAGGAAAAGGTTAAAAATGTCACCAGTGGCAAGCATTTAGTCAGACAGGTCTGTCAGACAGTTCATTCCTTTGTAATAGTCTTTCATCTGTAATAGGAAAAAAAGTTCTCCCGTCAGATTATTTCCCTCATTCTTGCCATCATCACGTATTCACACACGTCTTTTTGAGTATTCTCGTCCATGTCTGTGAAGGATTAGTTTGAATTTTTTTTTCTTTTTTACTCCCAATATTTATTGCTGCTTGTAAGCTTATCTCTCCCCCAACATGCAAAATAGTGTATAGACAGGCAGTATTTGCAAATATCGCAAAAAGCACCGCATTTTATGATCCGTGAAGTCAAGCAGCTCTACCTAGTGGCTGGATGATTGTTGGTCTGAGACAGTATTTATCGCAATCCTAATTACAAGAGTTCCACGACTGGTTTCATTTATCAGAGTGGGAAAATAAACTTAAATATTATCCATTGTTGTGTTCTTACTACACAAGATGAGGGAGTGGTTGCGCAAAAGATGGAGAAGCAGACATCTGACCGGAAGATTTGTTTCAAAATCCAAGACCAGTTGGGAAAATATGGGTGGGGAGAGTAAATGACTTTTTTTTTTTCTCAACAACTACTGCGTAAATGCCCTTTAAGTAGATGTTTAACCTCAAGCAGCTCTGGTGGAGTTGTTCACGACCTAGAAGTCAAATACTGTGGTTGGCATGTGCAGTTCTCAGGAGGTGCGGGACTATGTAAATCTGAAAAAGGAAAATGAAAACAACACAAAACGAAAGACTATTAAATGCAGTGGTAGAAGAAGTGCAGTATTCAGACCCTTTATTTAAGTATAAGCAGTAATACTACACAGTGAAAAAAAAATGCTCCTGCATTCAAAATCTTACTTGAGTAAAACTACAGACGTCCCATCGACAAAATATTCTGAAAGCATAGAGAGTTGAAGTACTCACAGACAGAAAAAATGGCCCTGTTTCTGTTATATAATGATTACTGATGCATTTATGTTTAAGAGGCATTTTAATGTTGTAGCTGGCCAATGTTGAGCCAATTGTAACTACTTAAGTTAATTTACCTGCAAGCCATTCTTTATAAGCTGATTATATATTTTGTGTGTAAACTCACATTTATAGCTGGCAAATAAATGTTGTGGAGTAAAAACTACAGTATAAAGCAGGATAAAATGGAAATACTCGAGTAAATGAAAGTACTTAATAACAATACTTGATCCAAGTTAAATCAACACAGAAATTTGGTCCGAAGTTTAAATACATCTAAATGTGCTGACATTGTGATAAGTGCTGTAGTTTTGTTTTTGTTCTTTTCTGCGACATCATGTGCCTCTGAACGGAGGAACTGGCAGTACAGTAGCTGAACTGTATCTCCTGGTGAAGTTGGCTAGAACAAAGAAAAAAAAAAACCATTGTAACATAGGAGCCCTGAGTATGAACATCCGCTAACTGTGCTGCCATTACCTAAAAGCCTCAACAAAACAGGGCCCTAATTCATGTTGAGTTTCAATCCAGCAATCTCTGTGACCTTTGAGTGTTTTCATTCTGCTGTGCATTCCACTGTGGAGTTATTATAAATGCCCTTGATGGATAACCTTGGAGAAGTGCTGGAGACTTGAGGAAATATGTAATGTAGTTAACAGGACACAAACCTCCCTGATTTGTCTCTTAAGTCAGAATGTTAACATGGTTTAACAAATATATTTCTAGTCAGCCAAATTTGCACAAATTAATTGATTTAAGTTCAACTTTAATACAGGTATTCTTATTTATTTGCTTATTTATGGTGAAAAAATATTTATAATAGAGCTTTGGAGTTTGTAAGACTCTTAAAAGTGAAAGAACATGAAATAATAAATCATAAATAAGGGGCAAGGGAAGGATTAAATATTATTTACATTTATATAATCCTTACAAAAGAGGAAATTAAATTCTAAAATTTATGTAGCAGAGCAGTTTGTCATCTCTACTGTCCTGCTAATCATCTCTATATCTATCTTGTCACCCCTTCAGAGGTACTAACCCTCCGGTTAAAAAAACCACTGGCCTTATACACGATGGTCTAAATGCTGTTTCACAGCCTTCTTCAAAGCACTTTATTTCAGCAAAATGAAATTATTTTTTCTTTTTGTTGTTGTTACCAAAAATACCCTGGAAAATAATGTAATCAAGAATATAATTTCCCCCTAAGTTCACTGCAGTATACTGTACAAAATCCACACTGACTTCAAGTTCAACACTTTATTTTGTGCTTTCATCTTCAAATAGTAAAGTGAATAATCTCACTTCTGTTTTAAAAGTATTTATATAAATAACATTTCAACAAATCACAATAAATGTCGCTATTTACAAAATCACAGGAATAATCAGTCCTATTCCAACAATAAATAAGAGTAAATTCAAAGTCTAAGTACATCTATTTGAGAGAAACACAACTATGCAAAGCAATCAGGGTGCACCATGTCAAGTTTGTAAAATTTTAAAAAACACATACATTGTATCAACTGTTACAATTCTTACACAATAGAAATAATGCAATAATTACAAAACACTGAGGGAAAACTATCTACAAATGTGCACTCCCAATTAATAGGGAAAACAGATATATAAGGTGCCTAAATTGCACTGTGCAAAAGAGGTGTCTACTCTACTGTAGCCACCCATCCACTGAAAACAAGCTGCCAAGACAATATGTCCTGTGTCACATATTAATGCTGAGCCACTATTGACAAAAAATAATCCTTTACACAGCAATGAATTCAAGTCACCAGGTTTAAAGCAGAAAAAAAAGTATGAGGTTATGGCGCCCAGACTTCTGACTAACTATGAATGTGAGCGAAAAGCAAGTCCATCATATCAGGTACACACGAAGCTCGTGCCACGTCTATCGCCGTCTGCCCGCTGACATTGGCATGTTTCAAGTCGGACCGTGGTGCCAAGAACTCCACAACATCCCTGTAGCCTCCCCGGATGGCTATGTGAATAGGCAGGGCCCCGCTCTGGTCCGGGATGTTTACAGAAGCACCATACTCCACCAGAACCTGCAGAGTGTCCACGAATCCTGTTCTGGCTGCATCGTGGACAGGCGCTATCCCATGTTTGTCCTGGACATTGGGGTCTGCTCCTTTTTCCAACAGCAAACTGGCAATCTTGGAATTCCCCATCATCATCACCTGTAGGAGGCATTACACAGACAACAAGAGCATGAAGTAAATACAACACCTGTGTGTAAGTGGCAGTTTGAGACCCTAGACTCTCTCAACAAACAGGCCTTCTAACCATTTCATGTGTAGTATTTGAGACCACAAATCCCCACTAAATGTTTCATTTTGGTTAAAAAGTCTCTATCATGAAAATATGTGAAATAAGACCTGGTGAAGAATTAAATACAGTGACTGTCTATAGTATTAGTGAAACTATAACAGGACAGGAATGGGAAGAGGGAAATCTTTGATGACAACTGTCATCTTTATACAATCAGTTGCCAGTTTATCAGGTAAACCAAGGTGAAATAAAAGTAGTCTAATGAAAAAAAAAAAAACTACCATAAATTCAATTTTTATGCAGGCTATAATGTTTAAGGAGAAGTTAATTAAATTTGATGATCAGTTTGGAGACTGTATTTTACGGTACTGTTGAATTAAATTGTACTGAGGTTTTTAGATGTAGTGTAGCTGAAATGATAATTAGTACATTAGTCCATTTAGAAAATTTATCTGATAATTAATTATTCTGTTCAGTCAATTATCAGGCAAGATACCGAACATTGTAATTGATCTAGCCTCTAAAACAAGAGAATTGGCTGCTCTAATCTTTCTTTTTTTATTTTAAATTTAATATCTTTGGGTCTTGGACTATTGTTTGAGCAAAGCAAGCATTTGAAGGTGTAATTTAAAAGGTCTAGAAAACTGCAATGGAGATTATTTTAATAGTTCTGAGATCTTAGTGATTAACTTTATCACAAAAATCTAATTAAAAAAACACAATCAATCAAAATATTGGAAACACATTTCAGATGTACTTCGCTTTGGTTAAAAGCGTTGGCCAGATAAATTGTAGGACCTTACAGTACAATTCAACGCAAACACGACCTACAGCCTGCAAAACGAGCATAACTGAACATTGTGCCCTTCGTGAAGGCAGCACTTAGTGCAGGGTTGCTGTTACGATCAATTTTTAGTGAGTCAAAACATAAAATATTCCATATTTTTGCTTGAAACTTTGAATTTGTACATGATACTATAATAAATTCACAAGTGGACAATGTTTAGAGAAAACTCAAGACAGCCATATGTGGTGTATGTCAAGAGGAACGGGACGAGTGTGTAGCTGACAGAAACTCTGGTCTAACGTATTTCTGCAGTATATGATTTTGTGTAGTTAATACCTCGGTCGTATATGATTCGTGATCACGGATCTTATATGACCATTTAAACATGGGGACAGGTCCTCACCTGCAGCGCAGTATTGCCAAATTCATTGAGAGTGTCAGGATGCACTCTGCCTTCCTCCAGGATCCTCTGCACCTCGCTCGTATTCCCCCTGGCTGCTGCCGCCGTCAACGCTTTACCGGCATCCATCTGACTAAGGACCATTATACTCTCTCTTCCTGCCTGTCCAGTGGGAGATGCACATCAGTTTATTTCACCGAAACTCCCCCATTGTGACAATTGACCCGATCGACCAAACGACGGACGGTAAAAGAAGCGAAGCTAGGATTCAGGAAGATTAACTTGGGCTACAGCTAGCTACCACGGCATCCGGCTAACGTAAGCTTCAGTTCCCCGTTGACGCCATGTTATCTGACCGTGCTGGCGTAATGTTACATCGAGTCTTTTTCACATGCCGTACGTTTGAACAACAAAGCCGTGTTTAAAATGTTTGTTTGTTTTTTTTTTTACCGACCGGACAACCCAACGTCGCAAATAATTAGCATCCAGGCTAACCGCTAACGTCAATAAAGAGGGGGGGGGGGCGAACTATAGGGCTTTTACGCGTACCTTGTTCGGTTCGTCAAGATCCACGGCGTCGCCAAGATTTTCTATCCCGCTGCCTCTAGAGACCAGTAGTTTTTAAATCAGATCCAAAAAAGGAAGGTTTATCAACATTGGAAAATAACATTTGCGCGCTGAGATCCACACAGCGGCGTCTCCAGACTACAATTTACAAACATTGGAGAGAAACGCACGCTGGCCAATCACGGCTCACCCGGAGGGTGTCGCTCTTCCGTATATGGCGAAAGGGGCGGGGCTACAACTCCGTTACTACACTATCACCGTGGTAACAGCGGCTCTCGACCAATCAGCGCACGCAGCGAAGAAAGCGGGCGATTCGTATACGTTGCCGTCTTCAAAGGCAGTTCATTCACATTTCTGACCTTTGCTTGTATTTTTCTGGAAACGAGCGTAGAAAAAAGGCGGGTGCGGGTTTTTAATTTTGGGCGGAATTTAGTAACTGTGATTGCACAATGCCCTAATGCAAAATGAGGGCAAAATCTGCCCTTATATGGTGTTGCAAACTCATGAGGGACTCAGGAATAAAAAAAGGTTGCTCATGACAAAAAAACAAAATTGTTAGAGGGGAATCGTTTAATTAAGCATTGTTTGCACCGGTCCAACAGCAGAAACATTAAAAATCAAGTCGCACACAGACTTCATAAAAACAAGATCACCGCCGGTACAAAGGGCAAATGAAATTTCAAAGACATTCTTTCAGTCGAGTTAAAAGTGATCATTGACGCTCCTCGGGAAGTCCCAGAAGTGAGTAATGTACAGTATTGTAATCTCCCTGGCTTCACACGTTGGTCCTCAGCTGGTAGTCTACAAAAAAACCCCAAAAAAACAGAACAGTTTGTAAATTTTATCCACTTTCTTCATCCATTTGTATCTCAATAGTTCGATGTTTTCCAAAAACAGTGTGTCCCGTTATAGTGATTTAAAAACAAACAAAAAAGTTACTGACATACCTCCGCTCTGTGTAATGTAGCGGACCCAGGGCAAAGCCTGGTATCCACTTTTTTCTATGATCTTCATATATCGCACCTGGTGAAAGGGAGGGGAGCGAGACACAGACAGAGCGTGTTGAGGCAAGAAACATAAATGTGCAGCATCGAAATCAAACTAAATCAAATCCAGTCTCCTAGATTAAGCACACAGTATGAGCTCTTACATGACCAGACTTGGCTTTCCACGGGTTGTAAACTAGACACCCCGAGCAGGGCAGTCACAGTTAGAGCCGTATTATTTTCCATTACAGATCCAGAATAGATGTGTGTTTTTCTGGCTACATTCTTGGGTTTTCTGGCATTAAAAGGAGAAACTGACCATAAACGCATAAAAACTTACCTGTATTCCTGAGACTGTGAAATATGGGATTTCAAATTTGACAGTAATTGGTGGTTTGCCCTCGACCTCATCATTTTCCACACTGGGCAGCCCGAAGTGAGCTCGCATTAGAAACTCTTTTCCTCCCTGGATAGATGAATGCACACACAGACAAATGGACAGACATACAGTAGAGATACACAGGCAAGCAGAGAGACACAAAGAGTTAAATACAAAACAGATTTCAATCTTTGATCCTAATCTAAATGTACATTGAAGACAGAAATATAATTTGAACTTGCAAGTTTCTTACAGGGAAAGACTTGATGGTCCACACCACCAGGTTCTTCTCGGGCATGTATTTGGCATGGCCCGTGCTGGTTTTGAACTTCGGCGAGTCAGCATCGCTGGGGACGGGGACCCTTACCTCCACATTATTTGCCACAGACTGTTTTTTAAACTGCCCCTTGGCCTAAAAATACAACACAATAGAGCAAGATACGTTGTGAAAGCCTCCTCCTCTCCGCTGCCTCAGGGCAGTGAACACTATCACCAGGCAGAAAGTAAACAATGTTTTGGATACACAAGACATGACAGGAAAAATTATTTGCTCCATTCCTTGCGCTCTTCATGCTTAAACATTTCCAAAGTTTCCAAAGCATATGTCTCCAGTCAATGACAAAAAATGTTAATTAAAAAAATGCATTCACAGTAATTCTGTTGCTTGTGCAGTTAAAAACACAGCTGGTCAGTACCTTCACCATGATTTCCACTCTACTGTGAGAGAATTTCTCTATGACTGATTCAATCCATATCAGAGGCTTCACCTGTAAGAGATTAAGGATGGTGTCTCATTATGCAAATGATTTTACAATTAAAATAATGTATTGTGTAACATCTGCATATTTCTCAGTATAAATGTTATATTTAATTCATATGTTTACATGCACACCAATGTAAGGCTCAATAGGGCTTTTGGAGTTGCACTACCACACTCATTCTCTGCACCTATATTTAGACAACAACTTATACATTTCACAAATCCTGTATATTACCTAATTTACTATAATATATAGCTTTTGAATCAGATTTTTGTAATTTATTGGTTTGTTGTCCTTGGGTTTTTTTTTAATAGACATGGATACTCTGCTATTTCTTACATATAGAACATGACACTATCTCCATCAGCTACATCTACATTGTCAACATTGAATACAAGCATTTATAGTACTTTGTGTTCCATCCAACCCTTGCAGGATGTGCAACATAAATGACATGAATAAAAAATACAAACATTTTAGTATGAATCCCTGGCTTAATTGAACTAACATGAGTATTGATGCGGTAGGACATGAGTTCAGACTCCCCGTCCGGAGGGATGAAGGAGATTGTGCGATCACTCTCGAAACGTGAGAGACGGACACACTGGTGGAACTTCACATCTTCCATTACCACGGTCTTCCCCTTGTCACCTGAACATAAGAATGACATAATGAGCGGGATTCATTAGAACATATCCAAAGCAGACAGATAAGCTACATATCTTCCTAGATAACTGGGGTAATGGATAGTTATGTTGAGGCAGAGGCTGCATGCATACGTCCGGTGAGGGCAAAAAGTACTCGATCATTGAGGCCCAGGCGCAGTTCAGGCATCCCAGACAGCATGGTTTTCAGCTTGATGCTGCCCACGATGTCACTGCTCATGACACTGCCATTGGCATTCACCTGAGCGAACAACGCACAACAGCGGTAAATTAATCGGACTACATTATCCAATTGCATAAATCCTTATCATCTGATTTATTTAGTCAATCAAACCAAACAACAGGCAGAGAAATGAAGCTGAACCCACATCAGAGAATGCAATATCAAAGAAAACATGAAATCAGTTAATCATCTACAACTAAAGTGACATAAAAATACCATTGCTACTCGCTACTAATAACAAAGAGCTAATGAATGGAGTATAACAGAAACAATGATAATAATTCAAAATGTATTATACCCAACCAACCCCCAACTAGCTCCAAATTATATAAACGTAATATTGCCACACAACATTACAATTAAAAGTTCTGCTCCAATTTCTGTGTGATCTATAGTAAGTGCTCCCTGGAAATAATTTCTGTAATTAAGCTCAAAAAACCAGCTCACCAACACATTGATGGATTCGATGACATCAATAAAGACCTCGTTCTTCTTATATTTGATGCCCTCTGACCTCCAGGAGACAGCATTGGTGACGGTGGTCGGCACCTTGGTCTTTGCCACCTCAAGCTTGGTACCTTCCTGAGTAATGTATCTGCAAGGGAGGGGATGAGAGGAGAAGGAGATGGCCTGCTGTGATTCAACACCACACTCTTTATCAATATGTGATCATGTCCATGGGTCTGTTTGTGCGTCATAGTGCGTCTTGGAGAGTCTCACTCCTGTAGGATCTTGCTGTCGGTGGTCTGGGGGAATCCAAAATCCATCAGCTCATCCAGCAGTTCGTAGACGACCACGAAATTATCCTGAATGCTCTCCTCCTCCAGTTCTTTGAAGTACTCTGTGAACACCTGTGCAGAAACGAACACCAGCCTTATTTGTTTTTACTTTGAATTGTAAATATATTTGACTGCCATCTTTCACCAGCTTTCCGCATAATTTCAAACCTGCTTGTGGGATCTGGATGTACAACAAACATTTGATTGTAAGTCACCACTCTACTTAATTGCATTGCATGTGCCACTCACCTCGACAAGTTTGTAGAGAAATGAGTACACAAGGCTGGCATTGGAGTTCTTGTTTGTGGTGGCCACCACTGTACAAAGACCAGGTCAAGGAGTACTCCAAACATTCATGTTTTGTTACCGTTAAAATCACTGGAATTGATTATTTTGCTATGACTTAACCACAAATTGAGCTTATAGCCACTATCAATAATTTATAGCCAAGGACATGCCAGCTAAAAGATACGGTACAGGTTGCTGTGTTTGATCCACATGAAGTGAACGTTGCCATGTGGGATTACAGGACACATAAGTCCTTCTTCCTCGTGTTGCATGAGTAAAGGCATGAAGTGGTCGATCTCCGCCATGTCCACATCGCCCTTGTAGTTCCGACAAATCAACACCTGAGTAGGGAGAACCACACCGCACGGTTACCACACAGAGGTGAATGTAAAACAACATCTTGCCACAATAAATGATCCAAATGTTATTTGGGCTGTTGTTCAGATAAAACAAGCACTTCAGGCGTTTGGAAAACTGATGTTTTTTCACCTTTTCAGGACATTTTCTGAACCAATTGTTTAAATCCTGATTATGATTCAGATTCATTATTTATGAGATTTATGGGCAGATTAACTGATAATGAAAAGAAGCATCGAATCCAACCTTAGATACAGTGGACGCGTGAATTCTTCAGAATGAACCACTCAGTTTCAGAGTACATATCATTAATATTTTGAAAATGCAGGAAGATCCACATTCAGTTACTCTTGACAATAAATTTTGTGCCTCAATATGCTGATATAGTTGTGATTAAGCGCAGCAAACTATTACATAACTAAATGGGGAACAGTGATTACTCAAGTGATCAGTGATGACAGTGTCCTACAGTACTACAGGATATTAAGTCTGAGAGATGACAGGTGCGAAACAGGTCAAACCTGTTCAAGTTTCAGCAACCTAAGGTTATAAACCCCTGCAAGTCACAGGACAGCAACAGCCAGCTCGGAGCAGATCAAATTAAAAATGGCCTCATGTGTTGCTGAACAATTCTCACACTCACTCACACACACACACACACACACACACACACACACACACACCACAACACAACATCAACAATGTGCACCATGTGTGCATCTCACTCTCTCTCTCGGTTCTCTCACTTCTCACTTCAGTTAAGGAGGAAGGAGAAAGTTCACAAAAAGAGGGTGATACACAGACCACACATGCACAGCTGTTACCACACAGCTGGACGCTTTCACTTTCTCGCCTTTCACGGCGACATGACGTTATTTGAAGGTGCAACCGTGCGGTTTCTTCACGGAACGACGGGTATCCGGAAGTAAAGAAGAAAAAGCCAACGAATGGAGTCTGTCGCAAGCTCTTTATTAATTTTTAACGAAGTGAAAAGCTATTAATGTTTAACAGTTAAAGCAACAGTTGAAAAAAAACCCAAAAAACTCCAACCTACACTACCAAAGGGAAACAAAAACCGTGGAGTTGTAGAACTTGTGAATAAAACCCAAAGACGCGTTAATCGCGACAAGCAATTATCGGTGTTGCATTAGAGTTGAAGCGTTGATCGTACCTTCCCCTTCAGATCCAGCACGAATATAGCGGAAGCAGACATCGTGTTAGGACACACACCGGTTCACCGATCTCACACGCACACACACACACACACACACACGCGTCCACGTACACACACTCGGCCTCGGGTTCAGTCCTCAGCGGTGTCGACGCTGTCTCGCCATCCGACGTCGAGAGGCGAACCGACCCGAGCTGCTCTCGGACTCGACCCTTTCTTTTTCCCTGAAGGTGCCGTGACGTCATCTCGTGCAGGTGAAACATTCACCAGCTCACCTGAGCGGGGGGGTGGGTGGGGGGGGGGCGGGGTGTGCTGCCCAATCCGTCCGCCAGAGTCCGCCCCCCGCACACGGACGGAGGCGAGGACGGTCCGGTCGACCAGCGCGGGGAAAGTAACGAGGTGCATCTACTCGGTAACGGCACCTCGCTACACTTTCGAGGTACTTGAACGTAACTTGAGAATTTCCATTTTGTGATACATGACATTTCCTTTTCGCGACATTTCGGAGGCAGATATCGCACTTTTTCCTCCGCTACATTGAACCGACAAGTATAGTTACAATACTTTTCACATTTAGATTTAAAAAAAAAGTACATATACGAATACAACATATTATTTACGATAAAAACACTGATTTCCAAACTTTCTGGCTTGTGACCCCTTAAATATGTGTTTGAAGCCAAAAAGATCAAATACTTAACACACACACAGTTACATCGGTGTTCTGATACTTTAATAACTTTACTTAAATAAAGGATATGAAAATTTGACCACCGATGTTTACTGATGTGTCTCTGGTGAAATCAGAAGCTACGTTTCTATTATTTCCTACAGTGCAATCAGAAAAGCTTTCAAAATGTATAATATCTTTATGTCTGCAGTTGAGGTTAACTTGGTTTCTTACAATTTAGGTCTATTGACGTTTTTATTTTTATTGTTTATTTATGTGATATGGTGATATTTGGAAGTGTTTCTGTCAGAAAAATTGATGGGGATTTTCCACTGAAGATATCTTTACATGTCACAGTCAGAAAAGCAAAGGTCTTAAATACTAAAATGAATCATCAATGAATTCCGTTGCAACTTTTTTGTAGTTGTGCAGTGCACATCAGAAACTAGAGCGGTAAATGAACAAATTCTGTTGTGCTGCGAAGCTTTTTCTTTGACGTACATGATCATTTTTAGGCTACAGATTTGTATCAAATCAGCCTTAACTTAAAGCACAGTTACATTATGATAGAAGACTGATTGAACAGGGGGGAAACACACTCATCCACCACCAGGCCAGATGCTTCCTTAGTTGGTTTGTATGGTCTGTGTTGCAGTAAGAAAGAAATAGGGGAAATTAAAAAAAAAAAAAACAGGTAACCATATTAACTTTGAATTTTTTTTCTTTTTAGCTGCAAGACCTTGAACAAATAATGATTTTTTTTTCTTCTCTTGCATAATCTGTATGTGCACATTTTTCTATATTTGAAAAAATTAACATGGAGGTATTTTTATTCGCCATAAGATACTACTCTATGACCTGCAGCCTCTGGCCTCGCAGTTGTAAAAGCACTTACTGATCACATGTTTGGAAAATGTCTTAAGCCATAAACCATGTTCTGCAAGATCTTCACGATTTACCAGCCCCCCTTTGGACCTCTCTGTGTTATACTATGTGCCAGATCCTAGCCTCCATCCATATTCCTGCGTCTGCTTCTTATCTGCTCTTTGCAGGAAGGCAGTGACTAAGAATAACACACTGCCAAAACAGACACATGTGAATGTGTGTGCTTCTGAGGGCCGGATGGAGATCAGGCTTTTCCAATACACCACTCCTTCTGTCCATACAGGTATGTTCTCCTTATCTAATGAGACATGGACACACTGAAGCTATAAAAGAGTTAGACACACCTTATAGACTGGTTGTGTTTACACAGGATATGTGCTGTAGTGCTGAAGGATTGCACAAAACAGACTCGTCACCAGTCACAGTATGACTCAGTCACTATATCTGGCATTTTCTTTAAATTAAATCTTGTATATTTTACCCACTTACAAGTTGGTGAGTATTTGTTCCTACAAATATTTGGGTTTTAATCATCAATTTCACAATCCGAATCAATCTGAGACTAAAGGACGAGCATTTTTCTCTAATGTAAACATCGTAGTAACGTCCTTCACCTTCAACTACATGTAGTATGTTTGAGTCTCCCTCATTGGCTCATGTGATCTGGATTATACAGGAGTTGAAGAAAAACACAGACAGCAGTGGCTGAGGTCCAACACAAACATATGGAAACAGTCAGAAGAAATGTGACTTTTCTTTTCACGATTCCACGGCGCCTACTAAACTGCACTATAATCATACAATTACATTATCATTTTTCTATGCATTTCTTTGGAAGTCAAAATCAAGTTAGCCTAAGACATGATCCTTTACCAGGGATGGGTATAGTCTTGGTCTTAAAATAAAACTGCAGCAACTCCTTCTAAGAAGTAATGTCACAACTGGGTAGAAAGGCAGAAGATGTGAAATGACTGAGAGTTGATTGAAAGAAAATTATTGGAAACTTTTTTGATGATCAATCATTTGTTTCAGTGATTTTTGAAGCAAAACTCTGAAAAATTCTCTGGTTGCAGCTTTTCAAATGGAATGATTTTCAGCTTTTCTTCATCAAACATGAATGCTTTTGGGTTCAGATTCAATGGTCAGATGAAACAACAAATTTGACACCACACTGGGTTCTTTTAAATATTTTTTTCTCTAGCATTTTATAGAAAAATGATTATTTGATAGCATGAAAAAAGAATCTGTACATTAATGAAAATAATCCCAGTCTATCCAATTAAATTCTATAGGCCAGACTCTGAAAGTCATGCACAGTAAATCCAACAGGATTATTATATTGGGAATAAAACAAAAACAAAACCAGAAGGGCCAGAGGAATTTTATTTCAGAGGGGTAAAATTACTGCAAATTACTGCTAATTACAATGTGGCAGCCTTTTCTACCACCTTTCTAACCCACTAAAATGATCGATTGGAGGCTGAAGGGCTGAAGAAAATGCATCTACATCCTATTCAATCAAACTTCTTCTAGCAGTTGCCTTTTTTCAGTATTGGGGGCATAATGGTCACAGAATTAGGAGATCTTTAAACAGAGCAAATAAAACTCAAGCTGAAATATGAAATTTTAGAATTGCACTGGGTTTATCAATGACTGTCAGGAATGCATCTACTCCAAAGAGATGCCATGTAGTGGTTCTAAACCTGTATTAGAAGAAAAAATGTTATTTTAATAAATATTAATGAAAAGATAAAAAAAAACTTCTGTCCAATAAAACCATTTAATAAAACCACTTTTAAAATACTTTTATCCATATCAATTCATTTTAGTAGAATCAGTAATATCACAATTATTGAGGTCAGTTGAGGTAAACTAGGTTTCTTAAAACATCTTAAAACAACAATCACCTTAAACTCACAGTGTGTTAAGAGAAAAGTAAACCATGAACTGTCTTCCGCAAACTTTACCAATGATTCAGGTTCTCACCACTCAAGGAATCTATTGTTTAAAGTGAAAATATACAGTCAGGGTAGGAAAAGTTGAGCTCAGCATGGTGGATCAGAACGAAAGAGATATCAGTGAGACTTCCTGTGATACATGCTTTGATAATCTCTGTTGGTGCGAGTTATGGCATTGACACAGCATAACCAACAGAGATGCTCATGACTTTCAACACCTCTCAACCGTGCATTAGATCCTCCTCAGTTTATAGTTTATTAAAAATAAACAACTTTCCCTCTTAAAGAACAAGATTCAGAAGCATCCTCCTGCCTCTGCCAAAGACGCTGTGGTTCAGCTCATTTAGCCCTCAGGTTGTCAAGCAGAGACCAAACAGGCTATTGTTTTTACCTTATCATCAGGGCAGTTGGTGTCCTGTTTGGTAAGCCGATAGGGGACAGGGTCAATCTTCGAGAACACTCCCCTTCACTTACAAGTCAGTGGTGTGAGTAGCAGCTCCACCCTTTGGGTACCAGCTGGCCAATAGGAAGACAGCGAACATATGTAAATAGTGAGGTGAGGAGAGGTTATGGATGACAGAGAGCATAGCTGGGGACAGGTCTCTGAAGCTCAGGTGCATCTGCCTATTGCCCCATGGGTATAACCTATTATCACACGATGATACTCAGGCTAATTTGTTATGAAGAGCAAAGTGTCAGAAGTGATGCTGCTAGGGATGGGAACACATGATTTCCAGTTATGGATGCGTTTTGACTGTAGATACAGTTGGCTCCATTGGTGGTTTGAAATTGTAATTTTTATCGTGTCATTAAAAACACAATCTTAAGAAAAGTAGATGTACAAAACCAGAGATGACAGTTTGACTACATCAGATTTGATACCGTTGAGTGTGGCTACACTGGAATGTGGATCCCAGTTCCTGACAGACAACATACCACTGAAGTAAGCTGGTGGTGCAGCGTGTCCCTGAATAGGGCATCTGTGACGTCAAACAAACACACGCACGCACACACACACACACACACACACACACACACACACACACACACACACACATATACACACACACAAGCTTACATGTCATGCGTTATGTGTGGTTTCCATGGCTCAACAGTATAATTCAGGCTTTTTTGTACCTCTTAAACGAGGTTTTTCAAAGCCAACTGTGCATCACAAGAGAATTTGTATTAAAAACAAACAATTAACAACAATTAATATTGTTAATTAAACACTTTCTTCCTGTATAACCTTTCCTTGTAGTCATCTCTGCTGCTAGCCTACAGGAAGATGCATTTATTCTCTGGGCTCTAGTCTGCAGAATCATTGCTGCAACACAAATGTATAAAGCATGATGTTTGTGAAGCAATCTATACATGTCCATGGTTTGAACAATGAAGTTGACATTTTTGAACAACAGGAATGTTACTCCTTTACAGTCAGTCTGGGTTATCAGAGTAGAGCTCTTAGAAAGAAACATCAGATGCCTGAAAAAACTTTTGATAACAGATGAAATATTTGGCCTGTTGCATGAAAATCCAGTCTCAGGGTTATGCATGTACTCACCCATACATCTACTCACATCTGTAATAAGACTCTGTGTTTGTTTCTAAATTTTAAATCTGATAAATTCAGTAGAGCCTCCCTTTCTGTTAGAAGGCCTGTAACTTGTTGATAAATCACTTCCAAGTTGCTACTGATGCTACACTACTGCTTCCCAAGAGACCACCCCCACTGCTCTCTGATGCACTTTAGGAGACAGAGAACTTTTATTTTCCCAAGGCAGAACCATTATTAGGCATGAATTATGGAGGAGGTTTATTAGGTTACTGAGCGGATGTTTACTGGTTGTTTGCTTTTACAGCTATGTCCGGCCAAGCAGCCACTCTTTCATCCTTATACGAATCGATATCTTTCCTTTTAATATGACTTGTGTTGAATCCTACAAACTATAAGAAAATATTTCTCTCTAACAGGGAAATATACTGAAATATTATGTAGAGATTCCAGTCGGGAATTAAGAAAACAGATATAAAGAAGACTGTTCATGACATCTTTTCCAAGCCAAAAAGCCAAGTCACTCTCAGTCCAGAATGAAAACCAGAAACTCGAATTAAAATCCCTCCCCTATGATCCGCAGAAACAGAGAAAGGAGACATTGTGGGTATTATCCTATTAGCTGCTGTAAAGAAAACTTTAAATATAGTGTCTCTGTTCCTCAGCAGATCACTCATATGACATTTAAGTTTGCATAGGCACGCATGTAATAACAAATCTGCTCTTTAGACAAAGGCAGAGAGGAAAAGGGATCCGATGCTGATTAGTTTAAGCACTCATCCACTCTGTGTGCTTGTAACAGCAACAAGGTTTCCAGGCAACATAAGAATAAACCGGTTCCTTGGACATCCACTGTATCGACTCTGAGAATAATGGACTTTGTCGGGGGACAGTTCTGTAAAAAACATGTAGTGCTAAAATCAGTTTGCATCTCATGTTCTAACATATCTCAATCATCAATCATCAGGATTAGATTGGATCACATTTCATCTCTGTCTCAATTCTATACTACATAAGTGTATGTACTATGTGTTATATTCTTATCTCTACAGTAGACTGTTGCTGCAGCTTTTATTCAAGAAATCCTCTAACTCAATTGTTTTGTAGTAACATGAAATGGTACAATACTCGCACAATCAGATGTGAGTCTGAGAAACTTGATCTATTTCACCACCATCGTTTTATTTGTTTTGTTTTTTTTACTTGTCTGCATTATAGTATACTATTAGTATACTCTATTTTGTCACATTTCCAGTGTGAACACACTACATACTCAGAACTTGCTTAGAATTGGTGCATATTATGGAAATACAGTACAGGTACTGTTGTTTCTCAGATGTCCCAGTCAACAGGAGAAAAAGGTAACTGTTTTTTTTATTTTCTTTTATTAAAAAAAGATCAACACAACCAAAAATGCATAAATCCTAAAGGTTTGTACATACAAGTTTTTGTGACGGAGAACATCTTTCTTTGTAGACTGTAAATAGCATTTAGCAGGTGAAAAATAAATTATGTGATTAAACAACAGTGGTGTAAGGAACAAAGGTTTCTTCAGCATTCTTCTGTAACGTATAGTACACAGTTTCAAATGATTAGTACTATCCTGAAGCGTTTACTCATACAGGATGGCGTACACACAAAACTGAGCAAATGTCAAAAGGGTTTTGATTGAACATAAGTTAAATAATAGCTTCACAATGTAAAGTTTACGCTGACCTTGCTTGAGCAAAAAACAATTCACTGCAATGGGGACTAATATATAATATGTACTATGTTTAAAGCCATGTGACAACAAAAACACGTTTTCTCAAATATTTCCATAAATAAATAAAAGAATCTCATACATATTTACATTATTTCTTGATTCAAATTTACAAATGTAAAAAGGCAACACCAGAGTGAACTACAAAATATTTACAAGAATTATTTACACTGTTACAACAGGTAATCAACAACAGTAAATCACTTTTGACTCTTACTATCTGCATTAAAAAAAAAAAACAACAACATTTTTTTCATTTTGGTTCACTTCAGAAAACTCAGCAGCTTTTACATGACAACATAAACCATCTGTGAGTCTTCACATTCAGATACCTCATTTGGAGATATGTTACTAAAGAAAGAAAGTTTACATAAAAGCACGATTTAAAATGAGAGACTATAATAGGTGAAATTAAAAAAATGCCTCTGACATGGGAGCCAACAAAATGTGCAAAGCTATATCAAAGAGAATAGAAGGCCACAATATCTTGTAACGGAGGTCATCACTGCCTGGGGTGAAAGCACTACGGCATGAACTACCACAGAAACTGGTTTGGCAGATAGTGGGGTCAGTAAGGCATTTACTGTAATGTACATCCAATAAACTTCCCTAAAGTACCAGACTGCTGATGGAAGGCACACATGCATGTTAAGACAGTAATGGTCAGGCTTTCCAAGTTAAACTAGCTTAACAAAGATCCTGATTTACATGTATTTAGGTCATCAACATAGTGAGGTGATATGTTTGTGGTAAACTAATCATGCTCCTGCAGCTTCTTAAATAACAGGATTCTTAGGCGAAAAACTTCTGCCTAGCTTCAAAAGAGTCAAGGCTCAGTGATCAAGAACATCATCTTTCGAAACCGTACATTACTCCTTCATTTTGGAACCATTTTGTGGTCTGTATCAATGGCATCCTGTAGTTATGCTTCATTTTGTCATACAAAAGTTTCAAGGATCTTTTTTTTCCTTCCTTTTTCCAGTTCTTTCTTGGACTTGGACGGCACAGTGCTGAGGTCAGAAACATAAGCCACAAAATGAGGTCACTGGGGGAGGGAGGGGGCTGTTAAGCAGCAGCAGTAGAAACAAAAAATGGCCCGTGATGCTTCACATTTGCATGAAAAAAAATCACCTCAAATAAAGCTAGTGTCTTCTTCATCTTTGGGTCATGCAACATCCATGTCCTCCATGCTCAGCATTTGCCTCTGTTAAAAAAAAAAAAGAAAAAAGCTGTCAAACCACATCCTTTCATTTTTAGAGACAACAACTGATGATAAAAAGTGGTATCAAACTGAAGATACCTGGGGATAAATGTAACCGTCAGAGCTGTTCCTGCAGATGTGTACCTCGTCCTCTGTGGTTTTCTGGTACACTGGATTATCAAAGTGGATGGTGTTCGTGTTCTTCAGACGCCAGTGTCTCCATAGCAACACTGCTCCGAAGACCAGCAGGGAGAGGACCACTATAGAGCAGGAGAAGAGTTGAAGGTCATTTGGACCGCATTTGCCATCACAACAGGGCAGGCTGTTTTCTTGAGTGTGCGATAGAGTAGAGCTGAAATGTGGAACTTACTTATTGGCAGCACGACGTAGAGAGCAATAGGGTGGGATGGAGGGGCTTCTTCAGGCATGGCTGCCAATTTGTTGCCTGAAAATACAAAGAATGCTATGTTTCCTTTACATAATTCAAGTTAGATGAGAAGATCAGTACCACTCTTGTCTATTTGTGAGGTGGGGGATGGTTAGCTTAGCAAGCAGTGGAGACTCTGGGAAACCACTTTACCCAGTCAAGAAATACACCCAGTCCCACACTGGGGGATTCAACAAATGAGATATAACATGGTAATTTGTACACTTTGGCAGTGCTGGTCAGGGAATTTTGTTATCTTTGGACTGAGTTTTCCCCTGTTTACAGTCTTTATGCTAAGCTGAGTTTACTGCACAGACATGAGAGTGGCATTGATCTTCTCACATAATTCTTGGCAAGAAAATGAACAATGTTTGATTTCCAAAATGTTGACATATTCATTTAACAACATAAGTTCTTAAGGGACAAGGGATATGTATTTAAGGGATACATACATTGGAACTTTAATTAAAAGCCTTTCACTGCAGACAGAGAGTAATAATTTCTGTACCTTGAGCAGTGGCAGCAGGCTGCTGTGAGCTCTGTGTGGCCTGGATGGATGTGGTAGATGTGAGTTTTCCGGCGGCTCTGGTGTTGGTTGTGCTTGCAGCAGCTGTACTTGTAGTGGTAGGGATAGGCTGCTTGGGTGTAGTAGGACCACCAGTTTTGTTTTCGGCAGGAGGGCCAACTGAGCCTGCTGGGAAAGACAAAAATATAAGGGTTACTGTAGAGATTCTGTGTGAGTTTTCAGGTCATTTGTAGTGCCATGCGGAGGGGTCATTCACCTGTCACACATATCCTCATGTCAGGTCCCATGGTCATGTTGTCAGGACAGGCGCAGGTGTATTTAGGAGAATGCTGGTTGATCAGAGGGGCAGGGAGGCACAGAAACTCACACCCTCCATTCGTACTGTCACCCTCTTTGCACCAGTTCGTACCTACATGACAGAAAAGTGGGTACAGCATGCATTAAAAAAAAAAACATTATATGTCCTCAAAGCATCTGTTGTTTGTTATTATAATCCCTTGATCCAGTGATGTTTCTGTACCATTGGCCTGCTTGAGGTTGTGATACAGTAAGATGTCTTCTGGTTGGTCCAGGTCCACTGCCAGCTCGGTGATGTCCCTGCCCGTCAGACGGTTGGCACTTAAAACAGCACTATTGCCCATGTCTGTCCAAAACACTTTCTCCTGGTTAAAGGGAAAGAAATACAGCTTGTGTAATTCTGTAATTATTTGCTGAAGTTTCGTAAAACAGAAATAGATTTCATTATCAAGACTGATAAAGGCTTAGTATCACTGATTCAAATTTATAAGGAATAAAGTGCTCACACAGTAGCTCCAGCCATTACACTTACACTTAAAACCAATTCAGCTGGATAACTGCATATGAACTGCATCAATGAATGAATACAGTAGTAAAATTACTGAATTTTAATTGCAGTATGTTGAGAATCAAGTAAAGAGACATTTCATTTTAAGTTGTGGATATTCCAAATTTTCTTTTGAAGCAGATCATAGTTCTCATTATGATTCTCTTGGTGCGCCAGACCAGAACTATTCATTCTACAAAGCCCAAAACATTTTTGGGATAACATGACCCAAAACACCTTTAACCTTCAATTAATTTTCATCTGCGGATACATTTTCTTCATCACTAACCTCAAAGACAGTCAGTGAGAGGGGGTGGGAGAGCTTCTCCTCGCTGACAATGAGACTGCGTCGCATCCCTCCGTTCACATCAATGCTGGAGAGCATGTGCATCTTAGAGTCCACCCAATACAGACGCTGGTTGGTCATGTCTGCCCAGGGAAAGCATGAAGCAAAGAACGATTTGACTGGTTATCGTGGCTGTATGCTCATTATCCACTTTGAATTGAAAATCTTGGTTTCCATTAAAAGCACCCATGAAGTCCTGCTTACCTAGGGTGATGCCATTGGGCCACATAATGTTGTCTGTCACCAGGGCAACGCGATCCGCTCCATTCAACCCACACTTCTCTATCTTAGCCTTCTCACCCCAGTCTGTCCAGTACATAAAGCTACAGAGGGCACAAAAGAATTCATAAAAACTGGAATCGCAACCAACAGATAATTGGTAAAACAAAAACGAAAACAAAAAAAGGACAATTTTACGAGTCATCTGAATTCAGATGTCTGTTCCACATCTGCAACCTGTGCAACTTTCACTTACTTTTTTACTGGATCCACTGTGATGGCTCTGGGCTTATCCAAGTTTTCTGTGATGAGTGTCTTCCTCTTGCTGCCGTCTGTCGTTGCCACAGAGATACTCTTTAAAATGCTATCAGTCCAGTAGATGTTGCCATGTATCCAGTCGACGGCAATGCCCTCAGGAGCCTGAATCCCACTGCCAATTACTACAGTGTGGTGAGAGGAGTTACCGGCCACGTCGATCTTGGAGCTGTGAGGATGGAGACAAAGGTGAAGTGATTCACTTTAGAGAGAGGTGTCGCTTTATATGCAATCCAGCCTATGTCACAGTCTCTCACTCACAGTGGAGTAATCTATATTCATCTGGCATCTTGTCAAATGCAGTTCAGAGTTATACATCCATAGTTTCTGGCACAGTAAAAGCCTAATCGTAAGGTCTTACTTAAACCTAGGACTCCCCACACAGACTGAAAAAATATTCAGGGTCTCTCTAACCTGTAGATTTTCTTCAGAGACAGGTCAGACCAGAAGATCATCTTGTTCGGCATATCCATGTCCAGAGCCACTGCGTTTTTCAGCTGTGGGATCACACGGACGTACTCACTGCGGTCCACCGTCAGCTTCCTCACCTCGTGTCTATTGGTGAAGTACAGGGTGGGTACAGTGCCTGGAGGGCACAGAGAAGAAAGGTTTTTCAGACAGGACCGTAAATCTGTAGAGGTCATACAATCTGTAGGTTGTCTCTCAGGAGTAAGTATTGAGTGGGGCCAGGCTTTCATTCAAACTTTACCTGATTCAGCCTTGCATGTCTTGGTCGCAGGGTCGATCTCATAACCATTATGGCAATCGCACTTGTAGGTGCCAGGTAGGTTGATGCAGATCTGACTGCAGGTGTCCGGATCGGCACATTCATCAATGTCTGCAGGTGGAGGAACACAAAGTCAAGGGCTAAATTTAGGGTTGCAGTAGTAGTTGACAAATTGAGACCTTTTCTTACAAACTCAAGTTTCTAATATTCTCAAAATATATGTCCATGACTAAAAGCTGTTGGCGACTGACTTACAACTATATTTCAAATGCCAGACTCCCTCCTCTCACCTGCACAGGTTTTCTTGTCCATCTTCAGGCTGTATCCAGCAGGACACGAGCAGTTGTAGCCGATCTTCAGGTCGTTGCAGTAATGGGAGCAGCCGCCATTTCCAGTCGAACACTCGTCGTTGTCTGTGAATATGCAGATACATAGGGCTTGCAAATAGCATTCATGATAGCCATTTTCCTGATGGTGACACAAATTGTAGCTGAACTCACTCGTTCAAACCCCAAACTATCTAGATCAGTGGGTCTGCTGGGCTACCTGGACAACCACATTTACCATGCTGCTGTTATTTGGCTTATTTTTTTCTCCCCAAGAAGAAATGGAGCTGATTGTATACCCAAACTCTAATACATTTCCTAGTCTGAGGAGTTTTGGCTGTTGGCTGGATGGTTAAATAAGGCTTCACTTACCACACTTTTTGCCAGGTTCATCTGACCAGTCCCTGCAGTCGTGACGTTTGTCACACACCCTCTCCATGCTGATACACTCCCCACTGCCACATTTGAACTTAGTTGGGCCTTCACATACATTCTCTGTGAAGGAGAACAGGGAAGTATTAAGTGTAACCGAAAGATATGAAACTGCTGTGCAAAACCCTTACAGCTTTTCCATGGACCTTTCCGTGAGGAGACTATTAGCTTTAATATACAAAGTGTGTGGGTGTAAATAGGAAGGATCTGTGTTGGTTACCTAGGTGGCAGCCCATCTCATCACTGAGGTCCCTGCAGTCAACTACTTTGTCACACTGGCGGCTGCCATGGATACACATGCCATCGCTACACTGGAACTCATCTCGATGGCATTTAGGGCGGCCTACAAAAAAGAAGACAAATGGGTAAAAAAAGAGACAGAGAGAGTGAGAGGCAACAGAGAGCAAAGGGAAGAAGAATGAGATGTATAGAAAGGGGAGAAAATCATTGCTGACATGACTTATTGTGGAGCTTGTGTCAGCTGATGATGCTGAGTATGTGTAGATGGCCCTGGATGACACAGGATATCATGTATGCTCAAGCATTAATAGGCTATATCTGTTTGGCTCAGTTTTCTCTGACAAGAACTCTAGGTACCAGTCAGAGGATTTATCAGAGGAAAATGGGTTTGCAGCAGCGAAGATGAATGGAATGAGAAAAATTATGGATAAATGATACTCCAAGGAAGCCAACTCACTGCAGTTGACCTCGTCCGATCGATCCTTGCAGTCCATGCCTCCGTCACACCTCCAGCTGCTGTGGATGCACTCCCCATCAGCACATTGAAAATCGTGGTCACCGCAGCGCACCACCTTCTTGTCCGGCTGCCGATCCTCGCAGGTCTGCGGCCACTCGTCGGACCCATCGGCACAGTCCTCGTCCCCGTCGCAGCGCCACAGGGCCGGCACACACACCGAGTTGTTGCACTGGAAGGACCGAGAGCTGCACGTGGGTTTGGGGCAGGAAGCCTCGTCTGAGCCGTCTGAGCAGTCGTTGTCGCGGTCGCAGACAAAGGTGCTGGATATACACTGGCCATTGGCACATTGAAACTCTCCAGCTTTGCACTGTTTGGCCGCTGCAGTGAGTCAGGTGTGGGAGAAGAAAGGAACATTAATACATTATAAAATCATTTCATATGTTTAACAAGAAGTGTATTATATGAATGTTTTAAACCTCTTTGCATGTATCTTTGTTTCTAACTCTGTATGTATTTCAATTATCCACTTTTTATTGTCCTGATGTTTAAGCATCACTCATTGTTATTGATGAGGTGAATGAACTCTATTCCAGTTTAAAACATACTGCAGTTTCTCTCATCAGCCCCGTTGTCACAGTCGGCTTTGCCGTCACAGTGCCAGCTTCCTGAGATACACTCGTACAGGGGCGGGCCACAGCTATACTCTGAATCCAGACAGGTTTTAGTTGCTGAGGACAGAAACAGGAATTATGACTCAACAAAGAAATAAGGTTTACTACCTCAGTAGAGTATAACGTAAAACTGAATGATCATTTATCTCTACAGTAGTTTTAAATGTGCATTGATGATTTACTGTTGTAACTGCCTCTTATGATTATTATGTTATTATTACAGGTAGGTCAGCAAGTCAACCAATAAAGTCAAGACAACTGTTCTTTATTTGTTTCATTTCTTTTATTAATCTCATTTTCATTCAAAAAAAAATGTAGAGTTTATTGTTATTAACTATTCTATTTGTCAATTAACAGAAATTTTTTGCAGATTTGATGCTTTTGTTTGTTATACATTATAGGAAACTGAGTATCTTTGGTTAATGGACTGCTGATTGGATAAAACAAGAAAAACTGAAGAGATTATATTGGGCTGTGGAAAATTAGAATAAGTGTTCTTCACTATTTTCTGACATTTTGTAAGAAAACTGAGAAAGTGAGAAAATAAATGACAGATTAATACTTAATAATATATAAATAAATAAATAAATTAAATGGATCACAATTCCCATATGTTACATTTTATTATTTACAAATGGGATGAATGTCATATGTCCTCACTGATAAAATAACATACCGCAGGTTGCAGGCAGTTCATCACTTCCATCTCCACAATCGTCCGTTTTATCACAAATCCACCTGCGGGTGATACACCTCCCATTTCCACACTTAAACTGAGTGGAGCTGCATGAGAATGCGGCATCTGTGAAGGATATAAGAACAGAGTTTATTCAGTCTGACTTTAGAACAAACTAAAACCTTCATTTAAAGTCAAAATCACTTGCTCTGACTTTATAAGTAACTTAAGAGTTTGCTGCTCATGAGCACCTTGTAATAATGTGAGCTTGTATCAACACACACACACACACACACACAAAAAAGACTTCCTGTGAGGTTGATATTTAACTGAAAATTACACAAAGAGCAAAAAAAAATGAAGGCCACACAAATTCAGATAAGTGACAGCGTGAAAACCACACCTTTTACTCTTTGCTTAACTTAGAGAAATTATCAAATTTAGATAAGAACACTGCGTGGTTCCCTGACCTGTGTTTGAACAAGATATGAAGTAAGCGGGCTTTAATGTAAAATATTTGGACAGAGGAGGCCATTCCTTTGAAGGAACAAAATTAATTTGTCCTGTCTTTCTTTATTCCACCATGAAACACACATCTACTCTTAACATTTCAGTTAATTTCTTTTGACATTCTGACAAAAAAGTCAATATTTCACAAAACTAAAGGTATAATAAGAGAAATGGAATAATAAATAAAAGATAACAGATGAGAGAAAATCATTAAACATATTTAGTTATACAAAAATGTCTATTTCATCCAATGATGCAGCTTCAGAAAACCCCAGTTGTCAGCCAAGACCCACTAAATGTTTATTTTGTTTCTCCTCCGTCACGTTTTCTTATGTGCTTTAAAATGTTGATCTTATCCGCAACATATGCTCAGTTTTACCAGCCATTAATGTAACTGGAATGAGAGGAAAGCATGTTTAACCAAACCAAACACCTCTGACACTGGAGTGTCATTAAGCTTCACTACTCGGGGTTCAAAGTTGTAGGACCCAATATTAACCCTGGTCTATTTTGGGCCCTGAGGTCTTGCCCCGAGACGATCACACCTCAATGAAAGCGCTGTGTCAAAGCGAAGGAAGCATCCACGCCAAAGAACGTGTGAAACTAGCACAGGCCACTCACACTCCTGAACAAGTGTATTTCATCCTCTGTCACCGCTGCCGGTACTGCCGGTTTCTCCAGTGACCTGGAGGCCAGGGACATGTCAGACTATCCCTTTAAGACAATAGCATGGGAGGAGTTGAGCAATCACACCACCAGTTGCTGATTGGTCCCATAGTGGTATTTCTCATCAACAGCATCAGCCCAGTGACAGGGACACAGAGGCGGAGGCTCTGAACAGAAGGAAGTCTGTCAGCTCCACTGTGTCAATGAGAAATGACAGTTAAAAAAAAGGGACATTACAGGTCTGGCCAGAGATTGTAAAATAAGGAGAGGATGCTTTCTCAATACTGGTTTTGCCACAAAGAGTTCCCTCCCTACTTTGAAAATGTCAAAACGAAAAGATGAGGGAAAAGTCGACTTTTTTCGTATTGGAAACATTAAGTTAACGTAGACTTTCCGTAGGGGAACGTTTTTTTGCAAATCTTCAGAAGCTCATTCTGCATAACCCATAATCCCGCGCTTTCAGGGAAACCATGAACACACTCAAATACTCAGACACACGGGGCGGGATGGCTGGGCATTCAGCCAGCGGCGCTTCCAGGAATAAAGTTTCCAAAGCACAGTTCAGCTGTTTCTATATTTTCATTGAAAAAGTAAAACTGAAAATTTTCTCTTAAACAACTCTCACCCCTTTTACCTTTTTAGGCATCATCCATTTATTACACTCAATGGAGAAGGACCAAAAGTGGGTCAAACGCTGACACTTACTGACCTTCAAACTCCTGACCTCGTCTCTGAGGGTGGAAATTACTTTATGGGCCAATGTTTTCATTCATTCGGAGTCAGGGGCCTCCCAAGTATCCTGCTCAGTAAAACGAGGTTACTTTGAACTCTTTACAGTTGTTTCTGTGGAGAAAGTGCAGGTTTAGCTTGGCTGTTGAAGATGTTAGTTAATCACTGTTTATCCTAGGCATCTTTAGGCAAGTATCGTAAAATACGAAATACTTAGATGCACTTAATTTTTATGGAAAGAGCATAACCACAGAAGTTACTTAGTGATCCCATTTAGTGCTTTAGATTCAACACATTTTTGGCTCACACTGGTACACTGGTGCAAATTGAGTGGGGTCATTGATGCCACATTCATATATATATTTATATCTAAAGACTAAAGCAAACTTAAAAATGAACAAGTGCTGAATCGTTATCTTAACAGAGGAAATACCTATGTGATCCATATATTTACATCCACAGACAGACCACACGCCATAGTTACACTGTACTGCTTGAACAGTGCGTCAGGGAAAGAGTGCATCAGTTGCTTCTGCAGAGAAATTGAATTTTTCAGATTCTATTTATACCCACAGCTGAAGCTTGCAACCAGGAAACCAACCAGCCAGTCACAACACCACCATGTAAAGCCATTCGAGTACTACCTCAAACACACACCAGACTACTAAGATTCACTTCAAAATGTATGAAAAGTTATACTAGTTTGACTGCAGAAACCGGCCAGATGAATGGCAGATAGTCACAAGAGATCAAACAAGTCATCATAGCGGCGCTGAGAGACAACAGTCCTCCTTTGTGACCACATGTGACTTAGTTCACTAAGAGTGCATTCCTGTCTTTTTATGGCACATGCATGCAGTAGTTAATAAAAAACCGGGATGCATGTTTATCATAAGGACCAACAGCACTCACTTCTGCTTTGGATGCTGGTTCAGTAATCACACTGAACTGAGTTCACTGTGGTGATTGGGTAAATAAATGAATACTGTTGTACAGTAAAGGGGGCCAAATTAAGACTGATTCCTGCAAGCAAAGAACTTATTCAACCATGTTAGTTAAAAATGGGTTAGATAGTTTGTGCAAAACCTCAAATTTAAGACTTGATAATGAGGTTAACATCTGCAGATGACTGCAAACTGCAGCACATTTCCTCTTTGGCTTTCACTCACTGTTAGTGTCTTGCCCCTGCAGCTATATGTTGCCTACTTACAGTAAAGAGACCACAACGAATTCAGTGAAAGATGCAATGTGTGGCTGACGTTGCTGAAGTATTTTCAAATGATTGAGTCACCGAAGTCAAAAAGTTCAGTCTCCCATGCAGGAAAAAAAGCCCAGGTCTTTTTTCTCGCTCTTCATGGCTATGCCTCATTTCAGGAGTATGTCAAACACAAAGTGAATACATTAAACAAACCAGAGCCAGATCTTTAAAAGAAGAGAGAGGGAAACTTCATGTAAATGTTTCCCACTAACACAAAGAACACACACACGCGCGCGTGCGTGCACACGCGCACACACACACTCAACCACACACATATACATAAACAGAGTAGATCTGATGACTGGAGGTAAGAACCATGAACTTGGAAAAAAGACCCATAGTTTAAATCTGAAAAGCTCTTGGAGGAGAGTTGAGATTACTGGGGGATTACTGGAGCAGCTGGCAGAGTGGGTCTAGGGGCTGCATCGGGTTAATTCTCAGCACATTGTTGGCCTTAAGGGGCATCAGGTTCACTCCTTTCCTTAACTGTATTTTTTGTCTGAATATTAACGGCTAATTTGTGGCCAGAAGAAACAACATACTGCCTTTAGCTCTTGAAGCTGAATATCCAGAGGAAAAAAAGAGAAGGTTCGTGTTCATTTTCATACAACATGAGCTTAGTATGAATATTCTAATCTGTTTCATGCTGTACTACTGGCCTGTCTACCTATTATTAATTTGGATCATATGTTATTTGACACACTTTCTTAAGTAGCCTCTGTACACCACCATGAAACAAAGCCATCAAGGTGTGATTGACGTATAGACTTTCAGCTTTAATTCATGGGGTTTGACAAAAATATCGCATTAACTCTTTAGGAATTACAGGCATTTCAGTGCATAGACCCTCATTTTCAGAGGCTCAGAAGCAATTGGACAACTGACAATTGATCAGTTTCATGACCAGTTGTGGCCTGTTCCTTCCTTATTTCATGACAAATGAAGCAGATAAAAGGACAGGAGTTGATTCCAAGGGTTAACTTTGCATTTGGTAGCTTTTCATGTGAACTATTAATATGTGATCCAGAGAGGTATGATGCAGCTGAAGGAGGCCATCATTAGAAACTTAGGAGTGCCCAAGTCAACAATTTTGGTACATTATTAAAAGAGGGATTTAACTGGTGAGCTCAGCAACACCAAAAGACCTGGAAGACCAGGAAGACAACTGAAGTGGATGATCGCAGAATTCTTTCTTTTGTTAGGAAAAAAACCTTCACGACATCTAGTCAGGTTAAGAACACTGTCGAGGAGATAGGTGTATTATTGTCAAAGTCTGGAGGAGACACTTCCATGAATGTGAATACAGTGGGTTTATCTCAAGGTGCAAACCACTGCTCAAAACTGAAGAACAGAAAGGCTGGATTAGACTTTACCAGAAAACATCCAGAAAAAACCTGCCCAGTTCTGGGCCAAGATTCTTTAGACAGATGAAACCAAGATTAACTTGAACCAGAATGACGGGAAGAGAAGAGTCTGGAGAAGGAAATTAAAATTAAATTATGATCCAAAGCCACCACATCATCTGTCAGACCCAGTGCTTCACAGTACAGCTGGAAAATGACCCAAAACATATTGCACAAGCAAACCAAGAGTTACTCAAGGCAAAGAAATGGAATATTCTTCAATGGCCTATTTAGTCACCTGACCTCAACCCAACTGAGCACGATTGTCACTTACTGAAGACAAAACTGAGGGCAGAAAGACCCACAAACAAGCAGCAGCAACTGAGGGCTCAAGGGAGGAAACTCAGCATCACGTGATGTCCATGGGTTCGAGGCTTCAGTCATTTTCAACCAAATATTAAAAAGGTTCCTTATATTTATAATTATGTTGGTTTGCCCAATCACTTCCGAGAAAATAAGTGAGTATTAAGGGAGAAGGCAAAAACACACCGACACACACATTAGATGCGGATGATCACGCGAGGCCCGGAGAGAAACGCATATCCCCCCGCATCCCAGCGGCCCTGGCTCGCTGCGGGGATGACGCCGCGATGCCACCGCACCGGTGACACAACCGCACCCTTTCTCTGACCAGGGCCCGCGTCGCCCTGCGCTCACGCCTCCTCTCCGACACCGGACACCGGCCGGCAACGCGGCGAAGCTGATTGGCCCTCGGATGGCCAATGGAGGCGCTGTGCGTAAATTCCATTCACGGACGACGAATTGTAACGCGCGCCGCGTTGTTATCGCCGTTATTATTTATTTATACGTTTCCCTATTGTTGTCGTTACACTCTCCGAATTTAAAGGGAGATTTTTAAAAGCAGGTTTCGGGACCAACCACATTTCAAAGCAATTCTCCGGACGCACCGATCATGTTCGGCGCGATGCTCTCGTGAAAACGTTTAAATTTGAAACATAAAAAGCTCGGCAAAACAAAAAAAAAATGCCCAAAACAGTTTGGCAATTCCCATTGATTGTAAGGAATTAACAATGACACGTGAAATCAGCTTGATATTCTTATGTTCAGCTATAATAATCTGCCCCGCAAACTTGGAAACGGTGGAGCATCCCTCTGCGGGCCGAGAAAAAGGCATTTGCCAGGAAACCGCATCTCTTACCTGCTAGGGACGAACAATGGATCAGCATCAGCACACAGCAACATGTTAACAGTGCGGCGAGTCCCCTCCACATCTCAAACATATCCCGTCCTCCTTCTCTGTCCTGATTTGACAGCCGAGGTGACAGCAGGGCAGGTACGAGCACGGGTCTGGAGGAGAGGGCGAGTTCCCCGCAGGGTTTGGTTGCGTGGGTGCAGAGGGCAGACGGCAGAGTCACGCCGCGGCGGTGCGTAAAAGGCGAGTACCAGCCAAACATTCAGGGGTCCGAGTCACATCTGACCGGTTTGTATGAGGCTGACAGAGGGGCGGTGCTTCAGCAGTGGTGTGATGTTTGAAATGGGACGTGAGCACCGCCGGGGGAGGAGCTTCAATGTTGCTGTATCACTGAGATGGTGTGTGTGTGTGTGTGTGTGTGTGCATGTGTGTGTGTGCATGTGTGTGTGTGTGTGTGTGTGTGTGTGTGTTACTAAGAAACAGTATAAATTAAAGGAAAAGGAAAAACAGACATGCACATAATTAACATAGGCGGTTCACGCCCAGCTAGACATTTAGTGATGATAGAAAAAGAAGTGTTTTTTTTATATTAACACTCACAGAAGAAACAAAATACCATAAAACCCACAGTCAGACCAATGTCTGTAATGATTTTCCTCTTAGACAAGGAGGAGGACAGACACCCTGTGTGTGAGACCACATGAGAACATGTGCTGGCACATGGGGAGTCCTCTGGAGCAGAAAACATGCTATAGCCCCTATACATACATGAGACATACAGTAGCTTTGCTTCCCACAGACATGAGCAAGAGGAAGTTCTTTTTACCCTGAACAGTGTTGTGCACAGCACATAGATTTTAAATCACTTTTTAAAAAACATTTATTAATTAGCTCTCTCAAAGGAATATTAATATAGTCATATGCTATTGTAGCTTAGTGGCACTACCAGCCCGCTTACAAGAGGAAACTTCATTCCATATACTATTATTGTTACTGTTTATATTAGTCGTAACCTTGATGTTACTATTATTGACAGAACAGTTAAAATGAATTAACCCAATAAAAAGAGTAGAAAAAAGTTAAAATAGCAGAATGATAAAAATATACTAAACAGATGAATGATTAGCCTTGTTTTTAAAAAGAAAAATGTAAAAAAACCTGCACACAACTCTCTCATTAGTTGACATTAAATAGACTGTTACTAGTTCCACAATAAGGTGCTTTTTGGGACGTAGGAAAAAGGTTCCCAGCTCTAATCGGAAACATGGCTGTGTTTGGTGATTGGTAAAAGGACAGGTTCATAGTTTTTTTTTTTTTTTTATGTCTGACTTCTGAACATCTGAGATCCTTCCTTGTACATTTACGCTGTAAGTGACGGGGGACAAACTCCACGGCACAGTTAATGTGAGGCTTCAGCAGTCTGAGTGACACAAGCCAAGTGGCTGTCTTCCAGAGTTAGAGGCTTTTTAGCACAAAATCTCCCCTTTGTGTTTCTATCCCTCTCCCGCATCTCACTGTGGAAACAAAAAAAAAATAATAATAAAAAGAATTTTGCAATAAAAAGACAAGGACTTTGGAGGATATTCATTTGAGATGATTAATACAGCTTCATATTAACTCCAGAAAAACTTTAGAATAGTTTTTTTTTACACAAAGCGAAGTCTGGTGCTTTCATCCCCCATCAGTCCCATTTAAAGTGCATTAGAAAGGGATCATTTAATGGCCCGTATGAACAGGTGTAATGATTACAGCAAGAAAAAACGGTTTCAAAGTACACATGAACATATGAGTATTGTTTTACGTCACTCATGAAAACATGTGAACCTACCCTTTATATGAAAAGCCAAATTCAGCACAAGAATTTACTTAATTAGATAAGGATAATTGTTATTTGTTAATAAAAACCAGTCAAGATGACAGCAGCTCTTTCCACTTTCTGAACTGCAAACGTGCAGCCTGTTGCTTTAGCTTGATACATGAGTTTTAACCTAGACTTGTACAAACATAAAACTGCAGGTTTATATGTCCACAGTCTCTGCACCAGGGCTCTCTTAAAAGCAAACAAAGCATTTGAAAGAAAAAAATACTGTTGTTATTACAACTGGGGATGAAAATTTAATCTCCACTGTAATGTTAGTAGAACTGCAGTTTACAGGAAGGGTTGCGGTGATGTTCAGTGGGGGCAATTGCTTCATAAGATTTTGTAATTTCAAAAGCTAAGCGAAGAGCCCAGTTCCGAAATATCTAATCTCACAAAGGAGGTTTTTTGACCTTCCTCTAAAATCAGACAGTTTCCCTTTGAGAGCTCAGTTTGTATCACAAAAAGAAAAAAAATTACTGGGGTGTTACGACAACACTGTGACGTGGAGAGACATGGCCATGGTAATATTTAAGGGTTGAATCAGACAGATAAACTGCAGGGGTGTTTCGATGAAGGGGATACTGAGTGTGTGTGTGTGTGTGTGTGTATGTGTGTGTACAGAGAGTGGGAGGACTTTGGCTACCTCCTGGTAGAGGCGGTGAGCTGAGGGAGTTATTCCTGGAATGCTGAAATAGCGGCTGGATTACATATTCTGCTGCACCCACCATCACTACACACACACTGTTAACACACCCACAGAGAGGCACATAGTAAGAAAAGCACAGGACAAAATAATAACATTAAAATTGTTCTATTCTGGTCAAGTGTCCCTGTAAGACACGATAGCAGTGAGCCAGTAACAGAGAGCCATAAAAATACCGGGACAATATTCATTTTATTATTTACACTTATCCTGTTCCTAGTGTGATGCATCAAAATGTCTTAAGTGCAACAGGCCTGCTGTGTTATTTTTAACCACGTTTAACTGCTACGTTTATAACAAAATCATTTTGTCTTTTATGTTCCTCAAGAGTTGGCAGTCCAGAGATTCACAGATCCCATCTGACAGCAGCAATATGTTTCTTACCACTTTAGAGATGGATCTAATTCTCTGAACATTATTTGGAAAATACAATATTTGTAAAATGTTCATGGATTCAGACAAAAAATATTCATTTTGCTTGGTCACCAAACATATTATTTGTGATATGGAGACATCTAATACTGACTGTGTGACAGCATATGTGGTTATGTTTTCCTGCCCTTCACTGTATGTGCTCAGCCTTGTGAAAGTCATGTCTAGTGTCTCAGGGCCATACGCATGCACGCGCATGCACGCACACACACACAGACACACACACACACACACACACACACACACACACACACACACACACACACACACACACACAAACACGCGCACGCGTGCACACACACGTGCACACACACACATCTAAACATGATTTTTCAAAACTCAAGGTCTTAAAGTCATTTAAACCTTTTATAAATCTAAAACAATTTTTAAAGTCTTTGTTGCGAACTCAATGAGTGTTATGGGAGATTCTCCTCCTATTTAAAATTGTTGTCTAATGTACATAATCGTATCTTTTTTTTTTTTAAGTTTCCCTGCAGTTGGCTCTTCTGCCCACTAATATAAATGTAACATAAAAGAATTTTTTGTTTGTTTGTTTTTAAAGTTGTAATCTGCAGATATATTTCTGAAACGCAGAAGTGAGAAGGTTGTTATGTAGTTAGTAAAGGAAACTCTGCTCTGTGTATGATCCTATACACTTACAATGACAATGTTCATCTTACCAGCACAGCTCAACATGTTATATGAGTATATGTGAAATGTGTATACTGTGTTTACTCAAGTGTTTTTTGTTTTTTTCTTTTACAACTCCTGAGTAGTTTTTGTTAAAGCCTGAGTCTGCTGCTATTGAAATGTTTTGTTTTGGACAGCTCAGGAACTGCAGCCGTGCCCCTACCCACCCCCAACCCTCTGCAGATGTTAACAGCTGGTTTTGAGTTGAAGCAATCAGGGGGTTCTAAGAAACCAGGAAACCAAGTCCATCCCCCTTCCCACATTTACTCAAACATTTCATCATCCAACACAGGCCTCACTGTTGAGGTTCAGTTGAAAACCGCACATACTCACACATCCTGACATGTGCCAACTTACTGCCTCCAAACAGACACTGTACATTCAATGCATTTCTCTCTTTGCTCACAGCATGCATACAAACTAAACATACATACGAGGGCTATACCAAGATTGTTTATATCACCAGGACAAAGAGCTTGTTTGTATCCATTCACGTGCATGAGTTTAAACATGTGGCCAGAGAGAGTAAAGCCCTTATTTTACGTTGATGTTGATTTCATGTTTTCTCTTAAATAGGGCGGATTGAACAAGTAAATAGTTGGGCTACAGCGCTCAGGTAGATGCATAATTTTTTTTATATGCACTTTTTGTTTATAAAACATTTTTAGGAAAAGTTTGACGAAACTTTTCGAGGAAGACTGTTCCAGCACTGAATATTTTGTAGGTTTAAAAACCCTGTTTCCACAGACACCAATGTGATGACTTGGGATTTGTATTTGTATGAGACCTCCTCCTAGTGGTCAGAGAGAGGCATTAAAACTTACTGCATTAAAAACAAAACTTTTAGCTATTCTCTGGTTTATTTTGACTCCGTACTTAAAACCTTGACAGCTAAAAGGTTTATTTGTCCCCAAAGATTAAGGAAAATCTTCTGCAGAGAGAGAACTGCATGTCACTGCATTGCTGAATTATTGCTGAAGTACTTTTAGTCACAGAGACGACAACATTCACTTTTACTGTGGTTTATTGTTACGTTTCAGCGATAATGACACAACACAACAGACAGATATTAATAATTTAGTGGCGAAAACTTTGATGCTTTGGCTGTATGTTCTTAACTCTAGTAACCAAGCATAATGAGAAAAGTACAGTACTGAACTTGAGAGCTGTACACACGTGCATGGACATTATAGTCTAAAAAAACTCTATACAGTATATCCAACACCATACTGCCATCAGGCATTCACAAGCAGAGAAGAGCCACTGTCCCTCTGGTCCTTTGTCTTGAAATTAAAAACATAAAAAGTGCTTTAGTACATCAAATAGTTCTGAAAATCCTAAAATCACCACACAACCACTGAAGGAAGGAGAGAATTGAAGTTACAGTACTCATCAAAGGAATACGACATCATGATTCTTTAAGTCTACAATCAACAGTTATAAGTGCTTATACTGTATACTGAACACGTAACAGGCAAGCAGCAGCAAGGTGGAGTTGTTTGTTTTCATACAGTACCGTATATACAATATTGGAGAGCAAACTGGACTCAGCTCCATTAAACCTCAGTCAAAAAACTGTGCTAAATTGCTAAAGAGCTACTGAGAAGCCTGGAAACTTCCTGCGCGCCAACATCAAGTTTGATTTCCAACTTAAACAGTGAGTGCTGGTCACAGGTAAGTTATGTACACACACCTCGGTAATCACAGTGGCTCCAGAGCGGCTGACTGCTGTTGCAACACACTCTAGCACAGTGATGCAGAGGAGCAACATCACATTTGTTTATGTCCAGATGTGAGGTAAAGTAATGTGGTAGCTTCACGCTGGGTAAAAAAATATAAATAAAATAAATAAATTAAAAAAAAAAAAAAATCTGTATATATTCAATGTTGTTCACTTAATTTACTTGCCCCCAACAGTTGTAATTTTTCATGTTAGCAGAGGACTAGGATTCTAGTAAAGTTCCAAATAATGAAAAAACTTGGGTAATTATTAGCTTCATGGTAAATGAAATGTCTTGTTAATTGTTTGCAAACAGCACAGTTATGTTAGATTTTAACTAATTGAAGTTTTGTTTTTGTTAAAGCTTGTTTGGATGAGAAACACTATAAGTCCCCTATTTAGCATTTATAAACAGTATATAAACATTTAGTAAGTTTATAACAGACTATAATGCAGTTGTAAGCAGGTCTGAAGTGTTTATTAATGCATTTACCAATATCTATAACACCTCCTGTGTGGAGCCAGAAGTGGAGGTTATAAATAGATAATGAATGTTAATTTCATAAAAAAAATTTAAAAACAAAAAGTATGTTTTCTTAGTAGGAGTCTGAGAAATATTGTACATTAATCAAACTCCTTATGTTACAACTATATTTAGTGTGATATAAAAATTTATTCAATGTTTGTACTTTTCTTACGAAAGTAGTTTGGCAGACTTGAGGGACAGTAATTGCTGCAGTTAGAGTCAGATTTTTGCAGTTATACACACGGCTTCAGGACAGTATTTTCTAAATCTAGCTGAAGAAGACTTCCGTTAAGTAAGAGCTGATAATAAAAATTTAATAACACAATCATCTAGGGGTTTGAAATTCTATCAATCGACAAAATTATTCTAATAATTATTGAAATAGGGTTAAAAACATCCTAAAATGGCATTAAAACATACCAAAAATTCTTCAATTCTACTTTTAGTGCCACTCATTTAACAAGTTTTATTGGATGTATGTTAAAAGCTTTTTTTTTAAAAAAATTGGACTTGTCAGTTGTGTTAAAATTCAAATAACATATTATCACAATATACTGTTTACTGTTTACTTTATACTGATTACTGTCATATCACTAAGCCCTGGATTTTACGTTCATCGGTAACTTTTAAAAAAACAATTGGCTTTACACATGTAAATTGTTTAGACTGTCCCTAGGTTCATCAAATAGTTCTTTAACAACCGCACACACAGACAATATTCTTAGTCAAAATGACAAAAACACTCTCCTGACCTGGCACAGAAAGAAACAAAGTTCATTTGATCCCTTGGTGTTAAGAATTTCTTAAAGTAGACAAAAGCAAAGGAAAAGAATCAATTGAATGCAGCGATGTGCATGGCCTAATTAATCTGTGTATTTTATGATATGATGATGATATTCTACTTTTTACACATAATATTGCAGCATTGCAAACCTCCCTCTATTTTAGTCGTTTTAAAATTTGACCGAGGTTTGATGGAGTTGACAGAGGCAAGTTTTATCCACTGTGTATGTGCTGCTTGGTGAGTCGGTGGAATATCCCTTTATGCCCCCCATTTCTTCCACGTCAAAGTACAGTTCATGACTCTTCATCAGTGGCACTGGGGGAGCGCTCCTGGAAGAGAGCAGACACATAAATGTCTCGAAAATGACAGTTTCCAAAAATTAACAGAAAACCTCCCCAGCTGGGGACATAAAGGATGAAGGAAAACCTGATTGTGATTTGAGTTGATTGTGTTCTACATTTTGAGGGTCTACAGAGCTGCATGATGTCTGATCAGACCGATACAGGTAGAAACATATGACTAAGCCAAGAATGGAATAGAATTAACTCCTTTTAACAAAGATGCGTGTGTTAAGAGTGTTAAAAGTGTGTGTTAACCCACACCCACAGCACAAGCTACCTCTTCCTGTTCGTCCTCAGAGTCATCATCACTGACGACAGGTTTGGCCCTGGTGCGTCCTGTTCGTCTGCTGCGTCCCTTCCCCCGATCTCCTCCTTTATCCTTTCTGCCCAGGCGGATCTTCACTTTCACTGAGCGAGCTGGAGACGCAACACAACGCAGAACAAACAACACAACATGTTACAGTTCGTATAAAACTAGGTCACTGACAGAGCAAAACACAAACTGAAAGATAATTTAACAATAACAAACTAAAACTCAAATGCAATTTGAAAAAAAAGACAAAGATGACACACTGAAATAAAATATGACTGAGGCAGTTTTCCTCTGCTGCTCTCTGCATACAGACAGGCTTACATTCGGACTCTGACCCTTCCTCCTGCTCCTCCTCCTCTTCCTCGCTCTCCTCTCCCTCGCTTTCCTCCTCCTTCTCAATCTTCTGCCTCAAACTGGTGAACACTGACTGGAGCACGATGGAGTCTTCATATATCTGCTCACAGGAGAGAACCACTGTAGAAAACAACTGCTTGTAGTCATCATTGTGTATGTAACAGGCAACAGTGACAGAGATACGCAGTCCTCATTATCCACACATCCTGTATGATCACTAACATCTTAGAGAAAGGAGAGATAAAGAGGAAAACTGAAACATGTCTTCAACCATGTTAAGTAAACTGCCTGGAAAATCAGTGGCAAGATGCATAATTCCACAAGGTTTTAAACTGAAATGCTGTTGTATCAGTTATGGCTATTAAAAACATGAAGTACTGACCTTTATTTAAAGTATTCTGATCGATACAATCAAAAATAGATAGATTAATCAAAAATTGATAAATCCCATCAAGTTCCATTAATCAGACTTTTGACATTTAATCATAACCCTCCCAGGTTCCTAAATATAGGACCGGTAGTGTCTGAAATATAAAAGCACGACGAGTGGACGGACCTGAATTTTGATTTCTGTTACTGGCAGAAATCAGACATACACCTAGTAAGAGGTTTATACACAGCGGGTGCTTTTCTGTGTTCATGAATGAGCAGTGTAAACAGCAGGTCTGTCTCACTAGTGATCCCTCCAGGTTGAAGGTCTGAGCGTTTTGGAACAGCAGCATGACGTCCCTCTCCAGGTCACCCAGACTGCGGTAGCGATGACCTCTAATCCTCTCCTAGTGTTGGAAAGGACTGATAGTTTGTATGTTGCTTGGCATAAAATAAAGATAACACGATTATGTAACCTATAAATCTACCAGGAACAGATTTTTTTAGAGATTGAGAACTATCTCGGCATCAGTGACTCATTTTTCCCTGTTGGAACCATCTTTTCTGGTCTTACCTTGATCTTCCTGAAGTCCACGGGCTTGCGGATCAATTCATAGTACTCTGGCAGCTCTTTTCGAGATGGCAACTGGATGAACACCTCACTCAGCTGTCGCCCACTGGCGCTGCAGGAGATGATATCGTCAGGATGAGCAAAAACACATTTATCGACATATGAATGTGCTCGGTCGTGATCTATCTGATCAAATATATCCATGCTACTTTATTCCATTTAAATGTTGCTGATTCTATGAATAGAGCCTCAGAAATGTGTAACTGTAAGGTTCAGATCCTGCCTGTACTGTTCACCACTTTTCACCAAACTTGCAGATATTTTTTGCCCATACCCACAAATGAGCTGGTTGAGCTAGTTAGTTTCATTTATTATACATTTGGAGATTCCTTTTGTATCCAAGTACACTAAATATGAAAGACATTTCCATGCTGACATGCCCCAGATGCCTGTTGCCACCACACAGCGCCAGAGGTCAGATCAAACAGGCAGGTTCTGCCAATGTTTGTTTGCTGAATGGTCTAATGTTAATTCAGTTTACACTAAACTCAGAAAATCTTATTGTGAAACTGAATATAACACGTAATTTTCAACTGCAAACAGGTTTTACACAGATTTTTAAAGTGCAAAATGTATTCATGCTGTAGTGAAAATACATGTTTAGTGACTGAGTGACAGCTTGTATACTAATGTATTGCTCTTTATTTCCATCACCAGTGTAGATTTATGGTTGTATTCAATGGCAGTTATGAAGATGTTTAATTCACATACAAGATATAATGGCTTTGAAACTGGCAGGTTTTGGTGAAAGCAGAACAGATGTTTGGTTTTGTGTTTACAGTTTGGGGAAATCGATGAAATTATTGAAATCAATAATTGTGTCAGCACCCCGAAAAGTGTGCAGTTCTCTAGGTAATCTGTGACTTTTCTCAGTTTCTTTTGACGTCACTTACATCACTTCTAGTTTGACTTCAAGTTGGCCCGAACCAGGTAAATTATGAAGTCACATTTTCACGACAGAAATAAGTAAGTTAAACAAATGGTGCAGAGACTAAATAGAAACATTGAGTGAGGAAGAATAAATACTGATGAAGAATACTGTAATTGTGACGTAACATTAGATTGCTGAGCAGAAAAGAAACAGTAAAAGCCCAATGAGTGAACTGCGAAAACTCCTCACACAATTCTTACACATGTATATTCCCACTCAATCTGTTGTGTGGGTCGGTAAAAATCTCGCTAAGCCTTTAAAATCAGTGAATATACACCCTAGAATAGGGGAACGGCTCTGCATTCATTATGTGTATTGGTCAAAAAGCACTTCACGTGTGTCGCAAACTTCATCTAAAGCTCACTGCTGCTACCTGTCTTTGTATTTGATGACTGCGTCCACAATCTTCTTCATCTTCTTTGTGAGGGCAGGAGGATTTGGTGAGAGTTTCTCAGCAGGCGGTCGTCCCCTCTTCCTCTGCCTCTTCCCATCGTCGTCTTTGTCCCCTCGTCCTCTTCCCCCAGAGGAAGAGGAGGGACCGGGGAGATCCACGTCGCGGTCCCTCTTCCTCTTGCGGGTGGTCTTTTTGTGACGTACCTCTTCCTCCATCTCCTCCAGAGTGCCTTCCTCTATTGCCTGCTCGAGGTAATAAAATATGCAAGAATGACATTTTTTACTACAGGCGGGAAGAAAATTTTAACCTGCATTTTATATTCAGTTTATAATCTGGCATTTGTTTCTCTGCTCTGCCCTTTGCCCATAAGGCTAATAACCTTGAGCCACTGCTTCTCGGTCAGCGAGTCGCTGTAGTCCACCTCCTTTCGCTGCCGCGAACCTCGTCCAAACATTTTCTCCTCCTCCTCCTCGCAGGTCAGCCGCTCCACCTCTGCGTCGTCCTTCATGATCCAAGTGGGTAGCTCGTCCTCCTCCATTAGACGAGGTTTTCGCCGCGGGTTACGGGCCTCCTCCCGCCGCCGGTCCAGGTCCATACGCTGGGGGAGGCAGATGGAGAAAAAAGAAGATAGACGCAGTGATGAAGAGAGAGAATTTTGGTTAAAATAGGGCTGGATATGAGGACAAAGCTACAACTTATCTTCAAAACCCAGAAATTTACCATGAACTGGTCAAACTCCTCCTCACTCCTGGCGATCATCTGGTTGACCGTCTCATCATCTGGCACCTCATCCTCTTCCTGAATACAGTAGACACACATTGGCAAGCAGAGCATAAGAAAGCACACCTCTTAAAAATTGTGTGTTGCTGGTGCACGCACACACATTCATGCGTAGACACACTTCTTGACCCCAGACCTCGTCTTGCTCCTCGTGCTCCAGGATGGCCTGCAGGAAGGCCCTGCGCTCGTGGCTGGAAGACTTCTGATCAAACATGCCAGCCTGGATGACCTTTTGGTCCACATTCAGTTTGTACTTGGCGGCAGCCAGGATTTTCTCCTCTACGCTGTTGACCGTGCAGAGACGCAGAACACGCACCTCATTCTGTTGACCAATACGATGGGCTCTGTCCTGAGCCTGCAGGTCCTGGAGACGCATTTGAGAAGGAAGTGAATTAGTACAGGTTCAAATGTTACTCTGAGAAAGTTCTGTTTTCTGCAGTAGCACCTGACTTGTAAACCCGCATTCAGCGGATTATGTAAAGGGCAACATGTTGAACATATAGTCATCACATGCCATTACAATACAGGGTATAATCTAACATTTATCTGCTAATTGTGTCAAGTTTTAACAGACAGATTCTTTTCTGTACCTTTATCAGCTGCTCCAACAAGAAATTTCAACTCTGGAAAAATGGAGAGTAAAAGCCACAAGCCTCTGCTGCATTAGCTCAATTTTACTGTTAGAAATGACCAATAAATCCTAACGTTTAAATTGCACTCTGAGCAGCATGCCAGTGAAGGACTGGCCAGAGCTAACCCTAACTCAAAATCCCACATTTAGAGTACTGTGTATTTCAGTTTGCTGAGTGAAATCCTGCCTGAAATCCTTCAGGGTTTAATTGGCTGTCCCACACAGAGGGAGGTGGTAGATCAATGTTATTTTTCCCCCAATAATGGACTGGAAGAAGCATTCTCCTGCTGAACTCAAACAAACTGACTGTCAGTTATCAAATACTGTACTACCTTGTCCTTAACTCTGCTTTCTGTGGGTGGTCATGCCCAAATGCTGGGTAATGTGTACTGTTATTTGTATGGTAAGTTTCCAGCAGAAACTAGCCTCCAGCTGCTCCAAGGTGATATCAACTTCCTAAATATTACCTTTTGTAAATCAAAAGTCACCTGCAACACACCTGATGTGGGTTCCAGTCAGAGTCAAAGATGACCACGGTGTCAGCAGACTGCAGGTTGAGGCCCAGACCTCCAGCTCTAGTGCTCAGGAGGAAGATAAAGTACTCTGACTCTGGATCATTGAACGTCTTCAGTAACATTCCTCTGTCTTCAGCCTTTGTGGTTCCTGGGATGAAAGGGAGGTAGGAAAAAGAAAAGAAAAACAGGTGGAAGACATAAAGGAAGAAACAAAGCAAAATTCCACCGATGCCAGGATTCCAAGGAATGAATAAAGTACAGCGAGAAAAAGACTGACGCACAAAACTGCTCTATTACAGCAAGACACACACAAAAAACTGTCTCACCATCCAGACGCAGATACTTGAAGTTGCGGTAAGCAAAGTAGTCCTCCATGATGGTCATGAGTGATGTCATCTGACAGAAGAGCAGCACTTTGTGGTTGGTGGCTCTCAGCTTGGGCAGGATACGATCCAACACCTCAAACTTTCCTGAGGCCCGATACAGGTCAGGTCTGACAGAAATAAGGAAAGACAGGATTAGAAGTCCTGTGAGTGTGTGTTTGTGCTTGTGATCTTGGCCAACAGAAGAATTAGCACTCACCCCTGGACTATCCCACCAGAGAATCCTAAATGTTCAGAGAAGGATTCCTGCAAAAACAGCCAAAAGTGTATTCTGTTACGTAGTCACACGTACGTCTTGATGTCTCTGTGCATTTCATATTTTATACTTGCTCCTAATATCCTGAGAAATCTTCCACTTCCACTGTTCAAAGTTTTCCAAATATGGAGAAACAAATAACCGGGGACAACATATTTCCGAGTAACACTCCTTTGTGGTACCTCTATCTGCTGGAACATGTACGGGTGGTTACAGATCTTCCTCAGCTGCATGATGGTGTTCATCAGTGTCTTTGTGCCTCCTTTACCCTGGTAAACACAAGAAGATTTTTCTATATTTCAGTCAACCTTCATTTATGGAGAGTCATCCGAGGACAGTTATCAATACTCTCTTTTAAAGCAGGAATAAATAATTTAAAAATAAATGTGAGAGCTAATCAAATATGGCTCTAAAGAAGCTCTTAGAGCCAAAGACCTAGGCCCTAAGACTAAAAAAAAAACCTTCAAAACATCGGGCAAAAAAATACAATCTGGTGATTCAGTTTCAGAGTCTGTCAGAGTTCATATCATCTAAATGCAGCAAAAGCATTTTGTTTTTTTTGTTTTTTTTGCTGAGATCAGTTTTAACATTGGAAACCTCCTTCGTAAGCAAATTTTGAGGTTTTGTAGATCACAATGTTTCCTTGACCTCTAACTTGTTACAAAAATCAAAGCGCTGATATATCGTACCACAAATGATTCAAAAACCCCCAGTGTCCCAGAGTTTATTCCCTCACCTTCTTGTCTTTTTCTGATCCGTCAGTCAGAAGAACCCCCTTTGCCTGCATGTGTCTGTACAACACCCTCTGAAGAGACGACATGTCACACTTGATCACATACTCCACCTGAAGGAGAGGGGAGACACATATGATCAATAAACAACATAGAGAGCAAGAGACATGTGAGGCAAGGACACGGAGCATCTCTCTCTATCTCCCTCTGTTTCTAATTCGATAGGACATTGTCCAGACACGTGTATATGCTTGTCTATCTGCTATGTGTGCTGAAAGAGGTGGGCCATGCCTTCTCCGGAAGCTGTGCCTCCACCTCCTTCTTTAATCTACGCAACAGGAAGGGGCGGAGCACTTTGTGCAGACGACGGATGATCAAGATGGTCTCCTCTTCATTGAGGTCCACCTGGAGAGGAAAGGGAAGAGAACTTTGGCATCTCTCAAATGTAGAGAAACAAATCACAGGAGCAGAATGCCTTGCTCATCAGCGATGTCGCTATGATGGAGTCCCGCACACCTTTTCTCCAGTCATGGCGAAAGGAGCGTTGAACCACTGCTCGAAAGTGCTGCAACTCTTGAAGATAGTAGGCAGGAGGAAGTTGAGCAGCGCCCAGAGCTCAGGCAGTTTGTTCTGCAACGGTGTCCCTGTCAGGAGGACTCGCCGTGGGGCAAGGTAGTGGGTGTTCAGGACCTGGGTCAGTTTACAGTGGTGGTTCTTCATACGGTGGCCCTCATCAACAATCATGTACTTCCAACGGATCTGGTTGGGATAACATGAGGAGAGGAGACAAGAGGATAGGACAACATCTGGATAAAGCTACCACTCTAATGCCTTACTACTTCTGCCCATCCAAACAAACCAAATTCAGAAAGCTCAAATGGTGGATTTCCAGTATGTCCTCATGCCCCACACTGGCTCGACCCCAAGCCACAGCCCTTGAGTCACCACGTGGAAGAAACTCTTGCCTGAACTACAATACCCACCTGGCAGCACAGTCAGGAAGCCTATATGACTACATGAGTGCATAGCAGCATGATGGCCACAGAGGACAGTGGGGTACGCGGTTTACAGGCGGGGTCAGTATGCTGCGGGACCTAGGAGAGAGCACTGAGACGCAGCACAGAGCGTGGTCAGATTGGCCAGGCTCAAACACTTAGAGAGCACTTTGGGGATTTAGGTAATGGGAGCCGATAAACAAAAAACACAACAGAAAGCAAATCCAAATAACTAGCAAATAAAAGCAACCACATCTTGTTGCTGGCATGTACACATGTGAAGAAGGAGAGAATTACACTACGTTTGCCTCGGCGTTGGTGGAGAACGCCTCTGCTTGTGTTTGTTTGTACACCTGATCTCACCTTGGCCAGGACTTGTTTATCCTTGATGATGTACTCGTAGGTGGTGAGCAAAACATTAAATTTTCCACTTCGCAGTTGAGGAACGAAGGCTCTTCTGGCAGCAGGAGACCCCTGACCCCCAAAAAATAAACAAATAAATTACAAATATAAAGAGAAAATCTATATAAAAAATATCCCATCCTTCAATGCATCAAATACAGCTCGCCCCATTATGTTATGATACCAATAAAAGCAACAACACAATTAATAAGTGCATGTGTAGAAACATTTCGTCTTTATGTGCGGGAAGTAAGAATCATACAATCTGGGTGATGCTGCTGTAAAAACTAACCTTGTAGGACACTTTGACGACTGTCGGTGCCCATTTGTCGAACTCATACACCCAATTAGACAGAGTTCTGTCAATGAGAGACAGCTGAGTTGTCATTCAGCAGTTTCTAGGTTTCTTAGTGATCTGAACAACACACACACACAATATATATTTGCAAATGTAGAGTATTAGCTCACGAGAGGGGTACAATGATGAGGTAGGGTCCATTGAGACGTTTGTGCTCCATGAGGTACGTGATGAGGGCGATGGTCTGGATGGTTTTTCCCAGGCCCATCTCGTCCGCCAGGATCCCGTTCAGGTTGTTGTTGTAGAGGGAGACAAGCCACTCCAGACCTTTAATCTGACAGGTGAATAAATGTCAGGGGGCGGGGTTAATCTGTAAAGTATTTCCTGTGGCTGATCTCCCTTTTGGGAATTATGACAGGGAAACAAAAGTAGATATCACGATTGTTCAGATTGTGCTGTTTTACCTGATATTGTTTGAGTTGTCCATTTATCAACAAACTGGACTGTTTCTCCACCTTCTCTGTGACAGCATGAGCCACTGAGTAATAAGACTGGAGCCCTCGGGCGAACGCCGCACCGCTGTACTCGTCATCCACATCCTGCTTAGCATTTCTACACAAAACGAGATTCTTACTTAATGATGGCATAAGGTAATTGGTGGACAGCTTTTGCAAGATCTCATGACCACATGCATTTTTGTTTGGGTGTGCCTGAGAACATAAATGCCTCAAGCGCTATGATCCCTGTGTGCACTCACTCTATGATGTGTCGGACATCCACCTCTGACACATCCTCACTGTCGGGGTCTGTAATTTTCTTCTTTTCCTCCACTGGAGCTGCTGAAGGCTGCGGCTCCTCCTCTTCTTCCTGCCGGACAGTGCGAACAGCGGTTTGTCAGCGACTGGAGCAGTGACAATTAACCTGCTTTAAAACATGTCAAACAAAACAACCCACCTCCTCCTCTTCCTCCTCCTCACTGTCTTCGCTGTCCGAGCGGGGGGCCACCTCATAACTGGACAAAATACCAACACACTCAAAATAAAATCCGCCAGTAGCCCCCCTTACCATAACATTTCAGCTGTACAAATCATTCTGGCGAACCTGAATACTCCCAACCTAAGTTTCCGCCACACACACTCAGAAGCATTCAAGTGAATTAAATAAATTATTTGGCTTAAGTAGACAAGACTGACAGTTAGTGGCCCTGTGAGGCTTTAACGCTCACAACATACCAGGAAAGGACATGAAATATACAGAGTTATATACAGGTAACATACTAACCACTTTGGGTTGTTTACACACTGATAGTTTGCATCAAATATTTAGAATTTTAGCTACTTAACTTTAGCATCTAAAGCTGCTCATGTTTAGAAATTTGACATTTAGTATAACATCAATAGAGTCAGAATCTCATCTTTATCATAATATACTGCCTTCATAAAAATGACAACCAAGGTTCAAACCAGTTGACAGCTCTATATGATAAGTTAGAAGATCATAATAGATTTAGAATGACTGTACCAGACTTTATCCCGTGCAGAGAGAGAGTAATTCAATCTTCTCTCCTGTGGCTAAAAAGATATGCACCTCTTCTCCGTACACTTTGGCAGGCACAGGTCTCTCTCCCTCCAGTCTTACCCAGGGTTCATCTCCAGCCAGGTTTCCAGCTGTCCAGCTTTAGGAGCGTCCACCCCTGTCAGGATGTTTCCACTGTCCACGTGGATGACCTTCACGGGCAGGTCGCTCATCTGACTCGTCTCATCCAGAGGCTGCGGGGGGGGGGGGACGCAGGTTATCTGGGGCTGGACTGGGCTAGTCTGATCAGGCTGGATTTAAATGGTGGCTGATGAAAGTGAGACTAAAATCGCAGATAGTTGGACTGTATGTGGAGGTTAAGGTTCACGGTGGCTGCTGTTTTGCCAATTTAATAACCAAATAACTTTTTAATTTTGCAACATGAAAAATTTTATTCTTTGGGGTTTTGTCTGACTGTGATAACAGGTGACGGCAATTGCAGGTCACATGCTGCTGCGTTACTGTTTTCATGCACACATGGTTTCCCTGGGCTTTAAGCCAGAGGCTTTTGAACATGGTCACCTGTATCATATTGACATTGTTTTGAGATATGTATACGATAAATAACGTCATGTTTGTTGGTGCTGCTTTCTACCTGATAAAAATTTAGCTGATGAAAATGTTTGCACAGAAACGGTGAACAAAAAAAAAGATTGAGGGGGCCACAGTCGGCAGATTCTACTTTTTGCCATTACAACACTACCTCTCCCTCGAAAGTAAGCTTTGAAATGCTGTGAAAATCGATCTATGCTGTCCTTACAGGATGTCTCTATGAAGACCACAGAAAGCAACTAAGCAGCGAATCAGGTTTGCTTCGTGCACCCAGCATATTTAAAGAGAAAGTGAGTATTTTTATTAATAAAATCAGGGACTGTTAACGTTTGCTATAACTGTTTTTTTCTTGAGAGTATAGATGTCTGTAAAATTTCACCATTACTACAGTTGCTGCATTAGCTTACCTCTCCATCAGGGCCCATGGCAGGAGTCTGACCCTCAATATTCTCCAACTGTAAAACAGATCACAACTGAGGCTTTAATACACAAAGCAACACATAGCGTACAAACAGTAACAAAGAGAAGTACAGCGCAGCTGTAAAAGTTTTCTATACCTTCTTCTTTTTCTTCTTCTTTTTCTTCTTTTCTTTGAGGGCTTGCGCAGCCTTGTGAGCTCTGACCAGCTCAGTGAGGTTGGCGACATACTCGTCGGTTTGCTGCAGGAGGTAGGCGAGTCGCTTGTCCTTCTTCTGGTCAATCAGTTTCCGGTAGCCCTCCTCGTCCTCAGCCTGGACAGACACACATATGTACATACAGTCTTTTAAGGTGTGTATACTGTGAAGTGCATAATGTGCATGCTTGTGTAACTGTGTCTGAGTTGTGCCATTATGCTCCCTACCATAAGCCTCCTCATCCTCTCTTTTTCAATACGTTCGTTCTCCTTCTTCTGCTCTCGTTCGGTGTTTGCATGGTAGGTGGCCACAGCTTTGGTCAGTTTCTGAATTTTGCCGGTAATTGAGCGGTGGTACTCCTTGAAGTCTTTGGCGTGCTGGAGGATGCTGTTAAGGTACTCCTGGGATTAGAGTGGGGAAAAACGGGAGGAAGTCAGAGAAGGGAGAGCATGGGAGAGAGGAGGCGTCAGTCAGAAGTGCAACTTTTAATACTGTTACATGTAAAGTCACAGCTGCATCTGTCCTCTACCTGATGTTTCTGCCTGCGTTTGCGCTCCTGCTCAATCTTCTGCTGTTTCTCTAGTTTCTCTGTGATGCGGGCCTCTCGCAGAGACTGACGCTTGCTACGCTTGTAGGCCTTAGCATCGAGGGCCGTCTCTAGAGCTGTGTCACGACGCATACACACCACCACCTCTTGACGCAGCTGTGGAAGGCAAAGGTCTTTCATTCACATTGGCAAGGTGTGATGATGTTGATGTTAAAGGCAAAGCTCTGGAGGATGATATACATACAGTACCTGTCTCTGGAAGTTAAGCAGACGAAGGGCTTTGAGTTCTATAGTAGCTTTGGTACGTAAATCACCGGCAAGAGAACCCGGCAGGTTCTCCAGTTCAGCGATACGATGAGTGATACGAGCCTGTAACCTGAGGAAGTGAAAAGCAATTGTTACTTCATCATTAATCTGCTGCTTTATGCTTTTTGTACTTTTGATATGTGCATGCTCCACAATTTTAGACTGTTGTACTTTAATCTTTAAATGAATGATAAACTTGGGAAACGACATAATGCTAATTATCTGGTACTATTAACAGTCAAATATAATATCAAATAACCTTCATTATCAGAATTTTAACAGATAACTGTTTAAGCTTCATTATGTCGTAATCAACCAGGTTAACCAAATAAGGTTTAAAAAACAAAGTTACATCCCCAAAGCTCCTGAGGTACCTGTACTCCCTCTCCTGCAGTATCTCCACTGGGTCAAGGCCGCAGGGTTTCTGAATGGGGGTTATGCGGTTCTGCTTTGTGTGGTAAGGCATCATGGGAGTAGGCTGAGCCGGCTGGCCAGGGGACTGCGTCTGCGGAGGCATTACCGGGGAGGCAGCAGGGGGAACCGAAGGGGGCGCAGGAGAGGGCCGGCCAGTGGGCTGAGGGGGGATCAGCTTTTGGGGGGCGTTTGAAGGGGCTGCTGCATTAACCATTGGACCTATAAGGTGAAATATATAAAGTTATAACTCACACCAGTGACTTTCCTGCTAAAGATCTATATTCAATGTTTAGAAAGTGTAAATACAGTGTTTAGCGTTTCCCCTGAGATTCTGTTTTGTGTTCGGTTCAACAGGCCTCATAAGCAACATTTAGACCGCAGAAAACCAAAACTTAACCTCTTCTGCTTCACAGGAATTATTCATTTCCTGTTTGACAACAGCCTGTGAAGTTTAGAATCACTGAAGCGATGGAGCATTTTTTTTAAAGAGTGGGTCCCTGCATTGTTTGCATCGTGCACATGCTTGCGAACAACATACATGGGTGACAAGACACACATTCCTGCTGTTGGTTTATTGCTACTCCATTGATCAGAAGTAATTGAGACTAAATGTACCAAGGAATGGAGCAAAGGGCCAACAAAGACAGGGAAGAAGAAGACTGCTACTAAGAAAACATGGGGTTAAACAATTAAGGATTTTAAATATCTACTTTGCAAATGTGTTATGAGCAACAAAATGTAGTCAGCACGTTTGCTAGAGCTCAAGGATAGAGGCAATGCATTTTTGGTGAGAAACTATAAATGTATAACTTTTGTTTTTTCTCAAGAGAAGGCCTAAGGCCACCTTTAAGTAATCAAAATTAGTTTGCTTGTCATAAACAAGAGAATAAATCCTGGAAGGTAAAATGAATGGAACAAGTTGTAGGTAGTAAGTGTCTTTATTATTACATTATACTGGGCCAGGGTTCACAATGTGAGCATCATAATTAAGGCACAAACTCTCACCATGGAAATCAAGAAAATCATGACTCTGACAAAAGACCAGAAATGGCCAATGAACATACTGTTCTAATCTTGTCAACTGATTAATTTTCTTTTACAATGGTAGAAAAACTTAAAATCTTCTGCTGCAAAAAAGTTATGCGTTTTATGTTTAAAGATACCCAGTGAAGTTTGGGACCACTAGAGCTATGGAGCAGTGTTTTTAAGAGTGGGTCTCTATATGGTTTGCATTTTGCAAGAGGGTGACAGGTTTCACAAGGTCTTACAGCGACACCACATACCTTCAGGCCAGGACTTGGGCGGTCCATTTGGATTCTGTCCCTGCATACCAGCTGGGGTACCTGATGGGCCTGGTGGGGGCATGTTGGGACCCATCATACCTGAGGAAACAAAAAATGGTCAGCAGGGATTCAATGGTACATACAGGAAAAAAATTGTCTTCTATTAATTACTCTTCCGACCACTGGATATAGCTCAGTAAGCCAGATTTTCCTCATGAATGCCCACCATGAGCTCGGCTGTAGCCTGAGCCCATTGGCCCAGGCCCTGGTCCTGGTCCTGCCGGTCCACCTCCTGGCCCACCTCCAGCCCCAGGAGCCAGGCTAGGCATGGGCTGCTGCTGTTGCATCCCAGGCATTGGCCTCTTCCCTTGGACAGCCATCTGGAGGTGGTCTGGCAGGGGCTGCCCCCGAGCCAGCATTTTGTAAGCCATGATCTGGGCTCTGAGTTGGTGGAGTTGGTTCTGATTGAAGGGGGTTGGGCCTCCAGGGCCTCCAGGACCTCCAGGGCCAGTAGGGCCAGCAGGCTCAAGGCCAGATCCGAGGCTGGGGACACTGGATCCAAGACTTGGTCCAGGGCTGGGGCCTGGGCCAGAACTCCCTGTTGGACAGGGACGGTTATTAGGACCCAGCGTGTGTTGATCTCCACTGGGACCATCCAAAGGTGTAGAGGCGGAGCCGGGACCACCAGAGGAAGAGGAAGAAGAGGATGACGGCATATGAGGACCGGAGGGTGGGCCATTTGAAGGGACAGGGCTGGAATGGTCTGAGCCACCTAAAGGAGAGTGGTAGCCTGAAGACACCAACAGACAAAGAAAAAGACAGAGCACTAGTCACTAATTACTTTATCATTTAAAGCCCTGTATAACATTCCTATAATATTCTAATAATATCTATGTTGGGACTCTTGTAGGGTTTGTGGCTTTACATTGAGTGTAACATGTTTTACATGAACGTATTCAATTTCTAAAATCTACATAATATTTTAAAATATCCCTTGAGTAGCTTGTGATATCTATTTGTTCTCAGTTTGTTTTTTTGTAAATTTACCCATTTGTTACTAAACAGTTAGTTAGATATTTTTCTAGGTATAATATTATGGTGACAGTCAATCTGGATGTCCTGTTCAGAGGCTCACCAGGTAACGAGTAGGGATTTGTCTTCCACAGGTGCTAAACTTAAAATTAAAATACTGTCAGCCTGTCATTTCACACACAGGTTTTAAAATCTGATTCCCAGTGCTATACCTGTGTTCCTCACAGTCTTATTCTCTTTCTTGTTTGGCTCCAGGAAGCTACAAGTTTGCCACCATACTGTTAACACTGTCTTTGTGTTTCCAGATGGACTGAACTGCTTGATTTTCAATAGTTTTAGACTAAAAGAAACTTTAGAAAGAGTTTGGAAAGTACAGCTGATGGTTCATTGCATAACTTGTACCATGCAGACACACTCCCATATGAGCTCACCAGGCCACATCACTAAACCACCTCAGATAAGTCACACTAAAAAACACAGCTCGTATTACACAATGTTGGAAGAGATTGAATTGCTTAAGATAAATCTGTGTACCTTGTGAGTGTTGGTCCAGAGGACTGGGTGGAGGGCCCATACCACTGTGCCCGCCCTGTCTCATAGACAATCCCTTCATCTGACTGAAGCGGCTCTCCTCACTCATGCACTTCTCGTGCATGCCCTCCATTGGCTGTGGGAAAAATCAATCAGTGTTAAAATTGCAATAATATTCCCTGTGGGGAAAAAAGTGCAATAATATGATATAAAGTGTAATGACATGTATGATAATGACAGTGACAAGTTTGGCACATAAAAAAAATATGGGTACAGAGAATGGGTTTCCATCATGCATGGATTAATTTACAGCTGGAGTTATTCACAGCTTTTACAGTACAGACTGCCCCTTTCACATATGGATTAGAAAGTGTGTTACAAAGCACAAACTGATTTTCCCAATGCTAAAGCATTTAATAGTGGTAGAGGGTCTCAGTGGGACTGTGGGTGCTCTCGGTGTCCTCACTTTGTGCAGGGGGTGCATGTTGTCCTGGCCGTATCCGGAGGGCCCCGGCTGGGAGTGTCCAGAGGAGGGAGGTCCAGGGCTGGGGCCCATTATACTGTGAGAGGAGCCTGGGGAGGGCCCGGGGCTGGGGCCCAGCATAGCCCCAGGGGAGGGACCCGGACCAGGGGACGGACCTGGGCGCGGGGTGCCTCCCATGGGCGGATCTGGTGTCGACATCGCCCTGGATCTCCTGCCTCTGGATGAGCAGCAGGGATCTGGGAGAAAGGAGAGAAATGTCAAAGGAATGATGAGGGTAGGAAAATGATCTTTGCGAACTCAAAGGGGAGGCAAGGCAATATCCAACCTCACTTTGATCAGACAAAACTCCAAAAAAAATCATGACAATGAAGCTGGACGTCTGACTTCAACTATGCTTTCATAATAAATGAAGTGGGTGCAAAATCTTTGCGGGATATGGGTGAATTTTTTGTCCAACGCCTATTAGATCGTGGACTCTCCTACATTCCTCCTGCTGCGCTGCACCAAATCACCCGTTGCGCGCATATGCAATTACAGCTGCAGGGTCTAAGCACTGGAGTTGAACTGAACGCGGGGAAATACAGTCAATTATGCACACGAGCCAATGCTACTCGGAGATCTCCTCACTCAGACCACGAAAACGTGTCTCGTTAAATATACGAGAAAAAAAATAGAGGGAGGGAGGGAGGGAGAGAGGGAGGAGGAGGAGGAGGAGGAGGAGGGAGGGGGGGTGGAATGGCGGACTGTGCTTGTGCGATTGACCTACCCGCATCCACAGGACAGACAGTCCCGGTTGGATCTCCGCGCTCCCGACCTGATGTTAGTGGGAGATTAGAGGAGACGCGGCGGCCGTGGCGGTCGGTCCACTCGCCGTCTTCGTGATCTGCCTCCGAGCGCTGGTCCGCCTCACCGACGTGGCTCGAGCGCCCCCCCCCTCCTCTCCACCGCTCCTATGACCGAATGTCTAGTCACGGCCGTGCGCCAGCGCGCATGCGTGCGCGGCGACAGCGGAGGCCGCGCTCGCACCGGCGACGCGAAACGTGGACCCCCGGGGGCCCCCTCACCTTAACCCGGGCGCAGGTCGGGGGTGGAGGACGGCGGGATTAGAGGCGTGCGCAAAAAGTCCGCGTTGACGCCAACCGGTCGGCGAGGTTCACACCTTGCGTTAAACAAGACTCTTAAAAACCCTTTAAAGGCTTGAATTATTAAAACCTTAACTTTTCTTATTCTGTTCAATAATCCCCCCCCCCTCCATTAATTATATATACGACTGGTAAATCGCGATGAACGGGTGCCTGTGATCAAATATGACTTTTTATTGAATAAAAGCGGCAAAAACAACCAAGACACAATATTTTTCAGAAACACTGGCAGCAATCGGGGGGGGGGGGGTTTCTGATGGATAACTACAGCAAGTGTTTTGAGATTTTGCAGAAATGCAAACTCATTGAACATGAGATCATATCTATACAGGATGACTGTCAATGAATAAAGAGAAATAAATACACGTGCTACCTTAAAATGTGCCCTGCAGTGACCAGCAATGCAATTCTTAGTCCACCATGTGATCCAGTAACATCAAAACATTACATAAATCAAGTCATTTTGAAGATTGGTGCATTTGGTTGAGTTCTGAAGCCTCTCTGGAGTTTGTGGATATAGAATTATTTTAAGATGAGCGATTTCCAGTGAATTTTTTTTTTTTAAAACAACTGGAATGAGAAGACGTTGGAACAGAGCCACTTCACTTTATCATTTAGGATCACTATTGGGTTAAGTCTCCACTGTGATGGTTAAGCATGCTGAGATGGTCAACACTGATGTACAAGAGGCATCAACATACTTGTTTTGATTTTAGGCCTTTCTCAGTAGCCAAGAAAGCTGAAGTCCCAAGGTGAGCTCAAATTGAACAAGTGCTACTAGATCACAGGACAGGTTTGTTTTAACAGTTCATCATAGCAAACTCTGAACTGAGAAAGGCAAGTTTCAAATGCCATGCAATTAACTAGTGGAATCAACTGCATAAAAAAAAAAAAACAAAAAAACAAAAAAACAAAAAAACAGGTGTTCTCTCGCTGCTCTGAGGAAATTGTCTTAAAGAAGGACTTTGCTCTATGTTCGGGAACAAAACAGTACATTTACGATGATCATTAAAAATGAAAGAAGGTGCATCAGTATGAGATACAAGCAGAATGTGATTCCAGTGTTTGAAGTTTAATCAGGAAAACAAACCAAATAACAGTAGTAGTGCAACTTGCAGTTGTAGCCTTCACATAAAAAAAAGAGAGATCAATAAACAATTCTGAAGATCAAGGCAAAATCTCCATTCAGCTTGGGCGGGTCTCACTGACTTTGCTAAGAAAAACCCAGAGCCTGTACTCAAGTTAAAAGAGCTGTTCTGGGTTCTACTTTGCAAATGTCCCCGGAAAACTATGTAATCCTGCTTCAGGAGACAAGTGTCAATTTAACAGTTAAAGATTCACATCCACCGCCAACTGAAGAGATCATTACCTCTTCAACCTTCGTTCTGGGAGCTGATGTAACTCTTCAAGCAACAGGAACATTTTAACAGCAGATTTCCGAGTGTTTCATAATCTTGATGATGAATAATGGAGAGCCAAGAGATGGAAGTGTATGGGATTGAGGCCTTAGGATCATCTGTGTGATGATCAGCCAGTCTGCAACACTAGAATGAATTAACAGCTGTTCGAGATGCTCTCGGAAGATTCTGAAACCTTTGTGGGTTGCACCGTGGCTCCTAAATTCATCAGTACACTTATTTAAGACAAAAATAAACTACACTAACCTGAAGATTCACACTCACAAACAAGCACACATTCAGAAACCTGATAAATAAAGGAAATAAAAAGGAGATGTACAGCAGTTGGTATATAATACAAGTCAAGAATCTGTCAGGCAGCCCTTCACCTGATTAGGGAGCTCATTAACTATTATGTAGACCATACATCACCCCTAGTTTGTCCAGTACAGACCAGGAGAAAACACAATAGTTGAGTTTAACTGAGTTCAGTACTTTAAAGCGCTTGATTTTACTCATACAAGCCCCAAAATGAGGCTTTAGGTGTCTGATAAAGTGAATCCAGGATACTTCAAGTACTTGAAACATTTCTAACCATGATCCATTTTAAAATCATGCCTTTGCCCATTAAAGTTATGCTCCAAAATTATGCTCCAGCCAGGACCCAACCCCGATGCCCTGATAGCTTATAATACCAATCAACAGAGAGGTGATGAGGAGCCACAGTTTTTTTTTTTTCCCCGCTTTTCTGTTCACCAGTGGTGGTGATAAAGCACAACAGCATAATGTCCACCTTCCGGCCACAACAACAGATGAGTCCTTCGTTTTGAAAGGAAATGAACTGGTCTCCCTCTTCTCCCTACTTGTGAGAGCTGGGAGAGCATCCTCCCCAGGGCCTCAGAGGAAAACAAACTCATCACTGTTTCTTCTGTTGCTACTCCTGCCAAGTTTGCCCGGGGGCAGGATGTGGGCTGCGGGTCCACTGTGATTGCTGCTGTGACCCTCGAGTCCGTAGTCTTGACCTTGGCCCTCTACGAAGGTAAAGATTGGGTACTTCTCCTTGGATGAAGACAGGGCCTGGGAGGACAACAAATCTTTGTCAAAAACAGACTGTCTCAATACGCTACAGAATATATCACAAGTACAGGGATTAAAGGGGAAAACACAGATATCCATCAAACAGGTCCTCTACATTGTTTGAGCCAAAATTAAACCAACATTACATTTCTGTATCAATTATTCTGTTGACTGTTTACTGCAACAAACAATTATTTTCAATACTGATTAATATGCTGCCCATTTTCCCAAATAATTAATTATTTGTGTTCTTTATAAAATGTCACAAAATAGTGAAGAATACCCTTTATACATTTCTAGATTCCAAAGTGACATCTTCAATTGGCTTTTGTTTAAATAACTGAGACATTCAACAAGCTATCATATGACAAAGAGAAAGAGCAAATTCACACAAACACATTTCAGAAGCCCGAACCCGGGAAATATTTGGCACTTTTGCTTGAAAAATGACTGACACTATAAATTATTATAATAATTCTCAGATAATTATTCGATTGATTAACTGATTAAACGATTAATCGTTTTATCTGTTGATGTCCCACAGTAGAAAACTGAAAGACGCTGAATTTTGAGTGATATGGAAAAAAAAATTGATATTTTAGCTTTATAATGACTACAGCATTAATGGATTGCAAAAATAATTTTCAAACTACACTAAAAACTATGACTATAAACAGGTACTTCCAGGAGCAGAGATTTTGCTGTTCTTCTGGTATTTGATGGTATCTAGTTTAGAGTCAGACAGTGGCAGGAGGGTGTAAAAACTCACCAAACTAACAGCAGAACACAGAGACTCAAAGTCCTTTTTGTTTTTGGCATAAAAGCCAATGGTACAGCTGGGATCCATGCGGTTGAAGGGCATCTTTTTGGGAGAGCTACAGTGGAAGGACTGGAGGGTGATAGAGGGAGACAGAGGTCATACAATAAAGGTCAATTAAAGGTAATGACTGGATGTTTTGTACCATCTTTAATGGACTGCAGAGTCAAAACACTATTGAATGAGAACGTCAAATGGTGTTTTGAGTCCAATATCATCTGAAACACGAGGTAAAAAGTCAAGAGACAGGAATTAGACAAAAAAAAGGAACGAGGAGACATGGAGAAGGTGCAACCGACCTCCAGTGAGAAGTTGACTTGTGTTACATCCACCACAGGTTGGCAGTAGTGAGGGTCCAGATACAACAGCTGCTCATCTGATAGACAGAAAGGAGAAGTTGTGAGGAGGAATTAAAACACAGGATCAAAGTGTGAATCTCCAGCTGCTGAGTGCAAATCAGCTGGCCAGAAACAGGAGAAATGCTCTATCACACACTTTCTGTTCCTAAATTGTTAGATTTTGGTCACACTGACCCAAGTAGCAACTACCATGGTTGATTGGGGACGCCAACCACAAGAGCTTTAAGCTATGATTCCCTGTAACAATCATTACACACTGCCTAAACAAAAAACACCACTGCAATAAAATGTATTAAAAAGACACAACCTCTCTCTTCAAATGAGAAGGTTTAGTTTCCAAAATCATTTTCACTTCTTCTATCATTTGTCTTGGTGATGATTTTGAGAATCATTCTTCCAGTAAAGGGAAATCAATGATTAGTGTGAGGTATACTTTGGGATGTGTTTGGATGACAGGGCCCCATATAGTCAAGCCTACCATAGGTGTTCAGACAGTATATAAAAATTATTAGATAAGGTATCTTCCATATATTTTTAACATGCCTGTGTACACTCCACAATGAGAAAACTTCTGAAGGAGACAGCTCTGCATTGCAAAGGAACTCTTCTAGGAGAATGCAAGAATGATAACACATTAAGAAGTGTCCCAATATTCAAAATTACAGGAGGAGGTGAAGGCAACATTTCAAAAGCTCCCTGCAGGTATTGAATATCTGGACGCTTTAAAGTTTATTATTGTGCTTGTACCATACCCATCGCTTGGTGGGCTGTGTTTAAAAGAGTTGCTTGAAAATTGCTCAGGCTCAGTTACGAAAAGCCAACCAAGCTGACGCAGTATCGTCATCAAACGACCAACACAAGCAATTGAAAGACCGTTTCCCTGGGAAAGATGCACCACAAGAAAAAGTGGTAGAGATCGCCCTTTAATAGCAAAGAAGACAAGAGTAGTTTCTTAAAGAGTAACTGAACTCATGTAGGCAATCATTATTGAAACAGTGTGGGTATACTGTAAACTCAAAGTTATCTGAAAAACACATTCCTATCTGTTACAAAGGTTGTGAAAGGTTTACACCACCTGTTCCCGCTTGATTTTTTATTCAAAATGAGCAGAGTGATTTTGACAGAGGTCATAGTTTCCAAATAAACACAGCTACAGTCATTTGTGACGGTTGCAGTTTGGGTTGCTCCACCTCGGCTTTACTCAGCCCACAGGCGACAGCCTCCTTAGTATCACACTGCCCTAAAGCAGAGAAGTGTTTCGCTGCTAATGTTTAAATAGCGTATGTTTTTAGTCTACCAACCCTTTACAAGCGAGTCAGGCAGGAAAGACCTGAATAAAGAGATACAGTATTAAGAGCACATGATCAGTGCAAATACAGCAAAGTCGCTTTCCTAAGGCATATACTTTGCAGAGAAAAAATGTCAGCTACTCTATAGCCCTGGCTCTTGCATTGTGTATTCAAAGAGCATCAGATCCTTCCCCTGAGTATAGATATTGCTATTTATTCCCTTCCTCCTCCCTTCCTTCCTTCCTTCCTTCCCTCCTTTCATTCGTTCATTCAGCATGAAGAGGCTATTTATCACCTTGGAAGCCAATAAAGTAGAGCGAATGCTTCGGTTTTCCTCCGATGATTCCAATACAACTCTCCAGCTTCAAGATGTTCTAGAAATTAACACAAATTTTTTGAATGTGTGTTAGGAGATATGAGAGAAAACTGAAGGCAGGCAACACCTTTCTTAAGGAAACATTTTTTTTGGCCAAGAACATAGAGAGGTCAATAGATGGGAGGCATAAAGCAGAATATACAGACCTTGACACATTCAATGTAAGAAGGGTTGAGGGCCTCCCCTCCCAGCCGGACAGGCACCAGTATGATGACAGACTTCCAGGCTTGGCTGGATGGATCAGAAGGAGTCTGGCTTAGTGATGGATCACATAGATGCACCACATCCTCTTTGTACACTAGAAAACACAGAAACATGGTAAGAAAAAATTCTGAATGCATAAGAATAGATGCAAGATTTCTTTCGGTGAAATATTTCCTTGCTGTATATGTTGGAGCAAAGCAATAAAGATATTAATACCACTGAACTAAACATTCACTAGGAGAAATTATTTAATTCAAAAAATGTCCAAGTCTGTTAATTTCACCTGTACAATCCTGAGCCACATATACAGCCAGATTGTGGATGACAGAGGTTTTGGCTACTGCTTTCCTGAAAAACAACAAAAAAAACAAAAAAAAAACAAAAAACAAAAACACATGTTTATATATTGAATCAATTCCTAATTTAAAGTAGTTACATAGTAAGGCCATGTTTGTAAAACCAGTGCTTCTTCTTCAAACATGGAACCCTTACCGTAGTATGTGTGCCACTATGGAAGGGCCATACCAGTCACCAGCCTTCTTCCCTGAGCTTTTACCGATTTCCACCAGCTGGTGAACTCCAAAAGGTGCTGGGGGCTGATCCCCGAACCAGGTGACCAGCCTGTGGTGGATGGGCTCTGCTTGTCTATCCCTTGCACACTCAGGTCTCTTCTTCTGGCTGCATTTGGAAACCTGAGCGCTCGGCAGGGACTTTTCAGGGGTGTTAGATCCTCGAGGAGAGCCAAAGGAAGGGATGGGGACCCCACCAGCCCGGGCTGGGGAACGTGGTCTGAACACCTCAAAGTCCACATCGGTTAGCTGCTGAGCATCTGGCCAAGCCCAATCTATGGAATAAAAATAAATAAATAAATAAATAAATAAAAAGCCCCATTCTTAGCAGTTGTGTACAGCCAGGCTAAATATCTAGGGATGGGTTTTTCCTCTGATTTCTCAGTCTCTATCTTTAAACAGTCAGACTGTAGACATCTTTTGAATCCCATACTAATCAGTAGGGACACATAAAGAAGCCATGTTATAAATACACAGAGCATAAGAGAGAAGCAGCATACATGCAAGGGCCCAGAGAAAAACACTGACAGCAGAAAAATGAAACAAACAACAGAAATAAAACAGGAAAAGTAAGGCATAGAAAATATGGGAATAAAACAAAAGATATATAGATAGATAGATAGATATATACCAGAATAAACTAACGAGTGAAACTGAGTAAATAAAAACTTGCAGCAGAGACACAAAAATGAGAAGACAAATATAGGAATTACAGAAACAGAAAGGAGGGAAAGAGGTAATGTTGCATTTATTGGCCTTGAGTCAACATATCCAAATTAGAAGATCGCCTACTTTATGCATGTATGAATGTCACACTACTGGGAGAAAACTTGATTTTATTTTTTAAAAACACTTAGGCAGCACGAGATCAAACAACCTTTTGGAGGCTGCTGATTGGCTTTCTGTCCAAGTAAATTTACCTATGCATGTCTATGTGTGGGTAACAAAATGCATGCCACAGATAAAGACACAAACCTCTTGGCATGATGTGGACCAGGAGTCCCTGTGCCAGCAGCATCTGTCCACTGCGCAGCATGCAGCCCCAGCCGCAGTCTGTGGTCCAGGTGGAGCCCTCCAGCTGAGGGAACTCCCTCCTGTATGTGAGCCAGATCCTGGACACAAAAGCCAAACGAAATCGCTCCACTTCATCTGAGAGGGATTGAGGAGAAGAGACACACAAAAAGAAAAAATTGAAAATGGAGAACATTTACACCATGTTTAGTCAAGTAATGAGCTGTCTGTGATAATTTTATGATACAAGCACGATCAGTTTACATAAATATTTTGTGAAATAAAAGACAAGGAGGAAAGCTTTCTTTTTATTTTTTTATCCTGCTGCTCTGTGTTTTTTGATGTAAACCCACCTGCATTTTGAATTTATAAAAAATAAATAAAAAAAAAAAATCTACACCACTGTGGTTAACCAAAAGCAAACATAACCACAACCTGTGGGGTTTTCTCTTCCTGCAGTTTCGCTTTCTATAGATTCTTCTCTTCTTCTCTCTGCATACCGAGTATTAAAGGCATTAACCTACAATGGCCTACACTGAACTTTATTATAAGTTTTCGAGTAAGGTTTGCGTTCAGAACTTACCCTCACTGTTGAGCAGATAAGAATGTCCCAGGACAGTGACTGGTGATATCTTATTGAAGGAGGTTTTAGACTTAACAGTCCAACCTACAGACAGAAGAGCAGGGAAAATGGAAGTTGTTGAGGTGATTCCCAAAGCAAACATGTATATAAAAATAGCAGTTATTCAAAAGGTGTGCACGTATTAAATTCCAAAATTGCATGTTGTCAAACTGCAAAAAAAGGGACCCAACACCATCATCCTTGGCTGACAACAAACCATATTTGACGTTGTTCCATGCTGACATCAGTTTGGCTTTCAGCTTGTCCATCTCGTCAGGCTCTTCAGCTGCCTCTCTGCTGAGATCTGGAGTCTGAGATGGCATGAGACCGAAGCTGCCCTGGCGCTCCATGGGCTGCTGCCTCCGGTTCTCCATCAGCTCGTCCTGCATCACTCCTCCTATGTACTGTGCTGCGCTGGGAGAAACTGAGTTCATGCCTCTGAGCGCTCAGAGCTGGACTCTGGTGCTCCTCATTGCAACACAGAACTGACGAGGGGAACAAAAGGAGGAAGGGAATAAGAAATTAGGTAAATTATTGACTGTTCAAAGGTGTTCATATTCTTTTCTCTAACACTCGTAAAACTCTTTAACTTATAACAATTAATACATACTCGATATTATATCTTTGTTCTTTTTCTAGTCATTTTACCAATTCTAATTCTGGCTTCTCTGTACATATTGCATCTACTGTAAGTCTGTCACAGGACAGAGCATGTACAGATTGTAAAGCCCTCTGAGGTAAATTTGTGACATTCACCTATATAGATAAACATGATTTGGCTTGACTGGTCATGGTCTGCTGGTTCTTCCTGCAAGCCTTTCATTAGACGGTGTTGATTTTGAACAACTTTGTAGATGCTGTCCAAATTCATTCCATTGTAGTGGAAAGGATTATTTACCGATCCTTGTTTGCACCACTTACTGAGAAGGTGACTGAACAAGGTAAAGATTAATGTCATAGATTGACTTGTTGGGAATTTGGCTTCTCGGCTTTATAATTTAAGTAGAAACTACTACTACTACTGCTATTACTACTACTACACAAAACGACCAAATGACATGAAAACTGAACCCACTACTTTCACTGATAGACCAAAGATGGTCAAAAGTGGAGCTAAAAAATTTAGTTAGATAACTGATTAGACAACTGTTGGTAGTCATATTCTGAGATTAGCTGCCTTCTTTGTTTATGATGAGACTTATGTTAACATTTAGCAAGCGCATTCATTCTCGACAGTAATTTGACAGAATCTAATAGTAGTAAATTTTATAGTAGTATCACTTTACAGGAAAACGCCAACAGCACCACAGTTATGGGTCTGTGCGCCTTTAGTAATTCCTCACTTCCTAAAAAACTACAAATAAATGCAGCGTTGTAAGCGTAAACGCGAGTCATCAGTCTCCAACTAATGATTTCACAATGACTTAAACTTGTTCACCTCGCGTAGCAGTTTGAACAGGGAACAGCTGAACAGTGTGGGAACAATTCTGGGGGGGAAAAAAAACCCATCATGTGATTAGCATTTTAAAAACTAGCACGTTGGGCTTTCTCGGCGTCTGTGAAAGTCATCTGATTACGGTGGCTGTCATCACACATCCCCGCAGGTCCAGCTGTGAAACACCTAACGCAGTTACACCGCTCGCCGTCTCCGTCAGCCCTCACTGTTATTTCGATTTACTTTTCTGGTCCCACGACGTGGGAACAATTATCCGTCTTTTCCGAATAAACCGGACACTCTCCCTCTGACACATCACTGAAGTGCTAACAGTCAAATTGCCGCGGTACCTTGTGGCGGCTTTACTCATTCCGGCGTCATCCCCCTTTCTCTCCCCTCGCACACGAACAACGTCCTCTCAGGTGAACTCAGCCCACTGTAAGCTTAGCTTAATTCTAGCGTAGTTCAGGCGCTAGCCCCGGCACCGGCATGCTAGCACCCAAGCCGCTCCGACCGAACGCCTCGATGACTTTTCGACCGAATGCGGCCGACGTTGAGCGCGGTAAGCGTCGGTCCACTTAACAGACGGACTGATTAATCCGCAGCGGCGGTGAAGTTCATCCAGTGCGCCGTGCGTTTCTTTCCCTCTGTCCGGCAGTCGCCGCTTTAGCATCTCCCTTCGACAACAGGGGGGCTCTCACTTCCTGTTGTCCTTTCCTGACGCGCCGCCATTGGCTGGAGTAATAGCTGGGAGGCGTCCGATTGGTTAATATTCGAATGATGGACATTAGCAGCACGCCATTGGCTGTTACCGTCTCTGACGGTTATGTAATCTGTAACCTAGGTAACAAATCATATCATCGTAAATGAATTAATCAAACGTGATTTAATCGATATATGTTTGATCTGTAATATGATTGACGGGTTTTGCACCTGTTCAAATAATTTTTAATAAATGGTAAATGAAAAATATCTTACGTATCGAGGTTTAAAATAAACCTTAACTGCAAATTCAATTCCTTAATACTATTTGTTTTCATTTCCACATTTTGACTTATTATAGCAAGAAAAAAAAAGAAAAGACTGAAATGCACAACAATCAATTCCCCCTCCACTGTAAAATGTGTGTTGGTCATTGTTACTTCTATTGGATGCTTGACCATCACTGTGCAGAATGATGCACAAGTCAGAGGTTAAATTCATCCAGGCGCAAAGCTTCTCTGCGCTCGTCTAAAATACCAGTTTACAGCATATATATGTCTGAGCACAACAACTGGTGCGGATGCAAGTCCTGGTCCAGTCATGGCAACTTACGCACAAGTGGGATGTGGAAACTTGAATCCTGCACAGCAAACGCAGAGATACGTGAGAAAGGTCCTTCAGTGATGTAGGAGACACCTTGTATCCAGTAGTTACATTTTTTTAAAAAGTAAAATAATTGCATAGTTATAGATTGAGGGTTTTCTGGAGGGAGAAGGTGTAGATGTTATTATAAGAATTTCTAACCAGCTAATTGAACCGTTTTTTTTAATGGAAAAAAAAAATCATGTCACACATGAATTATTATTCAAGTATAGTGTATTTATACATCTTTGAACATGACTGCAGGGGATATTTGATTATGGAGCCATTAAGCCAGTGGCTCTCAGACGTTTTCTCTCTCGTTATATAAACAGTAAAGCCTGTTCCCTTCTGCTCTGTTAAAATTTTTTTCCATTTTTATTTAAGCTTCATTTTGATGAGTAAATGCTGCTGACCTGAAATCTTAAATATCCTTGGCAGCATCATAGCACTCTCCATTCCAGCACAAATCAGATTCATACACCTTTTTCGCAGCACACATTTTGACTTTACACGACAGGAAAGGCAAGTGGGGAACTAGAACTTATAATGTAAACGATGGCTCCTTTCTTGCGAATACTGCAATACAGATATTGATAATGTGGATGAGTCAAAATGTCTGCTGTGAAACAGGTCAAATATTGTCTGTCAACCGACCCCCCATTTTGGGAACCATTGCAGAGCCATGCTGGTGAACCAGGGTACAGGAGCGTGAAAACCTACGAGCCATTATCAATTTTTTTTTTAGTTATGCCTGCTTTAACATGTCAAACTGGTCGCTGTGAAAATGGTCTACAGTTACATTGTATGTATACTAAAATTAAATCGGGATGGCTGTAGGATCATGATCACAGATTACAGTCAGTAAAATTGGAAAAAGTCAGAAAGATGGCAAATTTTGGAACAAATCTCAGATTTTTATTCCACATACTGCACTTCAGGTGTCTGCATTTGAATCACATCTATCACAAACAAAAATGCTCCAATGGTAGAAATAAATACATTTTCAGTGAACAGAGAAATATGGAATGTTTTTTATACTTGGACTTTTGTGTTCATTTATAGAATCCATATTTGTATACAATATATTTACTTTTCCTGCAAAGTAAGTTACAAACAAAACCAGCAAATGAAGATTTTCTTTTAAATAAAGTGCATTTATACTACTCTCTCTGTCAATCACAAAAAAGAAAAAAACATGTAACACTAGTATTGACATAACTGATTGGGAAAAGGCCTGAAAGTGGTCATAATAGCTGTATAATATTACTTTACAGTTATTTATCTTAATCGGGTGATCAGAGCTAACCTGATGACTCCTTTTTTACATCAAGATATAAAAGAACTCCTTCCTATCAGTAGAATATATAAGACAGCATATTTAAAAATGTTAATCCCTATTCCAGAAGATATAATTAACAGTCACGTGAAGAACACAACAACAGAAAATGAATAAATTCATGTTCTAAGTGTTCATTGGATTAATTACTGCAAATATTCTGTCATTAGAAACATAAATGCATATTCAGTAACCCTATGGCTAATAACATCCATTTTGCAGTGAATCAGTGGTCCTGGCTTCATTACAGAAACTCTCACTTCAACTGGTTATTAATAAATGCTTTATGGAAACATGTCCAACAGTGGACATTGTCAACCACTGGAGGGCAGTAGAGTACCAAACCAAATTTTAAAAAAAGAAAGAAAAAGAAAGTCTAACGCCTGTGCTGCCTTGGACCTTTTACTGGGGTTTTGTAAAATCATTGGTACAACATGAAGCAATGTTCAATTAGAGGATGAAATACAGAATCCTACTCATAAATTTAAACGGATTAAAATCAGTTTATATTGCAAAAATGCATTGAGCAATGTTGTTTGTATTAATGGCTGGTTATGTTGTTTACTGCCAAAACTGCAAAAATCAGCTTCCCACTTTGCAGCTCTACATACTGTAGCTTTAAACCACTTCCAATTCATTTTTTTGGTTTTCAAAACATAAAACCGTGACACTGCTGCAAGCTCATTGTAGAACAACGAGCAACTGCTTCTAGTGCAATTGTACACTAACTACTCAGTCCAAAAAAGCCAAGAGCGAAAGTTGGAAAACAAGCCTGAACATTTAGCGAGGTGAAACTGTTTTTCAGACTGAGTCGTTTGTTATAAACTAAAGTTTGGGCTAGAAAATACATTTATCTCTGAACATCTGCCTTCTTGTGAACTTTACGTCTGCTGTTGCTGGCTTAATCAGTTTGCATTTGTAGAGCTTGGAAAAATCAAAATAAATCTAATCAAGTCACAGGCAAAATGTGAAATTTAAAAACACGTCAAGGCTGAGTAGCAGCAGCAGTCCTCCCACACAGCTGTAAATGAGTTGCATAAGATTATGTACACTGGATAGTTACTTAGATATGAACAATAAGGAGATGAATAAGACCAGTGGGAGAGGAACACAACTTGTTTCTGTCCTGTGAACATTTACCTGCACTCCTGCTGAAATTGATTCAAACACAGCAGTGTTATACACAGCAGTATATTACACAGCAAAATGTGAGCTTTACATCAGTCTTGACTACCTATCCTGTAGTACCTAACAACACAGTTAATACTGTAAATAACCTTGTTTTTTACAATAATAGGTTCATTGTCGTATTCCATTCCCATATCCACAAACCCTACCCTAGCTATAGAGCCCTTTAACAAATAAATGACGGTATGCTACATCCATGACTGCCTGCTTTTCCTGTTCTGAGTGAAAACTAAAAAATTACTTCACTGTATATGTGCTCATAATATTTGTTATGCCTTTACATATACTGTGTTTTCAAAGAATAAATCTTTGCTGTGCCAGTGTGATTTGTTGTACTAGGTGATTTTCTTCCTGTCTGTAAAAAACCTGTGACTGTTACTGGATCCTCGCTGCTGTCTGTTTATAACCAGATTGGTTTCAGCCACAACCCTTGCAGAGTGACCCGTGCTGAGTGTAATTATACCTAGAAAAGACACACACGCATTCAGACACTTCCTAACTCACTAACCCACAAACACACTCTTGTCCCAATTCATGGACCAGAGGGGGATGGATTTAAATGCATGAAAATCAGCTGCTGACACTGCTCCCTCGTGTGGCAATGTGTGTATGTATTTGTTGGTTGTGTTTGTGTGGGCTGATCGTCTGAAGCAGAGGGAGAAAAAGGGCTGTGGTAGCCCTACTGCGAAGAGGAGATAAGCACTGAGCCTGAGCTCTGTCACCCCCGCTTTCCTCTGTAGCAGGACACAGCCTTCAAGAACCACCAGAAATAGACCCAAGGTGGCTTTTCTCTCTCTCCCTCTCTCTCTCTCTCACTTTTACTCACACACACACACACACAACCACCTGCGACAGACAAGAGTTGGACAGCGCTTGATGTGACATCCACCGACAGAGTGCCTGCTTTGGCTTTGTCTGACTGTGCAACTCGGAGAAAGAAAACTGCTGGATGAAGAAGAAATGAGCTTAATCATCGTGTTGCTTGCACGCTGCACCCGAACTGATGTTGCGTGTCCTTGTTCGCATTGTTTGATGAAAGTGTAACGATTCTACTGTGCCTCAGTTCAGCCCCCTGTTTCGTTGCCTTCTTTGATAAGGAAGGCCGAAGGAAGGGCTGGTTGAATGACAAAATAGAGTGACTGGATTTGGTATTCACAGTATTCAGCATGTTTTGATCAGTAATGCACTTTTTGACCTCTTGTACCTATTATACATGTACAGTACATACCATATGACATGCGTTCACATAGATCCACACACATATACATCTGATAAAATGTTCCACATTACATTAAGAGTCTTCTTATTAAATAATTTATAATAGAAAATCAATAGTTAATGCACCTTAACAGTAGATTTTTTTTATTCCTGGTTTTAAGTTAGCATCAGTCAATGATTGGAATCAATAAATATTTTATATACTCTGAAACTGGAATGTACAATGTTTTTAAGTGCTTTACTTCTGTTGCATTGTTTTTTGAAAAAAGGCTTTTTTTAAATTTATTTTAAAATTTTTTTTAAACTAAATTCCCACTTAGGGAACCCCGGGGGTCACATTTTCGGTGGGCTGCCACCTGTTACAGCCCTCTCTAGTGGTGAAGCAGCAGGACTTTGTGTCACCACTGCAGCCCCAACAACCACTCGACCTCCAGTAGGAGTGTCAGACTTTCCCGCTGGGCCTCCCTGCTTCTCCTCCACTGCCTTAGTCTGCTGGTCTTTGCTCTTGGCCCCCTCCTGGGAGCCAAGCTTGATTGGCCCGAGGACGTTTTTCGCCACAGTGGTCAGCTGGCTGACGAAGCTCGTCTTGTCGCCAGGGGAGACGGGCCTCGACTTACAGAGGGAGGGCCCGCAGAGGGAGGGGGTGACAGCGGTAGGGGAGGGCGAGGGTGAGGGCGAATGCTCCTCCACCACCTCCAGGCGACATTTGTCCTCCCAATCAAGGGTTCCCCTGTAGCAGTTGACAGCCCCGAGTCCCTGCCTCACCTTGCCCAGTGAGAGTGGCTGCCCGTGCGGGGGGACGACGGGAGCGAGGACCCGAGCCTGAAGTTTGGGGCTTTTGGAGCCGAGGTCTGGAGTTCTCGAGTCATTGCTCTCAGTTCCAGCCTTTCTCAGGCCGTCACCCGTACCTGTGGGTTTAAAAGTTTTGTTGCCCGGAGGACCCGTTGCCACTGTGGCGTTGATGCCGATGCATTTATCTGGAGTAGAAGCAGAGCTCTTAGTGAAGGCAGCACCAGGTAACCCAGGCCTACTGGGAACAGTCTTGTGGTTTCCCTCTTGCTTTGCTTCAGTTCTACCCCCTAGATTCTGCTCCTGGGGATCTTTACCATGAGATAACACACTTTTGGCAGCCTTGGGGTCCAATTGTTTTGGAGATAAGTCTGCTTGAATCTGGTTGATCTTTTCAGGTACCCTCTGAGCAACTAGACTTCCTGTTGTTTTGGTAGGGGTGCTAGGGGTTGTAACTTTAGTGGGTTCAGCACTTAGTTTGGAGCTTTGTGAGGTCATAGGCAGCTCACCTGTGTGAGGCTTTCTTGTTAAGGATGACTGGGATATGGCTGATCTAACTCGGCTTGTCCCGGTGTCTGTCTCCCTCTCTCTCTCCCTCTCTCTCTCCCTCTCCCTTCCTCTCTCCCTCTCTTCCCTCTCCCTCCCTGCCAGAAGTGTTTCCCTGCTAAGCGGTGATTCCTGCCTCCCTAGTCTCCTCACTGGCTTCAGCACACCGGTCTCTGGTGTGGTCGGGGATGAGGATAAGGGTAGAGGTGGAGGATTAGGAGGCAAATTTTCCCCTTCTGTTTCCAACAGACTCTGGAGCCCGAGCTCACAGAGGAAAGCGTCCTTGCGGTACTCGGAGTGCTGCACCTCTAGGCTGTGCTTCCTCAGTGGACCCCCCAGGCCTCCTGTAGAACTAGACTGGGTCAGAGGTGAGCCTAGCTTCTCTGCCGACTGCACCCGTTTTAGAAGAGGGGATCGAGGGGGCTCAGCACTCTTGGGCCTGGGACGGACCACCGGCGGCGATGAATGGAGCTTGGCAGGGAAGGACTGGGTGGTGTTGGAGCTCCCTACAGTGTGGCCTGGCAAGGGTGGAGGAGAAGACTGTGTAGGAGAGGGTGTGTGGGCCAACGGGGACAGGGGGATGTTACCAGCAGATTTACAACGGGCAGAGCGATACTGGCGGTGGAGTTTTGGAGAGAGGCCGTGTAGGGAGCTGGGCCTCATGTGCTGTGAGGGAGCAGGGGAGTTTGGAGTGCTGGAGGCTGGAGAGCTGCTCTGGGAAGAGGCACCTAAAGGAAAACAGATTGCAGAGTCGATTAATAAAGATACATAAATCCCTGAGGAAAATGCAAATGTTTGATTTAAAAGCAAAGTGAATTTTGGCTTTCAGGTCTAGTATGGTCTCTGGTACTAAAAGCTCACTTTCCGGGACATACCCTCTGTTTTGGAAGCAGATTTGGATAACCACCAAGTCCATGTTCTAAAAATATGTCTATTTTTTACTGTGCAGGTTTTAAACAGGAAAATATCTCAAATTTGAACTCATCTTACAGCTCACATTACTAATTGCCTCTTTATGTATGTGCAAGTTTAGTTCCAGTGCCCTACCCAGGTATGAGGGCTCAGGGGTGGAGCGGTAGCCCTGAGTTGGGGACCGGGCAGACAGGCTGTGCGTTGGGGAGCCAGGGAGACTCTCACTGGAGGACAAAGAGCGATTCAAAGAGGACAGGCTGCGGCTGGTGTGCAGCAGATTGGACTGTTTTGTGATCTTACGGAACAGGGAGTTACGCTTCTTGCTACATGATAGAGAGAGAATGAAAAGAGAGGGCGGGAAAGGAAGGTATGAAACAGGGTTGACATATTCAGAAATAATATAAATTTATCTGTTTATTGACTTGAATTGAATGGACAATACCAGTGGTTTTGCATGTTTCAGCACACTAGCTACAAATAATAATAAAATAAATTTTACATTGCTACCAACCATTTTCCAAAGCAATACCATAAGTTTTTACTTTGAATTTCTAGGTTAAAGGCAGTCAGTGATCTCCTATTATGTAACTATGAGAATTATCATAAGTTCACAGCAAACTTGTTGCTTTGTTTAGTTTTGTTTTAAAAACTCTCCTTCTTGTTGAAATCAAGGTAACTGTAACCTTTGACATTTGAGGCTCAACTCCCAAAGACCTTTGCATTAATGAGCTGTGCTGGTGTAAATCAAATCCGGCAGACCAACAACAGCAAAGCGTGGATATTGTGACATACAAAACTTTGTATTTAGCTCTTATTGCATTAAGAAGAAATAACCAAATTCAAAGTATGTGCTCCGGTTGGGCTGAAAATGTCAAATATTGACTGATTAACAGTGACGATAACTTACAAAAATTTAAGGCTAAGGAAGTTTTAAAGTTTTAATGTGACCTGTGGTTACTTTGAACGCAACCGTAAATTAATGGGCTAAAATATGCAATACCAGCAGCCCTTGAATAATTGGGATTCTCACCAGATATAAAAGCATATTTTATAAAAAAGACGATCAAAGTTAATGCACATATCGTATTATATGTAAGATCACAGTGTACAGTCTGTTCACAAGAGATCATCTAAGATATCGGTAACAAATCAGTGCAGCAGTAGAGGCGTCTCAGGTCCCACCTGTCCTGGCCATCCTTGCCCAGGGTCCTCTTGTTTCGTCGGGCCATCTTACACTTGTAGCTTGCCTTCCGGGCAGGACCCACTTTAATGGAAGTGTTCTCGAAAGGTGTAGTTGTCACTGTCACCTTGTTACCACTCTGCACAGATCAATGACATGAAATGAAGTGTACACTGATACTTGTAATTACGTGTTGTCAAGGTTACTAAAAAGTTACTAACAGATGACCTTTATTTATAGAAATCCTTAGCAACAACTCGGTGAGTTGTCGGAATAACTGAGTAGTCATTTTGCTAAAAGTTACATGAAGCTGCAAGCAGTTTATTCAAATACATGAGTGGCCATTCCTTTGAATCGACAACTTAAGATTAAACACCTAAATAACCTTTATTTGACAGAGAGCGAGAACATATGGAGAAATATTGATTTTACCAATGTGCAGCAGAGGTGAGAATGAATAGACCAACTGATTCCTACCTTGAGGATAAGCTCTACCACTTCAGTGTGAACCAGACCATGGACAGGTTCCCCGTTGACATGAGTGATGAGGTCACCGGCACACAGGCCAGCTTCCTGGGCGGGGCCGCCCTCCTCCACATGCTGCCAATACACAAAAGATGCAAGTTCATGACAGGGGAAAGTCATTGATATGTAAGATAACAGAGTACAGTATCTAAACCTTTGTGAACTGCCACATTAGAGGAACACTTAAATTATTTTTTCCTTTGTAGGACTATAAATAATACTAGCACGTAAATATTTATTGCTACTAAATAACTTTACCAGGAAGAGAAATATTCTGAGTTTGTGCTCCAAACCTCAACGGTTTTAGATATTGCTGAGATCTCCTCCTCTTTTGACCGCTGTACTTTGAATTCATTGATCCCTGTTTGATTGTACTTGGACTTTAAAATGCACCCACAAAAGTCACAGCACAAGCAAATCCCACTTCATGTGAGGTCACTGACTTCAGCTCCAGCACAAAACATCTCAGAACAGAATATACTACTCCAGGTTTCTTACCCAAACAATATGATGCACGCTGTAGATGTCACTGTCTCCTATGTAGACTCTGATGGCCCTGAGGGTGAAACCGTACTTCTTTCCAGATCGATGGATGGTGATAGGGGAGCGCAGCACACTAACCGCTGGGCAGAAGTCTCTGCTAGGTGAAGAGTCTCGGGATGAGGGGTTGGAAGAGAAAGAGTGGGGAGACATGGGGCTGGCCAGCGGAGAGAAGCCACCATGCTGCTCCACTGCTTGCAGGGAGAGGGTAAGGAAAGAAATCAGTTACTGTGTTAGTTTGTCACAAATTTATATTTCCTGAAGGATTTCATTCTGATTTTTATTTGTGCCTCTCACCTGATGGTATAATGACAGACAGGGCTGTGGCAGAGGCTGACTTGATGACCTTGTTGCCAGGTCTGGAGTTGCGTTTCTCTCCATCACCTGACAAATGCTGGTGGCGTGCCCTGCGGAGCACCAGGTCATTTGTGGCCCGTGGCCCCAGGGGGTCAAACAGGGGGGTCATCACATCACGACCGGCTGTTGCTTGACCAGGAGATAACGTGGTGATGGGCATGGTAATGCCTGGTGTCTCTCCAGGTCTAGGTGACTTGTCTGTGAGGATGTAGCCATGCAGAAATTACAGTTATTTACGCTTAAAACAGCACTTAGAGGTGAAAATAGCAATGTTAAGGTTTGCCCACCTGCCCACTGACACAGCACCATCCATCTAACAGGGTATTACAGGCTGCTTTTTTCACCTCCCACGGTCTAACCCTTTATTCTTTGGCATCTTTTCTATTGCTCTCTCTGATTTATTTCCTCTCCTCCACCCTCACTACCTGTGAGACCTCCAGCTGCAACACACCTGCTCCGTTGACCTCTTTCAGACTGGCCCTCTGCTCCAGGAGGCTCGGTGAGGGGACACCAGTCCCATCCAGGGAGGTTCCACGGACCTTGATGGGGGCCTGGCGGGGCACGAAATCTGGCTCACCCTCTAGAGGTGAGGCGAAACGATGTGTATCCATCAAGGCTGAGAAGCGTCTCCGAGCACCAAGGGGAGGACTTGCATCTCCTTCCATGTAGAGGGACTCTGAACAGGACAGGCGCTTCCTGCAGGAGTAAGACATGGAAGCATTCACATAATGTCAAACTGTGCTCGTTTTGTAAGAATCCATTATTCAACAACACTAAAATTCTACAGCCATGTTAGTGCCTGTTTAGGGAGAGTAGTGCTTTGAGCTAAGGTTATCCCGCGGGAAGGAGGGCATGAATGTGTGGTCCCAATTTCATGGTTATCCATGTAATAGTTATAATATTCACATAAATATTTCAGACAGGACACAACTGTTGGACCGACTGACTCCATTCTGTCTCTAGAGCACCACCAAGGTGGGAAATGAGTGATGTTGAGATACCGTCAGAAAAAATGAAAAGGAATCATAGCTGGAGAGATGGTCAAGTAATTTCAATCAGAAATGTATCAGATGATAATATGTGGTATGAACTCAGCAGTCTTTCTAAGCTGACTAGAGTAACATCAGACCAGAATTACTATATGTTAAATGAATCTAGATCCAGGAATGAAAGGATTTTTTTCACTTGTTGGACCTTAAACTAAAACCATTGAGAGATGTCTTTAATGTTAAACCAGTATGAATAAACAGTGTCAGAGCCAGACAGATGTTGAATATACCAGATGAATAGCAAAAAAGCTGTAGGTGAACAACCTCACTATTGAGGGTGCAAATGGCATCAAACCACCTGTATTTAATAGCCCTAAAATTACTAGTATTTATCCTTTTGTGTAATTTCATTGGAAGAACATATTTCCCTTGGTTTGAGTGAAAACAGGGAGCTATGTTTTGCATTATTCATAAAAAAATCATTTAAACAGTTACATATCAGAGACATACTGGGTTTCTTTTAGACATATGGACCAGCGATCCATTTGTTCTTTCCTAGCATTCGAACTTCAAAGAGGTGAGATCTGTTGCCTGCTGCTGACTCAAAGTGAGTGTGAATTCTCGAACAAAGACCTTTTTATACAAGAAGTATCACGATTGATGTCACAGAGATAGAAACCAGTTACTCAGGCAACCTAGGATATATGACAACAAAGTAGGAAAACCATCATGAAATCACCCTTCTGAACACCCAGTTTACGCAAATTCACAGGACATCCCGCCTCACTCTGCTGAAGGCAAATAAAATCATGACTGTGTCTCAGGAAGCCCTCATTCAGAAATCTCCATCACTCACATCTCAGGTGATCCAGTCCTCCAGCTCTTGTCCCTCATGCTGAAGCTGCCCAGGCTCTCTCTCTTAGTCACCTTGTCGTCCCGCGGGCCTTTGTGCTCCCGGCGGGACACCGAGGTCGTAGCTTTCTGCTCCAGTTGAGAAAGATGCTCCATGCTGCTGTACACCTGCAGGGGGACACAGTGAGATCAATAATTATTTGGCGTGTAAGCAGTTATTAATAGCTCAAGATAATGTTGTTGGTGAGTTTGTGTTGGATTCCAATAATGTCAGGTTTGCAAATTAAAAAACTCTGGGGGTCTGAAGTTGGAAGGAGTTTACTAGTCCTTTGTAGCTTCAGTTGCATTGTGGGTAATGTAGGAACCAGGGTTTGACAAGGACAAAATAGAATAGAAAATATGATATTTCTGGTTCTGCTGCATTGCGTTATCTATTTTCATTTTTTTTCTTTAAAGTGTCTATCTTGACTGTTATAGGTGTGCGATGCTAAATGGACGGCGTACTCTCTGAAGGAGGATAACGGTCCAAATTTGCTAAGATGGATTTAGCTTTCTGCGTGATTTGCCGGATAAAATGTGGGACAGAAGGAAGCTTCTCGCAAGTGATCTTTATCTCCACCTTGACAACGCTGACCAGTTAATTCCTGTTATGCGCTCACGTTTCCTCATGTGTTTCTAGCCTTTAAAACAGGCAATGAAACTTCCCTCTTCCTAAAGGAGCTTCTAACCAAACGTTCTGAGTCTTTCTATTTTTAAATGTTTTGATTGGAAATCATCAAAATTTAAATATTGGTACCATATATTGCCTATTGGCAGCTTCTATCTAAAAAACAGGAATTTCCATGTTGGCTTTTGCAGCCCACATCATCTATTAGCCCTTGTCACAAGATTACATAATATTGATTGGTAGGAGTGTTGAATATTTATCAAGCAACAGTTGTAAATACACTTCTTAGGATGCCAGCTTGTAAAAGCTGTGTACATTATATAATCTAGGAAAAAAAATTTGATGTACCCAGTGTTGTATGCAGTGGGGTTGAATTCTGGTCCTGTTTTATAATTGCTATCTTTATGATATACAGGCATTATCTCGAGTCATGCTTTCAGGTGGGTTGTAGCTACACCTGTGGGGTATAGTTACAACTATTTCTTTAATGAAACACCTGAGTGTTTGATTCCTATGTGGCCCAAATGTTGTGCTTGTCTTAATGTAAAAAAGAAGAAAATAAAGAAGAATCTTTAATGGTAGCAAATTTCTGTGTTGCAGGTATTTTAGAAGATACTGTAAAATTAACAGTTAACAAAGCTGAATGGCAAATCGAAATCATAACTCAATTGAAAATTAAATAACTTTGTTAATGTCCTACTCTCCACTGCTGATCAAATCCACCAACCACTCTCAACAGTATAGTCACTCTGCTCCTTCGTGCATTCAGACAATAATAAACTGACTCCTAGCATCACGTGGAAGACTTGAGACAAGCCAAAACATATTAACGGGCAGAATTAATGTGACCCATTTCAATGAAAAACAACATCACTTCTATGTTTTTATCATGCATGCATGTTTGCACTGACATATCCACAAAGATATAATGCACACAGTCACTCTGTAAGGCTCTCATTATGTGCAGAGAGACAAAGGGAAGTTGGGCTGTGTGGGGGAGGACAACAAGACAAGCTACGTTAAGGGAAGCCTACAGAATATTCAGCAGTGCACCATGGAAACAAGTGTCAGCTGAAGACCCAGCTGTCTTCTCAGGAGGAAAACCAAAATTATGTTAATAGCCAGAGCCAGATTCTCACTTTGTTAAAGCTATGAGACATCTCAATGTTGCGAATTATTTTTATCAAAAAATAAAGTGCCATGAGATATTTTGGAAATGCTGTTTTAAGATCATGATGATTACTTTTGAGATGTTTGTTTTCTCTTTCTTTTCATGTTTTTGATTGAGGTTAATTAATGCAAAACCTTTGGGGTTTTACCATCTCACCTGCTCAAAGGAGTCATTTGCATTCGCTCTTTCAGTTCTTCATAATCCAGTTTCCTCTTTGTTAATTAGTTTGACTCTATATTTTAGTACTGCATGTAGACTAATCCTCACCCTGTGAATGTAAACCATTCTTTCTTTACACTATTTCTCAGCAATAAATCTCAACCAAATACTAAACAGGGCAAGTCAGAGCTAATAAGGTTACATGATTTCTTATTAAATAAGCTAATACATTAAAACAAGATAGTCTCATTTTTACTAATGAGAAGGGGAAGGAATAATCAGTACAAATATTCAGGTTAGAGAATCGTGAAGTGCCTCTCAAAAAGCACGTGTGTCAAGTGGCAAAACACATGGCACCTTCTTGTGCCTTTCAATTAACTTTCATGCATAAATCACAGTTTTCTATTTCACTGATGTCAATTTTGCCTTTAAGAGCTTACTGTTTAATTTCATTTTGCATGTTTTGTGTCTTTAACATCTTTTGGCCATGTCGGAACAATTGCTCTCACTTTAAAAATGTTATACCTCGGATTGTTTGTGTTTTGTAGATATATAAATATGCAATAGGACTCCACCTAACAGGTACTGTATTTACATTTATTGATAAATCTGCTGTTTTTTTCATCAATAGTTAATTGTTTGATATTATAAAATGTCAGAACATTGGGAAGAAATGCAGACAGACATTAAATGTCTTGTTTTGTGTGACAAGCAGTCCAAAGCCAAAGATATCCATCCAACAACCACGTTGGAATCAATTTTTTTGGATTTTTTTTTTTTTGATAAAATAATTTAAAATTATTAATTATCAAAATGGTTGGTGATACATTTTTTTAATCAATAATTTGTTGATTAATCATTGCAGCTCCGCATTGATAAATAAAAAAAACGTGTGCGTTCACTTTAGACCCTTTTGTGTGTTTATTCAGCTGAGGTCTTTGTACATCTGATTTGCTTGAGCAAGGCTTCTCAACAGCTCTCAGCTGTACCTTCAAATAAAACACCTCAAATTGAATTGAAATAAGGCCCTGTGATGAGGTACTTTCGGTTCAGTGAAGAGCTCCTTCATGAGATTCACAACACAAACATGAGAGGATATACCAGGTGAAACACAGATGGAAAGAAACAGTGAGGGGGAGAGAGAGAATAAAGGTGGGAGAGTCGAGAGAGGGAAGAAAAAAGGCAACATGAGGTGAGGAAATCCCACCTGAGAGGAAAAAAGGAAAAGTGTGATGGAAAGAACACACTGGCGCACTGAGAGAAGGAGTCACAGATCAGAACTAAAGGAGATCTGGCAATAGAAAAGGTAGATGAAAAAAAGGATGAAAGACTGTTGCGGTCATTGAACATACATCTGCAGACAGGTAGAGTAAAAAAGGGTTGCGTGAGGCCATGGAATTAAAGGCACATGGGCCCCTGTGTTGCTCAAGAAAAGAAATGGAAAAAAGAAGGATAAGGAGGAGGGGTGTAACAGTTACAATGGCCCAGTTAGGCTCTTTGAACTTCAGGTATGAATCCTGGTTCCAGCCAGGTGCTGATCTCTATACAGGATGACCTCGTTTTATCTGTCACAGATTTTTCCTTTCCTTCCTCATCCAATACTGTCAAATACCCTCGAGTGCCAAGTGAGACTTTATGCGACACAATACAAGTGGTTGACACAGTGGGGGAAAAAAAAGGAGAAAAGGATGCAGTGATGAAGAAGGAACGGATGCAGGAGAGCCAATGTCAGACCTTGCTGAAGCGAGGGGAACAGGAGGAAAACTGTCTGATCTCCACCGGCTCGTCGTCATTGGTGTCATCCTCGTCATACGTATTGATGTGGTGATAACGATCCGAACGGGCTGGAGGGGGAGGGAGTGAGAGAGGCGCTGAGATATACGAGCTGTCAGCTCAATGTAAAATGTGCATTTCAGACTTGATAGATGTCAAAAAATTATTGCACAACCCATAAAACTAATATTGATGTAATTGCTGTACTTTACAGACACATAAATCAAGACACACGCACTGTCAAAGTAGCTGGTGTCCTCCTCTGACTCCAGGTGAGGGATGAACTCTGCTTTCTGTCTCAGCAAACTGTTCCAGTCCAGCTCAGTGAAGAACGAGTGCTGCTTCACCTCAAACGCTCCACCTGGCGGCAAGGTCACAAACAACACAACCACTTAGCTTCAAACAAAAAAATATATATATATTTATGGACAGTGTGCTTAAAAGAGATGGAAATCAATGTCGCATTAATGTTGCAGAGTTGATTTCATAATGGGATTTAATCTGCAGTTTTTAAACATGCATTCTCATTAAAGGAACAGTCTGTTATTTTGGAAAAGACACTTATTCACTTGAAGATGAAAAGATCAATATTACTTTCATATTTGACCTTTAAAAATAAAGCTACAGCCAGGAGATGGTTAGCTTAGCTTGGCACAAAAACTGGAAACAGGGGGAAACAACTAGCCTGGCTGTGTCAGATGTGAAGAAATAGGTCAGCACATTACCCACTTAAACCCACAACTTCCTTCTTTACATTTTGATTTTTAAATGGATTAAACAAATGTGTTGTTAAGCAGATTTTTTTTTAACCTTTGGACAGAGCTAGGTCAGCTGTTTCCCCCTGTTTCCAGTAACTGTGCAGCTGCTAGGTACTGATGACTCATCTAATGGTCTACGAAAATAATCATATTTCCGTAAATATCAAACATGCTACTTCCTAAATCTTGTTGCTGCAGATGGTAGGCCTGATGCTAAGTAAATGCCAAAGTCTGTACCTGTACCCAGCCTCAGTAGAGGGTTTGTCTGCAACAGAGCAGATATGAGGGCCTGGGCATCTGCAGGCAAGGCCTCATCACCATCCGGCCAAACTATATCATCTAAATGAGACAATAAAGGCAGAGTCAACAAAGAGAGAGCAATAGGTCAGAGTAACAATGAATAAATACATTTCTTCTTTTTGAAGTAGGTTTCAAGGTGACAAAACATAGGCTCGTCCATTCTGCTGCGAAAGTGCCTTTAATACCTTCAGTTTCACCAGGGAAAAACAAAATATTTAGCATGGAAGAAAAGTATCTGGATTAGTGTAGAAAACGCTGCTGAAACGTCATCCCTTTCTTGAGGAATTGGATAGTCTAAGAAAGCATATATCTGACTCTAAAAGCATAGACAGGTTTGTCTCCAAACTCTGAAGTCTTATTCCAGTGTAGTAATATTACTGTTAACTGATATTACACCGCTTTTGTGGGTTGTCCATTTTGTTCTCTCAGAAATAGCGTCCAGCGGGAAAAACTATGGTATTGTATTTTTTGAAGTTTTTCTTTTCTTTTTTTACCTGTTATGACCTGTCCAAACAGCTCCTCAGGAGTGTCTCCAAAGAAAGGCACACAGCCCACCAGGAACTCGTAGAGGATGATGCCCATGGCCCACCAATCCACCGGCTTTCCATAGCCCTGACGGAGAATCACCTCTGGGGCAATGTACTCTGGAGTGCCACAGACCTGTCGAGATAAAGATTAGTCTAAAAGCTCTGACAAACCAGGAAAACATGCAACTTATAATCTTTAAACTTTATTCATTATGGGAGATTTCCTTCAAATTATTCTTTAAAAGGTCAGTTCATCCAAACACAAAGCCCACTTTTGTCCCACATATCCCTCAGTAGCACGTGGCTGTTCAGGTCTGCTGCTGTGAATTTCTTTCATGCAATACAGTGACCTGAACTTCGTTCGTAGCGCTGAAAGCATTAAAAATGCAAAAAATAACAGCAACGTGTCTTTCCAGATACAGTATCATTTAGTTACAAGGCAATCATTTAAAATGATGAGTGACTGAAAACAATGCAAACTGTTCACAGCAAGGTTTGCAGACAATTGTTAAACATGACACTACATCTGGACACGACTTTTGAATTCTCTAAAAAAAAAGTTATTTCAAAGCTGTAAACACTACTAATGATTCTATTTGGGTCGGGGAAGACGTTTCAATGTGGGAAGTTTAAAATCTATGGAAAATAAAACAGTAATTATTTCCCTGGCTAAATGTTTTGTAATTTGGATAAACTGGCCCTTTGACACTTTTAATTTTCTCTCATTGTGTTCAAGGATTCATTCTAATAATCATAATTATTTCAGGAGATCTGAAAATGAATATAAATGATTGAATTTGTGTTAGTATGTGCTGCACATGTGTGTTCTGACATATAAAACTGATGATCATGGCTGACTCGATGAGGAAAAACTCTAATCAGAATCTCCACTAGAGACATGAAAAAGTAAACCCTTGTCCGTTCATCCACAGATGTGAGTTGATTTCTGGCAGCCTGTTTCCACCCAGAAGAGCTGCAGAGCACATAAGCCAGTCTGAGTGATTATGAATAGTAATATTCAGAGCATAAACTATAACTATAATTGCAAAATGGGATCACGATGGAGATGGGGAGCTTTAATGATTTACTAATTCAGACAACACAGGAAGCATTGTGATGCAATGTCTTTATTTTGAGATCATTAATTTTTCCGGATGACTTGGCAGGTTAGCACGCATGGCTAGAGAAGACTAAAAGATGCTGCAACTGGCAGTCATCTGCTCAGCCACCACACATCCTATCTTAGAACTTCACTAATTGCTTTGCACATACCTCATTCATACTGGTGCTAATTATAAGGCATCTGTCAGCAGCCTTTGTTCTTTTATGATGTGGTGATAAAGTGCTGCAAATAAAGTCCGTCCGCCTGCTGTACAGGCTGATGGTAAGCTACAGGTTCTTTACCTGCTTGTCAAGGAACTCTCTGGCGTCTTTCTCAATGTGTCCCTCATAAAGGTTAGTGGTGAGGCTCATCAGGCCCATCTTCGACAAGCCAAAGTCTGTGAGCTTGATGTGGCCCATGGAGGTGATCAGGAGACTATAAGGACAGAACCATTTGAAACTTAAAAATTTTGGCACATGGTGATAAAGTTCATATTCAATGGACTATATGGTTATTTCCAATAAATGGGAGAGCAATGTTTCTAAATTATGTTTTTTCATCTAAGTACTGTCAATAGCAGCCTGAAAAATTTTAATGTCATTTACAGACAATATGAAAAGTTATATCAGTCCACAGGTATGTTTGATATCAATTTTAAAGCGGCGTCGGTTTATTTTTTTGACCACCTGGAGCAGCAGATCTGTATTAAAACCTTATAAAGTCCACATGCTGAACAGGTTAGCAAACAGTCACTTAGAGAAATTTCCAATATTTAGCTCTGTTTTTGGTCTCAACCAGCTCCTGACGTTAAAAATCTCGCTCTCTAGCTACTTAATGCTCAATCATCTTCACCAGCTGCTAACTTTGTCTGTCTACTGTTTGATGCAGGGCAGGTAGTTTACAGTCTTGTTTATCAGGATTTTTTTTTCTGTGCTTGAACTTTCATCTCACTACTCAGTTGATAAAAGCGGTAAAACTGATTCAAAACAGCAAAGTTTGGACAGTTAAACCGAAACAATGAGCTGATTGATAATAAAACGCTCAGCTGAGCTCAGAGGGGCTATTGCTGGGTGATCATTTTCTGTGGGCTCATCATCATTTGAACAACCCTTTCACAGTACACACAGTCACTTGATCCCTAGTAAGTATTACAATATTTATCAATGCAGCTTACTTGTCAGGTTTGAGGTCTCTATGGACGATACCATAGTTGTGCAGGTACTCCAGGGCCAAAACAGTCTCGGCAAAGTACATCCTTGCCAGCTCCACGGGCAGAGCCCCGATGTTCTTCAACAAAGTGGCACAGTCACCACCTACATAGCAGAAATACATAGCAGTAAATCATTGTTTAAGTGAGAGGAGATTTTTTCATTTCATAGTTTTGACAAGAAAACTAGGCACCATGCTTGATATGTTAAGTAAAGAATATTCAGACAATTGGTGCTGAACACTGAAAGTCTGCAGAATGATAATATGTCATTCACAATATAAACACGTTGTTTTTTTATGTTTCTATACTTTTTGGCCTGTTATCTACCTATGCTCCCTTTAATCCATATTAGGCGTCCTCGTCACATGACTTGCTAACTCACGACTACCCTTTGTGCCTCAGTGTATCTGTGCTTGAACAGCAAACAGAAGAGCTGCTGCAGCCAGAGCCATGACACTGTCCCAATCAGCCCTCTAGAAAAATTAAACACGACTTTTAGGAGGAAAATGAGAGGAGTGTGTGTGTGTGTGTGTGTGTGTTGGGGGGGGGGGTAACAGGATTCGACTAAGTCACCCATTCAGAGTGGTCTCATAAATCATAAACATATTTTCAGTTGGAGTCTATCTCTTCTGTAAGCCAAACCTGGCTCCCTTACCCTCAACATATTCCATGACCATGCAGAGGTGCCGCCGGGTTTCAAAGGAGCAGAACATGGAGACGACAAAGGGGTTCTCTGCGAAGGTGAGGATGTCTCGCTCTACGAACGCCTGCTGGATCTGGTTCCTCAGGATCAGATTCTGCTTGTTGATCTTCTTCATGGCAAAACGCTGACGTGTCTCCCTGTGCCGCACCAGGTAGACAGCACTGGAAGGAAGGCAAGACAGAGGAGTTCAGAACAGAAAAGATGAAGTATTGAGTGCGAGACAGCGGTAAAAAATAGAAAGGATATTCCATCTGCTTTTAGACATGAACTTAATACAGTATGGCTGAGTGGATATTAAAGTGGATTTTAAGACTTAAAACCCTCCGGCACAAAACGTTGAGCCCTAAGCTGGTATCCTTTGAATTATTTTAAATCCTTAACTGAATTTCTTCAGCATACCTAAGAATCATCCTTTTTCTTTCACATGCAGATAACTATGGAATAACGCAGGCTTGACAGTCACATTGCTTTCTTTTCCATTCTACTTAATTCATCGGAAAATCTTTTAAAATGCAACATGATTACTGATTAAGAAGAACAGGAGACCATACATAATTGTGTGTAAAAAATACCAACTGGTTGTCTTTTTGGTTTGGATTAGATTTTATCTTTATTTCTTTGACTTAAATCTTTGAACAGACCAATCCTTGAAAACATATCTGATATGCGTTTCAAAACGTGTCCTCTCTAAATCCCTCTGGATTTTGGTGTTTTAAATATTCTCTTTGAGAGGATGAGGGACGGGGATGTAACTTTTAATGTCAGTGTTAGTTCTTTTTAAATATGACAGGACAAACATTTCTTTCCACATAGAATCACTAGGCACCACTACACAGACTGTTTCACAAATGTGAAAATATAATGAGACATTTTCTGGTAACAAATGCACAAAGCTAAAACCAAAAGAAAATGTTACTGCTAAATCAATCATAACATTTTATGAAAAACATCTACAGTGCATAATTTCAGGTAACATTTGTTTACAGTATGTGCAAAAATTTCAAATTATTTCAAATAGCAGAATAAATAAAAAAATGCAAGAAGCCCAAAGTTTATCCATATAGTGGCTGTTTCCTCATCCCCCCAGGCTTTCTCCAAGTAACAGGCTACCTTAATGTTTTGTTTGTAAATAGCCAAGTAATTCTTTGTGTATCCTCCATTTTTTTTGTCATTTTAAACATTGTGTGGTTCCCAGTAAAAAGAACAGTGGGAAAAAAAACAGATTTCGTGGCACATCTGTCAACTTCACCTCTGGAACAGCAACATTTGGTAAGAGTTGGTTCCAGTGAAACTTTATAGCTCAGCATTAACATTGTCAGGGCCCATTTTGCAAATCATAGAGCAGCATAAATTTTCAGATTGATTTCTTACATTTAAGGCAGCTGGTTTTCATCAGTGGAAATATATTATTGTTATGGTGGTGTTAGTAGTGGCTCTATTGTTATTGTTGCATCTTTTGTTGAACTTTTTAACAATTCATCATAAGCCACTGTGTATTGGACCTTTGCATGAAGAATACTGAATAATTTTGAGTAGAAAAGTTGATTATTGAACCCTGAAACAGTAGCTTAAAAAAAGAAAAAAAAAAAAAAAGCCAAAATACAAAATAAAATAAAATCTTAACTCGATGCCCACTTCCTGGATTATTCCAGAACTTTCAACCCAATGTCAGCTGAAGGTGTTTGTTCAGTTGTCATGCAGATGGCTCCTGAAAACAACTGAGCAAATTACATGCACAGAATTGGTTTGAAAGCTAGTAAATAGACCTCGAGTTAATTTTTTTTTTTTTTTTTTTTTTTTATTAAACACTTTATACTATAGCTTGATTGGATTCGATTTGGTTTCCACGAGGGGTCAATGACAATTCAGTCTGTTACTTACCCATAAGCTCCATTGCTGATCAGTTTGATGCTCTGAAAATCTTCTTCACTCGGTGGTTTGATGGTTCTCCCTTTTCCCTGGTGAAATGGCCAACATCTTAATTATAATCAAATCAACACAAATGCAGTTTTGATTAAATTTTCAAATGCTTAAATGTCATTGCTTTCTTGAGGAAATTTGATAACCATGTGTGTGCTTGAATGTTGGTGTGCACCCATTGAAAAGACTCTGTGGGGATTCATGTAAATGCAGATCTGTCTGCGAGTATGTTTGGTTTTCACCTCTGCTGAGTCATCAGTCTCTGGAGTATGTGGACCCTCACTATCATAGCTGTCAAGGCTTACGATTTCTGTGGAGAAACACGTTAGTTAACAACCAAACCCTGTGTCAAAATAAAGAAAGACACTTTTCATGCTAAAACACCAGGCCTCCCACACTGCTGTGAGCAGATAAGAATTTTGCAGCTGCCAAGATATCTTTCACAAAACAGCTATTCAAGTTTCAAAACAGCTGAAGGGCCAAATGCGTCAGATCAGAAAAAGAAAAACACGAGAATTAAAATAGCTTCTTCCTATTAATTTTTCTTATCTCCTTCAGCTCTCCCTCCCCCTCACTTTTGTACCTCCTCCCTCCTTGAGCAGCACTGGCAGCTAATTTTCAGTGTCCTTGAATTCCTGCACTGTATGTGACAGCTGTTCCAATACTCTGTTTACACTACTGTTTTGTTGAAGCAGGGAAACAGTTGAATGATAATTAACTTTACAAAGCCTTTACAAAGCCTCTCTGTACATGTTAACTTAATGTAAAATAAAAGCCCATGAGCTGAGAATTGTAAATATTCCGTCGATTTCTGTTCGATGAAAAAAAAACTGACCTTGTCATCTGTTTCTATGGGGAGCAAAGAAAAGAAATGCGAGTCGCAAAGTGAAAACACGTAAGCAGATACATTGGAATGGATTTATAACCACGCATGACAATGTCGATGCAAAGTAAAGTACAAGATCAGGTTTCCAAATGACACAGTGTTGGCAAGGACTAACTGAGAAAGACCTAACAGGCCAAGATTTCCCATGAATTCAGAGATAAATCTGCAGTGGTTTATTGTAAAGAGTCACTTCCAGACTATTTAGCCCATCAGCTAATGACCAGCTCTTGATGGGTTGGACTGGGAGGGGGAGTTTGAGCCGTGGTGATTAATGAAAGACAGTGATAACCCTGCACCATCAGCCTGCAAATGATTCAGCCAGTCCAGACGCTGCATCTCAATAAATGTCCTCATACTGAACTTCCAGTAAAGCTGATCAATATCTTAAAGCAGGGGTTTTCAAAGTCTGACATTGTACCCGCCCCCTCACCCTCCCACACAAAAGGGAGGCAACTACATCTCTCAGACTATATTTTTAATTTTTTCATTGATTTTTTTTTTCTGCCACTATGTCACCAGGTTTTCAGCACAGGGCAAATAAGACTATATGGATGGCAAGAGGAGAGTGTCAGTGCCACATCTCGAGTGCCGTTCCTTAAGCCTCTATTTGTTTAAAAGGCATAGCACAATTAAACGTATTAGTTAGCTATTAGCAGGTACTGTTTGCAATGTTCTCGTGATTGTACAGAAAAGTACTACAAGATTACTCTGATACTGAAGAACTGCATCTCCCAGCTTGAAATCTCTGTCTTAAAGCAGGAGTTTAACATTTTGGAAATAGGTTTATATGTCTTCCTGCTGAAAGTGAGATGAAATGATTGACATCAGGTCTGCCAATTAAGTTCAGAGCAAGAGCTAGTAAGAGGCTCTAAGATTTTAGTAGGTTGCTGCATCTCACTGCTGAGAATTATAACAAATCACAAATAAGATACCATGTGTTTATATAGTGAGCCTTGGAAGTATTGCTGGCTGTATTTTTTCACTTTGGACGAGCAAGGCTAACTGTCCCTCCTTCCATTCTTTATGCTATACTAAGACATTTGCCTCGCAGAATATTTGTCCTTCTCTCTTTCTCTCTTACCCTCCAATGGGTCTCTGGTCAGCCCCAGTTGGCTGATGATGTACCGAGGGATGTCTGCCTTCATCAGTTGTCCCTCCTTAGCATGATCCTCTGCTGCCTCAAGCAAATGGTAAAACTCTTCTGGGTTGAACTCCTGTTATTGGAGGAAAAAAAATAGAAATGCTAGAGGAAGCTAAAAAAAAAAAAAATTCACAGTAGTTGTATTAGATGCACCTTTTACAGGTACTTCAACGGGAGATAAAGTAACAGGGTTAACACAATGCAATACATGCAGTACAGGAATATTATCACTGCTGATTTAACAATCAGCAGTATAAAGAAAAAAACCTTTTAACAAGTTTAGATTGATTTGAAGACCAGTGCTAGAGCCATATCCCCTCTAGGAATCAATAAACAAAACTCTAATCAGCTTCTGTCAGCAGCAGAAACACATTAGAAAACCAAGAGTCAGAGTCACTAAAACAAATTTTAAGAGGTTGAAAATCTGCAGAAAGGGAAGAAAACACCCTCTTGCAGCAGGTTTGCTGATAACATATTATAAGAGAAAGTATCACAGTATATCACGATATCGATTTGCTTTCCGGGCCTACAGCCAGGTAGTTAACGATGACCACTAACTTCCTAGTTAGCAGTAACGAAAGGATATCATAACAGCTAACAAAGGACGACCTTTGGTGACATTATCATAGTAATTCCAAAATTGTTCCTAACTTATAATCACAAAACTAGAATTTTTGTTATACCTGCTGGAAATTCATGAGCAAACACTGCTATGGGGCTGTCAAACAAACTAAATCAGTGTTAATGCACCTCCCAACTTTAAATTGCCTCCTTGAAAACATCCTTTTTTCCAAAAGAAACAGCCTTTTGTGGTGTCATGTGGGATTCAGTTTCATTCCAGTAGGTGGAATAACATTTTGATTAGAAAGCAGAGCCCGGGGCATCTGGGATCATTTCTGCCCTCCCCTGCTCTCTCATATCAGCTCCCATAGACCGGAGAAAAAAGAGAGGGTACAGAGATGGGGGCATTAACCTGACTCTTTGATAGCTTGCCCTGCACCAGGATAATATTCGTGCAGTTAACAGCCTACCGACTGTGTGACATTTTCACCAAATCAGACCTCACAACTGACCTGAATGCTAAACACACTCTATGGCTGCACACAACATTTTATCTGTGCGTGTTCCTTCTCCTCTCTAACCTAAGGGCCACGAGAATCTAAAGTCCCCTCCAAATCCATTCTGACCATATCGACCTTCTCCAACGGTCACCTTGGCAACAGAAAGATGAGCTACGGTTGCTGGAGGAGGGAACTCGCCGATGATGAACATGTGAGGCCATCAATCAGTGAACTGATACCTAGGTACATCTAAGCCTCCTTTGTATACAGAGAGGCTCGTTATTAGTAAGTAAGTTGTAGTGAGTTATGTTCCGTATGTATTAACATGCCAAGGACATGGCTCGATGTCCTTGCTGATTTGATGTGATGCTGAGAAGACCGACAAGAAGCAGAGGTGGAAAGAATATTTTTCAGTTTCCAGCTAAGTTGTAAAAATATCCCAAGGCAATAAGAGCATCCTCTGTTGAGGCAGAGATGTGCTGCATGTCTGATGAACTGAATGACACTGATTAACAAAAACCATGACATCTGCTGCATAAATACAGGGCATTCATACATCTACAACTTGTGTTGCTGAAGGTGAAACTACTTTTACTGGAAGCAAGTACACAACATTAGCCGTTTTGTGAATGCAGATTAACATAGTAAATATGCAACACATGTGCAGAATGGTGGTAAAGAGTAGAGTTTCCAGTTCTGTGTTTCACATCATCAGACTGATTTTAAATACAATCACTAAACAGATCACATGTTTTCAGGCAGTTTTTAGTTCTTTCAGATTCAAGTTGCTGCCATCCTCTTTGACATGATAGATCTTCCACAAATCCTGCTAAAAAATGAAAGATTATCCCTAAGGATTCATGCTCATAAGAAAATGTTTGTAGACTTAAAAAGATAGTCAAGCAACTTAGTAATACATTTTGGACTCACCGGAAACAGATTAAAAAAGCATGGTCAGAGCTAAAGCAGCAAAGGTTGAGATGTCCTAACATCTTTCAACAGACACTCATTTCAGCCTAAATGCTAACCTCTTATAAAACCCCACACCTCCGGTTTGTAATGTGGAGCACTCCTGTCAGAGCAAGTGTTTTCAGAGAGTGTCAAGGACTCCTCTTAAAGTAAAAAGTAAGAGCGCCCCCTTCCCGACAGCTAAAAAACCCAAAATAAACAAAAAAAAGGTTATGAGAATCCCATCAGCACATAACAATAGATGACGTCCTTTTACAAAGACTTGTTACTTTTCTGTATAAGGAGCTAAAATCCAGCCAGGTTCTTCTGAAGGCTGCTAAACAGCTGAAATTATTACTTTCATGTTCAGTCTCCCTCCTCACATCCTCATGTGTCATATGTTTTTACCCTGCCCTCATGGAAGTGTGTTTGTGTCCATGTCAACCATTGATTTCCCTTCTCTGAAAGAATTTGTTCTTCTCGCTGTTGGTTGACAGAAGAGGGGACCTGTCTGCTGTCGCTCAGGAACTCCTAGAGACTCTGAATCTACCTGCCCAGCTCTGAATCCTGTACAATTGAATTACCTGAAGACTCAGCTTATTAAAATCCTCATATTATCATCTGTAATCTCGCCTCGTTCTCTGAGGTTCAGTGTTTGGATCCCATCTTTTCCGGTAAATTACAGCATTACCTTGCTTGACAGTAAACAAAGGGATGTACACACTCTTGTTCTGCCACTTACTCCATTGGACTGCAGACACTAACAACCTGTACATTCAGCAACAAATCTGAAATTTGTTTAGAGTATTTGTACATCATAGTGTAAGATTGAAAGTAACAGTCACCATCTGTTACTAATGTATTGTATTATTTCCTCATTTTTCATGTGTGAAATACTAGAGGGGATACATGATAATTGTGTTATAATATTAAAAATTTAAATTTTATTTACTTTTATTTACTTATTCTTTCCTTTCCACAGCCATGAGGTGACATATAGGGAACCCGGGGTAAACAGGCACTGTTTGACATTGGGTCTGTATTTGTCTTGCCAATTTCCTGCTCATTGTGTTTATGTTCCTCATGTGAGTGCATTCAGTGTCTTTTATGTTATGTCCTTATGCCACATTAATAAAGATATCAGTTTCTTTTTTATTTTCACCCTTATAGCAAGGACAAGTAAAACGAACACAGTGTAGAAGATTAAAAAAGCCTTAAACTAACCCTTTTAAGAGTGACAGCACTGCTTTCCTGCCATGACGCACTTAGCAATGCAGAGCTTAGACTTGCAAAACTGGTGTTTCATCACTTCAGACTGAGTGCACAGTAGACAGCCTGCACCACTTCTGCTCATTCTTTCATGCCATTTCAGCGTTACTGATTCTACCCTCCATCTCTATGTGGGAGGACAGGACTCTCTCTTGGCTGATGAAGGAGAACATGCTCAGAATGTCAAAAGGACCTTCATTCTATAAATGTTCATCTGGCGAATCCCTATCAGTGCTTTTTGAGTATCTCTGAACAACTGTGGAGTCTGGATTCTGGATTTGTTTATCTGTTCAACAAAACACAGGCCAAGCTATTAGACAGTGGTGTTAAAACTCACCAAACACTCAAGGAGCCTGGCAGGACGAGATATGATGATGAAGAGCTTTTTGACCAGCTCAATGACGAAAGTGACCTCCGAACTCTCTGAGCGCTCATAGGCCTGACGTAGACAGACAGAGAGAGAAAGGCAGGGCTCAGTTTGTGTTATGTAGTGTTTGAACCGAGGCAACAGAGACCACTCTCCCATCCTCTCCACCTCCACGACTCACATGCTATAACTCACGTCATGCAGCAGCTTCTCCAGGTTCTCCTGCAGTTCACAGAAGTAGACGCTGGTAATGAGGCCCTCGCGTGATTTGGCCAGGCAGTCTCTGGAAAGCTCAGCTATCTGGTGGTGGATGAAGCTGAGGACGCCGTCGGCCAGTGGCAGGACACTCTCTGGGGAGTAGCTGTGGATGAACTCCGCCAACCTCTCCTCCATCTGAGCTGTGGCCTGATTGGGGACAAGAAAATTTTTAACCGTCAATTATTGTCACGTTGTGAGACAGGTATTGAGGGAACAATGTAATCACCTATCACAGACTTCAATGTTTAGCTAGATGCTCTGAATAAGTTCTAAATTTCTTGTTAAAGATATCACACAACAACATCGTACGACGGCTGTTTTCCGGTGTTTATTTCTGTGTATATGACTGTCCTATATCCCAGCATTATATGCATCAGATCTCCAGAGAAGCAGGGGTTTTATTTGGTCCTGGCAACCCCAGGACCAAATGGCATGTATACTCCAAATACACCGACTAATCATAAACATTGACAACTGAATGTTTAATGTATTTTATGCAGTTATTCTTGCTAAGGAGATCATTGCTGGAGTTAATTGTGGCTGAGCAATCAAGACTTGAGACTTGCTGTACGCTATCGGTCAAACGTTTTAGAACACTCACATTTTTCAGTTTTTATTGAAATTTAACCAGTTCAAGTTCGAGGAGCCAGTTATCATAATGCCGACCTTCCGGTTGGTGAATGACCTGCTCCAACTCCTGAGCCACAGCCGACCCCATAGAAAATATGATTTGTAGAAAATCAAAATGAATCCAAATGGTCTTTTGGGACTTTTGAAAAGTCTAAAGAATGCAGAGAAAATCTACTATAGCTCAAGACACTCCCTCCTTGTAACAGCTGTTTAAAAATACATAACATTGTCAGAATTTAGGCTCTCTGAAGTTCAAATTAAACTCTTTTTCCACAGCAGCTTATTTAAGGTATAAAGCTGCAAATGAATCTCCTTAGAGTGACAGTGAGGACACAGTAGAATTGAGCCTTCATTCACAATCTTGGGAAGTGTGTATGTGGGAGAACTAATTAGCACTGCTTCACAATGCGTCACTCTGAATTAATACAGGATGATGATGAGTGAGTGAGTGAGCACGGGCAGGTGTTTGAGGACACCTGCCAGTGCCAGAAAAATACATTTTCTGGCAAAGAAAAAGTTGGTTATGACAAAAATTAAGTGGTGTATCTGTGTCTCAGTATAAAATGCATACAGGCAGATGTTTTAGAGCTTGAGTTTTGAGCACGATTATGATCTAATTTATTTTGTGGTTATGATCAGTGACAGACATATCAGATCTGCCATCTCAGAAATGACTGACTACAGGGGTTTTCACATATCTCACTGTCATCAGCTTAGCAAGAACGGTGCAGTAAACAACACATCAGTGGCAGCACTCTGACTGAAAGCTGTCTTTATGTTGGCGGTCAGAGGAGGATGTAAGCCTCATTCGAAGCAACAAGGGCACAGAAGTAGAGAGAGATGAGATGAATCTCTGAAAACACTTTCTGTTGTGCTAACCTTGCAAAAATCATTAACAGTAAAACACAAATCCAAGAATTCAACCCGCCTTATACTCATAGTGTGATATGGGAGGTGTCCTCCAGGATTCAGAGCTGGGACCTGTTCCCTTTTCTCCATTTACACCATATTCCTTGGCCATGTGGTAGCTGTGCATGGATTCGTGTCCCACTTAAATTCCGACTGGTGATTGATCAACACCATGACCGAGCTGCTCCTCGTTGAAGGTAAAGTGAAATGATAGTCTTTCAACACAACAGAAAAATTTGCCAGCTTTATAGCTGAATGAAAGATGACGTTCTTGTTCTTTTTGTTGTTGAAAAGAGTTCTTTAAATCTGCATGCCATTGCTCTAAATTGAGGTTACTATATTAGTCGTCCTGAATACATGTTCCTCCTCTGTGGCACTAATGTATCATCTGCTATTTAGTGGAAATATCCGATTCCTGAAAATAAATTTTTGACTGGATATCTGTCTTAAATGTGAATGAGTGAAGCTGAAGAGGTGGTTGTTGTCTGCATGTATATTGTTTGTGTGCATGTTTAATGTGTGTGTGGATGCACATTTTACATGTGTGTATTTGTTTGTGTGAGGCTGACCTTGGGGAAGCGCTCCTTGTAGACATGGTTCATCATCACTATTTCATTGTCATAGCAGGATGGAGAGCGCCCCGGGCTGGAGAGAGACAAACAGAGAGAGCAGGAGTGTAATATACATCGCTAGCTGTGAAAATCAAAGAAGGCAAGACTGAATAAAAACAGACGGTGGGGGAGGCAACCGATGAGACAGGGAGGTGGAATTCTAATTTTTTTTTCACTTGAATGAAGGAATAATTCGCTCCTGTCCATCTTGTCTGTTCATCATGCTAATCAACAGATCAGAATTTCAGTACACTCTGTTCCTCTAATGGATCCAGTGTCTTCCTGCACATCATGCCACATGTCTCGATCGCAGGTGTGGTAGAGATGTCAGAAATTACCATAACTACATAAAGAGTTAAATGTATACTTTCCTAAAAACACATAAAAAGTCAACACAAGGCAGAGAAAAAGCTCGAACAGTACCTTAATATCTTTATTTCACAGCAACTCATCTTTTTAGACTTTTACAAAAGAAAGTCTTACTATATGTCTCTTATCTTGTGGGCAAACACATCCCAGATAAGCATCACAGAATCATGTGATGTAACCAGTAATAATGAGGCATGTCAAGGTTCACAAAAAAGGTATTCTGCATATTGAAGCAACAAGAGAGGTTGTTATCTAGGCCAGCGGCTGCTAAGGAGCCTAATATGAAAACTGAATACTGATAAGTAGCAACGTGTCGTATGAAGTTAGGGCATATTGCATCCAGAGGGGCTGTTATAATGATAATAAGTGTGGTTGGAGGGAGTTTACACCAGAGACTCATGCTAATAGAGAAACTGCTGCACTCTTGGGAGGCTCAAAGCACTGGAGGGTACTCAAATACTGGGCTACAAGTTTGAGGTACTTGTACATTAGTTGAGTATTTTGATTTTCTGCTAATTTTTACTTCTACCCCAATATTATTTAGAGCTGTCAATGAATATTTTCTAAATTTGATTATATATACAAATTGTATAAAAGAAGAGACATTTGATTGTGAAAACAAAATAAAAAGCAGCGGTATCACAGCTGCCTGCCTTGTGACTTTCTGTGTGGGCCTGGGCTGCTGCACTGAGTGCACTGCAGAACAGGAAGGAGTCACACAACGTCACTTTCATTGACTAAAAATGAAATGTAGGTCAAACTGAAATGAGCGAATAATTCAAAAACAACTGTGTGTTAGTGATTGACGATAGGTCATGACGGAACTTGGCTGCAGAGAGAGTGATTTTCACTCTGAGAAATCTAAAAAAAAGCCCCTTTTGAAAAATACTTTGGTTTTTGGTCAGGAGACAGCAAAATTGTCTAACCTAGATAAAGCTGTATGTAAGCTAAGTGGGCTATAGTTAGCGACCACTCAAGCACTTGCACCCTCTGGGCGCATCTTGAAAATATGCACCCATGTCGTTGTCTCTCATTGCATTGGTTTGCCCTTGTATGGCTATAATGCACAAATATTGATATTGGAAATGTTTTTTTTAAAGGAATAATCGAATATCATTATTGGTCAATAGTTCATGGACACAACGGAGGAAAATAAAATATATCCAGCTTTGGCTATCAAGACAGTACTTGTTCGTTGTATCAAGTCATTGTTTATTTTGGTCTTTTCATGGGATTTGTTTTGATTTGTTTTGTTTTGATAAAAACAGAAAATCACTAGACCTATCCTTTAGGCAGCAGTTAATCAATGCTCCCTATAAAACAACGAAATACAGCTTGCACATCAGTAATAATCAAATATAATATGTGATATAACAATATGTCAAATTAGTACTTATACTCTGGATACTTCCAGTATACTTTGCATGTAGTATGAAAATGATTTGATTCATATGCTGTGGCCATAACTGTCACCAGATATCCACCAAATTGAACACCTATGTGAAATTTTGGACCAATGTGTTAGACATCGCTCTCCACCACCATCAAAACACCAAGTGAGGGAATATCTTTTTGGAGAAATGCTGTTCAAAAGAGTTCAAAAGACCTGTAGAATTAATGCCAAGGACCACTGAAGCTGTTCTGGCAGCTTGTCATGGCCCACATGTAACTAAGTCCCCTTATGTTGGTGTTTCCTTTACTTTTTTACTGAACTATAGATCACATCTGGAAGATGAGAAAAACCTCAAGTAAATAGTATACACTGTGTTTAGATTTACGTGAGCAAGACATATGTTATTTCAATCTATCCTGCTTAAAAATTCTAGAAAAATGTATTGGCTGAAAAATAAAAAATAAAAAATAAAGGCTGAAAAAATGACTCTCTCCTCATTAAAAGGCAGTAGCAGAGAGTAAGAATCTAACAGCACTGACACATTCGCAGAAGGTGAATTATCCGAGATAAGCAACAAAAAGTCTCATGCTCAAAATGAATGATTAAGAGCCCTCTACATCTCCTCATAATAGAATGTAGCTGTTTTTGCAAAATAATATTAAAATGCCCCTTTTATAATCTTCAAGGGCTGTTAAATGTCCTTTCATAACAGCCGCACATGCAGATTTTTGGTTAATTTTATTCATTTTTCTTCACCAGATAACCTCCACAAGTCAATTACTTAAAATTAGGGTTTAAAGCAAAGTTGGAATATTTTGACATGATCTAAATTTATCTTGCGGCACAAGCTGGATATCAGTGCAATGGTTTATCTGACAAATCATTCATATTTTGTATTTTTAAAAGAAAACATCACAATTTTAACTGTGTGTAACAACATTTCTGCCATTACTATAGATACTCCTGCTACTACAAGAAACTAGCAACTAAGTCCTTATGATTTCTGTTGTCAGAGAAAAATTGCATGTTAAAGGACCAGTGTGTAAGATTTAGTGGCATCTAGAGGTGAGGTGGCAAATTGCGACCAACTGAATATCCCTCTCCTTAACCCTCCCTTTCCAAGGAGAACCTATGGTGGCCCTCAGGTAATGTAAAACCACAAAAGACCTGCTCTAGAGCCAGGGTTTGGTTTGTCCATTCTGGGCTACTATAGAAACATGGCAGGCTCCTTGGAGGAACCGCTCCCCATGTCGATGTGAAGGTCTCATAACAACTTAACAAAAAAAAAAAAATCACATCAATTCTTAAGTTTCAATTAATGTTAATTACTATAATATTCAATTTCTGCCAACAGATCCCTCTAAATCCTACACATGGTCGCTCAAAAACTGGGCTCGATGCCTGGTGGCAGGTTGGTGGTCTCACCTGAGACTCCGAGAGCGAGGGCGGACATGCGGCGAGCGTCGGCCACCGTCATCGTCCGTAATGCTCTCTGTGCTGCCAAAGTGCTTGGACAGGAAGTGCAACTCGTCCATGGTCGGCTGGAAGGGCAGCTGGTGCAGACGCTCCTGGGACGAGCTGGATGACTGGAGAGAGACATGAAAAAGAGACAAGGTTAAAAAGTGACCTGCTCTTTGTTAGATCTTTTTTTTTTCAAGCCTCTGTTGCAGCTCCAACCTCAATCTAGTTTGAAAATAGATACCCAGTGATGGAGAAAAGGTCATCAAAAGTACCAAGTGGCAAGAGTGCCTTAATCAATGTGGAGAAGAGGAGAGAAGAGGAGAGAAGAGAAGAGAAGAGAAGAGAAGAGAAGAGAAGAGAAGAGAAGAGAAGAGAAGAGAAGAGAAGAGAAGAGAAGAGAAGAGAAGAGAAGAAAAGAGAACAAGGTGTACTATGAGGTGAGTGGGTGGAACAAAGAAGCAACTACATTAAAGGAACAAGGAAGGGAAAGAGAGAGGTGGAGAAACAAGGAAAATACCCAGAAGGACTTTGTGTAGGAGTGCAAAAACAGAATAATTTGGATTTAAAAACATAGGGAAAAGGACTGGAGGGAATGAAAGAGTCACTACAAGTAAAAGTTGACTGCTGCTGCTTAAGTGTCTGCTGCCTCGGGGGGTTAACGGCAGCCTTATTCGGTCTTATACAAAAGACTTTCTTAAGCACAGGGGTGGAAAAAAACCAGCCTGGATCAATGGGAGGCTTAATGAACCCATCTCCCAATGGGACACCACAGTTGGCTTTGGCCACACAACAATTTCTGCTCTAAAAAAACCATTAGAAACTTCACTCAGGTCTTAGCCACTTGCAGGCTGCAGAAAGGCATTGAAGTGGTGACGCTGTGAATGTAGCAAGTACAGTCTATATTAACAATTAAGAGGTACGTTGGAGACAGACAGAGTCTCAGAGATGGAGGCAAATGCCATTGGATATGATGGCTGTCAAAGATGAAAAATTTTTCACTAAATTCTCGATTTACTTAATAGTAGGCAGATTATCCCCACTTGCAAAACTTCATTCTGTACTTGTAAAGTACAGATCCAATCGCAATCCAATTGCAAATGGACTTTACTCTTCAGACAACGGTGAATATGAATAATTTCCACTTTTGTTTTTTTTTTGTAAAGCTGATTTATTAATTATGTGTGTCTTCATTTCAATTTGTAAATTCATTGTTTAAAATTCAAAGTATAATGTGAGTCTCTCACAATTTGCAGAAAACTCTGGGCCCTAAACAAAACATGGTTTGTTCCTGATGCACAGGAATTTACAGTGCCACACAGGAGACATGACAGATCATGAAACAAAGAAACACTTTTCTGACGAATGATGTCCTTTCTTAATCGGACCTACAGTTAAGACAGATTTTAAGTAGTTGGTGAATAAAAATGAAAAAATTCTGAAAATGGGAGTAATATGACAGCTGAGCTGTATTTGTCCTGGTATAAGTGGGGTGTCGAAGTAGCCTGATCAGCTGCAGCATCCAATACCTAATTTTATAACCTGATTTTAGAAGAAAAGGAAACTGGAAATGGGATGTATTGAGAGTCCGAAGTGAAAAGACAGTCAAGACAGTTGGCCTGTTCCCTCCCTTACCTCCACTCACAACTGTTTACATCTCCGACTACCCCTGCAGCTTTTCAGAATAAATTCAGCACAGTTCTACCTCTTCAAACACACACACACACAAACACACAAACACACACATACACACACACACACACACACACACACACACACACACACACACACACACATACACACAAACACATCCTCCTTTTATCTGTTCTGTTCAGTATGCAAGGGTCCTGCTGTAACTAATCAAGCAAGTAATGGCCCATGTAAGAACCAGCAGAGCATTGAAACCTGATGGGATGGAGGAGGGAAGAGGTGGAGAGGAGGAGTGCAGGGAAACTAAGAAACCATCTTCAACCTCATCCACCAGTAAAAAGAGATCAATCGGTGGCCTACAGTGTGTGTCTCCACTATATGTACTGCCGAGAGGCAGTCAATGAAAGAAATGATGTGTGAAATGCAGCAAGGATGCAGAGGAAGTGATTGTGTTCAGGTTTGGCACAACAATGTACAGGGAGTGGATTATGAATCAACACCTTGCCTCCACCTGAGCATCATACACATTAAGGTCCATTTCTCAAATGCACTATTTACCAAATGGGCCCTAGCAAAGTTCATTTCTTTGAGTCATCTCTTATTCTCAGAACATCTTTCACTCAGACAAAAGTGAACATTGTTGCTGTCTCTCTGTTTGCTTCAAAACATGTTTCACTTCCACCCACACTCGTGATTATTTGTCTCTGTTACCCCCCTTTTATCATCCGTTTCTGCATCTCTGGGGATAGAGTGATGGACTGAGAAACAGTTATTGGAACACTGGTTTGCTACTGCAAGGCAGAAATACAGATTGGGTACATTTCATTTCAATTATCCCTGCTCCTTTTTTTCAGAAAAAGACCAAGTCATTATCAGCAAATTAATCAGGTCAATAATATCTGGGCACTGGATAAGTTATTTTTAGGTCTGGTTTACGTGTGAAGCATGTTCTTCGACACTGAAATTCTTTTAAGCAATTGGACTGAGACTTGTAGCAGCGAGACCAAAGTCAAACAACAAAGGGCCGTGTGTGTTTGTGTATGCAGGGCATTTAGCTGCAACTCTGGCATGTAATCATTTCAAAGCGAAACAAAACCAAAGTGGAAGATGCAACTTCAGAACACAAATTTATATGCAACATAGCACACACTGATTTTATGCATGAAATAGATGCAAATAAATTCTTTGAGCAAAACGGATATTGATGCAAAGGATACATGACCCACCACATCAATTTAGCAATGGAAGAAACGATTCTTAACGTTGTGTCGACGTTAAGACTTATGTGGCTAAATTAGCAAAAGAAGAGAAAGCAGATCCTGCACTTTGTGGTCTTTCCTTTTCTCTTGTTCCTCTGGTAAAACTGGAATTGAAAGAAAGTATGTGTTTTCACTTGTCATGCTGCACAGAAGGGAAACATGAAGGTGTTTCTCTATGGTAACAGCATAACCATCATCAGAAGCCTGATATTTTAATTCAGGGGACTTCTCGAGAGACTGCTCCTAACCTGTGGTGCGTAGTTTGATAGCCACAAGTTTTGAGTTACAAGGACACACTTAGTCAGCTCTATCCTACATATGAGAGAGGATAGGGTGCAGTGGCTGCTGCAGTGATAATAAACAATAGAAGTAGGGAATTTACAGCTACTGAAGTCACATTTGTGGAATAGACAGTCATGTTGGTAAAATCTTAAAAGGAGAACTTAAAGAAAACACACAGCTCTTCCAGTGCAGGTTCCTAAAATGCTGCATTACATTGGTTTGCCATACTTTCACATACACATGAACTTTATTTATACACCACCAAACATACACACTGAAATAGGTGGGTGAAATAGGGTCAAGCTGCCACTGTCAATCAAGAACAATGAGGTCTCTATAGAATCCAATTCTATGCTTTTTATGAATTTTATGAGGAACAAAATGTACTCACAAATATTTTTTACACTCTGCCTTTTGGTTATTAACACTAAGCATAACTTGTTAACAAACAAGGTGTCTCTCATCCAGTGGCATGGTTCCCGGACACGACCGATCCACCCTGAACACAGTTAAACTCAGTGTTTCAGTGATCAGTTATATTCATTTAGTCACGGTGGGCCGTTTTTAGTGACACAGCAATCACTGGCCTCATTACCATGCATAAAAATTATTAATCTCACGCAGTGTGGTAAAAAAACTTTAACTATAATTAAACAAAATAATGGTAGCAGTTGGGAAACCAAATTGGAAATGTAGCCCTCAATAAGACAAGATGTTCCAAATGCTGAAAATTACAGGGTTCAACTTACCGTTGAGCTGGGTGTATTGGTGCCATATCCTGAGGAAGGCAGAGAAGCCAAGGACCATCTACGACCATCAGCCCTGAGAAAAGAAAAGTGAGAAAAAAAGGGAAAAAATATTTTTGACATGAAAAGAATAAAACTGTTTCCTCTATCACTTTCCATAGGCAGAACCCCAATATAGTTTTGTCTAATTTCCATTTTAGTCTCTCCAAACAATACAAACGGCAGTTAAACTATAGCCATTCCACCTCCGTCCTCTACTTCCAGTTTATCCATTTACACTTTTGCTCCTTGTGTCTCTCTCTTCCCTGAAGCCTTTTGCAGCCATCCCCCAAGTCTGACACTTCCTCTGACTGAGTGATGAGGGATACACGTTGGGGCAAAATCCTGTCACTTCCCCTCATCCATCTCGGCCTGCTGTCACGCCTCTGTCACACAGACACTTGGTGGAAGCAGCGTAGGACAAAGATAGGGCAACAGCATGCATTTGTGTGTGTATGTGTGTGTGTGTGTGTAAGTGGGTGTGTTCCCACCGTATGAGCAGGATTGTGTGTAAAAATAACCCTATCTACTTTGCATTGTTCTTCTAATGTCACATGCATGACTTAGCGTGTGAGGAGAGAGGGATGCCAACCTTCGAGAAGAGGCGAAGGAAAAATGGGCAGGTCCGCTTGGTGAGAAGTTGCGGGGGCTGTCCAGTGGACTGCTTCCTATTGAAATACATATGGACAGAAGAGAAGAGAAAACATACACTGTGGGTTATTTACTGACAGGTTTTAGGCAACTATACAAATCATTCCCATTTCATTTAGTCAACCTCAATTTGAAGGACATATTGTTCTATCAGCCCACATCAAGACCAAAATGAGAGCTGGCCCCAAAATTTGATCCACGTGCATTGAGTCATTAACAGAGAAACTACGGATACGGTTAGAATAAAAACATCTCTGTATATTCCCTGTGATTCCTACTTCAAAGACACCTGCATTAGTAATCTTATCCCTGGTCCTGTCCAGCTGAGAATCTTGTCTATACTGACCTCTACATTCAGTAGTATCAAAACATCCTTATACCACAGCACCTCTCAGTGATGTTTTGTTTTTTTCATCGCACCCCTGATGCAGTTGTCTCCGACTGTGCTGAGTCCTAAGATGAATCAGCAGTTGTCGATGCTGTGAAGGTCAGTCTTTCTGCTTGTTGTGCACCATGAAAACTCACATGCCACCAAGTGTGTTATTTTACCATGGCAACTGACAACTCTGAGCTCTCACATAATCTGCTGCTACATAACTGCATCTTCTAGTGTTTAAGAGTTGTTCATGCAATGAATGGGTTTGCATGCGCAGTAGTATCCTGGTTCGGATCTTGTTTTTCAAGTATCAAAGGTATCTGCTGTGCATGCAAACATTATATCCTGGTTACAGAACCCTTGACAAGACTCGGTTTTGAGAACCGTGGATAGTGTTGCAAGTGAAAAATTCTGTGTTGTTACAGAGTTTAGAGGCTGAGATCAAGACACAACTGCAGGCAGGCAAATCAGGAAACCTGGACACTATTGGAATCATGTAAACATGCAACTGAATAACCAGGTTTTCATGTTACATGTAAACTCCAAATCCCGAACCACTGCATTAGTGTTTAGTGATGTCATGCTGCACTGACATGGCCTGGAGTACACTTCTAAGTCACTACAGCAGGGTGAGGATTTAAATCACTGGAGGAGATTTTCAGATGGAGTAAAGTTGCTCTTTAAGGCTCATAGTTTTCTCATTGAGATGGTATTTTCAGGTATTTTCAACAAAGGTCTCTTGGAAATCCCTCAACAGAGAAAAAAGGAAAAAAAGACATCTTACAGCCTACCAATACTATAACAACAGCTACAAAGCAGTTACACTGCAAATGCTATTTATCAAGTATGTCTTCTGTTGGATTAATTTTTTCAACCTGTTTTTTCCTGATCTTACAGGAATTCATTTTTTTAAGTAAACACAGCTAAATTGTCAAGCATAAAAAACTGGGTATGCTTAGCCCAACATAGTGTTAAATCTGGCACTGTGTGATGTCTGTAACTTCTGTATACTGACCTATATGTCCAGGCAGTGGAGAGTGTGGCCGTGGCAGGGTGGGGGACGTACTGGTCAAGATGAGGCTTTTCCGGTTACTGGTTCTGCAACTAGAACCCATATGAGAACAAAGAGCAGGTCAATATTTGTCTTTATTTTATTTAAGACTCCATCGATACCAGACAGGTGAGAGCTGGCACACACAGCCCCCCCCCCCCACACACACCCACACCCACACCCACACACAGCACTTGGCAACCCCCAGGTTAATGAATATACTGTGCCTGTGCATGGCTGTTTACTTACCTGTCACCCTGAGTAAACATATAGCCTGTAATAGAGTAAAGTACTACATGTGTGGCCTGCAAATGTGTGTATGCCTTTTATGTTGAGTACAGTATGTTTCTGTGTGTGTGCATGTGTCAGGCCATAATACAAGATTATATTTGATGCTCATCCACCCGCAGGGGACAGCGACAAATCAACGAAGATTTTTAATTTCCGCTAGGTCCAGCCCCACAATGGCTGTTGCGATGAAATGTAATGGCAGGAGTGCTGAAGCGAGGGAAGAATGGAGAGACAGGCGGAGAGGAAGAAAGGGACCAGGGAGGACAGGTATAGACCATAATGAACATCTGAAATGACTGAGCCATAAATGCTTCACTCACTGTTCCTGCTGCCACTGCTGGATGTGTCTTTGAACAGTTTGACAAAGGAGCACACACATACACACTGAGAGAGGCACATCGGTTATTTTCTTACATAACAGCTTCTAAAGCGGGAAGCTGATTTTTCAGGTGTTATTTTCATCTGTGGATCAGGTTTGCTCGCAGGCCTTTTGTGTCTGTGCATGTTTGCCTCACTGCAGTGCTTGTCAGAGTGGATTTTACCGAGCCGAACCACAACTGACAAACAATACAAGTTTGCTCCACATTGCATCAGCAGGAGCCGCACTCTACATCTGTGCAGGAAGTGCAGTAAATCATAACACACACACACACATGAGTATTAGGATAAAAATGCACGGTCACACAACACGCATTAGTTATATGATGCATGTCAAATAACAACTTGATTTTTTAATCCATATCCTCATCTTGCAGTCCTCCCACACCCTCCTTTATCTCTCCCTCTTTTTTGATGTGAGTCTTCAGCAGTTGTTTCTAATACTGAGACATCAAACCCCTGGCGGGACTTGATCGGTGGCAGTGCGCCTCTGAGGGTGCCAGCTGAGGCAGAGCTTGTACTCAACGTTGCAGAACAGAGGAGGAGCATATTGAAATATTTAAGGGAAATGCATTAGCTTTGGACAGAGGGCTGGAAGTGGCTTAACACCAGCCTTCGTTGCAGCTCTCAGAAGATGATGAACAGAGGAGACGGGGGAAGGGTGAGGGATGAGGGAGGAAAAAGAGAGAGCAAGACAGAAGAGTGAAGAGACTGGAAGTGCGTATCGGATATTCCTCTGATATCCCTTCTATTTAGTGCTCCTACTTCTCTTCTTTTGCCATAATGCTCTTCAAACTGCATGCAGTCGTGTTTCATTTCACTCCCTCCTTAACCTGTGCTCACTTAATTTCACATTTTCATTGCTGCTCTTCCTCAATCAAAGGCGGAATCACCTGAGCACATTAGTCAAGCATCTTTCCACAACATAGTCTAATTTTTTCATTTATGGTTCATCACATCTACAGCAGCTCTACTTTTATCAGCAATCCATCAAATGGCAGTGTTTCACTGTAATTGTCCAAACCACCTACTACAGCGAAAGGGTTTTAATCTCACCTGCCTAATTTCTGTTAATTTTCCCCATTGCTTATCATTCTCAGTCATTCTCCTTGCCATCTTTTGAATAATTTTTAAATCACTCACCTCTTACTCTTTCATCACTTAAATTTTTCCTCATATCCTTCTTTACTCTCAGTCTGCTTGAATTCTCTGGATGGTGGATAACTGAAGTGTCGGAAGTTAAGAAAATTCATTCTTGCCATCTAGCTCAAGATTTAAAGGTTATAGAGTCAACTAAACTGTTAAAGACTGTAACAGAATGAAAACCCACCAGGGCAAAGCAATCAAATCTTCCCCATAAAGCCAGAGGCCCCTTGCAGCCACTATGCCTTATAACATTGTTATCTTAAATGAATGTCTCAAAAGGGCATGTTGCCCAAAGCATTTGTACTGTAAAAAGGTTAAATAGGAGTGCAGCCTCTTTATTCCATAGTCCAGCAGCCAGCCACACATTTATCATTAGTAAAGGTCACATTAAGAGTCCTGCTCCTTGTCCTCATGCTAAGAGGAGCATATACAACAGACACGACAAGAGGGACAGGGGTAGAAACTTTCATCTGTGGATCCTCTAACACTGTTACATATCTATTATATTTCAGTGTATGCTGTTATCTGGCCATGCTTTGTACTTCCCTTCTCTAAACCTGCCTTTCCAACGTCTGCATCACTCCATTATTTACTGTACACAAAATGACTTTGGGCAAATCACCCCAAAACAGGCATCAGTGCATATTTTAGACGTGGGGTTTACAGTAGTGAGGGTAGAAAGAGCAAAGAGATAAGACTTTTTCCTGGCATCAAAGAGTGAGAATTATACCAGCTATTTAACACAGCATCTTGTTGCTTCACTGCATACTGGTCTGTTTGGGCTACTTCCAGTGGATACAGATTGTAGATGGGTGACTTATAGTGTAGAGTACTCCACTGATTTAGCATTGCAGTCCTATAACAATGTTGGACTATTGATGAAAAGTCTAAAAAAGGTATCAAAATTGATGCATATGCTAGCAGCGGCCATAGTAGCATCGAGCTACAGAGATGACATGCGGGCTATATAGGTCTTGTGTACTCACTTCTTTCTGACTCCACAGACAAAACTTTTTTTTTTTTTCATTTTCAAACTAACAAAGGCTGACTCAAGTGACATCACTTGAGGCAACCTATCAACTTCACATAGCTTCCTCTGGAGCCACAATAGGCTTTATACAAGTTTCCACACCTTGAGTAGTATTTCCCTGATGTGTAAAATCAGGCATCTTCCAGTGCAGCTTCATTGCTTCTTGGCATAAATTCAAAAAGTCTGTGAACTCTAGTGGAGGGATGAACACCAGTTTTCCAATAGGTATCCCTCATTTGGAGTTTTGATGATGGAAAGTATTGACTAACACATTGGTCAAAAACCTCCCATAGGGTGAAGTGAGCATGATCAACCTTTCTACACATGTATATAGGGAAGATCTGGATTGTAGGATGGTACTGACACAAGGCAAATATTATTGCGGCTGACAGATGGCACCCCCTTGCCTTTTACTTTAAATTGTTGCCATCTGGGCAATGGTTTTACCCTCCTCATGGTAAGATGGATCAAAATTTTCATTTGTTCCACAAGCCATTATGTTCCTAAACAATTAATAACCAGCAGGTTCTCCAGTTGGTCTGGCAAGCTTATATATTGAGACAGGGTGTGAGAAAAGTGAACAGGTATGTATGCATGTGAGTATGATAATGGGTAGGTCTACTAGTATGTAAGGAGAGTACGAGTATGCAAGTTTTTGTTGTCCATGGTCATTTTATGATGATGAGATCTACCTGTTGTGTACCTTGTGTCCCTGTAATTTCCCCATGGGGCCAAGTATCTATCTATGTTACTCTTATTATATTTCCCTAATGGAGGCTTCTCTCTATATATATAAAGAGAGAGAGAGACAGTCATGAAAGTCTGACATTATTTCATTACTTTGATGTGATATTCCTTAATTTTTTTCTGTTCCCTGGAAGACCAACACTGCAAAATTTTAGCAGTGTTAATGTATAATCCCTCACCTTCTTCTTTAATTTAGCAGAAAGGCAAGGCAGCATACTGAAGAGGGAGTTAATGTTAACCTGTCTTGCTCAGTCCTGTGCCTTGTCATGCCATGAAATACTGACCACCCAATTAGCAGTAACAGTGGTGACAGTCCATGAAGGTTAGAGGGAAGGAGCTATGGGTGGCTTTAAGGACTTAAGACTAACATGGTGTAGATAAATCGCTGCTGGTGGGGGGCAAAATACGTGTGCATCTGCATGTGTGTGTGTGTGAGTTGGTTTGTGTGTGCATGTAAATGTGACTTTAAATCACTCTGTCATGGTTATGATCATGTAGCCTGGATTCATCCTGCCTCAGTCTGTTAAAGAAAGTGTTTGTGTGTGTTTATGTGTGTGTGCGTGTGTGTGTGATGAGTGTGTATGGGTATGTATGTGTGTGTGTGTGTGTGTGTGTGTGTGTGTGTGTGTGTGTGTGTGTGTGTGTGTGTGTGTGTGTGTGTGTGTGTGTTGTGTGTAGTGTTGTGTGAAAAAAAGAAGAAGAGAGTTGAGATTGGCATTGCCATCTTCATAAATCCAAAATCCAAAGCTGTCTCTAGTTTTGTGGTCAAATACAAACACATTGTCAGTTTGCAGCCAAACACTCCCGCACTAAATCATCTACCACCTCCTCTGTTTTCAGGCAGATGGTGATGTTTGGATTCATTCAGTCATGCATTTATGCATAAATGAATTCTGAATAGAAAGCTGAAGTTTTACTGAAAACAAGAAATTCTCCTTTAAAATATTTGGACCCTTTCAAAATCCAATTAGGTTTATCAAGAACAAATTCTACATATCTATATAGAAATGACGAAGAAGAAGAAAGATGAAGGCCGTGGGAGAGGGAAGACGACATGAAGAGGAATGTACAATGTTTCCATAGCAACAAATTTAGAGTCACACGCAAAGGAAGCAAATTGTGACATGTTTCCTTTTTTTCTACTTTCACCAGAGCATGCAATCAAAAAAAACACACTACATCTGTTAAACAAATAAAATAATGGAGGTGAGTATCAGATTGAATCTGCTCTGACCTGAGGCCAGTGCAACCAAAAAACATGATCTCACCCCGTAGTGAACCACAGTGCTGTGAGTCAGTGTCTGTTGATATGGCTAAGCCAAAGACTGTTTTGTGTGTTTTTGAGTGAATGCCAGATTTATAATCCATCTTAATCCACTGTGTAATCCATCATGAAGGCTCAATCTGTGTGTGACAGTGGAGTAGTGGTGAGGCACGTGGTGCTGTCAGTCAGACAGAGTATGATGCATTGGGGTCAGTGGTGCATGCTGCTATTGTGTGGGCCTCTGCTGACGGACAATAGAGCTGATGAAAAGGCTGCGAGCGAAAAACAACTTTTGCTATGTGACAGAACGCAAAAAGACTGTATTTCTGATAGTTGTCAGGGATGTCCGTTTAAATCTGTTAAAAGGTGCAAAGTAAGTCAGTGGTTTCCTCTTTGTTTTGCTGGATGCAGGTGGATTTTTGCATCCAGATGTTTGCAAGAAACTCCTGCAGAATGACAAACATGGGTGGGAGAAAGAAGAACAAGTGAGGGAGAAAGAAGAGCTGGCAACTAAAACACAAATAATGTTTTTATGTTTTGGCAACTCCAGAATCTTTGCTCGTGTTAAACAAAGATGTTCACTTTCTTAGATAATGAAAATGTTACCAGGCTAACACAAAGACATAAGATATTTAGACTTTTAAAAATCTATCTCAGCTGCAAATAACTACGTATAATGCAAACGGTATCCCTTCTAGAAACAAAGCCATTGATCATTATCACAAACTCTATAGCTTTTATGGAGCATTTCAGCATTTTCTAGCTCATTGTTTTAGTTTTCTGGCTAAAATATTTACTGCTTCAGTTCAGAATCATCAATCTTGTTGATTATTATTATATCAGAGAAGGCAGGTTCCATAAACAAGTAGCTGGAAATAAACCCAGGGTATGCAACCTGCCCAGCTCCAAACAGCAAAGCCACAAAGTTTGTGACTTGCTTGTGAACATAGTGGAGCGTTCAGCAGCTGAAGAGAAAAAAATACCTTTTTCTCAGGAGCAGAGTGAAGACCAAAAACAGAGCTGAAAAAGAAAAGAAAAAAAGAAAAAAGAGAAAAAAAAATATTGGACTTACATTCACCAGCTGACCAGAAACACGACCCCACACAAATGCTAATGTTACTCAATATTTGTTGGATGTGTAAATAGGCAATTCTTTGACATTTCACAGAGAATTCTTTGCATCGTAATGCTGCTTTAATCAAGGATTTTAGAAGCTAAAACTTAACATTCCAGAGGGTGTGAACCTAGTACTTCTAGGAACTAGAAGGGTGTGAACCTAGTACTCGAAGTGATAGTCCTGTGCTTTGTACACCCTCCCACCATTATTTCCTGGTTAGAGAACAAATTGTCAATAAATGTAATCCAGGCAAGACTTTAAGCAGCAATTACAATTCCTCCAAAACTTATTCGACAAAGCAAATGAGGAGTATATCAATGTAGGTAGTTGACCCAGTTGTATGTTGACACAGCAATGTTAAGGGGTAAATACAAACAGACAATGTCAAAGTTGGTGACAGGGAAACAGAAAGAGTCAAAACCGAAAACAAACACATGGATGTGACGGCCGACAACCCTCGCTTGTGTCCCGCTGCTCCCAATAGTGAAACCCAGGGCCATCAATGGCTGTAAGGGTCAGAGGTTAAGTCAGCGGTAATGACTCGTACAAAAGCTTTGACGAGCAATTATCCCCCTGCAGGCCAAAAGCTGGCATTGGGCCATTAGTCTCTATCACACACGTGCCTCTGAATGTGCCCACACTCATGGAAAAAAAACATAAGCACAGAGGCTGTCCTCGAACACTGCCCCAAAACCGTCACAAACTGTCTACATTCATTACAGCAATAAAAGTAATACAAACAGCAACACTTTGATATAGGTCATTAAAGCTGCACATTCAGTGATTCTCTGGTACTGATACAGTCTCTTAGTTTTAAGTCAGGATGGCACAACTGCACAAAGTACCAGTTTGATATTTGAAATTTGCACAGATTCCAAGACTACTGAATGTTTGTCCCGGAAGTACAACTGTGTTTCATTACAAATCGGCTATTTGGTTGTGGTAGCACTATACTCATCAAGGTAATTGCTGCAAAGTGGAGACACAATACCATCACTACAACAAAGCAGTTAGATGAAAAAAAAGGCTGTAAAGAAGCCGAAGTTTTGCAAAATCCTCTAAAACACTTAATTGGGAGATAAAACTAAAAGTAAGCACACCTGAAATGGTGGTAACAATCCCTCATTGCACAGATACACTGTGCACAACTACAGCAATACTCATTTGTGTCTTCCAAATGAGTTTGTATTACCTGGGGATTTGTTTAAAACTTGTATGACCACTTGTATTTGTTCCCCTGTTGGACTTTCCTTTTTTTTTTTTTAAACAATGTTGCCATGTGCCATGTCTTGACAAAAGGCACTGTGGGTATCCCTGAAGCCCCATAAAAGTGTCAGTACATATCGTCTTCATACCTTCCTTTACAGAGATGAGTTTTGGAAGCATTTGGAATCTATATGGTTTTGATCCTTTTTTGTTTACTAGCATCAAAAAAAATAAATTAAACCTAAAAACACAAAGTGTCTGGTTGGTCCCAACTTCATTCTGCAGCATCAGAACAACCCCAAACGTACAGCCAGCGTCATAAAGACCTATCTTCAGCGACAAGAGGAACAAAGAGTCAACAGATGGTCTGGTCCCCACAGGGCCCTGGTCTCAGTATCGTGGAGTCAATCTTTGGTTACATGAAGAAACAGAGGAAACTGAGAGAATAAATCTACAGAGGAACTGGGGCAAGTTCTCCGAAACCCAGAAGTAGCTTGAAAAACCGTACAGAGGTGCGCCTTGGAGAATTGGTGCTGTTTTAAAGACAAAGCGTGGTCACACCAGATACTGCACTTTGTATGAGGTTAATTGAAAAACTAAAACTATTCCGTGCATTATTTCTGAAAGCTACCTCACTTTACTTTTAGTGCTTAAAACCATTGCATAGTGCTGTGTCAAAGACAGATTTATTTTTCAAAGTAAAATCTAAATTGACCTGAAGATATACATATGTTTAATCATGCCCAGAGAAAACAAAAACAGTTTCACTAGTATCATACTGTAGTATTTTGTCATCCTTACTTATGATTTCCCTTTAAATAAACAACTCTATTATCAACTACCATCAAGGACAGAACACCCTCTGATGAGTGTTTACAAAGTATTTAACTTGATTATGTCTCTCTGGCTCATCCTAATTATTTTATTAATGACTTCTCATGGAGGGGGCTGTGCTCTATCTGTCCACACACAAAAGCCCTCTGACTGCTTTATGTTATGACCAGACAGCTGAGTACACTCATCATAACAGCTGGTCACTGATAAAAACAGAGCAACGTGGACGACAGTCGTTTAAACAGAACGGCTCCATTTTACACTAAATCCATTAAAGGAATGAGCCCATTCAGAACGAGAAGTCGACACTGACGGCTTGACAGCACGTCGGGGGAGGTTTAACCACCTGGTGGAGGACAAAGCCAAAAACATGTGTGTGCACTCTTCATCCTGTGTGTGTGCTGCTGGACCATAACTGATTATCCATTTGCATGCACATATGAGCCTGTGACAGGTGTGAGTGCCTGTGCATGCTTAATGTGTTTTACCTAGTAGATTATTAACTCTGTGTGCATGTGTGTTTGTGTGTGAGAGAGAGAGAGAGTGTGCGTGGTCTGTCTGTGAGTAGTGTCGTCTTCAGCTCTAAGTGCTGACTCACAGGACACCAGACCTTACTGACGATTACACCATCGATCCATCCCGACTAGCTTCCTGTCAGGTGACATCTCTCTCTCCCTTTCTCTCTCTCTCTCTCCCTTGACCTCTTAAAGGTAAGTGCATGTTTACAACTTCTTCGAAAAATGGATGGAAATGGAGGGATTAAACACTTTCCCTTTTAAAAGCTTTCGGGGGTCCAAAAGGCTGGTCACTGTCCACGCATCCTATTATGCAAAATCCACTTTTCTTACTGCCAGCGTCCAAAACAATCGCTGATCCCAATGATTGTTTTGTGGATCCCAAACTCTCTAAAATGTCCAAATCAAGGCATGTGGGCAGATTTATCAAGCATGAGGCAGTTAGACTGAGATTGAGTCGATGGTTGAGTGGTGCTGCCAGGAAAGCAAACAGGTGATGTAAACAAAAAAACAAAAAAGAGGATGGGAGAAAATAAACCAATATGAAACTAGGAGTAAAACATACAAAAAGGCCGTCTTGGTGTTGGGGTTGCTGCAAGGGTTAGTCACATGGCTTTCTTGTTGCTATGCAACGTAGTACAGAGAGACATGAACAGAGGCTATTGCTCTTGTTCCCCGTAAGAGAGAAGCTAAACTATGGGAAAAAATAATAAATACAAAGCCAACAACAAAAGTATCAACTGTCACATCGTAATTGTACCAGAGGGAAAAATGTAGTTAAAGAATGAAGATATGAAGAAGGCAGAGGAAGGAGGTCACAGAAAAAAAACAAAACAAAAAACAAATGATTGAGTCATTTAAACATGGTAGAAAAATAACCGTGATTTTGGCAGTTCATGCTGTGACTTTAGTGGAAATACTCACTTTACGATATGATTTGTTGCTACTTCAAGAAAAAAAAAAGGAAACTAGAACACTAACTGACTGATTATGCAATGCACCGGTAAGTACGTTTTTTGTATGACTGAGTGAAGAGTTGGTTTGCAGACAAGGTGCCTAAATTACTGACTAAATGGCTGGATGATTGAACCGCTGACTGACTGTCAGGTGGAATTCCTGACTGAGCTTTGGCCTAAGTAGCTCACCTGGCAAGTTGATTTTATAGTGAGCCAACTAAAAGGCTGGCTGACATTGAACAAAGTCATAACAATGAAGTCTGTCAGGGCCTGGAACTGTCTAAATCCACTCACAGAGGAACAAAATCCAATTGAGACCCCACCAAGTTCCCAAGATAAGCTAAGGTAATCATCTGCTTCCTCAAGTTTCAAACTTAATGGACAGACAAGATAGTAGTATCAAACTCTCAGAAAAATGTGAATATGCTAAATTTTCAGCTATTCTAACTACCTATGATATTTTTTCTTATTGAAAATGGAATTTTATTCTTAACCTTGAGATCATTATATGAGGAAAAAAAAGTCTCACCATCTTACTAGCTTTTTCTGAGCTAGTAAGATTATTTTTGAGAGGTGACCAGGGTTAGGATTTATTTCCATATCAGAGTTCTCATGTTCACTAAGGCACACTAAGGTCATGATAGGACACCTGAGCCAGTTCCATTCAACAATAAAGAGCCTGAGATGAGATTGAAAGCCCAGAAAAAGCTAGGAAGTGGATTTTGAGTTGCCAAAGCCTGGAATATGGCTTCAGTCTCTACACTGCTAAAACACACAGGTTAAGTTGATATGATATGATGATTATGATGATGAGGATATTGATGATGATGATGATAATGACAATGATGACGATGACGATGATGATGATGATGGATGATGATATAGAAATGTGACAGAATGACACTAGCCCAAATCAGACTTCTATTACAAGTGTTTTAAGATATACAAGAGGCCAAGTTTACAACAAGTTACAGCTCAGCTAAGCTTCCTGGATATGATTGAAAATGATTGATAAAAGTAAACTGCATTTAGTAACATGGCATCCATAGATTCACTGGTCTGACCCACACCAGAGTCGGGGGCACAGCATGTGAAAAGATTACAAATAGGACACAATAAACATCTAGACATCTATTTTAGTTAGTCGAAGGTGTTTTCAGTCGTCCTCTAAAGGTGTGAAACTGTATCCTCCGGCAGAGTGATGCAGCAGGAAGTTGCAGAAGTGCAAAGACCTATCTGGATCTTTCTATGTCTCCTACTATCAGTATCTCATCTGCTGGTTTCCTGTTTATCTGAATTAGTCCTTGTGTTTGTTGGTTTGTCGGTGGCTGTTGCTGTCTCAGTTCTTTCCATTTACTGTGTTTCTTGAGAACTGAAAAATGCTCTAAATCACCACAATAACAACATTTCACATTTGTTTCCACTGTGACCTTATCTATAGCAAATGGTCCTCAGCCTCACACCTCATAAAGAATAAAACACTTCCTTCAGTGAGCAGCACTCATTTGCATGAGTGGAGTGTCGCAGCATGTCTAACAGACATTAAACCTGATTTAATCTGATTATGGTTTATGCATATGGATTCAGAAGAAAGCCAAGCCACAGCTTCCATCTATTAGAGGAGTGTTAGAATGGAGATGGCATTAGGAAGCTTAACTTAATATGTCTGGCGTAGAACTAGGGGACTTCAAATTATGACACTAATGGTTTTAAACAAGCTTCAAAGGACAGCAAAACAGTTCAACTGTAAATTAAACAGCTTTGAATTAAATAAAACAATGAAATGAAACTGTAAATGAAACATCTTTAACATTCTGTGAGCAGATGATTATTTACAATGTGGTATGCATGTAATAAATACTAACTTCAGAAGTCACATAATTGGTTGATTACAGTCCACCTCTGTGCAATAAACATGTCAAGTGATCTGTCGCATGTTCTCAGTATATGTACACCCGTTCTGAAAGCAAGAAAGCAAGAAACAAGACCAATGACCTCGCAAAACAGGTCAGAGAAAAAGTTGTGAAGAAGAATAGATTAGGATTGGGTTATAGAAAAAGTACCCCAAAACTCTGATCATCCAAATGAGCACCGTTAAATCCATTATTAAAAAAAATGGAACAAATATGGCACCACTACAAACAAGAGAAAGCTCCCTTGCATGACTCACAGACCAGGCATGGAGGGCCTCTATCAGATATTCAACAACAACTGAAAGAGCTCTAAAGATCCACAACAGAGATGGGAGTACCTGCCCATAGGACAACGTGAAGCCGTACACTCCGCAGAGAGTGATTTGTGGAAGAGTAGATGGAGAAAAAGCTGCAGCTTAAAGAAAAAAGTGAGAATACAGGTATGGAACTCTCCAAAAAGCATGTGGTAGATTTCCCAAACACATGAGACTAAAACTGAACTTTGGGCCACCGACCCAACACTTCCCATCATCTTGACTGATAATTAAAACCGTTGCACTTAAATTTTCCTGTCATAAGGTCGCTGTAATCAAATATTCCAGCATGAACTGGAAGGATGGCAGTGTCCAAAATTTTAAGATCAACCTGAACTAACACAAAACATGAGCATTTCAGACAGAATGATATGCGTTTTGTAACAGCACTAGCAATGTTGTGGGAACTGCTTTAAAAAACAATGTAGGCTGCAGATTTAGACGTCACCTCAACATAAATGTTAATGCTTCGACAGGCTAGACATACATTCGACTCAATGTCCACTTTCAACTTTATCTCATGGTCCTCTTCATTGAGACAGCTCAGTTAAGTTAGTTGAGCAACTGACTGATAGATATGGCTCAAAACCCACAAAATAGCTAGTGAGTGATCCTTAAGTGAGGTTGTTTTTTTTGTTGTTTTTTTTTAGTCAAACCACTATTTCCAAAGACAAGAATGAACTTTTACACACAAATTTTCAAACTATTTAAAAGAGCATAATGAGCCTAGTGCTCCTCTTCAGTGCTAACTGTACTTTTCAATTATCCGAAATTATTATTCAAACAGGGAATTAATACAGAAATTATTTATGGTCCCTTTAGCAATATAGGATTACATTTAACTGTGTGACAGTGTCCCCTAGAATAAAGTAGAAAATTCCAAAGCTTGCTTTAATAATAGTTACCTTAATCTAATCATCAAATCTGAAGACTTAAAAAAAAGATGAGAGATTCTCATTCTCATGCAACTCATGTTAGCCAGCTTTTCATCAAACTCATAGGTGTATAAGAGAAGTTGCGTTATCATGTCATTGGGGTATCAAAGATAAACTATAACAGTATGAGTGCTTTGGTTCTGGCCTTCCTGAACACCAACCAGAAACAGATGGTGCTGTCAAGCTACAAATAACAGGTATAGAGTGTAGAGAGGAGTTTTTGATTTATATTTATATTCTATATAAATCCTTCGCTCTAAATCACTACCATAAAAAAAAAAAAGGGCCAAGAAATACTACTGCTCAAATACATGTCACTGAATCTATAACCGCCATGCTTTATGCATCTGGTGGAAAGCACATTTCTGTTTTTGACCTGGCGTCCAAACAATTTACAGACAGAAATATCTGAGTATGCACCTACAATTAGTAACATCTAAAAGCAATAACATCCCTGAGTATGTGCTTCATTGTAACTATGGGTCATTTGTTGATGCCAAAGTACATAATATTGGTGCCTACTTATGAGCTATGTGGTCCATCATCCTAAAGTATGCTGTACTCAGGCTGAAAATACTCTGAATCGGCAGACGCAGAGATCACAGCAAACTCAACAGATGCGTGCAGAATGAAACTACTGTCATGGTGAGAGTTGTTTTTGTGTAACTATTTTATATTCAGTGTAGCAATAAAAACATCAGTCTGTTGCCCAATCGGGTAAGAGGGAGTCTACATGGGCTAAATAAATTAAATAGCTAACCATGGTTTTATGATAGCCGTAATAAATTTGTTTTTTTCACATGTGATAAAAGAACATTAACACTGTGTGAGTGGGATCTTTTGTACCGTATATCAGGTAAGCCTGTATAATACCGTATGTACTATGTGAGTAATTGAGATAAACCATTAAGAGCTCCTTCACTTGTTTGTCATCCAAGCTCAGTTTCTGAATGCTCCTCCAGTTTTTCCATCCTCCTTCCATGATCTCAAAAGACAAAACAACAGACCGGCAGAGTTCACCTTCAAGTAAAGGAACGAGCGAGAGGGAAGGGAGACAACGAACAGACTGAGAGTGTATCGTCCCAGGCTCAGTTAACCCCGGTGGGCTACTCTTAAATGTAGGCTGAGACACTTCCTCAGGCTCTGCCTTTCATCCCAGCCGACTACTTCCTGTAGGTCTGCTGCTTTCTGTCTCGTGCCTCATGTTCGTTCTCTTACTCGCTTTTGCTGTCTTCCTTTAGCTCAATCTGTTTTGGAGCAGGCACAAAGGATTCTCTCTCTTAATTGCTACAGCCAGGCAAGGAATCACACATGTGCAAATCCAAAAGGCAGGCACAACACAACACAGCACACATCAGAGACCAACCAAGAGAGAAAGTGGCAGAAAAAGCAAGAGAAATCAGGCGTAAATGATCTGATGATATTTATAACTCTGAATTAGGGGCTAGGTACTGTTTGAATTTTTTTTTTTTTTTGGTGCCAGTGCTGACATGATACCATAGTTTCAACACCACAGTATGTCACTATACGTAAAATAGTTACACAAAAACAACTCTCACTGTGACAGTAGTTTCATTTTGCACGCATCTGTTGAGTTTGCTGTTATCTCTGCGTCTGCCGATTCAGACTATTTTCAGCCTCAGTACAGCATACATTAGGATGATGGACCACAAAGCTCATAAGTAGGCACCACTATTCCCTCTCACTCGTTCCTTTACTTGAAGGTGAACTCTGCCGGTTTGTTGTTTTGTCTTTTTTTTTTAGCTGCACTTGCAGCTGGGCTCCGAGGTTGTCCCACCACTTAGGTCAACTCATCAGTTAGACTGAAATATCTCTCACAGAAAGTCACAGTAACCAGAGGATGAATCCTGCCAACAATGGTGATCCCCTCTAGCGCCACCATGAAGTCAAAATTTCAGTTGGTGTTTTGTGTCAATTTGCAAATGTTAGCTTGCTCACACGCTACCATAAAACGGTAAACAAGGTAAACATTATACCTGCTTAACACATTAGCAGTTACCTCAAAGCATTGTGCCCAAGTACAGCCTCACTGAGCTGCTAGCATAGCTTTAGACTCTTATTCTTGTTTAATACCCTACATCAAGTTTCTCTAGAAACACCCTTTTTCAATTTAAAAAAAAGAATACAATCTACCTTCCTCTGCTTACATGAAATGTCTAAAATTAGAGAACGTTTGATTTATCCTACTGGACATTTACTACCAATTTTTTATATTGGACAGTTTCCAATACATGAAGCTACAGATACGTTGAGGTTCGAGATTCATCCCTTGGGAGATTTAACACAACCAAAAACATGCACACAAGAAATACACAAGATACCTAAACTGTGCTATCTCAGTGTTGAAACAGCCAGTCATTTTATCAATTAGTCAATCCACAGAAGATCAGCTCTTAACAGTTTTAATTAACTAATATTTGTTAGATTAAGCTTCACTAATATGGGTATTTAGCTCTTCTATATTCTAAATCATTATAAATCAAAATACTTTGGTGTTTGGACTGCTGGTTTGAAAAATTAGGCAAACTGAAGATGTCACCTTGTGCTCTGAGAAACTGGAATCTGCCTTTTTTTCTTTAAACTATATTTTGACTAAAGAATTCATCTTTTTTTTTCAAAACAATTGCAAGCTTACAAATTACAACACATGAAGCAGACATAAGGAAAGAAAAAAGTTGTGTCACGCAACCAAACATAGAGTGTAAATATGCTGAGCTCTTACAAGAAAACAACAAACACACACAGGTACAGCCTCATAAACAAACACATGCTTAAACAAATATTCTCAGCACACACATGTTCTCTCTCATAGATATACACTATGCATGATGGCCAACAGAGTCAGTGAGGGAATATCCTGCCGCTCATTCCCTGCACAGTGGGAGCAACGGTAAGGATTCTACTAATCCCCCTGAGATCAGATGAGATGAGGAGAGCTAAAATGAAGCACCACAGGAGGGACTAAAGGGTCTGCACAGATTGTATATTAGGTAGAGGAGTGGAGAGGGAGAGGAGAGGAGGGGAGGGAAGAAGGGAGGGAGGGGAGAGGAGAGGAGAGGAGAGGAGAGGAGAGGAGAGGAGAGGAGAGGAGAGGAGGGGAGAGGAGAGGAGAGAGGAGAGGAGAGGAGAGGAGAGGAAAAGAGAGGAGAAGAGAGGAGAAGAGAGGAGAGGAGGGGAGAGGAGGGGAGAGGAGGAGAGAGGAGGGGAGAGGAGAGGAGGGGAGAGAGGACAATGAGGATAAGAGCGAGAAATGAGTAGAGTCGCAAGGAAGAGCTGAGAGAAACCGACACAGATGTGAGTGAGTCGGGGAAAAGATGGAGGACATGATGGATGACATTAGGGACAGCAAATAAAGGCAAGAGAGAAGGTTGAAAAGAGGAAAATAGGTGAGGAAGGAGGGAGAAAGCAAGCAAGGACTTGTGCCAAGCGGACAGCACCTCAGCACTGCCCACTGTTGGCTCTCTGCTGCACAAACACTTCCTGGACACTGACAGTAATGCTATCATAATGATATCTCTGACACACAGGCTGCTGGGCAAGCACACACATACCGTTTACTGGATGTGTCTATATATGTGTGTGGGTACACAAGTACATGTGTGAGAGACAGAGAGAAACCACCATCTCCAATGTTATAATCTGAAGACTAAATCCTTGTGCACATGTGCATCATTACAATGAAGCTCAGCGAGGATATAAATAAATACACATCTAACGAGTTAGAGCTACAGCATGGTTTAGTGGAACACACACACACACAATCAAGCATATATGTATATTTATAAGCAAAAATTATCAAACCCTGATGTACTTTAAAAATCACACAGTCATATATATCATCAGATGTAAGATACTAAATGCACAGAAACACATTACATATACACACACAAGAGTGTAAAGACATCAGATATACATACACAAGCACGCACACCATATTGCTGGAGCTAAATGGAGACAGTGAGACAACTGTGAGACAGCGTGATAGCTGGCAGGGACAACGGAAACACCATGGAAAAACACAACAACCTCCTCCGATGAATCAACACATACTAACAACAGCAGGGCAGCACACCGGTCACAAAGACTGCATGGAGACAGATTGTTGCCATTTACCTTTTTGTGCGGCGAAACATGTTGCTAGCAGAAAAGGCTGTGCTGGCAAGTGAACATGAGAGCAGCTGAGCCTTTACGCAAACACACACAGAAATAAACACTCGCACGCACACACACACACACACACACACACACACACACACACACACACACACACACAAACACACACACACACACACAGAGGCAGTCAAGAGGCAGCGATTATGTTCCACGCCGGCATGTCAGCCTCCACTGGCCAGTTTAACAGATGCGCACACACACACATACACAGACTCTGTGTCACGTCAGCTGTGTCACAGACGGAGAAATGGGAGAATTAAAGGAAGAGAAAGAGAGGAGGGAAGAAGAAGAGACAGAGAGAGGGAAAAGGCTGCCGAGCATCCCTCTCAGAAGGAGAGAGGATTGTGGGGCTGCTCTCAAGGGTATCGTGCCATGCCAGCAAGTGCAGCGCGACAGAGCGAGGGGGGGAAGCAGAGAGAGAGAGAGAGAGAGAGAGAGAGAGAGAGAGAGAGACAGAGAGAGAGACAGAGAGAGGGGAAAAGAAAAAATGGAGAGGGGGGTCAGTGCAATCATAGCGGTATGAATGAGAGAGAAAGGGAATGGTGGAGAAAGCAGAAAGAGAAAAGAGAGAGTGAAAGCTACTCAGGTGCAGATGATGTAGCAGTGAACTGAAGGCTAATGTGAATGACAAGACAGGAAGAGAGGGAAGGGCACCGCAAGCTGGTTGTTACATGTGACTTTGTGTTATTCTGAATGCACAGGGTTTTGTATGTGTGTGTGTGTGTGTGTGTGTGTGTTTGTGTGTTAAATTTTGCCCATGAGTGTGATTTTCCTGGCACTGACATTGAAAAAAAAAAAAAGGTCATTAAAGGATAAGACTGGTTATATTCATATATTTTCTCATTGTAAAGAATGGAGGTCTATAATTTATGTCAGGTGTTTGCTGCACAGTCAGTACTTGTTAATATTTATATATTGTTTGGTTCTTTTGTTATTTTGATGGGATTTGTTGACAGTCAGAAAATACAGAATGTCAACAGACATTTCCTTTATAAATACATTATTGAGCAATACCTAGAACTGGGAGAAGTGTTCGTTTATTACCATTAACATGGCCATAGTTTACTCTGAGTTAGTCTTGCATACACTGTACTGCTATCACAAATACTCAAAAGATCATATGTGTATTCATCCGCAGCTAAAAATAGTCCCTAACAAATACACAATTGACTCTTATCTGAATAAAAACTAGCTGTTTTAGGAAATTACCAAACTTTCTTACTGAAAAGAAAAAAAAAAGAAACAATATATTTGTTTCCTTTTTTTTAAAGATTTACATAAAACTTCAGTAGGAGCTGAGGGCCACAGCCAGGGCAGGGAAGAAGGAAACCAAAGATGGACTAGTGCACTGTTGGTTTTAGGGTTTTCATGGGATTTCTTGACAGTCAGAGAAAATGTAAAATTACATTTTTTTGGATGAAATCTGGCCTTATCTACTTGTCCTAGATATCACATTAGCTGCTCTGCAATGCCAAGCCAGGAGAGATGTCATTTCTCTGTGTGTGCATGCATATGTGTACACCCTCCCTCCTTCCCTTTGAAACAAATCCACCAAATGTTAAAGCTGACGTGGGGTGACAGTTGCACAGTAGTGCTGAGGGGAGTAATTCAATAATGGATGCTGTCTCCAATGTGGGAGTCTGGATGGATAAAATATACATGTGAGAGAACAGACAGGAGGAGGGGGACAAGGGTTGAGGGAGGGAGGGAGCTGGAGGAGGAGAGTGGTGATATCACTGGAGCCCAGTGGGGGGGTCACAAATGGGGATGGGTAGCATGATCTCATATAGAAGGCATGGTGTGGACTTTTGTCTGCTGTTTTTTTTTTTCTATGTCTTTTACAGTTTAACGTCCTAAGGCATCAGCATTTGGTAACCTGGTTGTCCCTTTTTTTTTCATTCTGCTTTAAGTGCCCAGTCCTTACACCCACAGTAAAAGACTCCAGCTCCACCCACAGGAGGAGGTTTGTAGAAAAATCCCAGAGCAGCATGGGGGGGGGGGTTGGCCATGAGCCTCCAGCTCTGGTGTCTCCTTCGTTTCATGCTGTGACATCTGCCACCCCACCACACAGGTCAGAGGTCACGGACTAAAACACACCCATTGACAGCAGTCAGGGACACACATGCGTACTGCACACGAGAGCGCACACACAAAGGCAATTGGCCAAACCGACTAATGCAGTAAATTGTATTTACGCATGGATATAAACACACATGCACATTAAATACCCGAGGCATGTATATGCTAGCATCATCAAGCTACTGTTGCCAGACAGTACCTGAGCTGGGAGTATGAAGCTTTCAGAATACTGAGCAGATAGCTACACACACCAATTTAATAATGAGGTTAAATAAAAATTCAGCTATATATAGGGAATTAAAGCCATGCATCATATTTACAACACCCACAGTGGAACAGTAACAGTTTACATGATAAAGAGACATATGGCTTAGTTACGTGCTTTCTATTCTGCTCACATAGAGCAGAGGTGGACAAGTCAAAGTAAAGTAAGAAGAGCTGCCCTGGAGTACAGCAATTTCAGAAAAATTTCAAAGATTTCAACATTCGAAATGCTGATGGCAAAGTTTAAGCAAAAATTACGCCACCCTCCGTGTTCAAAGGCATTTTCAGATGGCATTTTGAGCTGACATAAAACACTTTTCTAAATTCTGCCTGATTTGTGAGTTTCATTTACTAGCAAGGGCAGCCAGTTATGGCTTTCCAAATCGAGCTTCAAGAATGGATGAGAAAATACCCCATTCATTTCACTAAAGAGGGGATAATGTCAAGGATATTACCAAGAAGTGATTAGCAATTATGCAGTAGCAAAAAGAATGATGCCAGAGATCACTTGTTCCTTTTAAAATCAAGAGTTAAAAAAATAGATATATATCATTGAGTATCAGCTCAGTCAAATTTTCATGGTGGATACAAAGAAAAAGAGTGAGAGACATGAGAGTGATATAGAAACACTGTATGAGAGGAAAAGAGCAGGAAAGTTTGTTTCAGCACCAAGGACAGAGACTCATACTTAGTTTCATTAAAACATATCACCAGATTTTATTAATACTTCAAATTTTGCCTGCTATAATTGTTAAGTATGAGCACTTTCATATGCATGTACCACAAATTAAGATATTTTAATCAGTTTTGTCAATTCTCTCAGGATCATTCATCCCCAATTAGTTCTAATTGGTACAGACAGCAGCTCCAGAGAGTTCTAATTCAGTCACTGTTAATGTCTAGCTTTAAAAATGACATTTTTAAGGAGTTTCCATTAATCATTTCATTCAATAGCACCATGAGGTGCTGAGATGAAGCATGAGAAGGGTGCCTTCCGTATAAATGTCCAATTCTGATTTCCTTTATATAATAACACTTTCAAACAGTAGGTTATAGTCATATAATGTCAGGTTTATGATATCTGTGCTGCCGGTTTTAAACGGCAGGTTATTTGCTTTAGGCTACAACTTGAGCCCTGTATTTCTTAATCTTATCACAGATATACAGATATCAATGGATCACTTTCTTTCATACTGAATAAAACTCAAATACATAATGATTCAGGCAAGTTCTGGACTTATAGGGAGCATCTTATTTCTATCATTTCTAAGCACATTTATGGACTTTTATTCACAATGAAAATAAGAGGTAATGATATCAGTGGGAAGTGTAATTAAGACTCAATCTTGAAATATCCATATCATGTCTGTGTGTTTAGATTTGACCGACTTATGAATCAAAGCAAACTTTGTTAACTCCCTTCTGCAGTCTGTATTCATTCAAGTTAACAGACAAACCACATCAAAACACATCTGTATCACATATAGACTTTATATTTTTGAGCAGGAGTAAGTTGTATATTAAGAAAGGGTCTTTAGGCCTAAATTTAAAATGTCCCTGAGATGTCAGAGACAAAAGAAAATTCTGCTCTAATATTGTTCAAGGAGATTCATTAAGTACATGTTGAAGTGCCCTGCTGACTTAATGTTCTTTTTGTTCCATATTGTCTGGCTACTTAATATAGCATAAAATCTTTAAAAACAACATATAACAGAACAGTAATTTACTATCTGCACAGAGCATTTGATGGCTTAACTCACACATGTTACACATTACGTACTGCTCTATTCTCCTTTTTTTTAAAACCTCCTAACCTTCCCAGAACCACACGGGGCACTGAGGTCACAGCACAGCTCTCCTCCTGCTGCTGAACCGTCAACTGGTGCAACAGATCTTCTGAATTTTCCTGCCAGGAAAACAGCTCTCTAAATCCCAAAGAATTTCACAAAAGCCATGAGTAGGGGGAAGTCTAAGATTAAGACAATAAAAACTAGAACTCAATGTCACATGCACGCAAAGAAGGAACATACATAAATTTGAACTTACCTGCTACTTTTTCGGGGCAGAGGCAGATCCTTCTGGTGAGAAAGAGAAAGAAAGAGAGAAAAAGAAAAGAGGGGAGAGCAGACACATCGGACAGGTTAGAAAAGTTTCACACAACATGTAATCTGTTGCTGTGGAACTCAGTGTTTATTGGCTAGTGGAAAGGATTATAACGTTCTGTAAGTACGGTGGTGAAATTTGAATTAGTGTAACAATTCTTGTAATCTCTCAGTATAAACATTGTAAACAGCAGCTGTTCATTTTTAAGATAGAAACAAATTAAGCTAATTTTACTGACATAATTGTTGTTACTAATCTCTGATTTTTTATTAATGAAAAACAGGCATTTCCATGAACAACTCTTAGAATTATGATTTGTTTTATTATTCATTTAATTTTGAATGAGTTTTTCTATTTCCATCACTTCTGAGGATCACTGCTATTGTGCTTATGCTTTACCGCTCTGTTATATCTTTCTCTACAGAGGCCAGACCTTTGACTGACTGACGCCTCCTATTTGTTTGTATGCAGCACAAATGGATTTTTTTGAGTTATTACAGAAAAAATGTATTTAAGAAAGAGTAACACGTTATTTTTCAGATACTTGATTCAAGAGTAAACAATTCAGATATAACTGATGGACCCCCTTTGGTTACTGAGGTATTATAAATGTTGGAAGTACAACTATAAATTTCCATTTTTCCAACAAACTTAATCCAGTAGGTTCCAACCTTTTTTGGTTTATGACACCTTAATGTAAAGCATTATGAATTTGTGCCCTCCTTGTCACAGTTTAAGGTCATATACACAGGGAAAAGTGAAAAAGGAAAAAAAAAATGGACAAAATGTTTTTTGCAATGGAAAAGTTTTTGCTCTTTCTTTCCCTTAAAAATTTTGATACTAGGTTCCTAATTTCTAAATGTTAGACCTTCAAACCTCACAGATTTATAAACAAATGACCCAAAATTATACTGAACCACATTCGATCACACGTATTAGAAAAATCACTGAGGCAAAGTGGCATTTTCAAATGGTATTAAGCTTAGACTCAACTTGAAGGAAACCCCACTAATGATTTTGTATCTCACAGGGAAAAAAAAAAAAACAAAAACACACACATCTTAGCAACATTATTAGCAACATTTTTAGCATCATCACACTTGTATTCCAAACAGCAAAAAACAGGACACAGCAAAAACCTAAATAAAGGAACACCTTGTATCAGTTATGTGATTTCTGCTTTATCGTTTAGGGTAAGTGGGAAGCAGGTTGTAACCTGATCCCTCCTAAGTGCTCAGAGACTTCATAGCATAAGGGACCAGCAGCCTGAACGGAGCCAAAGTCAATTTAAAAATGTTGTTCCTATATTTATGACCCAGGGACACAACAGCATGGACTGATGTGATTAGGAGCTACTGGGATGGATCTGTTTGGTGCTTGTTGCCCATCTATTCCCAACTTGATTCCATTTAACACTTTACCTAGGTAAGATCAGGTTACTGTCAATTTCTATTGTCAGCCTGGTCTGCACTGCTTATTAAGTCATTTTCTGCAGCCCAGTGGCTCCTCCTAAAAAGATATTGTCATTTGTTTTGTTTCACTCAGGGAATGCTTAATGACACAGAGCCATGTCTGTGAAAAAAAAGGAACCAAAGTGTCGAAGCAAACCAGGGTCAAAAACATGAAGGTAAAATAAGCAGAAAAATAAGAGATTGTGGTTGGTTTCCCAAAGAAGAATTTCATCCTGTTAGATGAGTGCGCTCTCTCTCTCTCTCTCTCTCTCTCCATCTCTCCCTCTTTGTCTTTGTATAAGTAAACAGGCATTATAAAACCCAAACAAAGCCAAGCTGATGAAACATGACTTGACAGTTGGAGCTCTCCTTTCCAAACAACCTCAAAACAAGCTTGCTACCAAAACTCACCCGATTTACTTTCCAGCACTGCGAGGCACTAATACTTGCATTTACTATAAAAACTGTGGAGAGCCAGCGGAGCAGTAGAAACACTGCTAGGCTGCAAAGACACATTTGATCGTTGTGATTATCACTCTTGGGAACTGAACAAGGGAAGTAAAAGTGAAGCAGCAGTACAGTAATCACATGAATACAGACTCTTGGCAAAGGAACAATTCTACATTATTCACTTAATGACCTTAGTGTTAACACAGAATAACTCTCTTTAAATGCGCGCCCTTAAAACCACAAACTTTTTTGTTTTCTACATTTCTGTGTGTGCACAGATTAAAAAAGCAAGATAGGATGTGTTAATTAGTGAGCTTTAGAGGTCCTGATAGGCACTTGGAAACAGTCTGGCTAGGCGAGGTAAATGGATAAAAACCCCAACAGCTGCTCCCTCTCACTGTGTCTGTCCAACAGACATCTACATTACGTGTTGTTGCCATGTTACTGGTAACTCCAGCATTTTTTAGAACAATATTCACCTCAGTTCAAGTGACCATGACAACCTGTGAAAGTTCTCAACTGTGAAATATATGTGTCGCAAGACATGAATTGTAAATGTAGATGTAGGAGATTCAGGATAAACAAGTATTGCAACATCATGGTATATTTCCAGTTAGTTGGTAGATCAGAGTGCAGTAGAAAGAGGTTTTGAAGACAGACCGGTGATTGCATTTTCAAAATATTTCATCCACTGACATAAGCAACTTGTCAATACAAAAGTGTTATATTCCTCTGCAGTGTGAGTGTGATCTTTTCAGCGGTGACACAGCCGTTTGTTTCTGATGAACATCTTGCTTGAGGGGAGCTCGCCCTTCATATCATTGCTATACACTTCCTATCCGTTTTTTTGTTTGTCTTTTTTGTGGATTCCTTTAAACATGTTCAAATGTTTGAAATTACCTAATAAACAAAAACTCCAGTGAGAGATTTATTCCTGTCATTTTTGTCAGTGGCTTAGAGATTTCAAGTCAGCAATGAACATTCAGGTACAATGTAGAAAAAGGAGCCCTCCTCAATTTCACATCTAAAACCTATCTGTGATCATGTTTTTTTGCACCTTTTGTTCTATAGCACTGCAAATTAAATAGCTTTAGGTTTTAAACTGATTTTAATCAATTTGAAGAAGTCTCCTTGGGCTCTAAGGAATCCATGGTGGGAAATTTTCACCATATTTTGAAATTTTATAGACTAGGAATTAACAGATTAACTGAGAAAAGGACAGACACATAGATAATAAAAGCAGCCGTTATCTGCAGCTTTAGTAGACTTTGTAGCCATTTATTTTACCTCTGTCTCAATTCCTTCAGGGCCTTTGTCTTCAGTCACTATCATCCAGATTGATCAGCCTTATCTTTGGTTGGCTTTTATACCTCAGAGTACAGCTACAGTCTGCAAAATATCTCAAAACAATGTAATCATATTTACACATTTGCATCTGATCTAATTATTTACATTTTTTCATTTATATTTTAACTAAAGAAGTCATTGCCATTGGTGGCCATTTTAGAAAGTCATCAAAGCTGATCCTGACACGAAAAGGACAGATTAGTGAAGCTAATGGCATTAGTAATGCTGAATTACATACTGTAAGAAAAGCATATGATGTGATATGATAACAATATAACAGTTATCACAGGCCCAGCTGATGAATGTATGTGACATTGATCATTCCCTGTCACCACAATTATACATACAAACTCGGTAACGTGTCCTGTTGTGTCCTCCCACTTCAATCACACATATAAACATCTGAAAATACACTCCATCAATGATGTATGTGATCGTCGTGCACTACAGACATGCTCAAAGCAAAAATGGTACCTCAAAGTGGTATTTATTGAGTGCTTCTGCAGACATACTGTACTGTAGACAGACTCGCAAATGTCTGCACTTGAAAACTAACAGCTTCTTGGTATATTTAATCCATTATGCACAACCTCCATCGAGAAAGTAACTGCAAATGATTCACATTTTCCTTACCAGCTAGGCTAAGTTGCAACAGGGCTGTTCAAAATAGAACAAAATATTAGACAACTTTCTCTGCCTGACAAGATGAAGGGTGTTGCATCGTTTTTCTTTTTTTTGGTTTATATTTACCCAAGGACAAAGCGAAGTCCAACTGGAAACCAAAGAAAAGAAAAATGTTAATATACTGCTGTTCTCGGAAGAGTCGTGAGGCATCTGTTCTTTCTCTACTGCCAAAGCCGACAGCAGATTGCAAGGCAAATGTCATGCAGTGTATTCTTCAGTTTAACAGTCACCCAGCATTCAAGTTTTAATTAAAAGCTTTGAATACACCGGTCATTTCACTGGGGTCTAAAATCATGTAATGTCTCACTTTCTTGTTACACTGGATCTAGTTATAAACTCTACTAAGTGTTTTTTTTTCCTTATCTTGTCCATTTTTGTCTGTTGTGGGGAGTAAGTTGGGCTCAAGCTTTTGTGTTTTATAGATGTCCAGCATGATAACTCAAAACCAGCTAAAGTAGTTCAACTATCTCAAGCTATTCCCAAATATATTCTGGCCCAGATCTGTTGCTTTGATGTACACTTTGCTCTCTCAGTACAAATTCTACCCTTTCTGAATATACTGACATCACAAGGACGAGATGAGGCTGAACAAAGCAGTGGGCAGGGCAGTGAGTGACAGGGCTTGGCAAAGAGAGCTGGATCTTCTGCAGTGATCACACTCTTATCCCTTGTGCTTAGCATATTGGAAATGGGCACACTGCCCAGAACAAAATATTGGACAAATTATGCTTGTGTGTGTGTGTGTGTGTGTGTGTGTGTGTGTGTGTGTGTGTGTGTGTGTGTGTGTGTGTGTGTGTGTGAGAGTAGCGTACTCCACACTCCTACAACAGAGAGGGATGAGATATGCTGTATGACTTGTGTTTATTTGTGTGTGTATGTGTGTATGACCATATGGGTTAAGCGTAAGCACGCCCCATACACCTACATTAGGACAGCATGATAATCTTCACTTGAGATGAAAACGATTCATATCAATCACACACACTCCCACGGAGGAAAAACCAGAACAAAATGGACTGAAAGGGACTCAGATCACGAGGTTAGTCATTACTCTTGCTGACTTGGTTTTTTTTTAACCTGTGCTCCATAAAACAGAAGGAGGGTCGCTTGCCATGAAAAATATTGTGGGATGAATTCAAAGAGATGCATGAAGCTTAAAAATAAGAGCCATGTAAACACTCGTATATGACCTCATTCATCTAAAAACCTGAAGCCAGGAGTTGTTTGTTTCATGTCATACCCCTCTTAATGTCCCCAGTCTTACCGTCTGCCTTAATTGTCAACTGTCATAAACTGTCCACTGTCAATAAAGTTCATAATGCCAAAATATATGATTTTAAAAAATAGAAGAAGCTAGAAGTTAGCTACCTCTAAAGTCAAGAGGTGGCCTTGAGCACTGAACCCAAAAACTGAAACGTTTCCTTTTAAAAGTGACCAAGAAAAACAGTCATTAGCCCAGGAAAGTAATTAATTTAGAAATTTAGAAATGGACAGGAATGGGAGACTGAAAGAGATGACAAGCAGAACTGGGAGAGATGAAAACACATTTCTTGACCCTGACTTTTTGCAGATTGCAGCAGAAAAAAAAAACTAGGGTGTCCACTTAAACAGCAGACTGGACTGGAGGACCAACACTGCCACTGTGTACAAGGGGATGACCAGACTCTACTTCCTGAGGAAGCTCAGATCTTTCAGTGGCCGCAGAAACATGCTGGAGATCTTCTACCAGTCTTTGGCAGCGAGCGCCATCTACTGTGCTGAGGTCCACTGGGGGAGCAGTATCTATTCCAGGGATTCCAGCAAGGTCAGTGAGCTCATTCGCAAGTCCAGGACCATCACTGGTCAGAACCTGGAGATGTCAGTGAGGTGCAGGAGGTCACTGAACAAACTGCTGCCCATCATGGACAACCCATCCCATTCCCCAAATTAAACACTGCAGATTAATGCTCTTGCTGATTTATATATTGAATATTTTTATTCAATATCTGCCTCTGCAAGTCTGCGGTTGTGCAGTTGAGGCTTTAATTTTTAATTCTATTATTATTCCCATTCTGCTGTGACATAACAATTTCCCTCACCGGATCAAATCTTTCTTTCTTTCTTTCTTTCTTTCTTTCTTTCTTTATATATTGAGTCTAATGATTAGCCTGGGATGTTTCTCTGCTCCACAATCGAGTCAAGTAGGTGGTGGTCATGCATCTATAACTTAGCTGTCAGCTATTCAACAGTCCCCGTAAGCTTTGACAGTGTGACAGTGAGCCAACCTGCACAACACCAGGAACCCAAGACTGAAACAGCGAAATTAAATTCAACCATCAATAATTTATTATTTAAATCTGTGCTTTTCCTGCTGTGACGTGATTATTTTCCGTGTCCACAATCATAGATGCACAATAAAAAAAGCACAAACATGCCATACATGTACCGTGCATAATAGCAAAAACTAGCAGAAACACAAATGCATACAAACGCACACACACGAACACGACAACGCGTGCGCACATGCACACACACGCACACACACACACACACACACACACACACACACCCCTACACCCCTTTCACTTCCTCCCTCCCTCTTTCCCTCCCTCCCCTGTCTCTCTGGTATGAAAGTAGATCCAGGCAGTAAAGGATCCAGATATTGTAATAGCCACTTAAATGGGGTCTACTGTAGTCCACAGCTGATGCCTGCCTCTAGTCTATGCCCCCCCTTCCTGCCCTCAAGCCCTTTCAGCCTGTCCTACTGCTGGTAGTTGGTCTTCCTCCCCGGGGACACACAGGGCTGTTAGGCCACCATTAGTCCTGTTAATGGGCCTGACAATTGCACCACATCCTCAGCATTTAGACCTCCTCTGTCTGAGATATGGATATCGACCACATCGATGGAAATGGAGAGTAGGGGTCGGGGGCGGGAGTTGAGTTTGATATGTACATATAGGCATGAATGTTGTGCACAACCACACACACAAACAAAAACAAGATGTTTGATGTAGTTGCAGGACAGTCAACTGAACAGATGGATGGAAACATACATGGCTACACAATTCCATCTTGCAAAAATGTGGAGTGTCTCTGTGTCCACATCAAACTGTGTCCTGTCGATATCAACATCTTAAATTCAGCTATAACTGATTTCTGAGATCTTTATATCATAAGGACCAACGAGCTTAACAAATTGACTTGATGTTTTCTAATTTACACTGAACTCAACCATAACATTTTCTCTGAGCTGGCAGAAATTTTAACCATTTGCAAAAAAATCTGCAATACTAAAATATATGCAAACTGAAAGTCTTTTTGATGAAGTAGATCTGTCCCTGGTGTGAGGAAATAAAAGACAGGACTTCAAAAAAAGCTGAAACAATTACTGCTGTTTAATAAAGTGGCAAATATTCTCTGGTTCCACCTTCTCACATGTGAAAATTCTCTGCTTTTCTTTGTCCTTTACTATCTAAAATTAAATATCTTTGCATTTTAGACTTTTGGTTGGCCGAAATAAGACAATGAAGATGTCACCTTGGGCTCGCAGAACTTGTGATGGGCTGTATTTTTTTTTTAACATTTCACTGAATGGCGACTAATCCAACCAACTAAAAAAACAATTGAAAGATTCAGTAATAGTGAAAATAAGTGTTAGCTGCAGCTAGAGTTGAAACTTAATTGTTGACTAATCAATTTACACAGTTAATCAGGAAGATTATTTGTAGCCGAAGGATTGTTAAAGTAATTTAACTACCTTCTGGTACCACAACCACAATTTAAATGTCACTGAGATACAGAAGAGGGGGAAAGTTCAGCTCAACAAAGGTAGAGTTATTGGTAGAGGTAGCAGATAGTCTTGTATTCCTTAGAATGAAATAGTCCCCAGACACACTCCATCAAAGACAGGCATTTATCTTAACATCTTTAATTTAGTGTCTGCTTTAATCCAGCAGGTCTTACTGCAGGATCCCTGCACCTGTAGGACTGGAAACTGTCTGGAAGTTTGGCAGTGTCTTGCCACTGCTCTACCAACTGAACAAGACTGCTACAGGAAATCTTCCAGTTTCACTTGTCTGTATTAATAAATGATGAGCAATCATCTAGAACAGAGCACCTTAGCCCAATATGTAGCACAGTACTCTTAATGTATATGAATTCATTAGGAAGCAGAGAAGCACCGGTAGACAGTGACCCTGCACTGTGAGCATTGCCTGCTACACTTGATTCAACCTTGAACCTATCATCAAGCAAATGTAATAGAATAATCCACTCCATGGACTCAGTCTCCTTTAAGGAGCCCACACCCATCAAATGACTGTTTAATTTAGACTTGTACACATTTTATTGTTAATGTGAAACTGTCAAAAATGGTCGGTCACCCACTGCACTTATTACCGACCTTCTTAGTGCTGCTTGTCTTGAGACAATATGTCATATAAATGGCTTCATAGGGTTGGGTCGTCTACCATTGGTTTTTTCAACCCTGTTTCTACCTCAGTAGCAAGTTCTTTAATACACCTTCAATAGGGTGCATTAGGCCGTTGTGGGCTTTACTGCAAAAAACGAGCAAGCCTGTCTTATGGCAACTCTTGATTTTTATATGATTTCGGAATCAATGTGAGGAAGTACCATGATTAGTCATTCGCCAAAAACATCCACAAAGAACCACCATATATCGCTCTAAATCTTGCTTTAGGGTTTTATTGTATTGTAATCAGGGAATATTTCACAAGATTTGCACCTGTTCTGAAGCATATAAAAACACATGTGACCTAAAGTATGTTTGCAGGGTGAAGGGAGATATAGGGGACGTCCGTCCTCGACCTCTTCTTTATGACATGACTCTGATACCGAAACACACGATGGTCGAAAAAAAAAGTTCTCACCTGCAGCCTCCGTCTTCGAATGATCCCTGAATCATCCATGGCGCGCGCCGGCCGGGGTCACACCTGTCCAGGGGTGGGGGGGGTGGGGGCGGGGTCTAACGTCTCCACTGGTTCCCAGGTGACGTGGCGAGAAGAAGCCTCACTCTCGCGTGGCTTTCAGTGAGCCAGCGCGGCTTGACGATTTACCATTAAAACGAGACGCTTGGCGGAGTCTCGGCTGCCCTAAACATTTGGTTTTTTTTCTTTTAAATCAGCGAAAAAGCAGCTGATATCCGCTAAATCTCACCGCGACAACCAACTGCAGACAAGGGAACAGCGGCGCTCCCTGTTCGAGATGCAAGCCCTATGTCTTCACCTAAAAACTACACTATTAGATGTGACCAAAGTATAAATACACATATTAAAACAAAGTGCCTCTCCTCTGCTGCAGACCCCAGCTGACATCCCATGCTGGCAGATACGGACAGACTCTCACTGACTGGGCTGCTCTGTGCGACGGGATCCGCTGAACAAGCGAGAGGCTGCACGGTGGGATCGGCGGGATCGGCGGGATCGGCGGGGCTCAGCGTGAGCTCAGGTCCAGCTGAGAGACAGAGGAGGGACCCCGCGGAGAGCCCGGACTCTCATGGCCCAGATCAGACGAAGCGGACGCTCCCGCAGGCATCCTCACCCCAAGGCACCCGGTGCGTATCGCGGTTCATAAGAGACGAACAAACAAACAAACAAACAAACAAACAAAAAACCTGTTTCTTAAAACTATAAGTGGCTCATTCTACCGGTGGCAGACAAACAACACTTGGGTCCAAACAGCGCCAGTGTCGAGACCCCGCTACGCGTAAAGAGTTCAGGAGCAGCCGGCTCCGGCGCGACCCGGGCAGCGGTGCACGCGTGTGCACGCGTGTGCACGGAGTTCAATGGACGCACGTCGCGCATCGAACCACAACGATCTGTATTGCGGGACACACCCGCACGGTGTCAGAGCTCCCGTGCATTAAAACAAGGCGAGATCAATGAGAATCTGCGGCGACTCTGTTCGCCCCTTTGGCGAAACGCACGCAAACACACACACACACACAGACACACACACACACACTCGCCGGCCGAGAGAGCGGGTCCATCACATCACGTTTTCGCGGCCCGGGTGACCGAGTGCTCCGTTTTTCCTCGCTCCGGCCGCTACGCGACGGTGCCCACTCTGCTTTTCTCCGGTTTCGACGCTGCTTCTCTCGTGGAAAAACGATCCGTGGCTGCTACACGGGCTTCGCTCCATCCTCAGCTCCAACCACCCACTTCCTACTACCGACTGACGTTTAACCCCTCAGCGACCGGAGGCTGCGAAGAAGATCGCGCCTGCTCCAGTTGTGACATGTTTTAGTTTCTCTTCTCTCGTCCCTTATTTCCGTATAACAAGGAGTTTTAGTGGCGGCTGAAATTGGTGACCGTGGTTTCCTGAAGTGTTAAGATACGTGTGAAAAACCCCAAATCAAAATATACTGTGCATTATTTTTTTCTGTGTAGTAATGAATCACCTGCATGTAACAAACGTATTCATTTTGCCAGGTCCCTTAAATCCCCCCTTGATCCCCTGATCCTTACACCTTATATATTGTGTATGTCTTCAATGGGTTAGACAAAATAATATAATTAATATAATATAATAAACTTAAATACTAAAATAAGTGACACAATTACAAACATTTGCAAAATGTAGGACTTACTAATTACATTAATCGGTTGTAAAAGTGGTTTTTGATGCTAACCTTGGCATTTAACTCTTCTGAGCCCTGCAAAGTGCTGCCTCACATAGCTGCCATCATGGCTGCAGACTCTTATTATCGTTATTGTGATAGATAAGACAAAAACTCACATTCCTGACTGGTTATCTTAGCCATTACGTTTGCGAATGTGTTTTTCAGAAAATATGTGAAGTCTTTGGATGCTGCTTCTTTTGTCTGATCAACCACCCAAAACCTCAAGACATATTCTAAAAGAGAGAAAAGCAGCAAATTCTCACAAAAGCAATAAGCCGGTAACGTTATCAATTTTGCTTGAGTTGATAGCAAATTACTTCAACATTTTGTTTGTTATATTGATTATTTTAACTGTTTTAATAGCTGATCAACTGACAATATCTATATCATATAAAATGACATAAAGGATACAGTGGTATAGGATTTTATCTATATGATGGATGCCACACTATTATACTTTTCAACTATTTCCAATCAAAGTGTCCCAACAAAGAGAAACAGCAGTTTGAAATTTGCAGACAGGGGTGTGACAGCATCATCCTAAATGGTTTTGACAGTTGCTGCAAACTTGGCATCAAACCAGTGTCATGCGTTTGCCAGTCCCATTGGCAGCAATACATGACCAGGCCATAACACTGCCTCCACCAGGTCTGAAAGATGATGTGGTGGCTTTGGATCATGAGCTGTTACTTTCCTTCTCCATACTCTTCTCTTCCCATCATTCTGGTACAAGTTAATCTTGGTTGCATTTGTGAAATGAATAATGAATCATTTTTCCTGTTCCAGAGCTGGGCAGGCGTCTTTAGATGTTTTTTTTCTGGTCTAATCTGGCCTGTTTTTGAGTGTCAGCAGTGGTATGAACCTTGCATTTAACCGTCTGTATTTACATTCTTGAAGGTGTCTATTGAGTGTAGACTCAGACAATGATATGTCTACCTCCTGGAGAGTATTGTTGACTGGACTAGATGTTCTGAAGGATTTTTCTTCACAAAGGAAAGAATTCTGTTATTATCCACTTAAGTCTGCTTCCCTGGTCTTCCAGGTCTTTTACTGTTGCTGAACCCAGTGCATTTCTTCTGAATGAAAAGAAAGAATGTACCAAATTGTTGATTTGGCCACTGCCATCTGTCTAATAGGTTAGTTCAGTTATTCCAAACTAATGGTGACCCCCTTTTATTTGCATCAACGCCTCCTTGAAGCATATTTTAAGAGTTCCCATCAACACCTACCAAATGGAAATTCAACACCTGGAATCAACTCCAGAACTTTTATCAGATTAATTTGAATTAACAAGGGAACATGCCAGATTTGGCCATAAAACTGATCAATTATCAACTGTTCATTTTCTTTTGACCCCCTGAAAATGAGGGACTGTATGAATTTTTTTTCAATTCTTAAATGGTTAATGCAACATTTTTTTCAGACCCCTTGAATTAAAGCTGAAAGTCTAGACTTCAATCACATCTTGATGGCTTTATTTCAGATTAATTGTGGGGGTGTACATAGGCTGCTGCCACGCTTCCATTCCAATTCAAATGAAAATTGCATCAAGAATTACACATTATTCAACATTCACACCTGTCACACATGCCTTTCCTTGCCATATAACATTCGATAGCTCCTCACCCTTCAGTTACCTGCATCCCTGATCCAAATGTTAATGAATGAGTGCTGGCAAGGCAACAAATTCCCACCATGGTGAATTTAAACAGAAAGATCTTGTGTGCTTTTGGTAGAGTAACTGTGTTTTCTGCAGGTCCTGTCCCCACTGAGTCTGCTAACAGATGTGGATATGGATCATCAATAACTGGAATGCACACCCTGATCAATACTAATGGAAAACCACCACTAAGCTGTAGTAATCACTGACTATATTGTAACATTTAAGGGCAGAGTCCATCACTGTGTTGACATAATGCCATGTGTTTGTCAGGATGATGTTTCACTGTTAAACATTCTTGCAAGAGAGAGAGCAAGAAAAAAGAGAAGTGTTGGTCAAAGGTTGCTGTTGGGATGAATCAATGTGAAGAGAGAAAAACACACAAGAGGCTAGGCAGCTGGTCCGGCTCCAGCTTCAGGATGGAGGGAGACAAGAGGGTGACTTAGCGGCTTTTAGCATCATGGCCTTAATGTTTGCCTGCCCCTCTGAGCAGATGGAGCTGGCAGGCTTTAGTCCCTCTCACCCTGGGATTTACTGCTGACAGATCACTCTGAGTTGAACCTCAGCACTCCACCACCTTCACCACAAGTCTCTCACTCTCAGTTGCATGAGAAGAAATCCCTGATCTAATGGCGTAACAAAACCATATCATCTCAATTAAAAAGGGGCCCTAAAGTCTAACAGTGATCATTTTCCTGCTCAATATACATGCTGATTATTATTACTTTTTGATTAATCAATAAGTCTTTGAAATATAAAAAAAGAACAAATGAAAAGAGTAAAGTGTTAAATCTTCATATTTGAAAGGTGGGAATAGAATCGGTCTGGTAAATGAAAATCATTTATTTATTTTCAGAATAGTGGCCAAATACTTGTATGTCAATCAACAACTCAAATAACCAATTAATCATTTCAGCTATAGATGGTTCAGCAACACAAGGAACAGAATAATAAAGATATGCTAATAAACAACTTTTACCTGTGAAAATGATTTTTAAAGTCTAATGACATCTCGAATGAAACCAAGCTTCACTATTTGTTTTTCAAACAGGGAATCTAGAACACATTCCAGATGAAATTAAGGGTAAAAAAGTAATAAAGAACATGAGTGAGATTATCAATAACTGTATAGGCGTTTTGGAGGATTTAAATAGTATTAAATTGTGCAAGGGATAACTGTGTTCTGCCAATAATTTTAAAACTGAGGTTACCACCACAGTTCTTTTTTAGCCATTACAGACATCTGTTTGTCATAAAATGCAAGTATTTTTAGGTATGGATTGTTTCAGCGATTCAACCATGAAGAAAAATTGTAAGACTCTGGGTCTTTTGGTGAAATTATACTTTTTCTAGTTGAGAAAACAATTTCACAACAAGGTTAACTCTGTCTCTGTTCATCTTTGTTTGAGTTCTATTTCCAAGGTCAAAAATGAACTTTAAGTCCCAGGTTCCACTCCAACATTGAGGAATGGTCCTTAAAGCTTTTGAAAAAAGGGTTATCTTGTATTATAGAAAGCATCAGAAACAAAGTGGAGCCAGAGCTACAGCTGAACATTATTCAAAACTATATCTTACAAAACTGGTCATCAGTGAAAATATGTTAATCATATGAATGCGCCCCGGTGTCAGCAGGTGAAAAATTATGTTTTGGGGAGTGACCCAGTTACCAGCTTGTCAGACTTCTCCTGCACATTTAGCCTATGCCGGTTTTCTTATTAATATTAAATAATTAATGAAGGCACATGAATTTTACATCTTTTTTGTTCATTAGGTGCTGTGAGATTTAGGGAGGGGAGGAGGCGGCAGCACAGTGCTCTTGTAAGGCACAGTTTTAACAGGCAAAGACTTTTTCCTATTTCTCTGTGCAAAAGCTCTCAAAAATGATGTCACCCTTTTTCAAAGGATGCCCTGAGGGAGGTCAATCCAGGTCAGCCCTCTGCGGCCAAGAGCTTGGCAGGGCCGGGATTTGGAATATGCCTGCCGCTTGTGCGATCCCATTTCCTGTCCTGGTAAGCCTGTCTCATAGAGCCACGTCAGCTCACATCTCTTCATAGACTGTAAGTGCCTCCCCCTGCATTCAGATCTGCTGTGTGCATTTTGATAAAACTAGTCAGCATTCCCCTCGGACAAAAACTGTAACATGGAGGCATTATTTTAAGTGAAAGTCTACCCCTGGTGATTAATCACACCACTGTGTTTGAAGGTGCTTTTAGGATGTACAGGGATTACACAAAATAACACAAAACACTTGTTAAAAATCAATTAATTCCACTCTTAACAGCTCATCATATTAGGGCTGCTTCTAATGATTATTTTTCTTAGCGACTGATCTATTTTTTTTCTGTTTGATTCATAACATAACACAAAATAGCTAAAAATTCCAAACACAATTTCCCAGAACCAAAGTTAGTGTCTGGAAAGTGCTTGACTTGTCTTAACAGTAACAATTTCTACCATTTTGAATGAAGTAAATGATTAATCAGTTATCAGAATTGTTGGACAATAATTTTCTGATGATCTACTAATCCTGTGGTTCCCAAATTTTTTCAATCATGTCACTAGGGCAAGAAATAATTAAAGGAGCCAAGTCGTATTTATGGAAATTTTAAAACGTCTCATGTCAGCAAAGTAGCTTTACTAGCATTAAAGTACCCCCATTAACCCCACAACCCCCCATACCCCTGCCCAATTTCAGAACCATTAGACTAATTGATTAAGCATGTGATTGTTTTGTTGTTCCTATCTGTAGTTGATAGTTTAATGTGTTGTTGTTGTTACAAGTAGTCTACGCAGCTAAATGCAGGGACAGGGAGAAAAATAAAACAGATGCATTAAAATATAATTCACTCCAAATTCCTGTGAGGCTGAATTCTGGGTCTGCACCATATTTTTTAGGACTGTGCCCACAAAGTACATTTTAAAATCAACTTCAATAATAAGCCTATCTAATTCAGCATCACAGAGGATATATTATCACAAAACGATTATATGAAGCCTTTCAATGCATACCAGCAACAGGGCTTCCTTTGACGTTCACATAGTAATAACTAGTTATGTCATTTGAAAATTGCTCCTTATATCTGAACATTGGGTATTTAGCCTTGCTGAAGCTCTTACTCTGTCTCTGTTGCTTTTGAAAATTCACATGTAAGTATGAGTTGATGGCCACATCTCTTTTATAGCTGACTGCTAATTTACATTCAGCCTAATATGACCAGACTTTGTAGCAGTGTTGGTGATTGTGATTGTGTTAGAGGAGTGGTCTTTACACTGGTTACCATCTGTAGGTTTTAATTACTAACTTGATGTGGTGTATATGGCTGTGCACTACTTTAAGGGGTCAAGTACAACAGCATTTCATTTAGTACACAAAATCAGTAGCTGCCATTCACCCTCCATAAACCCTCTTCATAGCACACATTGCAGCTTGCCCAAGCCCTTCAAGCACAGTTGAAAACATTAATATTAATTTTTCTAAAAGCCATTGAGTACATGCACACTACCAAGGCCATTGGAGAGGTAAAACTTAATGTAATGCAACATTATTAATGTTGTTACTATAGCCTATTTTTTTCCCTGTAACCTTTCAAAATGTCTGCTGTGAAAAAATGTCTATATTATAACCACTGCAAAACTAGTTTTTCTGTCTGATTTTTCTGCCTTCATAAGTACAGCAGAATTTGAGGAATCTTATGCAATACGAGGCAAATAACAATGTATAATTTGCCCACATCTCCAATTTTTTCTTCCATTAACTCTCCTTGTCCTGCAGATACACTTCCTTTGCTACACGATTCCTTACAACCCCATACACCTTCTCCTAATCTCAAGTCCTGCCCCTCTCGAAGAAGTGGGTCAGAGTCTACAGCTGTGCTAAAAGCATAGTCTGGGAAGAGGAACTTCTCTGAATAAGACACCCTACAGTCAGCGGTCCCAAGGGTGATACATCATACATACATAAATCCAACAAAGATGGAAAGAAGAGGGGGAGCAGTTCAACAGGGAGACATAATGTATATGAAGCTTGATCGGTTAAGTGTGTTTATAGCCATGTTGTCTCTGTAAAAATAGAAAGCAATTTCAACTAGTTTACATTACTTTTATTTAATGTAATCAGTCCAGTCGGTTTGTGTAATTTACCCACAGTGAAACTTGAGCTTACTTTGATTGTTCTTCTCCCAGCAATCGGTTTCAGTCGAACATTCTGTTGCTATAGCAACAGATGCCGGCACAGCTCCAAAGCAGTTTAACAGACACTGTTACATCCACCGATTTGCCAAATCTGCAACTAAGCAAATATTGACAGAAATCTTTAATCTTCTCCCCTTGCAAATGCCCTTGTTGGCCCGTTATCTGTTTATGTTTTTTCTATATTCCATTATTATTAAATTATTAGTTCAATATTTGACTTGCGATCAATTTACTGCTAACCAAGCTAGCCATGCAGGTATTAGCTGTTTGACTCTGACTCTGTGTATACTGTATGTTTATAAGATTAGTCACCATCAGTGGTTGAAGAAGTATTCAGATCCTTTACTTAGTAAAGGACTAATATTGAACCAAGTCTCAAAATACTCCATTACAAGTGAAAGTGCTGCATTAAAAAGCCTTCCTAATTCTAAGAAGTATTATCAGCATAATATACTTGAAATATCGTTAGGAAAATTACTCATAGTGCTGTGACTGATACATGATTCCATCTGACATTGTTTTTGAATACTGATGCATTATTATGTAAACAGCTCTTTACTGTTGTGGCAGCTCAAGGTGGAGCTGGTTACCATTAAATAGTTCAGTCCAGTGGTTTCCAACCTCTGGAACTTGGTCCCTCCAGAGACAACTGTGGGATATAGGATGGACTAAGGTGAGATTTTTGTGCAGACTTTCATATTCCCTAGAGAATGAACACCCTCTCACTTTGGTGATACCCTGTCTTTCCATCAAGTGTCATCATGAGGTTGACATTTTTGCTTTTTATTAAAAAATTTCTTGAAATCGGATAAATTGCCATGAAATTTGGTACAGATATGCATGGTGCCCAGAGAAGAGTTTCTAATAATCAGTTATGATCTGATTTTTACTCTAAGACCACCACCAGGTAATTTTTTCCCTAATCTAGTGAAATATCTCAACATCTACTACATGGACTGATACAAATTTAAGTACAGACATGCACGATCCCTAATTGCGATGACTTTGATGACCCTGAATTTTCCTCTAGCGCCTGCGACATACATGTGGCTTAGAGTGACATCAATTATTAGAGTGACATTAGTATTAATTATTATGATGATGATGATGATGATGCAGTTTCTCCCACTAAATCAAGCCACTATTCACTCTTCTTGAATCTTTGTATTTTTACTTACATTATATCATGGGCTGTTGTATGCCTAACTTGTCACAATAGGTACATTAATTTTTACTTATGTAAGTGCCTTTTGCTGGAATGGTCGTGGCTGTCTACAAGTATGATCATCCATATGTGAACCTCTTGTAAAAGAAGTACCATGGCATCAAGTCTAACAAAGGAGGAATGTTTTCATCAATAAAACATGCAGGAGGCTCTGCTGTATACTGAGAAGAACATAGAAGGAATGCAAGCACCATAAGGCAGTAACAGAAAAACTGTGAAATTGTCATTATCAAGGAGAGACACTTTCATAATTGAGGTACAGATCCGGTTTTCAGATAGGATGCTAGAAACTGTTTTAAGTTCTTTAGATGCACTGTATAATTTTTATCTATCTTTGGAACACTGCTGTATTGACTTGTCCTTAGTGCAGAACTTATGAGAAGGCATCAGAATTTACTGACTTACAAATGACCAGTGAAAAATGGTAATTGCATTTAAAATCAAAATTTTAAATGTTAATATTAGCCTGTACCACTGCAACAAAACAGTGTCATTTACTGAATTTCTCACATGGCTAAAAAGTAGTCAAGTTTTCATTTGGGGCAATAGGGACACCTTGTGGAAAGGATCTGCTATTCCAATTAAAATGAGCCACCATATGTTGAATGGGCCAAGAGAAGAAATGCCAGGGCTCCCTGAGGGAATTGAGGCTCATTTAATCTGAGGACAAGCTACAACAGTCTGTGAGGACCAGGGTAGCACTGGTGACCCACAGATAAGAAGCAGTTTTACATCAGACTACTCCCATTTGTGAAAATGAGTGTGATCCTTTGTAGTTGTTAGTGCATGATTTTATTTTTTTTTTTTCATTTTCAGGCCTATTATCAGTAATAATTTTATCAAGCAATTATTGCTTGAGCTGATATCTGGATGAATACATCATGCACCTGTATTATAGTCTGAAAGCTAATATATCTAGACTCCTTTGTTTACCTAATGAGTCAAATAAGAAAGCAGTATTGATTTGTCAACCCAAGGCAGTACCAATATGGTGTTACAATAAAAAGTTATAGAGCCCATAACTCAGCTGAGGCACTAATATTTATTTCTTATCAACTGACTCACAGTTGAAGAATCTTGTACAATAATGACAGTTTTGCTGCCATTCATTCATTCATCCATTCATGAAAGCTGTCTGTGTCACTAGCGGAAAAGAACCAGCCCAATCCAATTAACACAATTAAAGAGACGCCCTAAAAAGAAACTGGGACTGAATGTAACAACCTCAGGGATTTGAGACCTGCTGACCCTTTGTGACCTGGGTCATGGCAAGGAGGAGCTGTATCCTTGGGGCTGACAACAATGCACATGTAACAGATGACAGTGCAAACTGACATGGATGGCTAGATGGAAATGCTACATTGTTCTTATGTCTTTTAAATGTGCCAACACAGTATTTTTCAACAGTGACCTTTTTCTCACTGGTAATAAAGGAAAAGCGTGAAAATCATATGAGGAAGTGGTAAAAGTTAGCATGAACAAAATGATTCGGTGATTTCAAGTTTTAAGTTTTTCCGCTCACACTGAAAACATTGGCAATCATATGACATTAATACTATAGCTAAAATGCAGAGCAAATTAAATAAAGCCAAAGCATGATTTTGTTCATAAAGGCTTAAACAATAATTTTTCAGTCAGTTATTTTGTGATTGCTCAATCAAATGTTTGGTGTACAAAATGTCAGAAAAGAAGAAGAGAAGAAGCCACACCTGGCCATGAAACTGATCAGTTGTCAATTGTCTAATTACTTCCAAGCCCTTAGAAATTAGGGACTATAAATAAAAATGGTTGTAATTTCTAAAATTAATGTAAAATTTTTGTGAAATCTCTTGAATTAAAGCTGAAAATCCACACTTCAATCACATCTTGATTTGTTTGTTTCAAATCCACTGTGGTTATGTAGAAAGACAAAACTGCAAAAATCTGTGTCATGGTTCAAATATTTATGAACCTAAATAGTTTGGATGAATGTATTTTTATCATGTACCTATCATGATCTTTGATAGACCTTCTTTTCAGTCTCTACAACTCAGGGCTCTTATTTCATCTATGGGAATGAACAGTGCATGTTCAGAAAAATACAGTAGTCTTAGATGACCGTCTAAAGTGACTCTTTCTCTTCAGCTCTTCTGTTATTAGTTAGAGCCTGTGATCAATGGAAAAAACACCTTGCTGCCAAAATTACCAGGTTCTAATCGGCTTCACCTCATGCGCAGCTCTGTCCAACTTCTCTACAAAGACAGGACTATTTCTTTTGGTTAAAAAAACACTTTTGAGAACATTTGCCTTTCACCTTTTTTATTTATTATTTTTCATTTGTTCACATTCATGGTTTTGATTAAAATGGTTCAACAAATTTTGGATGGACCACCAGGAAATGTTTGTACACACATACACACACACTCAACCCCTCTTAGGATAAACTATAATTACTTTGATGACCCCTGAATTTTCATCTAATACCATCATTTGGAAAAAGAAATTGTATTTTTCTAATACTTTTTGGTTTGACCAAATAGCATAAAACTAACAATATTTCCGTCAGCCTCAGCTGTACTTTGTTTACTGGTGATGAGCAAGCATCCCAACATGTTAAACTAAAGATGGTGAACTTGGTATAAACATTATACCTTCTTATCAGCGTGTAAGCACAAAGCACAGCCTCACAGTGCCCCTAGTATGGCTATAGATTCCTGATCTTTTTTTTTATTTTGTCATACTAACAAAGTGCTAATTGTAAAGAAATCATATTAGAGCAGTGAAGCTTTCTTTTCAGTTATAATGAAAATAAAGAGAAATTTTTGCAGCATTTATTTAGCATCAAACCTGACACATGAGGATATGTGGAAAAGATTCCCATTACCGATTATATGCCTCTGGCATGTTGTACAGTGCATTAATGGTTTATGCTCTTTCCTAAATACATGTTTACAAACAAGCATTAATTAAAGTCAACAAGCTTTTATACCATAAATTCATTCACTATGGAACAATGGGAACATGATCTAACACCATTACATTAGACAGTCTTAAGCTGAAATAGATCGCCACCTTAGTCGTCTGCAGCCATGGGCTAACTATTTTTAATCCCATTGACGCAGTAGAGGACCAGGCTACTTAGGGCAATTAGATAAGCCTGTGGAGATTATAAATGGACAAAGGTGGAGATCAGGAGAGGAATCAGACAGGACGTAACAGATCAAGCCCTGCAACACATTGGTGAAGACGGAGAGATCCAGACACCTTATGCTGAGTCTGTGGCAGTCCTAGTGAGGAGCCAACACCTAACCTACTGAAACCAGCTTGTGGATTTTGCCTTAAGATTTCTGACAGCCGAGCATCACCCATAACTATGGAGCCTGTGGCCCAGACGGTGACCGCCTCTGCAGCCTTCGACAGAGAGACTTTCCCTAGGAAAGCCCTGCGAGTGTCCCCAAGAGGGGCGTCATCTCATTTTGTGGGGAGCTCCATCATGATTCTGTCCTCGTTTGCAGTCTCCACTTTAGCTATGAACTGTGGAAAGAGGATCCAGGAGTCCAGACAGAAACCCAACGAGAATTAGCATCCGTGGACAGATGGATATGCCTCTAATTTTTACCTTTTAACCTTTTAAGCTTTTTTTGAGCTGGGCAGGTCAATGAGGAATTTATTTTTCTGATCATATGATGGACACCCCTTCATAGCCAGCTACTTTTTGTGTTCCTGTGGTGAAATGTTATGTATGTTTTGTCATGGGTGAAGTTTCTACGTATCCAAGTGTTCGCTTGGAGAAAAAAATCTGGAGTCAGAAGAGGATGAAGCGCTCACGGGATGTAGCACAGATCATTGCTGTGACTGGTGTGATTTATTACAGGACACACATTTGGAAAACTCCACAAGATCGACCTATGCCAAGAACACTCTCTTAGGGTTAATACAAATACAAACACAACACAAATACAAAGGCTGTCCTTATTTATTTAAGGGCAGCTGCTTGTTTTTAGACATTTGACAGTTAAGTTTGAAATTCTGTCACAAATTGGAGTATATTGAAACATGTGTACTATGTACAGATGATTTTCAAGTGTGCTATCAATGCAGACTACTGCAATGCATAAAGGAAATGAAGGAGCTGTTCACAGCTGGGATAATGTTAAGTAAACTGTTGCTTGTAGTAATACAGGTTTGGAAAAAAAACTTAAAAATAAAAGCTTAAATCTTAGGAAAGATATATTGTTTTCTGTTTGTGACATTTACCTTGTAGTGACTGTACAAAAACTCTGTGTGATGGACATCTGACGTTGAATGTATAGTCTCATTTCTTGTCAGTATAAAGTGGTTAATTACATTGATATAATTTTAATGTACTAACTTCTAAAACTGTATATTGTGACAATTAATATAGGGTAAAGACTGTATTGGATTGATATATAGTGTGGATTTGGGACACAGTTTATAATTTCAGTTTCTGTGGAACAATCAGTGCCAAGTTGTTTCCATTCTGTGGTTGTAAGATTGTGGAGGATATTTTGCATTTGTCCCTGTCAGCCAACAGGACGTGGTTGTGCTTGTGACCAATAATGTTCATGTGACGCTCTGATGATACTTTTCAAACCCAACGTGTATTTTGTCATTGTGTCACCAGAGGGCAGTACTGGCAATAAAGATTGCAACTTTCCAACAAAGTCTTGTTGCTTTTTCTGCAAGTATGGTGTAGATTTTTTTTAAAACTGGGGTTCTTAAGAAGGCAAAACACGAGTTTTAAAAATTATTTTTATGTATAAAAAAATTATTTTTATGTATAAAAAAATGGTACAAACACAGAAAATAAAAGATTGTGATTAACGTTTGGATGGGTGATACAAACATCCGATACCAGCATTGTTTCATCTACGTCCATGCACACCTGTGCCCAAAATGTAACTGTTCAGATGAAGAACTTAGAATGAGCTTATGAATTCCATTATGTATGTCCATGTCCTTTAATGTCTTCAGAGTGTGTTGAGGCTCTTTAGCCTTCGCTCAGTGAGGAAGCGGTGTGTCTGGTGGGTTGGTGGGTCATTACCTCCAGCTGAAGCACTGAAGTAGGACAACATGGACCTGTTGTTTTGCCGCTGTGCCGCCTTCCCCCCATCCTCCTCATCATCATCCCTGAGGACAGATTTAACAAAACAAGACTGATTTGTACACTGTGGTTAGTCTCGTCTCGTCTCCTGAGGTAAATTGATTTTCACAGACATTAAGTGTGGAAATCAAAGGGGTTGTGGTTTTCACACACTAACACATGTAGATATTCCTACAGTCATGTGAAAAATTAAAAACACCCCAAGGAAGTTGTTGACTTTTGCAACATATCTGAACAAGCAAACATTTGATCCTCTTTGAAACACTGCAGGGTGATATATTCAAAGAAACTGAATCATAAAAATGACTGGAATATAGAAATTTGTAGTCATTTTTATGATTCTTAAAAAAAAAAAACAACAACAAAAAAAACCACCCAAAAAACCCCAACAACAAAAAAAAACAAACATATCTGTCACGTGGAAAAAGTAAGCACATCCCTACATTTATCAAACCTTCAAATCCATAAAATTCGAATCGGGTTCCAGATTAGGTGCAAATGCTTACATCCTCCTCAGGGAGTGTAGGTGGAACCTGTCTTATTAAAACTTCTGACATCAAGGGTCTGATGTTCTCTTTGATATTTCAATGTCTAATGTCATTATGTCAAGATCTAAAAAACCCTCAGACCCTCAGCAAGAGAGGTTGTGTATGCCAGAGAGTCTGGCAAGAGATTAAAAAAGATCTACAAGTTATTTGAAATAAATCAATTCATGGTAATGAAAATCATCTACAACTGGCGTAGATTTCAAACGACTGTCAAATTTGTCCATGACTGGCCACCACAGCAAATTCTGCCAAACAGCAGACTGCTGGATGCAAGAGAAGTCTCCAAGAAGCCCAAAATTTAATCACAGAATTTGCAGGTAACTTTTGCAAATGTTGGTGTCAAAGTGCATGCGTCTACAATCAGAAAGAGATTGCACAAATTTGACCTGCATGGGAGGCATGCCAGGAATTAGAGCAAGGCTACCAAGTCTAACCCTAACCCAAACCTAATTGTAACCCTAAAAAGATGTCTTAGCCCTCAAACAGCCCTTTTCAGTTTTGAGAACTGGCCAAAATGTCCCATCAACAATGGTTTCAAATCAAAAATTTGCCACACAACCATAGAAAGACGTGTACACACACACAAACACACACGATTTTCAAAAGCATTTTGAAAGCGAAAAGAAGTTTTTTTGTTTTCTATGGACTGTGAAATGTGAAAAAATGTGAAATGTGAAAAAAGTTGAAAACATCTGTAATGCTTATCTGAAAAATACTTGTTAATAAATAGGAGAACGTAATTTTCTAAGAAGTATCACCAAAGGCACAGATATTGTAAAGCTGATTTCTGTGGTATTCTTAACCCCTGCCTTAATACATATGAGGACTGGTCAAAATCAAGTTTGAAGTCTCTTTACCAGTGGACAGTCATCGCCTTGCTGTCCATCAGGGTTTGGGCAGTGCTCCAGCTAAATCGAACAAACTGAGGGTAACCAAACACTGGGTCCAGGTACTTCAACAGCCATGCTTTAGTCTTGGGGTCTGGAAACACAGGAAAAGGTTTGCCTCAGTGACAATTTATCTATATGCAGTTCCTACTTGTGATGTTCATTTTCTAACGGTCGTAGTCTTGTGTAGGTAATGTTATGAGTGATACCAATGGATATAATTATGGGAATGTTATAATAGTTATACGTGGTTCCTGTTACCATTTGGGTATCCTGAGCCGTAATCTGTATCCACCTCTCCCAGGTCCTCAGCAAAGTTCCAGCCCTTCACAACACGATCCCTGGCAACCTGACAATGATCAGAAAACATAGGCGAAGCCATAGACTGAATCTAAGCAGACCTTAAAATATGGACACTGGGGTTTTCAGCAGCACTAATACTCAGTCCGTAATCCTAAATTAAGGCCACTAAAGTGACAGGACTCACACAAGCACTCATGGCAACTGTAAAATTATCTACCATTACTTATTATTCAACCTGCACACAACTAAGATTTAAAAACCTTAAACTCCTACTGCTCTGAAGATGGGATAACTTGACCAACTAACTGTTCAGACACAATAAAGTAATGGCAGTATTCAATTTTGTAACTAAGCAAACATTTGCTAGACTATTCAATGCATTTATGAGATTATCTTCTTTCAGTGAAGACTAGGGAGAGGACAAGATTCAAAGTAACTGGACTTCTGAACAAGATAAGGACTACAGAGCAGTGAGGTTTGGCATAAGTAGAAACGGAGGTCTATCATCCAGCAAACTTTTTAAGAATTAAGGGAGTGAATGAGAGAGAAGAAGGCAGCTTAGGTAGAAATACCTTTGCACAGATACTGGCTGCACTGACGATGGGAAAGAGGGAGTCGGCCTTTGGCCTCACAGTTACTTCGATACCCGGGAACCGCTGGGAGAGTTTCTCCTCATACTTCTCCGCTGGGCCAACTGTGTCCACATAAACCTGCAGAACACCAAACAGATGTAATAATGCAGACCAAGACAGAAAAGACAGTGAAGAGAAAAGGACGATGAGGGAAAATAAGAAAAGACAGAAAAAAGAGGGGTTAGGTCACTGCAAGCTCAAGGACTTCATGAAAGGACTCTTATGTGAACTACAAACTATAAACATGTCCACTGAGGAAAAGAGGAAACTTGATGTGAGTACAGGAAAAATTGTTTTTAACACCAACTAATTTGCTAATGCACCACCTGCATTATGTTTTGATTCTGCATGGGGCACTTACCTCAGTGATCCCATGTAGTTATGATAGTAAAAACCCTACAACCTGGAGCATTCAAAAATACAAGAGTCTGTATCCCTATTTGGGCAGCGGATTTTATTCATGTTCTTCAGGGCCAACAACTTACACAAATAGGATGATCAACATAACCTTTAATGCCTTTAATATAGACAGTCTAAATAACACTGAAGCTGCTGGAAAGTCAGCTATTTATTGCATTTTGATGGCTTTACTAAAGATGTAAAAAGATGCTCAATATGGCAGCAAATAATAAGACTACACAACACAATAAAACATTAGATGCACACATTTATTCTCATGTAAATTACTTGTTTACCTCTTTGAGCTGTACTCCACTGTCCAAGGCATACTGTACTAGACCAATCGCTGTATCATGCGAAAGAGCATTCAGGTTGTATTTTGTCCTTGAAGTAAAAGAAAATATTGTATTAGTGCGTGTGAATTTATGTAACAGGCCTCTGTGTTCATGATGCCGTATTTGCCAAATACCTCTGTAACATGCTAGTAGAGATGGTGTTAGGGGAGAGAATCTGCAGTGCCCAGCCCACATAATTACTGGCTTCATCCAGTTTTTGGAAAAGGTTCTCCCTTTCTGCTTCTGTTAAGGTCTTTGAATCTATTAAGGGAGTTATACAGTTGTTCAACAAATAGTGGTCCATGATAAACAGGGTAACTTTAACCAATAAGCCAGTTCTTTAGGGAGATTAATGGGGAAAAAAAAAAAAAACCCCATACATCCTGAGAACGGCTGTGCAGGCCGAGAGCCTTACCTGCCACTTTTAGGTCCTTCAGCGCCGCCTTTTTGGAAACTGGACAGAAACATATTCCATACACCATGGGCCCTGGTTCACAAAAACACAAACAGTACAGGTATGTATACCTCATGCGTGACTGAGCTAAAACAAACGACACCAAATCAAATCATTATCTCAACAGCATACCCAGCACAGGCCCCCTGCCAGCCTCGTCGATGCCCAAACAACAGTCCTCAATCTTGCAGACATCAGGGATCTGAGAAGCCAGCCGGCAGCTGACAGAGTTGTCTGTTTCAAAGGGACTGAGATCCATGAATGCTGGCGAGGAAACAAAAACACAACGTGAAGCTTTTGGAGCGGCCTTTTTACAGTCCGCGGACCCCGAACATCATTTTAAAGATCGGTGTGTAGACCTTGGACATACACGTGCACACGTACAAATATAACAACTACAAGGAAGAGCGACAATAAATGTGCACGTCTTTATCCCTGAAACCAAGCGACTTCATCCCCTTTCGTGGGCAACTACAACCCCCGGTCATGTCAGCCAGCTCTGTGACAGACACACTGATGTTGTGTAGCTCTCGCACTGTGTTGTGAAGTTTTAGCTAAATGCTACACACTGTTGATACGGTTCAAACTACCGAAGGGGACCCTTCTTTAACCATAGAATTGCAGATGTTGACGAGTTTGGGTTGTTCTGAGGTAAGAATTATGTAGCACATGCCATGATAAATCTCACCGGAGCCATTTTTTTACCTGTTTAAACGGTAACTTTCATCAGCTGGTTGTTGTTTTTGTCCGCTGCGTTTTTTGGCGCCCCCGGAAGTACGTCTTCTTCTTCCTCGTCTTATTTTTAGAATACAGGCGCGTTAGCGCCACCACTTGGCCCAGAGGTCGACCTGGAAACGCCACCTCGCCCGGCTCCCGTTCTTTTCATTTCTCGACTGCATTTTACTTCATAGTATTTTTTTCCTTAAATTACAGTTGTTGCCTGCAATCTGTTAAGTGTCTGTAGCTCTTTCCAACAGGTCTCCCAGTCCAGTTATTGGCTAATGTGATCCAATCTGATAATAAGTAAAGTGAAGTAAAAGTAGCAATGCCTCAATGTAAAAATCATTTAATTAAGTAAAAGTAAAAATACCATACTGTAAAAGTCCTGTATTGCAAATGTTACTTAAGTAACAGCTAAATGCCCCCATGTGACTGTTATACTATTACATAATATATAATTTATTAATAGTATTACTGATGTCTAAACAGTGTTTTGCTCTTTTACTTGGTTGAGGTGTAGCTAATCTTAAACCTCTTTCTGTGGAACCAGTATTTTCATTAAGACTTCATCCCATAAATACTCTTCTATTAATTAATTGATTGTCATTGTCTAAAATTTCTGAAAATATTGAGAAATTGGCAGCTACTCATAGAAAGTACAATATTCACAGTGCTTGTTTTGTTCAACCAATTGTTCAAACTTATTAAGATAATTAAAAATAAAATCAAAATATCTCACATTTGAGAAGCCAGCACCATGAGATATTTAGCAGCTTCTCATGATTATCAAAATGGTTACCAATTAATCAACAAATCGGTTAATAAACTGATCATTTCTGCTGTATTTGTATTTACTGGTAGGTGTCTTAATTTCTAACAAAGCATTGTGTTTTATAAGATTCTCAATCATTTTGCATGAAAAATTTAAAACTGTTAAGTAACTAGTGACTAAAGTTATCTTATAATTGCAGTAAGGAGTTCCCTCTGAAATGTAGGAGAGATGGTGTAGGAGGTGGTTTCATTAAAAGAAAACACCCAAGTACATTACAAGTTCCTAAAATTTGGACTTGAATACAATACTTGACTAAATGTACTTAGTTGCATTCCACCAATGAAAAATAAGCAGCTTCATTACAAATAGAAATACTTAACCAGCAAAATTAAGTAAAAGCATCAAAAGTAAAAGTATCCTAATCATTATATGGAATGGCCCTTTTAAGAGTGTTATAATGTGGTATGTTATAGGATTATTATTAGTGATATATTGATGTGTAATAAGCAGGTTCACGCTATGACACTGTGAAGTTAATGTGAACTACAATATGTTATGTAAGCCTACAGCTGAGTAGAATTAAAAATGCACAACCTTTTATTTAAAAAAATAATATGGTGTGAGTAAAACATACAATATATACCTCTGAAGTGAACTGTAGTACAAGTACAAAGTGCCACAAAATGTAAATACTGCATTGCATTTATTTATCAGGTTATCAGATTAATGCACATTAATCAACATTTACTAAAATGTACAAGTGCCAAATTTGGCCACGTTTGACATTTTCATCTGCCATCCTATGTCACAACTATGTCAAATGATCTGACCTGCTAAGGGGAAAAGTATAGTTAAAGTCAATTATTTACAAACTGAACACCTTACATATATATATTACATATCACAGAAGTGACAAAAAAGGGTAAATGACTAGAAATGTAGCAATGTATTTCACTGAAATGCACATTGTTGTGGTGTTTGGCCAAGGAGGACTGAGCTGAGACTAGAATCCGTCTAGTTTTGGCTACTTCCCATTGATTTAACTTTACTTTTCTTTTCATCCCATCCAAAATGTATTCATAACAAAGATTTGTGTCTGTGTCTTACCAGTGTGAATGTATTCATGGATTTATCGAAAGTCCTTAATAGCCACAGTATCTTAAATTCCTTAACCAAGTGCAGTTTATGCTCTAATGTCATTTTTTATGTTTTTTCTTTGATCAGTAATTTACACTTTCCTGCTGCCCTGAGAATTTTTCCTCTTTCCCTCCCAAATGAATTCATCTTCCACGCCTGATATTGCTGTTTATTTTGTAGAATCTCACCACTGCCATCATTGTCTCTGATTTATATCACCCTCAGAAACAATATCAGTACAATGAACTTGACATTTTGATTTTTAGATGCCCTCTGACTGGGCTTTAACTGCAGCTGAATGTGGAGGCAGGGAGGCAGCCTCAGGTGGAGAGTGGAGGGCAGAGTGAAAGGAGAGCCATGTACAAAAGTCCAAGTGTACGCTGGTTACTGAGCTGAAATTGGCCTTGCCTCTGGCTCTTTACACCCACCCCTTCTCTCTCTTTCTGTCCCTCGCCCTCACTGAATGGCTCTCTTTGTCTTCCTCAGTAACACGCAGTCCCCAGCCGATTAAATGTGGGGAATTAGTAGTCACTTTTAGCCTACAACACACAAACACACTAAACAGCTTAGGTTGGTGGGGCTCTGATTGTGTTGTTATTACAGTTCACACGTCAGCAGCGTGTTTTTAATTTTTTTTCACCCTTCACTTGTTCACTGCACCATAAGTTATCTCCAAACCAGCCATGCCACATAAAATAACAATCTTACACTGGAATTTTTTTTTTTTTTATAAATAAATTGATTTAATAAATGACAACAATAATATTTCAACATTGCTTTTCTTGTAAGGAAGCAAAATACTCAAGTGAATGTATAGCAAACACTTTACAAAACTATCCAGAATTATACAAAATGGAAGAAGCAAAGGTTTGACACACAATGCATTATTACTTACATAAAAATAATAACTACATGGTAAGAGGGTCAGTATAAAATGATAAAGTATGCATCACTTAATAAAGGTGAAGCCTGTGGTAATGACCATAATTCACATTGCTGAACAGGAAGAGGGCTATTCATGCACAACATAGGAAAAAACTGTAAAGACGAAAAACATGCTTTTGGCCTAGACGCAGCGCAGAAGGGTCGTACATGTGATTCTAATCCGTAAGTAAGACCCAAAGCTGGCCAATTATCTCAAGACGTTTGGTTGAAACTTTGCACTTATAGATTTTAACTCATTAATTGGATAAATCAGGTGGGTATCAGCAAAATGTTAGGCACTTAGAATGCAAAAAAGAAGACTGAAGTGGAGGTTTAAGGTTCTGAACTGTTGAATACCTTTAGTCGATCAGGTATCCAGGGTCGTACTCCTCCTTTGCTACTGGCACAAAACGCGTGGAGCTGAGGTAAGTGTCCGAAAGCTGAACTACATCTTTGAGAGCTCTCTTTCCCTCTCTTTTTCCTATTTTCCCCTTAAATGCTTATTTGTTCAGTTCAGTGAAGTTGTTGTAAAGAAAAGACAGAAATACAGACTGTGCTATCTACAAAGAAAGAAGGTTGCAACTATCCTTTTCTGGCCACATATTTTGAATAAAACAAAAAAACAAAAAACAACAACAACAACAACAACAACCCCAGGAGACATCTTATTGAAACAAAACATGCTTTTTCCCAAAGCAGTGGTGCAGATGTATAAGTGTAATATCAAATCGGTCACAATAAAGTTACACCCTAGGATATCAACAACAATAAACTTACTACTCATATAAAATAACACAATAACATCAAAAACATCCTTTAGTTTGGTTAATAAAATCTGATTATGTCAGTCTAAAGCCATCGCTTCTGGGTCAAATCAGAGTCACTCTTGAACATCGGTCCGCTCTCAGTGTCTCTCTCACTCGTCTACCCCTTGTATACACATTTGTTGTACGTCCCAACTCCTATATTTATGATGGCACACATTTGTTAAGGTTTATTTATTTTTTGATTGGCTGTTGATCCATGATTCACACTTTATACCGTGTGAGTTTGTGGCTGTTTTTTGTTTTTTTGCTTTTTTTTTACCGTGTAAGGCCCCATGGATGCGTCTTGCATTACGTTGGCTAAAAAAGTAAAAACCTCTAATATAACATCAATATGGCATGGACACACACACGCAAACACACTTATAGACAATCACATACTCACAATTTGCACGTGCGCACACATGCACATGCACAAAGACACAGACACACAGATCCACTCACACATTTCCCATATTTCCCTCTGCTCAGCTGGTCTCCCTCAAGGTCTTGTGAGTGTGGTGTAAACAGGCTGCTCCCAGTGTGTGGGGCTGTGAGAGGGGGCCACGCTGGAGGGGTCTCCTATGGTAGTGTACAGAGGCCTCTGTGTAGGGCCCATGTAGGAGAAGGCTGAGTACAGCCCTGGGGCCTGGCTGGAGTGGGCATAGTACGCCCCGGGGGCCTGGTGCTCTCCATACTCAAACTGAGCCCTGGAGGCCAACGAGGGGAAAGCGGACCCATAGTGAGGGAGGCTGAGCGGAGTGTAGGTGACGTGGGTGCCTGAGGAGGGAGAGGTCGAGGCCTCGGCGTAGTGGCTCCCAGACGCAGACTCGCTCTTGATCTGGGCCTTGGAGGGGTCGGAGGACGACGGAGAAGCCTGAGGCTGCTGCTGCTGTTTGGAGAGCCAGGCGGAGTGCCCACTAGCGGCAGCCAGGGCGTAGGCATAGGATGAGGCTGAGGATCCGGTTGCAGGGGCCCCTGTTCCACTCTGCGGGTGGCCGTTTGGCGGGAGGTACTGGTCAAACTCGTTTACGTCAAACGGCTCGATGTTGGACATCACCTCATGGCTTATCTCGCCGATGTCCATGGTGCCAAAGTCGATGTGTGGTTTAGCGCCTGATGATGAGGGGCCACCGGATGCACCTTCAGCTCCCACCCCGAGGGCTCCCCTGGATCCCCCTGATCCTCCGGCTGCTCCTGCTGCCCCATCCCTCTTGGCATCTGACAGTTTCCCAGACTGGAGCTCTGTCTTTGGGGTGGTGGGGGGTGTGGGTGGGCTGTGACCCTGACCTAGGGGAGAGAGGAAAAGGGACAATGAGATAATGTGAACTTTGACATCAGGCACAAGAAAGTTTTTTTTGTTTCTCCTTTTAGTTTCCCTCATATTTAGAAATTGTGGTCGCAATTTTCTGTTCCCGTTCCACGTTTTTCTTAAACAAGAAGCTCTTGAAATTTTCCAAACACAAATCCCTTGTAGTCTAAAGAGCCACCTACCAGCAGGATGGTGGTGGTGATGGTGGTGGTGGTGCAGGTCACCCAGGGGAGACCCGGCACCGCCGTTGTGCTCCAGATGCAGGGTCTTGTAGTGTGACTGGGAGTGGCTGGCCTCGCCTTCCCCCTGGCTATCCGACTCACTGGCAGGCGTTAGTTTGCCGTTTTTGCGTCTCCGGGGCTGGTACTTGTACTCGGGGTAGTCCTTCTTGTGCTGCTTTCTCAGCCTCTCCGCCTCCTCGATGAATGGCCTCTTGTCGTTCTCGTTCAGCAGTCTTTGGGGAGAAAAAAACAAGGAGTGATTTAGTCTTACAGGCCTTCTTGGTTAATGGGAAAGTATTCTTTATTTGAGATGACTAAAAAATATGTTGCCATTAATCCCGTGTGTGATGGATTAATACAGGGATGGCGGAGGACAACTCGCCATTGGGTTGTTATGAATCTAGATATGAGCACAAATCGTACAGAATCCAACACTTTTTCTTTAGGAACACAATATAAAAACACCGAGTGTTATCCTTTTTTTAACTTCACCAATTTAAGCTTATAATTTGCCCACTTCGGTCTTATACGTCCCACTCTTTACGCACAGGCTGCGCAGGAAATGTGTCACTGTATGGCCACACTGTTCTTTTCTGGGACAGCCTCTCCATACAAACCTCCACAGTTTGCCCAGGGTCTTGCTGAGCTCCGCGTTGTGCAGGTGAGGGTACTGGTCAGCCAGTTTCCTCCTCGCCGCTTGAGCCCACACCATGAAGGCGTTCATGGGCCTCTTGACGTGGGGCTTCGCTTTGTTTCCGTTGTTTACGCGCACCGGCATAGGAACAAGTGTCCAGTCATATCCGTCCAGCACCTGACTGACCGCCTCCCTGATGCCGATGGGGAAGCGATCGTCCTCTTCCTCCGATTTGGCCCTGGATCTGCCCCCGTCCTCGCCGCTGCCGTCCGCGACGCAGAGCGAGGTCAGCTGCTGCGGCGGACCGGTCAGGGGGGAGTCCTGGCCGGGTGGCGCTCCGGGCTGGGTCGGTGACATCGAGTGACCATCGTCTGACCCTCCGGGGCTCAGCTCCGCCTCGGACAGGCTGTGCTCCTCGCCCGACATCTTTTCTCTTTTTTTTTTCCTCTCAGCTAATGACAACCCTTGAGTGTAAAATTTTCTTTAGAGAGAGTCCGGACTGTTCGGAGGAATTAAATCGTTTTAAGAAAATGAGAAGTTTGGAGTCTGACACGGTCCCAGTTATTGCTGACTCTTCTCAGGCAAAGCCATACTGCTGCGTAAAAGTGTCCAAATCCTTTCCACCGTCGGCTGGAAATCCTTTTCAGCCAAATCCGCTACACCTAGAAATCATATGCGGTAGAGTATAAATATAGTCCACAAGCTCTAATTATAATTGCAGTTTTGCTGTGAATCAAACGTGCCACGGTTTATTTCAAGCTACACAGGTTAAGAGTTTCAGCGGAGCATATACGACCATATAATGACCAACAATGCATTTCTAGCCAATAATAATAATAATAATAATGATAATAACAACAACAACAATAATTATTATTATAACAAAAATGGTAATAATAATAATAATAATAATAATAATAATAGTTTTAAAAAAATTAATGGTTATATTCAGACGAAAGACCCGCTTCAGGACCAATATTATATATATTTTTTACTGAAAGCCACATTAAGGCCGAACCTCTTTCAGTAAAAAAACGATAATACAGACGGCACATAAACACTGAGATGAAATATACCCTTTTATCCTAGATATTTAGTTTTTAAAAAAAAAAAAAAAAAATTACATAACTTACCAATTTTGATGTCCAGTGGTTCAACATGGGAGTGTGTGGCTGACTGTAGAGCCGATGAATGGCTGCTCTGTGTGGCAACACCGGAGCTTAAAGAGCGCCTTGTGAGAAGGACCGGGAGAAAAAAAAGTGATTGAAAGTGGAAAACATTCCCGGAGAGGCACATTCCAGCACACTGCCGGCCCCGCCCCCCGCGGCGCCACGCCGCGCCGCCATTGGTCGCCTCATTATCCGCCGTCCAATCGCTGCGCTGCGATTGGACGGCGGCGATACGCCGCTAATGCCCGTCCGTTTCATCACAGCTACATATCCAACATAGGAGAGGTGAGATTCTGCGTCGCTGAGGCTTAAATGACTCCACAGTGCGTCCATTTAGAGGCAGGAGAAGGCCAGGATTGTTGGAACCTGTTGACATGTTAAATCAAACAAATAAACAATCATGAGGAGAGTTATTGCTATGTGGTCAGTTTTTTTTTAAAGAGTTTGATAATGCTCACAATTTGCAGTTAGAATCCTTATAATAAAAAACAGGTCTAATAACATCTTGTAAAACATATTAGAGTGACACAATGTAAGCAGATGAATACTTTTAAAAAAGCAAGGAACAAAAAGCCTGAATTAGTGCGGCCGATGGGCTATATTTGGGCCAGTGATCAATAATCTCATGAAATGAATATTAACTAACCCGTTTTAAGTATCATTCAATCTATGAGCACGAAATAATCCATGAAAGCATCATAATCTGTAAAATAAGACAACTAAACGAAAGTTGTGTGTAGTGCTGTTAATGTACGGGACATTCTCAACACCCACTAAACTGCAAAAACAAATGCACCTTTAAAAAAGAAAAAGAAAGAAAGAAAGGAAGAAAGAAAGAATAGGAGGAAGGAGGGAAGAAAGAAAAAGAAAGAAAGAAAGAGAAACGAAAACAACAACTTTTGATCTTTTGATTATAAAATTATGCTGATACGTCATTTGGGGTTATTTATAAAGTTTAACTTTTGAAGGGCATTTCAGCTGTGAAGTTTCTAATTCGGGCTACATTATATTTGAAATGCAGATCGATGTGAAATTCTTTCATTCAGTCAATAGCGGCATTGATTTATCAATAATCCAATCTAATGGTCTGATTACGTTGTTTATTTAGGGAACTAGAAAACTCGCAGGTTGGTGATTAAAAGATAAAGTGAGCACCGTGTTAACGTGTCTTGTTCAGATTGACTAATCCTTCAAACAAAAAAAAAAAAACAACATTTATTAAAACAAATACAACTCAAAGTTTCCACATTAACCTGAAATATAAACTAGCCTTGCGCCTCTGAATCGCTTCCCCCCATCTTTTTGCGGGTAAAGTCAGGCTGGTGCCGTAAAAAATAAGAAAAAAAATAATAAAGCGTCTCGGGTTATTTTTTCCCTCCCTCGCTCTCTGCGTGATGGTCGATTTGTACACGCTTGTAGGCCATGATCGGTGCCGTTAAAGCGCGGCTCGATGGGAAGGAAGAGCACCGACTTTAGCAGCATCATCTGATGGGCACACACACACACACACACACACACACACACACACACAAAATGAATGCAACAATGACCCCTGTGTGTCCGTTGCCTCTCATGTTGAGGCTGGCTCTCAGTTTTCTCTCTCTCTCTCTCTCTCCTCTCTCTTTGCTCTCTTTGTCTCCATCTCAGGTGAATTGTGGCCATGTGATCAAACGCCCAAGCCTCTATCCATTAACCCTCGTAAATGAAAAAATGGGGAACAAAAAGCAGTTTTGTGCTGCAAACATGGAAAAAATTGATAACAGAGAGCGATGTGTGCGTCTTTCTCCCCTTATGTCCGAGCATAGACACTAGTCGCGCACACATTGAAAATACTCCGCAGCAGCCGGGACACATGGATCTCTCTGTTTCCTCCCGCTCCGACACTTTTTCTGTCTCTAAATTCTCTCTGCAGCACCTGGATTCGGGCCTCGGAGGTGCTGATGGTAGGGGGGCTGTGTTCAGGGATGAGGGAGTGAGGGATGAGGGGGTTGATTGGGGGTGTTGGTGTGGGGCAGGTCGCCGACCCATCCCGCAACGCTGGGATCCAGCATGAGGCCTCTGAGGGCTTGTGAAGTGAGTGTTTTTGTCTGTTTTTAGACGACACGAAGGGACCGATGCAATTCTTTTACAGGGAAAGTGTTTTTTTTTTTTTTTTTTTTTTAAATGTGCACGTTGTTCCGCAGTTGTTCCGCAGTTTGTGAATGGGGTTTGCGCAGACCAGGGGGCCGGAGGATGCTGCGGTTTTACGGAGGGTGTTTAGTTAGTGCAGCTGCCCCCCCAGAAAGGGTCTGACAGGGGAAGGTGGTTTTTACAGTGTCACAGTGCGTCCTTACTGAAAACATCCACCGCGCAATTTAGAATCTAAATTTCCCCTTAAAGTGTGGTTTATATTGCCTTTTCATTATCACTATAGATTAACTGTAGTGTTAGTTATAGTGTATAAAAAGCGGCCTTATATCATAGTAACATTTATATGTAATCTACTGTATTTTCCCTATCTTTATATCTGTGTATTGCTGTGAGCTGTGGTGACTTGCAATTAACAATTGCTATATATGAGGTTTGTTTTTTCCCCCTCGCTGGCCTCGCTGCTTTTTTATGTAAAGCCAAATCGCGGAGGACTGAACCTTTTTTTTAATTTCCCATGTTGTTTACTGTATTGCTCCTGTAAAACATCTGCGTTGTTGTCTTCTGAAGCTTAATTTTACCGTTAGACTCACAGAGGTTTTGTTTCATATTGAATTGGCTTTGGTGGTGATATTGAAAATTAAGGAAAAGATTGGAAAAGAGATTAAATAAAAAATTAAGTGTTGGAATTTTACAGTATTATTAGGAGCAACATTTCTACTGAAAAAAAACTCTATTAAGATAGAAACAATAGCTTCAGGTGCGGTCTCTTTTTATAAATTGTAGGACAGTATAATTTATGTTAAGGCCAAATTCGTCTTCAGCTAGATATGTGTGCGTTCGAAAATTGTAAATAAACCCTTTATTATATCATGCTTGCGTGTATATAGATATATTATTAATGTGCTTAATTAAAGTGACTCGTGATTATTAAAATCTGTAATAATCGAATAAACAGAGGGCCTTTAGAATATTCTCCAGAAGCGATGTCCAATGTTTAATGAAGTTCTATGCATTATTTTGAAAATTCAATGTTGTTTTTCACATTAATGTCAATTTCCTTTAACGAATGAAATGCAAAGAGAGAAGCAAACTTTTCAGTTTGTTTTATCAGAGGTGAATTTTTCTCACTAGGCCCCAGGAAGTTGTTAAACACTTCTACAACGCTTAAATTCTAATTTCCTGTTGAACATATATTATTTTCTTTTGATCTTTTGCTTGTTTGGAGCCCAGATGATAGGCCTACTTTTTTTCTGTAATTAAACTGCATCATGACTCTAATGTTCAGATACTTGTCATTAGAATATTTAATTTAAAACAGGTTCATAATTTTGTGTACTCCATGCTGCTTTTCTCTACATCAGAATTGTCTTTTTGTGTTGTAGATGAGCTGTGAATACGGTTTTAAGAAAAACTGTGAACTTCAAACTTGAAGTTGCTTAGTCTGAAGTGAAGATTCAGAACTTGAGAAAGTGGAAGTCAAACCCCTTCAGTTACACCCAGAGAGCTTGTGGTAATGATGTGAGCATCTAGAATTGATCCAGTATAAAGGGAGAGACAACTGATTGATTGATTTCTTTTATGTCATCAACAATTTTAACTTTTTTCCCTCAATCTGGCATTCAAATATTTTAAACTTGTAGGCTTCAATAGGAGACTTTGACAATCAAGGGGTGTTTATGCACCTAATTAAGACCTTTGAATTTTCTTTAGAAATTTGAAAGAACTTTTTTAAATCACTGGATACATGACAGATTAAAAAAAGGACAGTAGGTAACAGTCTTGACATTTTTTTGTCCTCACAAATCAAAAAAATCTATAAAAGTCTCATTTCAAGCTCATAATTTGTTCTTTTAAAAAGTCACTGGAGCCGATTTGTTTTAAGGAAATTCGACCAACTCACAGATATTACACCTGTTACCAGAATCTGAATGAAGAACGTCACCTGTTCGTTTGTTTTAAGCTGATTCAGTTCACATGTATGGACACAAGAAAAACGAGAACATCACATTTTGCTCTGCCATGCGACTTCGGACATTTTCTGCATCCTGTGTGCAACTATCATGGGCCTCGGGGCAGCTGTAGCTTGTTAGAAAATAGAGCTCACATGGTTACATCAGCCCCTGTGCTAACCTGCCATGTGACTGCAGTAATGAGCCTCTCCATGGCTGCACAGACCACTGTGTCACAAGAGCCCATTTCCTCCTGGGGGAGAGTGGGGAGAGGATGGGAGGACGAGGTCTCATGATCAGCAGGGAGGACAAAGATCATGATTGGCAGGGGGGGTCAAAGAGTTGGCCCTCAGGTGCACACTTGGACATAGGCAGATTTTTTTTTTCTTTGTGCGATCGGGATGAAATAGAGTCGTCTGTGGGGTTGTGATCAGGATAGATAAATTTATTTCTGCATTTATTTTGTTATAGATGTTTTCGGACAGAAAGTTAGGTACACGGGTACACGGAGGATAAAGAAAAAAGGAGGGGAAGGGAAGAGAAAGAGGGAGAGAGTGCCCTTTTGCTTTGGCCTTAATACTTGAACAACTCCCAGGGGAAATTCTTGAAATCTGAAGATGGATGGAGAGAAAAGGCAAAGCGAGAAAAAAACAGACACAGATAGTATGTGTGTGTGTGTGTGTTTGTGAGAGAGAGAGAGAGAGAGAGAGAGAGAGTGTGAGAGGGATGCAGATAAGGGAAGCATGCACAGCGGTCAAATATTCACATGCTGGGTCACATTCTGCATTAAACTGATGTATAATTGGTGGAAAGCATTCATTCCCATGTCAATAGGCACATTGCGCCTGAAATGAATGGTATCACTTGTTCTGAATGATGACGAACGCAACAAAAGGATCTGAAATTATATGTCAGAAATGGCAAAGATTGGCCCAGAGTCATATTTTCCTTTTTCGTAGTCTCAGATTTCATTGCGCAGTGTCTCCATGAGGTTGGAAAATTGCCTCTTTAGAATGAGTTTAATTGAAGATACAAGGACTTTTCTCGTGCTTCGGGTCTCATCAGTGTTTTCTTGGTTCGTGTAAGAAACTATGTAATTCATAAATGCCATTTTCTGTCAGGGTTTATGCAAAGGTCAGCACTATTGCTTGGGGATTTCAAGCTCTGACGCTAGACTGTCAATAATATGGAGCCTCATGTGACTCAAAAACCTTGACGCAGGCTTCCACCCTGCTCTGTTTCATCTCATTAACAACTTTTCCTCCAGCTGATGTCCAAGCAGTAACTCAAAACACATCCTTGAAAAGGGAGACTACATATCCACCAACTCCCAGGTTTTGTGGGTGAAGATCACTCAGTGAGGAACAGACAGTAACTTGCTGTGACTAGATGTTACTTGAAGTATTACTTCAGTATACATGTGGATTGAAAAACATATTGTTGGGGCTTCTTATAGGTCATAGGTTTGGTACCTGTTGGTGAGAATGCTGGGGAATGGCTCAAAATCTTGCTTTTATTTTGAAATTAAGCTTAGAACAAACTGGGTGAACTCATCACACCAAGGGCTGCAGGTGTTTTCTGGATTTATCACCTGATTTATCCTTCATGCACACTTTGTAAGTGGTGATGATGCAGTGACACGCTGTCCATGGGGATGAATAAAAAATGATTCTGCTATCTGACCTCTGTCACTCCTCCTGCGCCCATTTTCACCCAGTGAATTAGTGCAGCTGCACCACACTTTAAATGGGTCCCCCTCTTTTTTCTCTGGGAGTGTATGTGACCAACCATGAATCCTCTCTTTGTGCTCCGTCTGCAGAGCCCCCCCCCCTATAGTTTCTTGCCTTCTTCGTCCTTTTTATTTAGGGAAGAGGGGCTTCGGTTGCGATGGCGGCAGCACTGGTGAGGTGGTGGCGGTGGTAGCGATGGTGGTGGTGGCGGCAGCAGGGAGGAGAAGGAGGAGGAGGAGAAGGGGAGCGGGTAACTTGTTGGACCACATTCCTGTGCAGCTGTGGAGGCTGGTGCAGGGTGGGGGGTGGAGGGCAGAGCAGGATCATCATTGCATTGCAGGGCATCATGAATGGCCTATTGTTCAGCGGTTTGCTGTGTCCGCATCTCTTTGCCACTACAACTTCAGCCTGACTGAGAGAAATGGAAAAGCGAATGAAAAACAGATATTAAAAAAAAGAAATTTAGAGTTGATTGGAGCACTGATGAGAAAAAAATGATGAGAACCATGGAGAAAAAAAGATAAAACAAGAGTGACAGAAAGCCTGAGAAAATGTCATATACAGACTTCTTATTTGCATCTCTGACCCAGATGCAGGAGGAGGTTGAAACCCAGAGTGTGATGGTGATGATGAACATGGGGATGATGGTGACACAGACAATGGTAACATTCATATTGTGACTCTATGACGGTTGTGCCCCTCAGTCATACGTACCGGCACACTGTTTAGTCATGCATATATGTTTGCTGTTAGCCACACTTAAAATTCCTCCCTGCAGTTCAGCAAAGACACAATTTGCAATTGGAAAGGTTTCCTCACTCAGCTGTAAGAAAGTGATATTGTTTAATGTGTAAGACTCAATTTACAGATGTGATATCTGTAAATATTTAACCGTAAATAAGAAACCATGCTGTTGCACTGGTGGACACAATCCTGATAATCCTGATTATAATGAAAGTTTCTTTTCTTCTTTTTGTCATAAAACGTCCGGACTGTTTGTAACCTGTGTCTGTTTATGATTGCCATCAAACAAGAAAATAAAGTACAAAGTGGATAAGTAAAGAAAAACAAAGCGTAGATTAGGATCACATGGACCCAGGTGAGCTCCCAGGTCAGCCATCTTTTAATATCAGAGGTTTCCTTCAATCAGCTTTCAACTGAGTAGTTAAGTAAGAGCTTAAATGAGATGCTGTGGACAGCTTCATTTAAGAACTATTACATCACAAAAAAGGGACGTAAATTCCCTTTTAAAAGTGTCTAACTGTTAACTTGTGCCTACTCAGTCTGGTACTCATATAAACTCTTTGGTATTCTCTCCTTGATATTTTATTTTGTGGTATGTACACATAATTCTATTTATTTTTTTTCCTTTTTATAAGTTATTTTCTTCCCTTCCTCTTTTAATCCATCTTTCTCCCTTTCCTCCTCCAGTAATAACTTCCGCTTTAAAAAAAAGCACAGACAATCTGCTGGTCACACACCCTTCTGCCAAAAATATATTAAATGTACTTTAGATAAGATTTTACACTTCTTCTGCCAACTCCTGCACAATCTCCTCAAGGTTTAAGAAAAACAGAAAAACGTGAGAAACTGCAACATATTTTATCTGCTACGGTGTTTATTATTTGTTATCTGATGTTAACTGATCTAAAACCACAAATAAAAGGATATTTTTTTATGAAAATGAAAACATCTGCGTCTTCATTTTAAAAAAAGCAACATTGAAATGCCATCAGGCTCAATAACTCAAATGTGGATTTCAGCCTCTTTTTTTTTCATTTTTTTTTTTGAAAAACATAGTGAGACACAAGATGGGAAATAGAGAAAGTAGCTCAGTCTTTCCAATCATGAGTTCTGAACATTTAATTAGCCTGTGTGAACCAAAGAGAAAGAGAGGGCCTGAGGGCCTGAGGAAAAGATGGCTACATGAAAGAGCCTGTTGTTGTCGCAGCAGAGGGAGAGATAAAAGGCAACAAGACAGAAAGAAGGATGGGATATTTGGGAGCACAGAGTGAGAAATATGGTGATTTATGACATTCCCCATGTCTGTCATTAAAAAAAATAAGATGTGTTTTTTTTTTTTGAAGAAATGAATGAACATGAGCAACCCAGTATTTCCTCTATGTGACAGTAGCAGATGAGTGTACAGTCTGTCGCACAGCCTACAAAGAGTAGAAATATTTCCTCCTATCAGAGTCATAGAGGAATCGTCTGAATATGCAGAGGATGTCAGACTGAGGACTGTAGAGCAGACAGACAGGCTCATGAGCAGATAGATTTTTACACAGACAGACAGACAAACAGACAGAAAGACAGACAAACAACACACTGACAGACATGCAATAATCAGTATCAAAGTCAGTATTGTTAATTTGACTTGATGGTCTTAAAAAGCTTCATAAAATGGGGTGTAAAAATTGTGCAACTTGCAAGCTGACTTTGAAATTTTACATCTTAAATGTAAGGGTTTGATTTGGAGGTTAAGGTTGAGGGTTAGTGGCATTGAAACTTCTGATTAGATTAGAATTATGTATTGAAAAACTTCAAAGCTATGAAGTGTGGTACAATTTTCAGAAATTGCCAACATCCAGCAAAAACCGCTGCAGGCAAACTTTAGCCATCTTTCAACTGAATTAAAAAAAAGCAGTGAACAAACACTCTGTAAGATGGCTCTACATTTTGTGCTGTTCTTACTTATCTGTACAATGGCTAAATCTGAAAAGGGTAAATTTTAATTTTTTTTTTCCAAGGGCATTTTTTCTTTAATTAGACAGTGTAGATACAAAGAGAAAGTGTGGGGAGAGAGAGGAGGTGATGACATTTAACAAAGGTCCACTACCAAAATCATATTGGGGACATTTCTCTCAAATGTTATCTGTGTAACCCATGAGGCCACCAGAACACCTGAAACGTTATATATACTTCTTTGGTATTTTAGCAAAACAGAAAGTAAATTCTGAAGGAAAAATGGTCTAATTTCAAGTTGGAATTTACAAATTACACATGGCAAAACTGAACCTACTAACAATATGATCATATATACACAGATGAGTGACAAATTACAGGAAAAACCAACATAAAGTGTCGTCGTAGGGTGTTGGGTCACCACGAGCCATCAGCTTCAATGTGCCTTGGCATTAATTCTACAAAGTATTCCCTCACTTGGTGTTTTGATGATGGTGGTGGAGAGTGCTTGGTCCAAAATCTCCAATAGTTATTCAGTTGGGTTGAGATCTGGTGATTGTGAAGTTCATGGCATATTAATAACATCATTTTCATACTCACCAAACCATTCAATGACCCATCATACCCAATGGCCTCTGCATTTTCTATATTTCTCCGCTCATTTATTCTAAAACCAAAACATGAAAACAAACTGTTCCAGGGAATAAACATATTTTTTCAAATATCAAACTATTCCTTTACAACCTAGGAAATGATATCGTGTTTCAGTGGCAAATGTTCCTAAAAAACTTTTCTGAAATACCACAAGCCAGTAGGCACCCAGTAAGTTTGACACTTTCCTGCCTGGTTTTTCCACTTGGCAATGCAACCTTGATCTAAATTACATTAGAATAATGTAATAGTAGTAATTTTTTAAAAGTATTTTAGGGTCATTTTTGGCTCCATTTGGTAGCAGATTGTTAGAGATATGACATGCAACAAAGGTCTCAAGGGACATTCTATTTACAAGCTCAGCATCTTAAGAATTTAGCTATCAGGGCATTAATATTTGATTTTAATGACAACATATGTCGAGGTTTTGCCATTAAAGTAGGACTGATTATGCTGATGGCGTCCTGTAATAGAAATCTACGATAGACAAAAATACATGACAGAGGAGGGCAGACAGACAGACAGACAGAAGGATCCAGAAGATGTTTGCCCTGTGGTGCTTTCCAGCCCAGTTCAGTCAGGCCTCCTCTGCTGAGCTGAGCTGCACACAATGCTTCTCTGTCCTCCCAGCGAGCTGCTTCATGGCTCCACAACACACAACAGCTCATTATGGAATCAAAGATCCCCCGGCCACAGCTCCCAGTGCCTAAATACTGTCCCCTGCTGAGCACACACACTGTCACTGGCTCTGGGCGCACAGCCCGGGGCCACAAACAGCCAGTTAGGCCAGAGAGGGCACGCAGATATACAGGGTGTCACACACATTAAAGCACATGCACACACTCACACACTTAACCTACATGAAGATGAACACACACCACCTTATTAGGCAGGATCCTAGTCAGCCATCAGCAGCCTTAACAGAGGTCACAGGGGTCACCCAGCTGCTCGGCCTCATGGATCCTGATGACAGGGGGATGTGGCGGTCCGGTTAATTAGCCAGCATCAGAAAACAACAGGGTGGCATGACAGCAGGGAGAGGGAAAGATCGCAAGGAGGGGAAACGGCTTGTTAGAGTGGACAGGAGATGACATTTAACTACATCAAAGATTGGATGATTAGATTACAGGAGTGGAAGATGATGGAGGGAGTTTCCCTCTGACTGTGTACCTATCATGTAAAACCGTTTGAGCCAAAAATTTCTTGTGAGGGATTGTAAAGACATAAGAGGGTAAAGGAAAAGGAAGCAGGGGGGAAATGAAAACCGAAATTGCTCTAATTACTGATCTTGTTAATTAGGAGCAGTGGCTCAGTGGTTCGTACTTTCACTTCAAAGTAATAAAGTCCTGGTACATTCTGTGTGCAGGTTGCAGGATCATTTAGCTTTACACCAGGCGCTTTTGTTACTTTTACATCAAGAGGCAGTGGGAAACCTAGTCAGTGCCCTCAGACGAGGGCCCAGTTTCACTCCGACAGACTTTGACTTTAATAATCAGACTTTAGTAAGGCGCCTAACCTTATTCCATTGCTAATTTTGTGTGTCAGATCCTTTCTAGGTTCTTAGTAACAAGTAACTAGTTTCAAAGCAGGGATTTACTAAAATCAAATTGCACTATTAAGAAATGTCTTTGCTGGTAAATATTTTAGTAATAAAAAAAACTGTAGCCGGGAAACATTTGTGGTGCTGTTAATTCAAAAGCAATCAGCTATGTAAACAAGAAGTCACTTTAACATCAGTGATGCTGGTTAACTTTCAAAAATAACAGTTCTGGGGGGAAATTTTGTATTTAAACTTAACTGCTCATCCTTTGTAAGTTGAGGTATTTGCTTTATTTACATGGACATAGACAAACCTGTACATTTAAGAGGACTGTTTTTTTCAGGTAAACATCCAATTAAGATAATCTAACCAATTATGTATTTTCTAATCTAGGCTAACATTATCAACATACATTTTTTTCATTTAAAGTATATTGTCTTATTTTTGTGAATGTGTGAAAACATTACCTCTTTTGCAATTTCCTCTAAAAACACATACTAGCACACTAACAATAGCTTTGTCAGTCGGTTCAGTTAACTACAGCCAAAGATTACCTGCTATAAGTATTTAGTAAAAACTTATATCTATATCTTGTGTGGTACATTTTGTGTAGTCATTTTAATTTCACCTAGAATACCCTTGTCTATGAGGCTGATAAAGGTTAGGCTTGGATAATATTTTACAAGTAGTGCTGTACAAAAATGATATCCAAATGCTTTCTACTGTTTTTTTTTTTTTTGCAAGTTTGATAACTAATCGAGTTTACAGACTTATCAAGTTAGCTAAAAACATTTTTTTGATTTAAGTTATTGGGAAGATAATGATACTTCTGTTTATTTTACTGGCACATCATGATAGTGTGCCCTTCACTTATGTGACATGAGAGGTTCTTATCACCTATCCTCAAAAACTGAAATACTCAAAACAATAAACACATTCAGAAGTCCCTGCTCGGTATAAATGGATGTAAAAGTGCTCTTGACTCTCCAAGCACTATCTCCAAGAGGGGTTCAAGGATAGGTTCACTCAGGTTTGTTCCATGTTACATTCAGAAAGGAAACTATTGCAGTGACTTAAATCTGTTTCCATACAGTCTCATTTGAGTAATGTTTTAAGACAGGCTACCCTTTAGTAGAAAGTACAATCTAACTATGGGCATTATTGGAATACAAGTTCCCTGCCCAACTTCTCTGTTGTAAAACAGAAATAATTATTGGATTCTATGGTATACAATATGAATTATATCTTAAAGGCAGTGGTACCCGAATTTTATGACTTGTGTCCCCGTAAAACAAAGCAGGATTTGCTTGTGACCCTTTGTCACGGGTTGCATATGTCCAGTTGTGAGCAGTAAATTCACCCTCTAAACCTTTTCCAACTTTTAACTGAGTAACTGCTTGAAGTCTAAAGATATAAAACTAAGTAGGAAACATAAAAATTTTCTGTCCCAAATTTATTGTTTTTTTCATTCCTGACAGCAAAATGAAGGAAAACAATCAACTATTGTAGTGAGGTAGTGGCTCATTAAGTAAAAAATTGGAAAGCAGAACATTCACTCCCTAAAAAGGTAGCGTGCTGTAATGTTGTTCTTCTTCCTATTCCAACAATGTACTTGTGACCCCTTGGTTCTATCTTGTGATCGCCTAGAGGGGACATAAAACTGCCCTTTAGCTCAAGAAATCTCAAAGAAACTACTTTTTTTACTCTGAGACAGTTGTTTGAAACTGCTATAATTAATGATCAGTCATATTTCAAGCTTCTTGATGCTGACTTTGGCAAAGGATAGCATAACCAAATCCAACAAACCCACATAGGAAACGGTTTGGTAATAAATAAAGCAGTATTATTCAGTAATTTGGCACTGTTGCCCAATGTGGTGTCACTATTAAACCACGTGGGGGAGCTTGTGCAACAGTCAGAAACACTTTGTCCTCTGACAGTAGATGGACTTCAGTGCCTCCTGCTGGTTCACACTTCTCTTTTTTGGTGCCCTTATTCACCACAGAGCCTTTCAACTCTCATCCCTATCTGCCTTTGTTTAGCTTTGCCTCTCCTCAGCATGTGTTTCCTGTGTCCTACTCTCTGTGGGATCGGATGGAGAAACAACCAGACAGAAATTATTGTATTTGGGTCACCGTGTTGTTGGCACTGTGACACATACTCCTCAATAACTAACTAGTAAAATTGTTGGTGAGTTAGATGGGGTTTGCCAGAGACCCCCAGGGGCAAAAAAACCCCCAGGTACATATCATTTGGCTCTACATAATATGATTAATCACAAATTAGTTGGAAATTCACACCACTGAAGTATAACACCATTTCTAATGTCTTCTCTACATTGTGGCACCGTTCTTGTGGGGAGACTGTCAAAATCTAGTTTTAAGACCTTTTCTTGTGTTTCAACTAATTAACGCACAAAAAAACCCCAAGAGCAAGATAGTATTGATCCATCAAAAAAGTACTGTAAGGCTGCAACCAACATTTTTTTCATTATCATTAGGCCTGAGAATTATTGTCTTTGATAACTGATTGATTGTTTTGTCTATAAAATTCCAGATATTAGTTTTAAAAGAACTGCCCATTATTATACCCATAAGTCCAAGGTGACAATTTGGTCAAAAAAAGTGGAGAGCTCAAAAAAAATTTGGTTTACAACATGAGTCAAAGAAAAGTAGCAAAATAGAAGGGTCTGGAATTGGCTGATATTTGTCATTCCTCATTTTGGCGTTGATTAATCAACTAGTTGTATCGGTTTTAAACAACCAAGCCCATTTCAAAATTATTTGCAGGACACAATCTCATACAAAAGCGAAGAGCTTAGTTGATGGAAAAGATTACAGTCCAGCTTTGAGGGAACATGAATGCTTGCGTCAAGGTGAACGATCCAGTTGTTAAATTCCAATAGAGAAATTTCAATCAAAATCCTAAAAGCCATCCCTATGCTGGCTTTAGATGAAAAGACATTGCCGTCCCTAGAGCCACGCTGTGTCTCGACACCTATGCTCGACACACAGCTAACCTGGAGCGTTTAGGATCCCAGGAGGTCCCCGAAGCAGTTGCCTGCTCTGCCTGGTTCGTAATCCAGTGATGTCTGTTAGGGGAGAAATAGCAACCACCCATGCTTTGATCCATCGGCAAGCCACATAAGACGTGTGTGATCTCATCTTATTGAACACAGATGGTAATTAACATGGGTGGATGGCTAAACCGGTGTTGAAATGCGCAACAGTAACTCAACAGAGACAACTCAAGCATCAACAGTATGTACTGTGGTTTATTAGGTGCTATGTTCATACAAAACAACACACTGTTGCAAACTGTCTGTATCTATTGATAAAAGTAAGAATAAAGTGCTTGTTTTTTTTATCTGTACATGTGTGACATAACATTTTGAATGCTGTTTCCATGGTTCAAGTTTTTTTTTTTAACTTGTTTTCTCTCATAAACGGTGATAAATCATGAAAAAGAAAATTGCTTATTTGTCAAATGTGAAAAGTAACAGAAATCAGGCAGGAAGACAGCGGTTCAAAATACAGAGATAATTTATTTTTTCACAGACAAAATAAGTATGTTAAAGTTGAGCATGTATGCCACACTTCCTTTAAAATGAATATATTTTTCTCTCAGAACATTTATCTGTATATGATGTATGATCATTTTAAAATGAAAACAAAAGCATATCATATTTACAAAAAATGAATGAAAATCAAGAACAAAGAGTATGACTTAACAGTAGCTCATACACAGGTCATATTGAATGAAACAAGACAGCAGTAAAGTTTTCAAGATACCTCATGATGTGAGAGAAATACCTGTTCACCATGTTTAAAAGTAGATGAGCTGTGCGATTTATAGCTGCTGATGTTACAACAGAAAGTGTACAATACCTGAAATCAGAGCAAGTTATGAGCTAAAGCTGAGTATAGTTTGTGACAGCTGCAAAAATGATGCTTCTCTTCCACCAGATGTACAGTTTAAATTATGTCTCCCATCTTTTATTTTTACAATAGTTCAATACTTTGGTTGGATGTACACAGACAGAAAGAGGAAACAAATGGAAGGGCAGCCATTAAAACTGATTAAACTCCTGACTCTCTGCTGATGTATAAAGGTAGAGTTGGCTGTAGTCTCTCAAGGCTGATCTGATCCTCTGTGTCCAGAACACACAGCATCTCCACTGTCTGCTCTTCCACAAATGTCTCCTTGAAACCCAGCTGAATGTCCTCTCTCATAGTGACCTCACTTCTTACTGTCAGGCTCCCTGCCTCCTCCTTTGTATCCTCCTCATCCTCGTCGTCCCCGCAGCACAAAGCTACCTCGTTCTCGTAGCAGAAAGCGCTAGGTGAGTGATGGCCCAGTAGGTGGCGGGTCGCCCTTGGGGCGAACGGTGATGGAGACCTGGAGTAAATTGAACTGGAGGATGAGGACTGTCGGCCACAACCCGTCATATGGCTCAGGTCCCTGGCACTACAGTGAGGTGTAGATGGCACTTCGTAGGTCTTGTGGAAGCGGGAATAGTCCACGTGGTAGCGGTCGCCCTTCTCAAAGACAACAGGCTCAAAGCGGTGGCCCCATAGGATCTCCTTGGCCAAGTAGGAGGTTCGGGCCTGAGTTGTCATAGCTGTGGCCTCCACCATCCCCTCCAGGATCACCACGATCTCAAAGTCCTCTTTCTGCAGGTCGGTGCGGCTCAGGTTATACAAGGGACTGTTCTTGTTGATCTCGTGGACCACCACCAGTGGTGACACCAGAAACAGCCGATCCAGCCCATCGTCATAGCCGACATCAATGTCTGTTTGCTCCAAAGGGAGATACTCGCCCTCCGCCGTCACATGCGGCTTAATGAGCTGAGCGCGAACATGTGCCTCAACGATGTGGCTCTTGCGCATATTCCCCAGACGCCACATGAGGCACAGTTTGCCGTCTCGCAGTGCGATGACAGCATGATGCGAGAACAGCAAGGTCTGTGCCCGCTTCTTGGGCCGCACCATCTTTGCCATGATAGTACCGATCATGAAGGAGTCAATAATGCAGCCCACGATGGACTGCACCACCACAGTCACCACAGCGACTGGGCACTCCTCAGTGACACACCGGAAACCATATCCAATGGTAGTCTGGGTCTCAATGGAGAAGAGGAATGCCCCAATGAAGCCCTGGATGTGGAGAATGCATGGCCGCCATTCATCTTTTCCGTCCTCTACAGTACTCCGAGGATCCCCGTCCTTCACAGGAAAGTGAAAGTCAAAGTCCCCATGTGCGAGTGCCACTCCCCAGAAGATCAGGCCAAACAGCAGCCAAGACAGAAGGAAGGTGGTGGTGAAGATAAGTAGCAGGTAGCGCCAGCGTATGTCCACACAGGTGGTGAAAATGTCAGCCAGGTATCGTCGTGGCTTATCCTCCATGTTATTGAACACCACGTTGCACTGGCCATTTTTCTTCACAAAGCGACTGCGCAGGCGGCCGGTGCTTAGATCCAGGCCCAGACGGCATGTAGGTGAAGCACGGCAGGTGTTGTGGACGATAGGTTCATTTGTTACTCTGAGAGACAAGGCCCCTCTTGCTTCGTCACTTCCTGGACACTCTCCTTCTCCTCCTTCCTCGCCCCGCATACAGGCCCCTGACAGTGTCTGCTGAGTCAGAGGACTGTGGCCATTGTGGAGGCCCAGACTAGAGATCTTCAGGGCATCTTCATCTGTAGAAACGATGCTGTATCTGGAATGCAAACAAAAAAGATTTTGTAAGATTTTGTAGTTGGAAACTCAGTCTTGCCAACTGAAATGACAACTATCAATTTTCTCAACTGTATTTTGCTAACTAACCCAACATCCTGACTTATTTAAAAACAAGAATCCTGTAAAAGGGACCTTAAACATGCACAAAATTGTTACAGACATGATATTTACTAAAGACTAAAAGGCTAAAGCTGCACATCCCAGACAAAAAGTCAGCATCCGCCTTAGTTGGTGATACATTTAGAAGACAGGGTTGTTGTTCCAATACTAGAGGTCAAGTGGTATATTCAAGACTCTTCCTCCTGTACTACAGAATGTCTAGCAACTTTCACAACCCTACAACCCAAACACTGTTCTAAATAGTAGCTCATAGCTGATCTACAAAACACACGTTAATGATCTATTCACATTAATAAAAGTATAATGCAATCATAAAAGATGACTCATCAGAAATAGGTAATATCTGCTGTTATTTTGTGATCAAAGGAGTAATTCATGTGTGGACATTTTTTTCCAAAGTGATAATTAACAGAAATATCATAAACAATTCTTTCAATAGCATATAGACCACCAAAATCACTGTGGCCACTGACACACTTTTATTTCCCATCCCCTCACCGGTTGACCCGCACCGCTCCCATGGCACCGGTGATCATCAGGCTGTGTCTGCAAGGGCAGTAATGTAGGTTGGGGCGGGCAGTTGCAACCATTAAAGTACTGTTGCTGGACAGGGGGGCAGTATGAGCTCAGGTCTGTTTTGCATTTGTTATCAGCGGTGTCCTTTCGTGATACATTTTCTGTGAAGAAAGAGGACAAAAGGAAGATTTTTTCAATCATTCAAAAGATACAGGTTCTATTCCTAAGCAAAACAAAACAAAAGCGGGATAATGGATAATAAGGATGGATAATTCTTTGACCCACAAAAAAACAAGACAAAGAGTCTACAGCCATGCTAGCAGCTCTGTGAGACTATAACTAGGCACATGATTGCTCTGTGCCTAACGCTATCGTCAGCATACTGACATACTGATGTTTAGCCGGTATAATGTTTACCGTGATCACCTTTGACTAGCATCTTAGCATTTAATGCTAACATTTAATTATCACAAAACACATAGTACGAACATACTGGACAAAATGAGATTTTGATTTGATGATGGTACTAAATGAACGGGGATCAGGGATCCCCAAATTATTACATATCAGGGCGGGAAATGGACATCTGCACAGCATTTTGCTTTCCATTCAAAAGTATTTGAGACATTTTATTAAAAATTTAAAATATCAAACTCATAGTGGTGCTACAGGATGATAGAGGGGACCACAAAGTCATTAGGATGCATTGTCTAAGAAACATGAATATATGCAAAAATTTTGTGCCGATCCTTTGAGAAGCTGTTGAGATATTTAAAGCGGGACCAAAGTGGTGGACTGATCAAAAGACTGACAGTACCATCCATAGATCCACGCTGCTAGCATGGCAAAAACCACAAGAATCAAAAATCCCTAACTACAAATTTTGGCCTTACCCTAATGCACCAAGCAGACCAGGCAGTTTTGTGTAATAAAAGCTTATTGATTAGGTTCTTGCTAGTGGTTAGCCTTAGGGACCTTCAGGCCAACCAGGGGTGGAAAACCAGACAGACATTGGAAGGGACAAAGGTCTAAAAAAGAGATGAATCAGTGGTAATCTACTGTTAGAGGAACAATTGATCTGCTGTTTGGCCTGATGACAAGGTTGGAGGGTGATTTTGCTCAGCTTATTATGTCAGCAAGCTGGGAACCAAGAGAACCAAAAAGCACGAGGTTGCATAACCAACAGAAAGCCAATCACACGCAAAAATAGAGGGCATTGGTGGTCTGTTTTTTATTGTAACCGAATCTCTTTTGCTGACGAGAGTTTTTTGACAAGACAAGTCTGCGTTGATGAAAGAAGATAATGGATTTTCTTGGGAACATTTCTGACAACTGCAGTTTAAAGGCCTTCGTTCAATATAGCTGTCACGTCAATAACAAACACTGGCAGTGCTGCACACATGGAAACACACTCACATGCAAAAACACACATGCACAGACTTTGATGGGATTTGGCGTCATGTAATGTGGGCTGTGTGCAGCTCTTGTGTGTGATGCTTCCAGACTTCTTTTCCCGTTACACCAAGGACAGATGTTATGAGCTGGCTGCTGATTGGCCGGATGAAGGGCGATTTTCGACTGGATAATCCCAAAAGTGCAGATGATTACGTCAGCTCACTAACTCCCACAGCTGGGGGAGAGTGTCCTCTCCTTATAGAGCTCTTAAAGACGCCAGCCAATATGTCGGATCTCGCAGGTCAGTCTCATGTCAGTGCCAGAGTTATCGCATGGGATCAGGACAACACAGTTCACATGTCGGTTTCTTTGGATTTATAATGAAGGCATGACTGAGAGACTGCGTTGCTCTGGTGTAGTTCAGATTAGTTTTGGTTTTATTTTATTTATTCATTTATTTTTTGCTCGTTCCCACATGTCTCAATTGATTCTACTAGTGAAAAGTGCCCCATTGTTTTCATACCTCTATCATTTTTTATAGTTTTGGATATTGGTATTGTTTAATGTTCTATGTCTTAACGTTGCAAATTACCAGTAATACTTTTCTATTTGAGTGTCATGTCAAATATTTGGTCGATCTAACACGGAATTAAAAGAGGGTAACTATTTGTATGCCCTGAAAAAATATAACATACCTCTTCCAATATATACAACCAAGAGTAAACCAGGAGTTACAACATAACATGCACTTTATACTTTCAAACAACACATTTAGGTAAAAATGCTCAAATAAGTTATAGAGCAGAATAGCAGAAAAAAGAAGAGAAATGCTATAGAAAGTAAAGATTTTTTTCTCATCTCTCAAGCTTTCTACAAGTTACTACAACACCAGCTCAGCTTTTGTGCATCATCCATATTCACAAACCAGTTTTTTTGTTAACTTAATGAACAAAATAAAGTCTAGTTTCTAGTTTTAAAGACACTGTGAAACAAAATGGAATGTATTGTTTTTATTACTGAGATTACTTCCTAATGTGCATTACTTTCTAATGTGCAGGGGTGTGGTTGAAGATCACTCATTTTGCTCTGATGGACAATGATGTTGTATTGTATTGTCTTATTTTATCACATTTTACTGAGAATAAGTCAATGGCTAAAAATTAAAGAGGAACATTACCACTGACTAATGATATTTATGTCTGTCTGCGGTGGTGTTATTCAGTCAAAACCCCCAAATCTATTGAAATACATTAATAGCCAGCTCTGAAAAAACAGCCAGTGGACACAGTTGTTACAATAACAAATGTAATGAATACTCCTATTGTAAAGCTTACTGTATATTCAATGTTGAATGTTTTTGCTGAAATGTTAGAGAGATGTCGATTGAACTGTTTTGTCCACCTTTTGGTCAAAATTAGGGAAATGTCTGACAGTATATACAATATGATAGTAAATGATTGTTACCATGACAACCAATTAAATAAAAAAAATCTTTGGTGCCATCAAGCACCAAATTTATTAGTGACATTGGAAACAGACACGGACACACATGGATATTCTAAAAGGACCATGTTTGACATCACGTTAACTGATCGAGCTCCTTGATAACCAAACAAACTCCGTCTTAAAGCTCTGGGAAAAGGTGGTAGTTGGGATTTTTTTTTTTTTGTCACAGCACAAAGTACCGGCCTTGCGTTAAGAATTGAATCAACTTTTCTTTGCACTAACTTTTACTGGTTTTAATATCATATTATATATGACTGAATACCAGAGAAATGCAAGTATATTGAAGCTTAAGATCGATTTTCTCAATTTTGTACTTTTGTTGCTACAAATGAATGTTTGTAAATGCTGACAATTGTAAATATGATGTCTGAATTTGAAACTATATATATATGTATGTTTTGACTATATATGTATGTATAAACCATACAAATAAAACCATTAACACAACATTGCACTAATGCAGCCAGCTGTTGTCAGTCAGTCAGTATATACCTGGCTGATGTATTTTTTCTCAGCTGACAAGAGCCCTGAGGGAGAGTTGCAATAATTAATGGTTGATCATAGTTACTATATTAGCCGTCTCCATAGGAACGTCTCTCTTCAATCTATGGGGCTGATTCGCTGCGCTGCATGTGTGTAGTGATGGTTTATCATGTAAGACAACTTGTTAGGAGGATGAGATAAACTGACTGAGGAGAAGAAATAATAACAATAACAATAACTTAATTCTAATGGAACCAAAAATAAAGTGCTTTAAAATATAAACGGATAATAAGAGTAAATAACATCCAAAAAAATAAAATATAACTATAATTTTGATTAACACCAAAAGTTTAGAATAATCCGTACAATGAAAGTGAACAATGAGGAATTTAAAAAAAGGATACTGAGTTCAACTGACATCTCCAGACAGGGAGATCCACAGCTGATGGCCCTGAACAGCAAAGGCCTGGTCACCTTTAGTGACAGGTCGAGATTTCGGAACCAATAGTGGAGCCCTGCTGGAGGATCTCAGGAAGCGATCAGGCTCATAGGAGGTTTGCAAATAACTTATATAGCTGGGAGCCCAACCATTCAAGGATTTAAAAACAAGCACTAAAATCTTAAAATCAATCCTAAAACTCATAGGTAACCAGAGAAGGACAACAAGGATTGGGGTAATAGTATGTGTTAGAAGCCTGGCAGCAGCATTTTGTATGATTCTATGGATTTTTCGCTATGATGACTTTTTCTAAGGCTACAAAGGAAAGGAATGACTTGATCTTGGTTAGCTGTCTCAGTTCAGCAATGCAGACTGCAACGCTGTGGTCACCACAGAATCAAAAGACAACTCAGAATCCTCGGTTGTACCTGGCTTTAACGGGGCATACAGTTGTGTGTCATCTGCCTAGCAAAGGAAGTCAATGTCATGACTACGCCTAATTTTCCCCATGTGTAGCACGTCTATAGTGAACAGGAGGGGACCCAAATTGGTCTTCTGTGGGACCCCACAAAAGAGAGGAGCACAACAGAAGGTGGCCTCTCCGAGCATTACAGAGAGGACCATTTCAACAGATAGAAGATTAACTAATTCAGAGCCACATCACTGATGCCAACAAAATTCTTCAGTGGTGGAGAGGAGGCCATGTAATCTCCCTTGAAGAAAGCATCTATAACTCATAAAGAAGCAAAATCTGCCTATAAATTACCAGGGATAAGCTGCAGTATACAACAGTGTTGTCCAAATAAAAATTGTTTCCTAGTATGTCAAAGAATCTTGACATGCTTGTGTCTGACGTCGCTCTTATTTGAGTACGTCAGAGGAGCCAAACTGACATATATTACAGCATAATCCCATGCAAAGGAAAGGATGGAGGAAGCCCTTGTCAAATACCAGATTACTATGTCTCTTAATCTCCAAATCCAAACAACAATATGAAAGGTAGACGGCAGTTGCTATGTGACCTGTCCTAAGCCCTTTTGTGTAATCTGATGATATGAGAAAGGACAGAGGAAGTGATGCAGAAAGAAAGAAAGAAAGAAAGAAAGAAAGAAAGAAAGAAAGAAAGAAAGAAAGAAAGAAAGAAAGAAAACAAAGTGAAGTGAGGGCTTTACAGGTGTCAAGTCTACATTGGACTGAATGTGAGAAAAAATACAGATTAAAATGACGAGATTATGACATCAGAGGATGTTACTACAACATGTAACACCATTTGCACACACCACAAGTGTGAAAAAACACAATCTATACCCTTTGTTTTTTCTCTCTCCAGTCTAATGTCTTTTACTGAAAGGTAAAATGTGCAAAAGATTTACATTTGGTCAGGCCACGCGTTTGGGGGCGAATGTCTACAATTTTTTTCTTTTTCTGTATCCCAGTACAGACACTGGCTTAAAACTCACATATGCAAAGGGCCTATGTCCCTGAGGACAGCACTGGGTGCAAACAATGTTCTAATCCTAAACAAAAAAAGTAGAAACTTAAGGACGTTAAAGGCATTTGAATAGAAGAGCTTCAGTCATCTTATTGGAAATAAGATTTAACCAAATGAAGTATATAGAAGTATATAGATAATGGATTGTAGCCCATGTGTTTTGTCTTTAAAAAATGAAATTATAGACAGAAGTTGAGTTCTTCTCATTTATAATTTTTCACGTTTATTTGTCAGGTATAGTAACTACTTACTTTAGTAACTAGTTACTTTTCAAAATAGGATTTTACATGCAAAAATACACAACTAGTTTATATAATATGATGTATTGCGGTATGTAATGTCAAAATAAATTAATAAATGAATATAAATAGTGATTTAAAAAATCCATAAAATGTTATTTTACTATAATTATTATTTTTATATAATATTATTTTTGGTATCTTATACAATATTTTTTTTGTATTAACCGTTTAGTTTTAATAGCTTCATTGTCACAGTCCTGATGTGTTTTAATCCTGGTTCAGTCATATAACGCACTTTGTACCTTTCTTTTGATAAGTGCTGTATGAGTGAAGTTTATTATTATCATCATAATAATAATTATTATTTTTATTTGAATCATATCAATGGTTCTCATCTGCATTTTGAGCACTTTACTTTTGATATTTTAAACTCTAAGTACTAGTGCGTCTGATACTGAAGCAGAAGTTTCTATTGTGATGTTTCTATTTTCAGGTAAATAAAGGTTTCTTAGTATTTCTTCCACTTCTACAAAATTTGTTGTATTTTCGAACAAGAATCGGTTTGATAGAAGAAAAATCCTCACTCATAGTGTAAATCTGGGTCATAAATAGTTGTCTCATCCACCAAAGGTGTACTGCGTTGCACCAATTTAAAATAATGTATAAATAAGGGTAAAGTTTGCATCTTTTCAAGGCTTCTCTGCAGGAGGAAGGTTTAAATGCCGATCATTGGTTTAGGCAGAGCAAACAGAAGTTATGACGAGGCAGTTTGCAAATTAAGCAGCAGCAGTGACGTGTGCTGGTTTCATTGAGGCCACAGGAGCTGTCCGGTGCTGAAAATCAATCCAAACCCTGCAGGAATAATTGACAGCGGGTGGGGGGGGGGGGGTTACTATCCTAACCTTGAAAATGATGTTGGCCTTTAAAATCTTTTCCTCTATCTGTTTAAACTCCCTGCATTTTTTACAGTCGACTTACTCAGCCACATGAACGTTTTGTTTAAGTATTGATTTCGTTTTCTGAGTAGTTAGTTCGTTTGTTAGTCGGGGATGGAAAACTATTGCAGGACTTACCGAAGAGGCAATGTCTTACTGTGCACTTTTTAAACTTAGAGATTTAGATCTGATTCAGGTGAGCAAACAAGTTGAGAAGAAAATTCTTTTTTAGCTTGAAGATTATTAGTTTGGGATGAACATCCCATTAGAGCTAACAGATGTCCCCAAAACTAAAAATAAGGATATGAAAATATAAACACTCACCTTGGTGCTACTGCAGACTGAATCATTTGAAGACTAACAGTGGTTTCATCCTCATAAAAAAAAAAAATAAAAATTCTTGAGTAGGTTTACACTTGGCACCGTCCTCTCTTGTTTGCTTCCTTAATTTCCTTAAAAGACAAATATATATTTCATTTATCTGCTCCCAGATTTTTCTTGCAAAAACTTGTACATGTCTCCAGTCTGAGCTTTGTCTTGTTGCTCCATAGTAGCTGAACAGAGACGCTCCTGCCTGGTGGTTTGCATCTGCCCCGATCCCTGCCAGTGTCTGTGTGAGTGTGTTTGTATGTGTGTGTGTGTGTGTGTGTGTGGGAGAGAGAGAGGAGAGAGAGAGAGAGAGAGAGAGCGAGAGAGAGAGAGAGAGAGAGAGAGATACAGAGAGAGATAGAGAGAAAGAGAGAGAGAGAAAGCTCTGATTATGATCCTATTTATACTTGCTATTGTTTTCCCCAGAGTGTGGAGATGTGGATATGTGGATTGTATAATTTAGACTTTAGCCCACTCAGACAGATACTTGCACTGACATCCAATAAAAACAACACAAATGAAAACTATTGTAATCCTACAAATTTCCTGTGGAGACTTAGAAGTGTCTCTGAGGCATTTTACTGTGTGTTTATGTTCACTCAGTGATGCAGGATGTTTTTGTTGGTCACATACTGCATTAAAAAGATATTCCTTAAATACGTTTTGTGTATATCAGTGGCAATCTGCAGTGACTCTAATCTTATAGATATTTTTATTATATTTGATGATGTCCACCCCATTTATAATATATCAATGAGATTAGACTAAATAATCCAAACACCTGCCAGTATAAAAAAAAAAAATACAGCTCAGCAGCACCACACACTAAATCCTCCAAAATTATCATACAATTGCATCAACGTCTGTCTAAAAACAGTTACGACGAAATCTGAATATTATAACCTTCATGAAGGAAGGATTAATTATAAGACTGTTGTGTTAGTTTTAGCTAGATGGACGTAATAACCTGACAACTAAGTGTATATTCCACAGACCTGTGTTAGAATCATGTTTCAGAGATGTAGACTTAATCATCCATCCTCTGGGGACCAAAAATGTCTAAACAAACTTTCATGGCAACCCACAAAAGTCTTTTTGTGATATTAAGTCTTGACCAAAGCGGTGGAACCAACTGACCAAAATCAGAATTCAAAGCTCCATGCCACCATGAAATGAAGAAACTTTTGATTTTCCTGATGATCTGTACATTTCAGGAGCCATCACATTGAGGAGGGAAAGGTGTATTTGTCAGTGCAAACGGGCAGACACACATTATATATAGATATTTATTATTACTTACCTATAAGGATAATCAGATCTGGGTATAAAAACTCGGCTGTGGTCACAAAAAAAAACATGCAAAACATTCAGCTCAGAGATGATGAATGATTTTTAACTGTGACGCAGGAATAAAACACCAACACAAGTCAGCTGTGAAGTTTTATTTGAAAAAATAGATACAAATTCTCAAAAGCAAAAGTTGAAATTTAAAATGAAAAAATATTAAAAAGATAAATAAATCTGATGGACAAGAGCTTCGCCAATGTCAAGTTAAGGTATGGATTTCCCATCCGCCCTAAGGTGGAATTGTCAGCCTTTACATCTTGAATCTGTGTCTCACCGAAGACCTTACTTGTTTGGGATGAACATTTATAGTTACCATCCAAAACTGAGTCAAGTGGGGGATATCGCAGTTTTTCAACAAAAATAACTTGCAGTGTCAACCATTATGAGTGAATAGCCAGTCTCCTGAAGATAGTCAAAGATGCGAAAGAGAGTAATTGCTACAATTTCTGTAACGTCCACCAGTTAACTGCCCCCCCCCCCCGTCTTGCCACCACGACCGCTGCAGGCCCTCAGCGCAGAGCAAAAGCACCTGACCAATAATCACACTTTAACAAGTCATGGTGGATATTATTATAAAAGAATACAGCATCAAGGGTTTGAGGCAGTTTCTCCATTCAGATCATACTGTATCTTGGGCGTTTACAGAAAACAGCTAAGATAAAAAGCAAACTTATACATCTAACATTAAGGATGCTCTCACTGAGCCACTGAACGACGGTGAACTATTGTTTCCGCTCTGTCCTCCCTCAGTTCATTCTCAAGCATCATTCACATGCAATCAAAGGTCAAGGGAGGTGGTTAAGTTAGAGTTATTTAAGTGACATTAATATGTAATGTCTGATTAAACACGGGTTACATAACGGTGATCTGTGTTTAGGTCTCTTTGCAGCTACTGGAACCGTAATTTACCAAGTAACTCTGGATATGGGGAATTAAACAGATGCTTTTGACCTGCAACATAACAGAGAATCTAGATATGCGTCATTAGTCAATCAAAGGAAGTTTTTTTTCTGGTAATTTTTTTTGTTTGTTTTTTTTCTGTTTATTTTTTTCTGTCATTTTTCAAGCAAAAACGTCAAATATTTGGAGGCACCAGTTTCTCAAATATGACGCAACAGTTCTTTATTCTGTACTTACAATCAAATACCAGTAGGAACCAGCAGCTGTTTAATTTGTACCTGACTCATTCAACAAAATCACACCATAAATCATGGCCTGTATTATGACTGTTACCTGATTTACAGCTGGCCCATGTCTTTGGCGATTTTGGATCATCACTTTGGGCTTTAGGAAGTTGAGATGGGTGTTTCTTCACTCCTTTTTTTTCTTTAACATTTTATAGATTACCCTTACTTAACGGATAATGAAACTAATCATTAGCTGCAGCCCTACGGGAATCAGAAGAGTGATAACATATTTTGGATGTCTGAGATGACAGGTGAATCTGTGCTGCCCTGTGGCTCAGCCAGTCTAAATAGCTTTCATAAAGAGAGGGATTTTCCTTTGGCTGCCTGGTTGATGTTTGATATTTGTGTGTGTGTGTGTGTGTGTGTGTGTGTGTGTGTGTGTGTGTGTGCGCGCGCGTGGGATACTGAATCAATCTGGAGTGCTACCTGTGCACCAAAATAATCTCTCCTGCTTTATTTTCTGAAAACGATTTATCCCAGAAATAGAGGAATCAGAGAAAGAGCTGATGCTGCAGCCAAAATCATTTTCATACTTGTTGCACTGGACAGTCTCTGTAAATAAGTAAAATAAAAAAAATACTCATAGATAGAAAAGGCAACGTTGACGGAGCACGGAGCAGTGCTGTGTTAGCCATATCCATAAGGCGCTGTGAGGCTCCCTGTGTATGGTTCTTATTCCAGACCTTGTTGAGGTGTTATTGCCAATTAGACACAACTCTTTAGTTTCCATGGAAACCTTATTTTTTCCTTCTTTCTGCTCTTTCTCCTGCACATAAATACACACATGCTTTCTCTCTCTCCCTCAACATGGTTTATTTTTAAAATTTCTTTCTTTTTAGATTCCTGAGACAACGTGTGGGTGTCGCTTGGCGTAGTTGGGGTACAGTGATATGGGATGGAGCAGTGTGGGCACAGGTCAGAGGCCGGGGGGGGGGGGGGGGGGGGACATTAACCGAGTGGGTGAACAGTGGGAACGGGTGGGCTGAGAGTAACTCGTGGTTGAAGGAACACAGAGTCCTCCATGTTAAAAGTCTGACTGAGACAAAAGTTGTCACTGCTCTGTTGGCCAGTAAAGGAAGGCAGCAGTGTTATGATTCATGTACGAAAAGTTTTGCAGTCAAATACTAGGCAGTGCTTATGCTTAAGAAATGAATGTGGGTTGCACCTAAAGATAGCACAATATCATACAAGTAACAATTTAATCATGTAGAAGCATGAAGATAAAAAAAACAAAACAAAACAGCCTGTGTTATAGCAGGTTCCTTTTACAGTCCCACTATAAATGTCAGAGCCTTAGTCTAATAGAAAACCCTGTAATTAGACTGTTAAGTCATGCAGCGGGGAACGAAGCTGAGTGAGGTGAAGGAAAGACCATCTGTGTGTAGAAATAGCACTGATCTAGGTGGCAAGGATATATTAATGCATTTTGGTGGCATATTTTGCTGGAGGCACTTCTGTATTTCTGTCTCCATCGGGACCATCCATCACTTCTCCTCATCACGCAGAGAAAAGCATCCAAAAGCATCCAAAAGCATCCAAAAGCACACAGAGCAAACCTTGTTTAGGAGGTCAGTGATGGAAATCAACACCAAAAGCCTTCAACACCATTATAATAACTCTTCCCCTTAGTCCATTCTAAATGTGATAAGCAGACGATGGTAGCTATTTTCTGTAGTGCTGGCTGTCTCTGTGGCCCTGCTTGATGACTCTCCCTTGACCGCCACAAGAGCCAATTTACTCAGAAGCAGGCAGCCGCCTTGTTTCTCACTTTGAAAGCCGATCCAGGTCAACATGTTTTTTGAAAAGCAGGCCGACGGTGGCGGGAGGAGGGCGATGCAATGTGTGTGTGTGTGTGTGTGTGTGTGTGTGTGTGTGTGTGTGGGGCGGGGGGCACTCCCGGCGGATGAATAAATTTACTCTAAGAACTGTGCACAGTGTTTTTCTCAACACTGGAAACACCAACATGTCATGTGCACTTAATCGGTTCCTGTGTTTTGGTTTTACCGAGTCCCAGCTCTACAGCTTCCTTGTAACTTCATGAGCCTAAAACAAAAACCACGGCAAGAACCATCTTTGGCAGGATTTTTGGCCCCTTTTGTCCAAATAACTGTCGTAACCATTACTTTAATTTTTCTTTAGACAGGCTTATATGATCAACCTGTTGTTCACAACAGAAAGTATCACACATACGTCTTTCTTGCTAACTCACAGAGATGACTAAACTGACATTTCATTGTGTTTCTATACCATGATTGAAAGGTTAGACTTATGACAGTTTAAGTGCTGATAAATCAATCAGTAAGTCAGTCAATATCTGTCTGCGACAGTACAGATGAATGACTTAAATACGTCAATAAGCAATTTTCAAACCAAATTCAGAGAATACTGTACATTTTTTTCTCACGTACAACTTGTAGGTACAAGCTGCTGTCAGCTGCTTTTCATTTGTAAAGCAGGGTTTGACATGATAAACAGCTACAGTGCTTTAAATAAAACATAAAATATAGATTATTAAAATGCAAGGGATTGTTGATCTGATCTGATAGTATAAAAGAGGGTTAAAGTTACTGGGTTCAGAAGGTTGTTTTGAAGAGGAGTGCTGGTCAGGATCAATACTTGCCTTGGGTGAGGGGTGGTATCAGGGTTAGGAGTGCTCAATCAATTCCTGCCCTCTATGCTGGGGTAATGGGGACTTAATTAATCATGTATGATTGGTTATATTATGAGAGAGTCCGTTACATAGCCCTGTTTCTTTGTTTTTCTATTAAGTATTTTCATTGTGGTTCTACTCCTGTACACAGACGGATGCAGAGAGAAATTATCGATTTACACGTGGTATTGTTTGTAACTCTGACGTGAAACCCACAATGCCGTGAGCTGTGCACACAACATGTGCACTCACGTGTCCATGTATCTCTTTAAGGTGGACAGAAAAACAGGAATATCACTCGAGGAAAAACAGTCTTGTGGTAACTAAGGGAAAAACTCAGGTAAAACTTAATCTGTGAGAAGCATATGGTATAAGTTCAATATAATTGAAAAGCATTTTTCATTGTGCACACAATAATTTCCCATTTAATTTTAAGTACAGAATAACACGGTATAAGAGGAAAAACAATCATAATGTGTAGCTTCACTGAAACATTGCAACGACAACAGCACCAAGTTCATCAGGGCTAACAGCTTGTGTATAAAGACAAGCCACTTCAACAAAGACCTGACCGAAATGCCTCACATGATAGCATGAAACTGAACATAGTCTGATGTTATTATTTAGTTTAATATTTGGAAATTTTTTGAATGGATGTGAGAAATAAGAGGCCACTTAAAAGACCAGGAATTAATTTCTTCTATTGGAAATGATGTTACTCCCAAAACTCACTGGAAAATGAATTTAAGAGTTATTTTAGGAAGACCAAGATGAGTTCAGAACCCTGCAAATGCTAGCTTAAAGGCAAATTTCCACCGCTTTCATTCTTCAGTGCAAACATTTTAAGACTTGTTTGATTCTTTCAAGGTTTGATGCTCATCTGATGAACAGGGGTAAGTCTCCTTATTAGCTTGTTACTGTAAATTCCTCAGGATTTATTCTAAAAAAAGCATTGTTACTAATTCAATTTAAACCAGCATTAACTGTTTTTTTGTTTTTATGTTTTGTTACCTTGGGGCAGCTGGAATGAGCGACAAACACAGCCCCTGACATATCATACAGATTTATCACCATAGGAAGTTCATGTAGTAGGTGTCAGCAAATTGTTGTTTGTTTACTCACCAAGCAGTTACAGAGCAACATTATCATTTATTTTGAATCATATCTCTGGCCACCTGGCAAATGTAATGTCCAAAATTCACTCTTCTTTTATTTCTGTTTTTGGTCTCCACCAACCCCTAAGCGAAAGATCTGGCTCTTTAGCTGCTAAATGCTTCACTAAGTCCACCAGCTGTTAACAAACTTTGTATGTCATTTGTTGCTGGAGAGGTAGTGCACAGTAGGTTTGTCAGACTGTGGTCTGCCACAGCTGGAAAACGAGACTGACTGAAAAGCAATAAGGTTGCAATCTATAAAACCAAAACAATGAGCTGAAAGGTGATAGAACTCCCCATAAAGCTAAGAGGAGCTGCATGGTCCGGTGATAATAGTCTGTTAGTTTATCACTAGGATGAACCCACTTCAGCAAAAAAATAAACCCATCTCAGCAAAAAAATAAACAAAACAAAAAACAATATAGCATTTTAAAAAGGTCCACATCAAAATGTCACAAGTTTAACACAAATATTGTCAAGAAATATTGTAATATTGTCATTAAATGTTTACCTTTGTGTTAGTTTTTAGTTGTGCGGGCTGAACTTTTCCATCTGCATTTCCATGGATACCAGCTCTACCCTGTCATTATAGTGACTGCTGCCAGAGTGGCTGAATGTAGCTACAGTATGCATGTGACATGCAGAAGACAAAAATATCTCGCCTTAATTGTCTTTTTACTTGCCAGAAATGTTTAATTACACTCCCGTGTCTCAGAGGTTCATGAGATAACTCGTTTGACAAAGTATATATGTTCGTAAATCATCATGAACATCGACATGTTCTAAGTTTACACACACACACACACACACACACACACACACACACACACACAAAGTGGGCCTTGGTGCTCAATTCTAATCACTTATCTTAAGACAAATTAAAAGACACTTATAAACACGCAACATCTCTGTGGCTGTTTGATGGGCAGAGTGGGATTAACAGGCAGATGGTAGGTTTCGTTAAGTCTGTGTCTGTGTGTGTGCACCAGCGTATGTGTGTGTCTGTGTGTGTGCAGCAGGTACTGGAGAGGGAGACAGAGAGTGAATGTGAGCATTTGATTGTGTCTGTTTGTGCTCGGATTGTGTTCATCCCTGTACCTTATGCATGTGTGCTCTGCTGAGACAAAAGGCCCCCTCTTGCGGCTTATTCAAACACTGAAAAACTGCCTCAGCAGTCTGTCAGCCCATGGGAAGGAACTCTGCTGATGATTACAGTCTCCAATAGCTCATACAGTAGGAGTTTGCTGAAAAAAAAAAAAAAGTGACACTTTTTGGCACAAATTATAGTTCTGTTATAAAAACAAATATCACCTCTTGTCTTTTAGCATTTTATGCCATTTTTACCCCTCTATTTCCCAAGATAGATTCAAAGTATCACCCCACTTTAACACCTAGACATAGTTTTCCCCTTTTGTTTCCCTTATGTAGACTAAAGAATGTAAAAATATTTTATTCTACAATGTCTGAAAGTCTCACATGTATTCTGTGTCAGTGTCCTAGCTTGACAATGAAACTTAACAATGTTTATACCTAAATATCAGTTCTACAAAATTGAAATTTTCTGAATGTGTTGCATCATTTTATACACACTTCCTCAAACTGCTGCCTGACACATTTAGTATCTTTAGAAACTTTGGGGGTTCTAATGGGATTTATAGTAGAGTTATGTGGATTTGGCTGCATCAAGACTACTGGGACACCACTGCTTGCAATCAGATGATACTATGGTTACCCCTTCATGGCATGTTTCATGGCATTGTGATGTTTTTGCTTTCTATTTGAAATGCTTTTATGCATTATTAAGCTCTAATATTGCCCTATTATTGTCAATATTATGATATACTAACTGCTATTACCAGATTATTGCTTCAACATTATTCTGTGGTAGTGCAAGCTCCCAAAACTGAAATAAAACAATTCTTAAGCTATTTGTGTGATTTGCATCTCTTTTTCATTTGATTACTCCAGTACTGCCTCACTGTTACATTGATAATGCCCCTTTAATACCTCGTTATTATACAGAGCTGTGATGTAAAGAAACTCAGAGTTATATGGAGAAAAGGGAAAAAGACCTAGGTCACCAGATGTTGCTTGCTTTTGTCTCCTTTATTTAAACACATTCCTATGAGGTTTTATTTCTCTTTTTAGCTTCTGCCAACATTTACTAGCCTGTCTATCACCTCTTTGTGGCTGCACTGTCAGACTGACCATCTGTGCAGCAAGCCCATTGCCGTCCATGAGGCATCTGTCAAGGGGAGTCAGTGTCACAGTTGACTTTCTAAAGATGATGATACCTGATAGTAAACAGTCATTATACTGGGTCCATGAATGTTTGTTTTCTGGTAAAAGACCCCAGCCTGTCTAGCCTCCATGACCACACCTGAAACTCAGCCTTCAGTAAAGGATCTCCATTCTGCCGTTTTTTACTTTTTCTCTCTGAAAGTGAAGACTCTGGATCAAATTCATAAGGTAGAGTATCTTGTCCTTTAGGATTAGATGTCCCTGTAGTATGTGAAGCTTGTCAGATGCCTTATGCTGGAGGATTTGCTCTATGTAATGGTTAAACTATACACCGTCACAATTTTCTTTTTCAGAGGTATAAACGCATCTCAACAATAGTGGTGTGTGTTTCAGTCAACAGGATATTTGAGTAACTGGGCTCGCAAACCCTCTAATAGAGATATTACATTGTTAGTTACACAGAGGTATGACTCACTGAGCTCTATTTATAGTAAAATCATCACAAAGTAATTTTTGTGATGTGGTGCCGTTCTTCTGCTTACATGCGATTCAAAAATAGAAATCTAAAGAATTAACCTTTAATCTCTCGGAGCCTGCCTTATTATAACTAATAAGATTTCTTTTGTTTTGATGATGGTTGTTATTCATATTATGTTAATGATTTGTGTCAGAGCCCACCGACTGCCTCCTGGGAAATAACATCACACCAGTTCAATTGAAAATAAATCAGTCAAAGGCTATTTTAGTGTTATCACAGCCGAGAATACACAACCAAACACTACAGATGACAGCAGAGAGTCAGCAGGATCGACATGGCGCCCCCCGCTGAGGACTATTACTGCCGTCAGTTCCAGCCCAATACCTTTGACCCCTCCCGCTGTAGCTCCTGTCTGAGGCCAGATCATATGCACCTCAGCAGTGACACCGCTGCTGCTGCAAAACAGGACGCACCACAAGAGTGGGTGCGTACATGCATCATTCAATAGTTCTGTGAAACCATCTGCCTATGTATTTACAGACTTTTCAGAATTATACATAACAATGCTCTAAAAATAACGTGAAGAAAAGAAGTTCTCTTTGCTATATAGCTTTATAAAGCGACTCACTTTGAAGAGAGTGGTAGGCAACCTTTAGACATGACTGGGGCCCCAGGGTAAAGAGTTGTTGTTGGGCTTCCATTGACCTCCACTGTATATAGCAGTTCCATTATTTCCCCAGACACCCAGAAAAACAACCAGTACTGTACAATGGAAATGATTGGAGGATTGACTGAATAGCTGACAGAAAATGAATCAGCAACAAGTCTGAATCTCATCTTGTCTTGTCTTGTTGGTTGTAGCATTACAATTCTTTTTTCTGTGTTGCTTAATTGACACACAGAAAAAGAATTAAGCAATTTGCAATTTGATATCTCATTTCTAGCCAAGGACTGTTGTATTTTGTCAGCGAAAATGAAACCTGTACCTACCAGATTTCATCAGTTTTAGCTAGTTAGCATAAACTAACACTAAATGCTCAAACTACACGAGCTGGTGGAAATCCCTCTATCTAACTACCTTTTCAATATATCAAGCTGATTTATTTGAAAACAAGCACCATGTAAAATGGTCTAATATTTGCACGATGTGGTCATATACCATCTCCATTTTGGACGGTCTCATTCACTGTGTCAGAGAAAAGCTCAGGGAAAAATCTGTGTGCGGCCCTTCAACAGAGACGGGGACGTTAACTGGACGTACAATTGTCAAACAGACTGGTTAGCCCGTATCCTTTGAGTCTGTTATCTTGTAAAACCAAAAACGCGTTCTGAAAAGGTTCACATAAACCAGCAATCTCCTCTTTGTGACATTTGTCCAGGTAAGTTTTTTAGTAGTGTCCTCTTCACCTCTTTGTGGTGTAGCAAATCATAATGGGTTCACTGACCCCCCCGAGGCTGGAGGGTGAAAAACACCCATCTCTACATTATTGTAAGATCTCCACCTGTGGTGGGTGTTTTCCCCCAACAGCCACAAGGGACAACAACGAGCCAGATTCAAAGTGGCACAAAATTCAAAATGACACAAAGGTAAGAGTTACACTTTGTTGGAAGTGTTTTCAAACTGTGTTTTTTCATTCACTTTTATTAATTTTATTCAGTTTTACAAGAAAAAAGACTTCAAGCATGTGGACTAGTTTGTCGGTTTGGCAAATGTACATCTAATCAACTGCCATTTAAGACAAGAGCACAGCCCTACGCTTCTCTATTGGATCTTCCAGGACTCCAAATGGGATTTAGGTCAGGTATATATACTATGTCATGTCAGCGTCCTGAGGTGATGATCCTCGTAGAAGACATATGAAATTAAAGACTCAGCGTTGCTTGTGTATCGCAGGTTAGAGCTTTTCGATTGAGCTTTTTATCTGAAGTTTGTGCGTGGGAGTAAACGGAGGGGCCCTTATCTTTCATTTAAATCTGAGTTTTCAGTTTAAGCAGTGAGATAAATGTGGGTCCCGATGGTCATAATCAGCAGCAGCCTAGTAAATATATCCAGTGATCATAGTTACACTGTTATAACATTTATGAATACAAGTATATCAACATTACACATAATGTTGTGACATTATGCTACCCTCCAGTATGACAGGTGTGATAAAACTGATCCACAAGTTGCACACTGTGCTGATGACATCAACCTATAACACAATCACTAGTGAAAATACTGTGGAGGTGGGAGAAGAACCATACAACATGTTGGCATTTGATTCTGTATCATTAATTAATGAAAGCTCATTACAGTCCTTGGGGAATGAGCTGTAATCTGATGCTGCCATATGACGCAGGAAAACACGTCCCCTCGCACAACACTGGCCCACTTAAGCCATATGGTGGAATAAGGTCAAGGACGCTTTTTTTAAAATCAAAATAACCATGTAATGTAGATGTTGTTTTGATATGAAAACAGCAAACAAACACTGTAAACTCTTTAAACCTGCATCCAGTCAAGGGATCAAAACCTAAAAGGAGTAAAACTTTTGTCGTCTGTCTATGAAATGAGAGGTAGAACTAAAGGAGGGATAGAGAAAAAGATGAGAAAGAAGTTGAGTGGGCGGTTCTGGTAATGCAAAAGCACTAGAGCAATGAAATAATGATGAGCATGACCGGAGACTAGCTTGAGTTACGTTCTCTGCAGTCTAAATGTATTGGCTTATCTGGAACGAATGGAGGGAAGGAGGATAGCCGCTGAAAGCCTTGACAGCAGATTTGGCCGAAGAACAGCAAACCGTCACAGTAAGTGAAATGTGTCTTAATGTTTAGACACGGGATGGTGGTTGGCTGTCCATTAGTATGTGTAGGGTAAGTTTCTGTTTCTTTGTGTTGTTAGTTCTTTAAAATTCATGGGATAAAAGAACCCAGCCATCAGGACGTTTCTGTGTTCAACTCTTGTCAGGGTAATGATGAGATGTAACTCTGTTGGTGCATCATTCTAAGACTTGATCAAATGTGATTAACTCCTTTGAAAACACGAGGAATTATCAAAGCAAATACTTAGTTTCCAGAAACAGTCAAATGAAATAATTCCACAACTGCCTCAATGAACAGCTTGACAATGTTATCTCCTTGAAATCTGATCCAATCCGAATTATTCTTTTTTTTTAAATGCTCAAAACACCAGTTTTTGTTATTGACCGAATAATCCAAATGCTTAAATAGGTGTTACTTTACTCCACGAACCAGGATGCAGATGGCGCCCTGTCTGAGGCAAACACAAGTGCCAGTAGTGATGACGTCAGCGGTGGTTGGACCTACAAATGGAGTCTGGGCCACAGTCTGAGTCCTGAGTGGGAACTTAATATCTGTGACACTGACATACAATCCAGGTGACTGCATCCTGTATACTGATTTTAGAAACCACTTTTTACAGAGAACTGGCTGCCAGAGCAGTGAGCACATATGTACCCTGAGATAACACACTCTCTCATACGGATGGATACTTAAGCCTGTGGTGCTTGTTGTCACAATATCATTGAATAAGCTTCTTTACGTTAGTCTACAAAGACAGAACTCAGTTGTTTGCCGTATATATTAAAATTTAAGCTTAGAGCTGCACCAATCAATGTTCTCACACTGACAATGGATAAATAATTGTCAAATGTAATGTGAAAAGCATGGCTAGTAGTGAGGAACCAAAACCGAATTATCACCGGACTCTGCAGCTCAACTCAGATTTATCTTTTATAGATGAAGCTTCCTTAATGACCTTAATAACTGAGGGAATAGTTACTATATTAGTTCATTGTTTAAATATCCCTACTTTGTGTTTAGATTGGAACTACATAACACTTTATGTTTTACAACTGCAAAATCTGTGTTTGCACCTAATGTCCTCCTCAAGCTCTTCCAATCAGTGGAACTGTCCAGAGAGGAGCAGATCTGCCAGCTCAGACAGGAGCAGTGTGGCCCAAAGAGATATGACCCAGTTGGACCTGTCTCCCCACCGAGGCACTGAAAGCTCTTGGATGGATGAGCGAAGGGGCAGAGATAGGTCCCGCCGGACATCAGGTCAGTCCCAGATACACAGTTTCCCTGAAAACCTACAGGGGAACATCTTGATCTTCATCTCCCAAAATACGATACTTCCCCCTGATGCCTGATCTTTTACATAAAACCAGTGCAAAGAAATGTCATCCATGATCTTTGTGGCCTTGCTCTCTCACTGGCTACATAAATAGGCAATGGGCCCAGAGGTGTCAGGGAACAAGAGAGTGGCTACTTCTCTCCAGACAGAAGAGGTGAGGGTGAGCGGCAGATGGAGGAAGTCAACAAACAGCGTCATCGTTACTATGAGAGGGGGCATCCCCTCCCCAGCAGCCACATTCTCGAGCCAAAAGCCTGTGTCCCCTACAGAAATGTCAACCTCGGCGTGCCCTCCCAGAGGAGGAACACGGAGACGTATATGCAGGAAACTTGGAGAAGCGAATCCCCACAGAGGTACACGTACCACTCCAACTTCAGACAGGGAACCAACTCACAGAGAAACTCTCCGAGCCGTCACGGCTCTGTAAGCCCAGACCGCTACAAGTTAACGGAATCTCTTGGGGGACCTCAGAGAGGAAGCTCCCTCTCCAGGGGTCCGGCTCGGTCTCATGCCTCATCCCGCGGCTCCTCTCAGCTTCCATCACACGCTCCTTCTCTCCATACATCGGGCAGGTCCAGTCCATCTCGCATTAGGGGGTTCGTTGCCTCTCGGGCTTGCTCACCCTCGACAGTCGCCCCTTCTCACAGGTGCATGGACGTCTTCCATTCACAGGACGGTGATTATGATGCTCAAAGGGGACGCAGCAGAGAGTCGAGGGGTCCTTCGCAAGCTTCAAACAAACACAGTTTGGACTCTGAGAAACTCTACAGGAATCTGGAGTTCATCTCCCGCCGTGGTTCCTCGGCACTTCAGCAAAACTCATATCAAGGATCTCGAGCATCCCTGCGAACCAGAACAACCGTCGACAGCTCGGCCAACACTCGTACCCGTAACAGCCGGGAAGTATCACCATCCAGGACTGACAACAGCTACACCTCCCGGAGGGAGCTCCACTCCAGAGAAAGCAGACTGAGTCCTTCTCAAGGCTCGTGGCAGGGGTCTGCACACTCGTTACACAGCCTCCCGCCATCATGTGGTTCTTCCACATTAAGACAAGGGGCAGACTTTCAGATGCTCTGCGGTTCAGTGTCCCACGTTGCTATCAATGAAACTGATAAGGGCAATGAGGGGGATAACAAGGGCAGCGTCGACAGAAACAGGAGCACCATGAGGCGAGGGATGGAGGCCTTGCTGATCTCTGAACCCAAGAGGGCTGCAGCTGAAACTGAGGAGGTGCGTATTTTAGATCATTTTATTAGCAACACTGGAGGCGACAATGTCAGTCTGTCACGTGACAACTAACAACTTAGATGGATTGCTTTGAAATTTTGTGAAGACATTCATAGTCCACAGTGGATGAATCCTACGGGTGTTGCTGCTCCTCTGACTTTTCCTCTAGTGCCGCCATGGCGTTGACATTTCTGGCTCAGAGTTAAACGTCTCCACAACTACGGGACGGTTTATCATAAAATTTGACTCACACATTAATGTTCCCTTCAGGAGAAAGTGTAGTAAATTTGATGATCCTCTGACTCTTGATCTAGCATGTGCATTGTGTAAAAACTAAACTTGGTTTATGATTAAACAACTGATGTGGCATTAGCATTTAGCTCCAGCCTCACAGAGCTGCTAGCTTCACTGCAGACTCTTGTTATATTTGTGGTCATAGACAACTCTCCATACCACATGTCATGTCAAATGTTGCTTAATCCCTCTGAATCTGAGGTGGGGATGACCATGGAGGACTACATAGTGCTGGCCGATATTCCAAAGATCCAGCTGGAGTCAGAAGAAGAGCTACCTGAACTGAGGAGGAGGAACCAGAGTCCCAGCCCATGCAGGGACCAGAGACTCAGGACATACAGGTTGGTAGTACCACATGATGCTGCATGGGATCATGGTATAACATCTTTTCATGTTTCACCATAACAGATGTCTCATGACTGCATTCCTAGTTTACACACTTCCTGTGGCAGCTGGAAAATAAGTGAAATAGTAGTGTAGCAAATTAAAAAAAGAAGAATCAAAAGACTTTGAAAATCTTTTGATCAGACCATGAGTAATTGCCTTAGTAATGGCCAAAGAAAACACGTTGGCTCTTGAAGCCTTTGAGAGGTATGTGAAAGTTCAGAGAAAAGTTCAGAGAAAAAAAGATGGGAATTATTCCTATATTTGTTGGTCTCAAGGTACCATGACAAAACAGACATCTGCACTTCAAGACTTGAGCCAGATGAGAGGGGGAGAGGCAGGGAGAGAGGGAGAGACAGACGGGAGAGACGTCGCGACTCCGAACATGGACCATCATCTCGAAGACAGTCAATGGCATCTCTTCATTCACAGGTATGATGAGATAATCTTTCAGGACAAAATACACGCTGAAACACGGTGGATTCTCTAATCCCGTCTGTTTATTCTGTCAAAGAATTCAGATAATCAAAATGGGAGGCACAGATCTTCAACACTGAAGGAGCAAGGTCCTCCTGAACGCCTGCAGACACAGGTGAGCATGGTCCCATGACTTCCTGCATCTGTATAAATGAAATAAATGACTGTTTGGAGGAAAATGGGTCATTCATACATTCATTCTAAAGTAGCTCCTTGATATTTATTTCAGCCTTTTTACCCCAGGCACCCCTCTCACAGAAGCACCTTGCTGTAAAAAAAAAAAAAAACATTAGTTAGCACTCTGTGTTTTAGGGCAGCGTCTTCACATGATCGATCATCTTTATTAAAAGATCCTAGAGTGGGTCAAGCCAGAGTATCCTGCGGTCTCAGCGCTACTGTGTCAAAACTGCTGAGCCAACAAACACAGAGGAATGGGTGGTTACAAAAAGAAACATTCTGAATTTTTCAAAACTTTCACAAAAGGTTTCCGTCTATAATAAAAAGAGTTAAGTACTGTATGTTTGATGGACTTCCTGTTTCTTTTCACTTCATATCATGCTTTTTTGTCCTCTCAATCTCTCCACTTCTTTTTCTTCCCCCACTCAATGCACATCGGACATAATATGATTCATGCATGGTGAGTATCTTCTCTTATTTTGTGCTAACATGCTTCATTATCACCTGCTTGCCTCCAAGTCAGTCTAATAATGTTTTCCTCTTTTCCTCTTTCTCTTCCCATTTCTCACTGTTTCAAAATGACGATCATGGTTTGCAAAGAACTACACCTCTTCCATTTTTACATTCGCATTTTGGAGTGTATTTACCACTTCTCATGCTTTAAAGTTTTTTGCCTTCCTCTCTATGTATTCTTCATATTGATGTCACAATCTCACAGACACGTTTGTCTGCCACCGACAGTTACAATTTCCTGTAATTTCTCAATGTAACCACTACAGAATGCTTTTAAAGAGCCTCTTCTAAATACTTAAATTACAGATGTTGCTACTTGAAGGGTTGGATGTCTAGACTGGATGAACATGGCAAGGTAAATAAAAAAGTTTATGTAACATTTCTTATCATTATTATTTCATTAAAACATAGCTATTTTGTTTTTCTATCATATTTCCTGTTGTAACCACAATGTCAAACTCAGACAGACAGTTCAAAATATCATAATGAGACTCTGAATATCCAGAGAGGAGACCACATACATGAAAATTCCAATGTGTTTTAATCTTATGCAACGAAATAATTTAATTATCCATGTTCACTGTGCTTTGCTCAGTGGAGGAAACACTGGTTTGTTCTGGATGATACTTCACTGAGGTACTACAGAGACTCAGAGGCTGAGGAGGTATGTCTTCCTGTGTGAAATAAAAGTAATTCCTTATTTGTCAAAACCTGTCTTATGTTTTAAGATAACAGTTTATATGAATTTACATGATTTGAAAGGGTTTTATGCAGGTTTAGCCATCATTAGTGGGACACTAGCATCTGTTTTCCTAAAACAAATTTATCAGATAATTTCATTCTTCTCTGATGTTTGAGCTTCAGCCTCACTCAACCTAACTGAATTTGAGTTTGTCTTATTGTGCTGCAGTCAGATGATCTAGATGGAGAGATTGACCTGACATCCTGTATGAATGTGTCAGACTGTGATGTAGAAAAGAACTATGGACTACAAATACAAGTATGTATTTACTGTACTTGTGTTTTATCAATTGTGTTGACAAGTAATTTACATGACAGATGGACAGTTGACACCTACCCCTCCTCCCCGTTTCCACATCCATTACATATTTGGCTGCTTCCTGTTTAAAAGTGTGTGTGTCTGCGCGTGTGTGTGTGTGTGTGTGTGTGTGTGTGTGTGTGGGCGCGTGTGCATGTGCGTCTTCTGTCTTTTGATCTCCTCCAGACAAAGAGAACAGTGTTCACTCTTTCTGCTATGACCTCCAGAATACAGCAGAACTGGATCAAGTTACTAAAGCAGGCAATCCAGAACAACACACAGTGAGTCTGACCTTATACTAGGAGGAAGTGGTGGAAGAAGTATTCAGGTCCTTTACTAAAGTAAAGGTAGCAATACTACACTGTGAATATACTCCACTACAAGAAGAAGTTCTACTTTAAAAATATCACTAAAGTAAAGGTTCAAAAGCATTACTAACAAAATATACCTTTGGTAATAAAAAGGGAAATTACTCAATGGAGTTAAATCCTCAGGGAGAGTGTTTATTATTATTTTATCTTATTATACATTATTTATATAATTTTACTGTTGAAGTCAGTCGATTTGAGCTCAATTATGAATTTTACATACTGTTGGCTAGTTTAATCTGTAACAAAACCTCATATTTTTAGAAGCCCATCAAGTGTTTTGTATGTAAAATCATGTAAATGTGGTGGAATAAAAAGTACAATATTTTCTACTGAATTGTAGTTAAGTAGACATAAAAGGTTGCAGAAAATTGACTACTGAGGTTAAGTACAAGTCCCTAAACTTTGTATTTAAGTGCAGTATTTGAGTAAATGTATTTAGTTACCTCCCACCACCACTTGGAGACACCTTATACTGTGTATTGGAAACAACATTTACATTAAGCAAAGCCTGGTTTGTAAACATAAAATCATTGCAATTTAGTCACAAACATAAAATCCTAATTGTGGTAAGGTAAACATAAAATAAAACAAAGGGAAAAAAAGTTAACAGAAACAGGGGTTAAATGCTGTGGCCAATCCATAGCTGACCAACAAGCTGCTACTACTTTAAAGACATATATCGAATCATTGCATCAATCAGTTTATACAGACTAATCAATTATTAGTTTATTTTGATTAGTAATTTACACATGGAGGACATCCAATTCAGTGATGTCCTAGTATTTATAATGTTATTTGTTCATATCACTGCAAAATATACTAAATAACTGAGTCTAATTCATGTAATAGATTTTCATACAGGTGAAAATTCCTCCACACTGTGAACAAATGCAGACAAAGTGACTGGGTGGTCTGTCCGTAGTGAACCCCCTCTATCATCTTTCTTCTGATGTGTAACTCTACTCTCCGTGTCTCTCCCTCATTCTGACCACAGCCAATCAGACACCAGCGGCGAGAAAGAGAACCCCCGGTCCCGGAGACCGTCGTCATGCCAACCCCTCACTCGGTTCACCTGCAAGGACTCTGGCTATGAACCTACCACTTCCACCTCCACCACCACAGCTGCAAACTCCCATCAGGGCAACCATCTCCGCCACCAGACTGTAGACGGATGTCTGGACGCAGACTTGTCTCCAGCCAGTCACAGGGAAGAAGGGGAGGGTTGGGACCGTGAGCAAGCAAAGCGATTGGAGGAGAGGAACAAGTGGTTTGGGGAGGGGGTCCCCTTCAGTGAGGTGGGCAGCAAGTGGGACTCCATGGAGCTGAAAAAGGGGAGGATACCTGTGCCTGTTATTGAAACAATGGACTCAGAGGTCAACAGGAAGTGGGTAGAATTTGAGACTTTGCCATTTAGGGACATGAGTGCGCAGTCTCTCATTGGAGCCCAGGCGTATCAGTCGAGCACCCCACAGGCATCACAGTCTCTAATTAGCCCCCAGACCTATCAGTCGAGCCCTGAGGAGGCTGAACACTCTGTCACTAATTCCCAGATTGATTTAAAAAGCTCAAAGGAGGCTCTTCCATCTATAAATGGTGCCCAAACCAGTCAAACCAATACGGCTGAAGCTCTTCAAAAGGAGGTAAGAAGGAGCTTATAGTCACGCCAATAATAATTTAAAATGTAATGGGTTGAAACACTTGTAAAGATTCCTTTAAAATGTTTTCAATGCTAATAAATTATAATTTACATCAAAATCTCTTTCCACTCCCATACATTCTCTGCTAATCCATCTCCCAGGCCCTCTCTCTTCGAAAGCAAGTGGAGAGCATTAAGGGAGAGCGTGCAGCCATGGGGATGGAGATGGACAGTCCCTGTGGCCCCAGGGCCCCCTGTAGGGCCAGACTAGAAGCCATGGAGCTAGCCCATTGTAAAGCACTGCAGGAGCTGCAAGAGAAACACAAGAGGGAGATAAGGGAGCTGGAGGAGCAGAGAGACAAGATGCTGCAGGAGGAGAGCCAGACAGCTGCTAAAGGTAAGTCAGATGGTAGAGTCAAGCAACAGAAGCTCGGGTGGTACAGTCTGACACCATTCAACAGGTTAATGGTTTGTATTTACCCAGCAGATGCTCTTTTTTTTTATTATCAAACTATCATTTTTCTCAGCTTGAAGGTTCATTATATTATAACTTGAAATTATTAGTTTGACAAAATATAATTGGCAGGGGATCCACATCTGCTGATGAAAGGCAAAAAGATGTGGCCGTAATCTCTAGAAAATTTTTCTCTTGTGGACCTCATGCTAAGACTTTCCAACAATACTGTTTTTGAATTTTACACTACAATTCCCTACAAATAACAAACGAATCTTAACATTTTCCATATTTAAAAAAATTCTTTGTCATATCACAAGATTTTATTCCTGATTCTTTAACCTAAAATTCATATACAGCAATACAACCCATAAATCACACGGTATTCCTGAAATGATCACTTCTATTCACTTGTTAGAAACTCTAAAGAAACTGCAAACTTTGAAAATCATCAGCCATCTCATGGCAGGTTTTAGTAGTTTTAAATATCTGGTTTTAAATATTTGAACACTTTGACAATGGTGGACAATGGTTGACAATGTTGGAAAAGGTAAACAGATCTTTTACGTAGGTAAATATAGCTGTGTCAGTGTAGAAATATTGTCTCTCAGGTTAAAGTAATGAATTCAAAATTTTACTTTACTTATGTACATTTTAATGTTGCAGCTGGAAAAGGTGGAGATTATTTTAACAAGTTTATATATTAATTGGTAGTTTGAGCTATAAATACAGCATAATCTATTTGTTGATTATACTTTGTACTGGACTGTTTAAACTGTATTATTGCTCTGAATCTGGAAAACACTGGAACTAGTAGTGGAGTAAAGGTACAACAGTTCCCTCTGAAATGTAATGTTGTAAGAGTATAAAGTAGCATGATATAGAAATGCAGTACAAATACTTCAAAATTGTACTTCAGTACAGTACTTGAATAAATGTACTTAGCTACTTTCCACCACTGTTTTCTGATTTCACAAAAACTCAAAAAAAAATACTGATTGTATTTAAAAAACAAACAAACAAAAACAAAACAGATTTATAATAAACCATGCAGATAGGTGGAAATCATGTAACCCTTATCCTAATCTAGAAATGGTGCATCACAGTCTGAGTATTTAGTAGTGTTTAATTTTTTTTTTTTTACTTAGTCATATGTGAACTTGAATTTCAGGACAAAGTTAAACTGTAAAGAATAATAAATAAAGGCAGAAAGCTTATAGAGAAGTCCCAGATGCTACCATGTGAAAAAGATTAATGAAGTGTAAAGACCATTTTTTTCCATATCATTTCTTCTCATTCTTTACACCTGCAACCGCACCTGACATTTTACCCTCAGGGAGTTAATCAAGCAAGAGCCACCACAGTTGTGTACTTTCCTTTTGTAAATATTGTTCTTCACTGATGCTATGTCTTTTCTCATTTAACTGTCTTGGGTTGCTCTTGAAGCTGTGTTGTGAAGCAAAAGATAATTGTCCAATGTGTGGACAATTAGAGGTGCTACATGTAAATTTTGCATTGCACCTTTAAGTTCCAAACTAATTAGCCAACTGTTAATCAAAGCTATGGGGGCACTGAGGGCGGCTCACAGAGAAGAGCTGGAGAGAGAAGTGGAAAAGGCCAGGAGGTTGTCTGGAGGAGCCCCGCGCGTCGATACTCCATACAGAAGTCACATGTAAGTTTAATATAGGCACTCGGTCATGCCCAGCCTGTTCTCCATCTTGCAGGCCCTCGCTGCAGGCTGAAGATGTTCCGCACTAGACCATGACCCCTTGCATGATAATCTGGTGCAGTATAAGTTGTTTTTTTTTTTACTCCATAACGCGTGTGCTTGTGTGTGTAAGCCCCGAGGTGGACATCTTGCATGGTGAGTTGGACGTGCTGTCCGAGCGCTACTCCAGGAAGTGCCTGGAGCTGAGCCGCACTGAGCGGAGCGGCGCGGGGCAAGAGAGCGAGCTGGGCCGCAGGGAGACTGAGCTGGCGCAGCTCCGGAGAGAGAACCAGGTCCACATACAGCACATGCCGGATATGACTCTGTTTTGATGCGGTGCCATGCCACTCTATAGATTATCACAAATCAGATTGTTTTTTTTCTTATAAGTTATCATTAACAAGGAAATATACTAAGCTACAAAATTAATATTTCTACCCCCCCCCCAGGTGCTTAAGGCCAAACTGGCAGAGGAGATGAGCCGAATGCGTTATTTCATCACAGGGCAGAGGTCAGACGCGGTGTCTCTTGGCAGCACTGAGCACACTGTGTCAGAAGCAGAGGTATTGACAGTAATTAGGTTACGTTTTGGGGTTTTTTTTTTTTTGTGACCAAGTTTGAAACCAAGCAACCTCAACTTGCATAAAAGTAGGTGACATCTTAAGCTCCTTCTGCAGCCCAGGCCAGTTTCATTCATTGCACCCGAACCTTTAACGTCGTGCATGGAAAGCAAATGTTGACATTACTGTCATCATGGGAAAGCAAAAAGCAACACCCGCCTTGTTCACAGCACTTTTAGCATTTTTAGCATTTTTTTCCCCCTTTATCTTCAGTAATGGCTCCTTATAGCTACACTGTCACACCTTTCTTTTTTCTGGTGGCCTCCTTTATGTTGAGTATCTGTGGTTAGCCTAGTCTGGTGCAGCAGACACTGCCACCTACTGTTTAAATTACAGCACGTTTCGAGATAACAATCTAGGACATCACTTGTGCTGCAATATTAAGTTTATCTCTGGACATCCTGGCATCCCAAATAGATATTGGAATTTTCACATATGAATGACTCTATCTTATTTAGACCTGCAGTAATTAGCTGATTAATTGATAGTCAGTGGACAGAAAATTAATTAGTAACAATTTTGATCACTGATCAATCATTTAAAAGTAATTCATAAAGAGTAAATGCCAAACACTCTATTTGCAGCATTTAAATATAAGAATATGCTGCTTTTGTTTCATTACACAGTAAGTTGAATAGCTTAGGCCTTTGAATTGTTGCTCTGAAAAAAGGAGATTTGAAAAGATCCCCTTGGACCCCTGATACAGTACTAATTCTCAGACTTGCAGAACCAGTCTTGACTTTTGAATCACTTTAAATACTTTATTTTATTGTTCTGAACTGTTTTACCTTAATTTTCCCATGCATAAAAGTTATAACTCCTTTTCAAAAAGAGCTTTATAAATAAAGTTTGCTATTGTTTTAGTCCTAATGATTATTAAAAAAAAAACAACAAAAAAACAAAAAACTGAATATAACAGTTGCAGTCCCAATTTTACTGATCTAGGAATAACAGGTCACATTTGTCTTTCAGATGCTGCTAAGAGCAAAAGAAAATGAGGTGCTGTATCTTAAGAAAGAAATCAGTTGCCTGCAGAATGAAGTGCAGTCTCTTAAGAAGGTATGTTTTATGATCTGACCTCTTAAAGTATACAAATTATAAACATAATACACTCCTGCATCTTGTATATTTACGACTCAGATTTAAACTGACTTCCCTGCTTGACTTTGATATGTCTACCATGTTTGTCTCATTCCTCACTCCAGGAGAAAGAAGCTGCTTATGAGCATTATAAAGAGGCCTATGCAGAACTAAGCAACATGAAGGGTCGAACTGAGCTGGAGATGCGCTCCATTAATGAACACTTGAGATTGACCAATGCTGCACTTCAGGAGGGAGCAAGACAAACCTGACCAATGAGGACAGCAGTTTTAAATTACAAGCCAATATAAGATATAACAAAACAGAACATCATTACAGTAAAATAATAATATGCATTGTTATGACTGAATATGACTTAGAAGAGTCAATAAGAATTTATGGCAACCATCGTGTGCTGGCAAACCACCATGCAAAGACTTAAGATTAAACATCAAGTATTTTCCACATGTAACGGACTCTTTTTATTGAGTTTACAGACACAAACATGCAAACAAGAGTGAGTGCATAACTTGTAGATTTGATAGCCTCACATGATATGAAATTTCTTAAAAGATTTAAATGAAAACAAATTAATGTAGCAGAGGAGAAAGAAGGGAGATGGGTGGAGGTAGAGGGATGTATTTGGAAGTCAAAGTGCCCCATCTTCCCCATCTTCCTTGTGCTGGCTGGTATGCTTTTGGTCATTATTGCAAAGCACCCTGTGGATGTAAATTTAGAAAAAAAAAAAAAAAGAGGTGATCAGCCTTCAACTGTTACTGCTTGTCAACACTGCAAACATGCTGCAAACTACACCCTTGAACACAGAAAGACTATGCATAAAAAGGTCTAAGCAATGGTGCTTAAAGGTTAAATAACATGCAACGAATTTACACGCTGACTTTACCATTTATTTTCTGAAGTTAGCTCAGTCATCATCATCATCGTCCTCAGGGACAAATATGTCGTGCTCCTCCAAAAGAGCGGCGAAGTTCTTGCTGATCAGTGTTCCCACATACAGGAAAGGCACAACCACTACTGTCATGCGGATAAGACCAAATGGTGTCTGGAAATCATAAAGAGGAAATGTGATATTAAAATTAAAGATTAATTCAAAGGGGGGGGCATGAACTGTCCAGATCATCAACTATAATTAGTTCCCATCTCAGTTTGCTGTAGAGTATTTCTGTCTAGATTTATGATCATGGACAACTTTTTCCCTCAAAGCTTAAAACAAGAGCCCAATCTTTAAAGCTCTCATAGCAAAGCAGAGGAAATATGCCCTGCTCACAAGGCTGGTGGATCGTCTCAAGCTGCCGCAGCACATCAGGATCGAGCGGACACTGAGTGTAATGAGGCTGAAATCTGTCGGCAGCCCAATACACCAAACATTTTCCTGAGGTTGCATTCTGCACTTTCATACATTTTCAATTAGAACTGGTAGTAGATACTATGACTAATTGAAAATTCTTTGAACTAAAGCACAATATCAGTCGACCTAACAGGACTTTATGCGCCTGTCAAAATCTAGTTTAAGGACCTTCAATATCTCAGTGCATATTCCTGATAAATGTGCGTAATCGAGTTACCCAAAAAGAACTGTTGGACCTTGTAGTGCACTGGCAGAGAAAGCACTGAAAAACATCACAGAGACTGAGAGTAATGTGGAGTTAGCACAGGCCCAGCGGTTCATTTTTGCCTTCTGGCCCCGCAGCAGGTTTTTCTAGCCATGAGTAAAGCCCTTCTTAAAACGTCTTAGAAAAAATTATTCTCTCGATTTGGCCCTGGGGAGGAAATGTTCTGTTGTTGTCTGAGAAAAGGTCGATTAAAAGGTAAATGTAGATTTTGCCTAGTCGTAGATGTTGGGGGGGGGGGTTGCTTGTAAACTAGCAGGATATTAAATTACACTGCGTGTAGGGCTGTTTTAATCAATCAATGGTATAATCAAAAATAACAGAGTTGTCTTCCCCTGATATGAACCAATCCTTCATTCTCCTCTTCCGACTTTTCTCGGCTTGGCAACAACCCACAGCAAAATGTGTAACGTTTAGGTCAAGTTATTACTCGCAAAACCAAGAAAGAATTCCGTAGCCAGCGTTGTAGTTACATAATACACTGACATACTTACATAAAATACTGACTACATCAAAATATTCACTTAGAACACGAATGTGAGTTCGGCTGTAAAAAAAAATAATTGGGATCTACTTCCTGAAAGGGCCTCGTCGTTAGTGTAAACACACGTATCATTGGTTGACTCGACTAACCCGGTGCGCGTCCTGCCTTTCCATTGGCCAAAGCTGGTGTCAATTAAGGTCTAAGCCCCGCCCGCCCTGCATGTCATATCTCTGGTCGGTGTTTCCGTCCGTAATTGCGGTAGAAACAAACTCACTTTATCCGGTTTCGGTAGAATTGCCCCTGAAGGCGTCGACACCGCGGTTCGGATCGGAGTCGTCCTCGATATGTTTGGTGATTTCATGGCGGAATTACGGCTCATTAACGCCGTATTTCTGGCGGAAAGTCGCAGCGAGAGCCGCAGTGCACTGGTCGCCATTTTTTTTTCCAGTATGTGGGACGGGCGGGGAAGGACCAGGATGATTTATATTATGGGCGTGAGGTGACGTTCGACACTAAACACCAACAGTGATCGTCAACAAAAAAAAGGAAAAAATAAAATAATTAAAAAAAATGTATCATGTATATACAGTTAAATATTTTTAGACATTTGTGTCGGTTAAGTATACATTCGGTCACCACCATCACAACTATATTTATTTTTTTTTCCAAATTAATATTTTTTTTAACTTTCACTTTTCATTTTTTTTAAACAAATACGTAGAAGATACGCCCTTTAAATCCTATCCAATCTGATCATCAGTACCGATTTTCCTTACGATAAAGCGTTGCGCATCTACCCCCCAAAAAAAAACTGGAAGTAGGCGCATTGAAAAAAATAATAAACGAGGCGTCGCTTTCTCTGAATTACACAGATCACACTTGCCTGCCTTCTGAGGCCTAACTGATGTAAAATCAAGTTCAAGCATCCTGCTTTAACTTGATTACCACTGCGGTATTTAGTGCAGAGATTGCGACAGTTAAACGCATTTCTGAACTGTCTGTTGCTGCATTGTTTATCCCATAGACCAGTATCTCCGATAAACATGTCTAATTAGCCAGGACTTTTACTGTAAGTCATGACATCACTATCCTTCTTTTCTTGGAACTTGGGAGTTTAAATCTAACCCCCCCCCCCCCCGCTCAAATATTAAATATTATTAAATATTGCGCGTTATATTCGTATTAGACGTGTTATTCAAGTGATTCAAATATACAGATATATATAATTTATACTTCTTATTTTTTTGTATTTTTCCACAGAGAAGTGTAACGTCATTACACCGCCGAGCGCGCGAGGCTGACCGCAGCACTTCCTCGAGGCTGAAAGACGGGAGCGTGTTCCGCGGGGGCGCGCGCGGAGGGGAAGTGGTAGAGAGAGACGAAAGAAAGGACGTTGAATAAACTTGTCAACTTCTGAGCGACCGGCTACAAATACAGCCGGTGGCTATGTTAGGGCACAATCGGCCACTTAATACCACAGAAATTTAGCCATCGAACCAAACGTCCCGTCCGGGTCCGATCGCCGCCGTCTCTACTCGACCGGTGGACTCCGGCAGTTCTCAAACAGACTCGCTCAACCGACCCGGAGCCGTCCACCGAAACTAAGTCACGTTTAGCCGCCGGTAAAGTGGGTGCGATAACCGGTAAAATTGTACCGACGAGGCGCACTAGTAGCTCGCTGGCTCGGCGGGACTCGAGCTTTTTCTCCTTGTGGGAAAAGTTACCCGCGGCGGCGGCGGCGGCGGCGGCGCTGGTGGTGCTGGTGGTGGTGGAGCCGCGGACGAGGCCTGCAGTTGAGGAGGCTGCATGTGTGAGGACCGCAGCTGGCGAGGAGTGACTCACACGGCGTTAGTTAGCTAAACCCAGACAAACATGTCGGCCCAGGCGCAGATGCGAGCGATGCTGGACCAGCTCATGGGGACGGGGAGAGACGGTGAGTCGGGCGGGCCGTTGTCGAGTTTTACCCTCCGATCGAAAACGGGGCAGGAGTTATGAGTTGTTGCTAGCGTTAGCCTGGGCGAGCTAACCAGTCCGCCACACAGTGACAGGGAGGCATGCTTTACAAACCTAGCTAGCTCACGTAAGGGTAGCGAGCAGCCGGCTAGCTACCTGTTGTCTTTGAGTTTTCATGGCAAGTTCGGGTGTTGTGACCATCTCACACCGAACCCATCTTGCGAGCATTTTCACATTTTACTCGGTCGAAGTCAATGCGTTCGTTTCGTCGTGGCCCCGTTCCTTCAACCAGATGTTGACATTTTCTATGAGTGTATCCAAGCAGCTAACTTGAAGTTTTACTGGTAAAGTTGCAGATCTGTAACTCATCGATTGAAAGTGTGACTCTGGCACTAATATATTTTAGTATGTACCTTCATTTAATAAGGAGACTGGTTCACCTAAAACGAGATTATATGTCTTTACTCATGTGTGTCTGCTGCTGTGGTTTTCCTTTTACAGGAGACACCATGCGGCAGAGAATTAAATTCACAGATGAGCGGGTTTGCAAAAGTCATCTTTTGGATTCATGTCCTCATGACATTCTGTCAGGCACCGTGAGTATCATTTTTACACACCTTACACACAGAACATTACCATGTATCATACAGCCAGAAAATGAAAGCACAGTTATTTTACTGGCTTGTGTCTGCTGCAGCACATTGGACTTGAAAAGAAACTGCGACTATAAGGTTAAATTATTGAATTAATTCTTTTTATACATGGTCTGATTTCAAAACCCTCGGGCAGACCAATTATTGTAAATGTACAGACAAAACCACCAAGAGGGTACTTATCATCTGCCCTTCATCCAAATGTTTCACTGTCTTCAGCTCAAATTGAAGGCAAAAAGCCCTGAAATCAAAAAGGGAAGATGCCGTATCGACATAGCATCCCTGGGTACCAAATATCAACTGATTTTCGGGTCTTAGACTTCAGATAGGTTTTGACTGTTAAGGACTCAATGTAATTTTTAATTTCTCTAATAACTTTAGTTCCCTCAAATGATAAATAAATAGGTCTACTGTTTGCACTCGGTTCACTCTCAAATTAAATCAGAATTAGTGCTTGAACCACAAAAGCATGGATTAATTTCAAATTCAGTATGCTGAAGTACAAAGAAAACACAAAAATGTTGCTACTCTCTCAATATTTTTGGACTGCAGAATGACATAAAGGACGTCACACTTACCGTCTCTAATGTGACGCCATTTAAAAAGCTCCAGAACATGACTGCACTTTAACGTAAGGAGCTTTAAGCACAACAGACCTCAAGACGAGTGAAATGAGGAGGCAGTGAAACATAATACATTGATGCCTTTCTTATTATTGCAGAGAATGGACCTGGGAGAGTGCATGAAAGTCCACGACCTGGCGCTCAGAGCAGACTATGAGATTGCCTCCAAGGAGCAGGAGTACTTCTTTGAACTTGATGTGAGTGGCACTTGATGTGTTACCAGAGCAGTGGATCATACTGAAAGCAAAGCTGTCTCAGTGATGTAAATTGCTGACGCGGGTGGACATCCGTCACATAAATGCTAACACCACCCCTGATGTCCTGATGATTTCTGACTTAACAGCTGATTGTGGGAGGGGATTTAATGTTATGAAGCAGATCACATCCAACCAGTTTCATTTGTGGAGTTTTTTGCTTTCACACGCAAGAAGCCTAAGGATCAATGGTGTTGTATCCTACAGATTGTAAAGCTCACTGTGATGAACCTATAACTTTTTTCAGCAATATAAATGCAATTTACTTAATTTGAAAAGGCTCCAACTTAAAAGTGAGACACACTCTGGCTTTGTAGTTGTGCTACTCTCATCTAAAAGTATATCAGAGTTTGGTCTAAGTGGTGCCGTTGAGTTGTGATTGATTGAATAATTGAGATCAGGGTGAAGGGCTAGTAATTATCGTACTATAGAGAAAATATTATTTTTAGCCACTATAAGCCATTGTGTATATTTTACACATACAAAAACCCATTTATGTCATGTGTTTTCTTTCAGGCTGCTGAACACCTTCAGTCTTTTATTGCAGACTGCGACCGCAGGACTGAGCTGGCCAAGAAAAGACTAGCTGAGACGCAGGATGAGATCAGTGCAGAAGTGGCCGCAAAGGTGAAAAATTCACAGATGATACAGTTGAAATAAGATTAAGATTAAGCTAACATATTGTAAAATAAATCTGTATTAATCCCTGAAGAGAAATTTGTTTATTATAGCAGCCCAGAGACAGAGGTGAAGAAAAAGGATAAACCACAATTTGAATGAAGCCTATAAAAATTAAATTAAAAAAGGCTACATACATTGTGTACACGTGTGTGTGTGTGTATATGTATGTATATACGTATGTGTGTGTATATATATATATATATATATACATATATATATATATATATATTTTATACATACATACACATATACATGTGTCTATGTATATGTGTATGTATATATGTGTGTATATATGTGTGTGTATACATGTATATGAATGTCTCTATATATATGTATATGAATGTCTATATATATGAATATGAATGTCTCTATATACATATGTATATATATATATTTGTGTGTGTGTGTGTGTGTATATATATATTTATGTATGTGTGTGTATATTAAGTATGTAATTGACACACAGTAATAATGGGATATAATGAAGTATATTATAGAAAAAGGCATGGATAGTGCATAAAATAATGTAAAAGCACAGTAATAGCAATATACTGTATAAGTAATGTAGTATTGTAATTAACCTATAAGTGACACAATGTAATGTAAAGAAAATACTGCTACATATATGAAAAGTGTTATGTAGTAAGATATAGATGATACTACTAATCCTACTGCCCCAAAACACTAATAATACTGTAGATTTTAACTGGGAAGAAGGTGCACGTATATTGTTGTAAAGTGCTGTGTTGTTAATAACAGACCATAATTAATCTCCCAAAAAAATTGCAAATTTACCCCTAATGGTTATCAGGAATCTGTAACAATTAACTTTTCTTACGTCTCAGAGCTAATTATTTTGTCTTTGTTTCACCTGCCGTGAAAAGGCTGAACGTGTCCACGAGCTGAATGAAGAGATTGGGAAGCTGCTGGCCCGGGCGGAGCAACTCGGCGGTGAGGGGAATGTAGATGAAGCCCAGCAGCTGCTGGAAAAGGTGGAGAAGACCCGGGCCTTAAAAAAAGAAGCAGAGGTCAGAAACCTAAAAACTGCCTTTTTTTATGTCTAAGAATAAATATAATTGTTTTACTTACGTTTCAGCAGCCAGAACAAAGCTATTCTGTTTCTCTCAGTGTAGGTTTGATATGTGGTTTACTAATGACACAGTTTTTTTTTCTCCAAGTTCACGTCCATGGTAAACTTTTCTGTACCCCCCTCATGAGTTGAACACACACACCCATCTCTTCATAAAATTGGAAAATGATGGAATCAGAGGGTAAAAACTATTTATTAATTGAACCTCTGTAACTTTGTATATTGAGGTCACAAAGAGCACATAAATTCTGATAAAACAGATATGGGTTACGAAGCTGTCCTCTACCCACAGCCTATACTCAAGTCTATTTTGCAACAGTGTCTCGCATCAAGTAGAAGTTTAATTTTTAGTGTCATTTACTCCTGGTCCTTTTTGCCAAAACCTTTGTTCCTGCAGGATGTGTACAGAAACTCCATGCCAGCTTCCAGCTTCCAACAACAGAAACTACGGGTGTGTGAGGTGTGCTCGGCCTACTTGGGTCTGCATGACAATGATCGTCGTCTGGCTGACCACTTCGGAGGCAAACTGCACCTCGGTTTCATTCAAATCCGTGAGAAGCTAGAAAAGCTAAGGGTAAGGGAAGTAATGGAGCTAACACATACTGATCTAAATTGCAAGATTATTGATCAGTAACACAAGTGACTTCATCTGTTTAATGGATATTTGCAGAAACCAGTGTAGTATGTTCAGTTGCAAGTATTTCTCAGTTGCACTGTACCTGTTTATTTGTTGTTGTTTTTTTTTAAAATCAGAAAGCAGTTATAGAGAAACAAGAGAGAATGCGAATGAGAAGACGAGAGGAACGCGAGAGAGAAGACGAAAGAGAGCGACAATGGGAGTTGGAGGCGGGAGCAGGAGGCGGAACGAGAGCGAGGCGAGGCAGGAGGCGAGAATGGGAGGCGAGGCGAAAGGGAGAGGGAGCGTAGGAGGTTAGAAACTTTTTTCTTTCTCCCACTGTCTAAGCAGGAAAATTTATTTTCCATCTGGAACCTGAAATGTAATGATTTCTGTTTCTGTCTCAGGTCAAGATCTAGAAGTGGAGACCGTTACAGGTACATCTGCTTTGATATGTTTATCTTGGTCAGAGACGTATGAAGGATTTATAATTTCACAGAATATACAGAAATGTGGTGCAACATACCGTACCTGTATATCAAGTGAGCTTAAAACTGATCAGGTGTTAAATATTTGTACGAATTCTTAACAAGGTTGACATGCACTGGTTATGTAGTTGTACAGGGATTTAAAGCAGGTGTCCATTGTTAAGCTAGTTGTGTGTCATGATGTTTCTATTCAGAATACAGTGTATTATATGGGATAGTTTTAGCACTACGAAATATAAACACAAGGGTGTAATGGAATACAAAGCCGGTTGTGATACAGCAGTATTGATGTATCTGAAATATTATGAGGTATTTTCAAATAATGGTGGTAATAAAGAGAACATGAATTGTAACAGCACAGGATAAGGAGATTGAGTGGATGCTGTTGAGGTAAATTTAAAAAATGTAACGAGGCTGCTGTTCCTTGCCACATACTATATAATAATCTCCCTCTGTCAAATTGAAATGGACTATTGTGTGGTGATAGTGTTATCAGGGTTCAGTAAGGAAACATAGCAGTGGAACCCTTGAGACATACACTTCAGGGTTTCCTGGAGTGCTTTTTCAGTAGAGGCAGGCCACGTTGCAGGGAATCGAGACCACCACCACCACAGTCATCAATAAATTATTATAATTTGCCTGGAATAAAACTGTTACCTTCAGGGGAAGAGATCAGAAGAACTGTGCCACGAAGCAAATGCTAGCGTTTTATGACTATAAACTGTCTTCACCTCTGCCTAGGAATAAAGCCTTTGTTTGAGGATCGACAGCTTATAACAGTCCAGCCTAGCTTTTTTTTTTCCTCTTCACTGAAACCTAATAATCTGTTTGTGATTGTTTCTTTGTCTGTTTGTTTGTTTGGTTTTTTTTTTTTTAAATCCAGGGACGGAGGCAGTTCGTCCTCCCATCGCTCAAGACGCCACCGCTCCTCTCATTCCAGAGAAGAAGGTGGGGATCGGGATCGGGATCGAGAGAGAGAGAGGAAACATCGACACAAGGACAGACACCGCTCACGCTCCCACTCTCACAGGCGCAAAAGGAAGAGGTGAGTTTTTTACACATCATTGGAACCTATGTACAGCATCATTAGGAAAAGGACACTGCTGTGAGAGTGCACCTCCTTACGTAAATTAACTCAGTCATTCAGTCTCACACAGTTCACACTATGTAACCAATGATCACAGATCAGATGTGACTTAACATTCAGCACACATGAATCAGGTGAATGCAGGCAAAATCAACAGTAGGTGGTGAAGTTGGTTGGATACAACATCTCTGTTCTCAGCAGTCTTATGTGGGTCACTATTGAGTTGCTTGTAAATGTGTTTAGTGCTGAAACTATTAGTTAAGGAATTGTTTAGTCAATCATCAGAATAGTAACGATCAACTATGTATATGATTAAAAGCAAAAATGCCAAATAGTCACTGAACACAGCTATTCAAATGAGAGGGCTTTCTGGCTTTTTCTCTGTGTATATATAATTTATCATTATATCATTACAAGCTGAATTTATTTGAGGTTTGAGTGTGGTTTGGACTGTATCCTCTTAAGGCACCCTTACACTGTGATTTTGTGCTGTCTTATGTTGACAGTTGTTTGAAAAACATAGTAAAGTCTGTGGTTGTCAGTCCAGAGTGGACTAAAACTAAAAATTGAAATTACATGAGTGAATATTTTCCATTTTAAAATTTTTTTATATATTTTTTAAAAAAAATCTGTGGCGTGTCATTTCTCTTCAGAACCTCCAGAGACAGATCATCGCACACACGTGACAGAGAACGCTCATTGTCCCAGGAGAGATTGAGGGAGGGTGCAGGAGAGGGATGGCGTGAGGACAGGCCGGAGTACGGAGACTGGGAAGACAGGGAGAGGTCCACCTCCCCGGACATGGCCAGGGGCAGGGAACGAGAAAGATCCCTGTCGTACGAGCGGGACCGGCGCTCCAGCTCTGAGGAGCGAGAGTCCGGGGAGATATGAACAGGAGGGAAATCCTCCGAAGTCTTTGATTTGGATACATTGTTTAGTAAAAGGAGCATGGAGAGATGAAAGTGTGTGTGAGTGTGTGTGTACGCACGTGTGTGCGTGCGTACGTGCGCATGTGTGTGTGTTTGGGGGTTGGCTTTGTATGTGTGTTCATGTTAAAAGTGGGACATATACATTAGAACAGGGGTGAAACTTAACAAGGGGAAGAGGGAACAGCTTTGGTGGTGGCAGTCAAGGAAACATGCAAAACAACTTTTATAAAATTGTGAAGCTAGCGTGTCCTGGAAGCAGTTCAGTCATACTTTTATGCCATCTTGTCCATCTTCTGTACAGTTGACAGTGATCAGAGACAAGTGAGTGAAGAGACAGAAGCTCTACTTAATCTGTTTATATTTTACTCACTTGAAGTGCTGTTGTTTTTTTTTTTTATCATTAGTTGGACCTTTCGTGTTGTTACTGTTTTTCATGTTCCATTAAGAATCTATCACATTCAATAGCTGTGGATTTATTTACACGGGTTGGACTCGTTAATGTGGCATAACCCTCGCAGTGATGTTTTGAAATGAGCTGTGAATAAGTGAAGGCACTTCTGATGTTTGTGTTTATTTGCTGCCTTCAAGCCATAACAATCTCATTTGGGGAATCCGATACACATGCTTGAGCCTGATTTTAATTCAAGATACAGTGATGAGGTCATACTTTGAAAATAAAATCATATGTTCCCCTGAAAGAAGTCCTCCAGATATTTCCACTCAGTTCCTGACATGTTTAAGCATATAGGTGATGTGCATATTTACATACTGACAGTTAAAGGCCTGGGGACCTATGTCTGGCTTGCTGTGATACAACCTGGATGTATGGGGAGGGATTTACTTTGCTGTGCCACCTTAGAGTGAATAAAACTTTCTGCTTCCATTCAAAGAGTGTTTTACAGACTTCTCTTTAACTTTGCCTTCTGTTTATGCATATAGTTAGGTCAAGATAAGCATTATTATCTGTGACTGCATAGCAGAGGACTCTGTTGATGTAAAATATGGTTCCTATTTTACATTGATGTATATATATACTCAGTAGCCATTTAATTATGTACACTTGTATAATCTAATATAAGCCAATACAACTGTTCTGCCTCAAGACTAATCTAATGGTGCCTATAAGTATTGGGTTTTTTGACATTGTCGTAGAAGTTAATTACAATATATATTTCAGCATTGAGGTCCTAGTTGTAGTTATTGTATTCAGAGGAGTTGATATTATCCCTCTTCATGTATAAAATAGGGAGGAAAAAATAGAAATACCTCTCAACATAATGTAACAGTAACAGTCCAGTATCACCTTAGTGATAAAACAATTGAATTTGAACATTTATGTCACCACAAACTGAACACTATGAGTCCAGAAAGGGAGATTTTTCTAAATGAGCTGAGTGTAAATACACATATAAAAGAAATATACTAAAAACATACCCAGGAGTTACCCCAATAAAAGGACATTTTCAACAAAAATCAGATTTTCTTGAGGGTTTAATTGATTTTTTTTTTTTGTTTGTATGTTTCTGAAACGTTGCGGGGTAGAAGTAGGAACACGCGTGATGAGAAGAAGACTCGAGTAAAAATACAAGTACCTCAACTTTATACTTCTGTGCGGTACTTTGAGCAAATATACTTGTTTAACAGCAGCGTTTCAACCCCGAAAGTTGTCTTCATGCAGCGGATCGTGAGGAGTCGGGTGCAGCGAGCCTGTCGGCCTGTAGGTGGCGGAAGAGGACCGGCAATGAAGCGGCGACGTCATGACGTCGGACGCAAGTACGGAAAAGAGGCGCGAGTGAAGATGGACTGAGCTGAAGCTCCGCGGGAGATTTATCCACCAAACTCTGGGAACAGGCGGTTTTTAAGTTTCTCTCTTAAACCACGATGTCGTTGCTGAAACCGTTCAGCAAACTGCCTGGTTTGAAAACCGCGAACATTTTGGTGAGTCTGCTTTTATTTTTGCTTTGGCTGTGAAACGCCGAAGAGCCTCACAGCTGTGGGAAGGAATACGTAAGAAAATGCGTCGAAAGTAAATAACATGGTTTTTCTCTCTGCGTAGTGTCGAGAGTTTAGAGAAAAATTAGACAAAATGGACGATCCTTAACTTCCATAATATATATATACTGTTATTACTTTACTGTTATGAATAGAGCAGATACTTTACGTTCTACCTGATAGAAAAACCTGCTTTTAATTTAACAAAGCGAGAAATGTACTCCAAGACACCAGAGTGTATTCTCAGTAAACAGTACATTATTTTCAAAACTGTTGTGGAGTCCAATACTACAGTTTAACAGATGCACCGCATTCAAAGTTTTACTCAACACGGGAAGATTGGAAATGCATTTTAAAAGTTTCTTGATTCAGAGAGTTGGATGCTGTTGAAAGGAATGCTGTAATAATATGTGCAGCATTTTAATGTACCTGATCCAAGTGAATATTCTGTACATTGTATTTATTGAAGGTGTTTGCTGTCACATGAAGATGACAACAATTTCACTCTGAAATACAATGAATTCAAAGTAACCTGTCCACAGTGTAAACACTGTTGGATTGTACACAAGCCCTGTATTTTAGTTACTGTAGACATCTGTGTTGATCCTCGTTTTTAAAATGCATCACAAACTATCCTTTTGTACCTCTTTCATTTTCATGGCAGTGTTATGATCAGCGTTTGTGCTGATTCTGGCTGTTTTTTTTCCCTCCAGCTGGTGGAAAGTGAGGAGCAGTTTCAGCAGAGTTTAGCAGATGCTCTGGTGGAGGAAACCACTGTCACTGTGAATGTGTGAGTAATGCTCCTTCATGTTAAACTGCTGAGGCCAAATGTCTGTGACAGGAAAGCCTCACTAAGCAGCAACTGGAAAATACCATCCATGATTCTGATTTATACTATTATTTATTTATTTATGTTTTTAATCAGTGCAACTGTACCATGTTTATTTAGTGAAAACTGATTTTTAATCAAACAGTTGGTGAACAAATTGTCTCCGTATATTCTTTCTTTAGTTTAGATCTACTGTATAATCAGCAAGGATTTTTTTTGCATAGTTTGATTTAAAAAAAAAAAAAAAAACTTTAAAAAAATTGTACCGTATTTTCACCCTCATACAACCCTCTTAAGATGTCTGGAAGTTGTAAACATGGGAATCTTCTACCGCTCATCACCTTTGATGTGAACATAGCATCACTGACTTGGTTTGCTACGTATCAGTGACCTTGTTCAGTCTGTCATCAAGCATGTTTATTTTACCAATCAGGAGACTAGCCAAGAGTCTCCCTCTGCCCATGGAGAATGAGGAGAGTCGTCCAAGAATAGACCTGGTGGTGTTCATCATCAACCTGACCTCAGAGCTCAGGTAACTCACATCCTTACCTGTTCATATTTTAATCTTCTCACCTGTGTGCTTTTCCTAACCAATAGAACACATAGCTAAAATAGGTGAAATATCTTCTCTGTATCATAGTTTCAGTTTGCCTGAATGAAACTCAGCGGATTCTTGTTGTCCTTAAACAAGACTTTCACAGCTGTATGCTTTGCACCTAAAGGGATTTTTCCTTCTCTTAAACTGTACATGTTTGTCTAAAATTATCCAGTATTTCTTAATTTTCTGACTAGTCATCAAATTAAAATGCGTTTTCTTCTCTTTTTGTCTTACTGCCAACAAAAACTTTTAAACCGACTCACAAGATGTTTACACTGGTATAAAACCGGAAGACTGATTTCATCATTATGTTAAAAAGGGTTTTCTCTAGCATGGCTTGGTTAACATTTCGCATGTTTTATCAATAATGATTACTTGGCTCTCAACGTATGAATACATTGTCAAAGCATAATACGATATGATAGCTGATTCTGTGACATATTATGTTTTGTGATAGTTTCCAGTCAGCAGAAGCTTCCCTAAAATATTTGGACCCTGGATATTTCCTTGGAAAAGTCTGCTTCATGGTCACTAATGGTATGGTAATGAGTTAAATCCTTTTAAGTATTTGTTTTCAATCCTGAAGGAGGAAAAAACAGGAGGAGGATTAAATGGAATTAAAATGGTCCAAGATAAATAATTTTATCACATTTGATATACTTTCTCTAAAATATATTGAGAATTACCAATTCTTAGTTGAGCCTTTTCTGAGTCTCTCTCTGACCAGGTGTCCTCTTATGTTTCTGTCTTTGTAGCTCGTATTGCTTCAGTCCCCACAGAGCGTCTGGACTCTGTCAGAAAGCTGGCTGCTTCACTCCACTGCCCCCTGCTGTTTGCAGAGGATCAGGTGCGTATCAGCTTCTGACACAAACATCTAGGATAGTTTAAAGGTGCTATATGTAATTTTTTGTTATTGCTACAGAACCAATGTTAGTATTAACAACTGTTTGCTAACCAGTCTAGAAGAATTGTGAGTTTAGCATCAAACTTCATTCCTTTACTCACCAGGAGCTGTCTCCAGAGGTGGAGGGCAATACCAGTGTTGACTCTTGTTTTTCTTCTATTTCTATCATTTATTTTCTTCTAATGAAGTAAGCATACTAACCAGCTAGTCCCAGCCCATCCCATCTTGTAATAGTATCTTCAATAGTGGGCACTGTAGTGTCCAGTCTGTCCTTAGTCTATCATATGAGAATGAAGACATAGTGCAGAAAGGAATGTGAAGTTTGATTATGAAGTCACAATGTTTCTTCTAGACTGGTAAGTAAACCTGTTTTTAATGCTAACGTTGGCTATGTAGCAATAGAAAAAAACTCACATATAGGACATTTAAAATTAAAGTTTTATTTTTAAGGACAAATACATGTGCAACAGTGAAATGTGGCCAAAGGGCAATCCCTAGATTATTGCTGTTAATGGCCCCAGTGGGAACAGGGAATCTGCACGTCTTGAAAAGTATTAACAGGTATTGAATTGCGTTTCCTTTAAAAAGGGGGTGTCTTAGATGGTATTAAAATTTACTTTACAATATGTATATATTTTGTCTTTCATGCCTAAGGCAGTTAAGCTAGCTAGAAGAAGGTTTTTGTATCTGACTGTGGGCCGTGGGGAGATGGTACCATCTCTAAACCAGAGGTTGGATTGCTTAAATAGTAAATTGTGCAAATGGAGTCAGAACCATCAGACATGCAGCGAACATGGCCGCTACTGCTAGCTACAGTAAATAGCAAGCTAATTGTCTCATAGTGTCGATTTTAGCAAAAATACTCTAATGAACTTAAATTGATAAATGATTTTTAACTCCTTAATCCGTCAATCCATCAATTTTCTACCGCTACAGGTTTTGTTTAATGTAATTATATCAGTAGATTTTTTTTCGGTATTTACTGCTAGTAAGTACTAAACAAAAATGTGAAACAATAATGAATAATTCTAAGTCACATCATCTTTTGTGGTTTTCCATCATACTTTCACAATTTGGCCAGTATGATCATGAAACTGGTCATAAATTGCATTTGTGTGGTATTAAAATGTCTTAATGGCGCATTAAATTTCAGCCACTTGTCTATATGGATTATGTAGATTAATGATTCTACACTTAGGGGACTCTGTGCTATTTTTGAAAATATAACTCCAAATATCTAAACAGTGTGTTCTTCCGTTTCTATAAAATCAGTCTTGTATAATGTTCCTTCCCCTCCAGACACCAGATGGTGTGTCCAATGCTACAGAGAGGCTGCTAACCATCCTGAAGGTGGCTGCCGGCCTTGTTCCCATGGCTACCGCTCTCTACCTGTCCAACCTGACTCGATGCACTGTGCCTCCAGACATCGACCAGCCGAGCTTTGATTAGTTCCTGTGACTGATTTCTTTGATCTTCCCTCATTTTAACATTATGTATTTATCGGCCGTGGTTTACTGCAACTTTTAACGCATAGCTAACACATCAGCGTGGTATTTCCTTTTAATCGTTTTACTTTACGTGTTTGTGCTTTGGCTTATAGCTAGGGCAGTTTCAGTCTTTTCCTTGCAGTAGCATTGTTTATTTATTTGTTTTTTTTCTAAATATGTAAAGAAGAGAAAAGATGTCGTTTCTATCTCACTTCAGGAAAATGGGTATAAATAATAAAATTAAAATAGCTTCACCAGTGTCAGGGCCCTGGTGTTATTTATGCTGACTCACGGTCACACTGGCATATCTTACATGAATAGAACAGAGCCAGTGTTAATGTTATTAGTAACAGCTGTGCTTTTCCTACTGTGACAATTCAAAAAGCAAACGATCCTAATAACTGAGCTATTGACCGTTATCATTATTGTTTCATGTGGAGCACAAATTTTTGAGGGATTCGCTTAACTTTGAAAAGAATTTTAGACAGTAAAAGTATCACCTATGATGCTGAAACAAAATATTTCTGCTTTGAATAGTGTAAATAATTATGATATACATTTCTGTAAATAAACACGTCGTGAATAAACACGTCAATGATCAATAGAAACCCAACTGGACATTTATCTCATATATTAAAAGAATAGTTTCACAAAGCATTCAAATAATGAAAGTATTAGTTGTAAGAGAAAAATGCTGTCCACAAATCCTGCCAGCCATTTTAAAGTAATGGCTGCTTTTGATTTGGGGCATGTTGATACCTAATTGTGAAATTTAATTTCTCCTGATTTCTGTTTAGATTTAAATACCCCTGAATTTATAGCACTAAATATTTTTTTTTAAGCAATTTGTCTGAAATCCTCTTAATTTCAATGGTCACTTTCAAGCTGAACAGTTTTAAAAGCTTTTCACTTAAGATAAAATCTATGTTTCAAATATTGAAAATCTATATTCAAACTGCTCAAACTCATTGGGGACAGTTTTGCTCCTAAAATCAGACCTGAATTTCATATCTAGAATTTGACCAGGCCAATTTGAACCACTTTATTTTTTGACCTGACTTTGAAGTGTTTTTTCTGAGCAATTTGAATATGGACTTTGAATTGAGGGACCTTGTTTTTATTATCTGAATGTTTCAACCCTGAATATATGAACAGTAGACAGTACATTTTTTAAAATTGTGATATGAATGGATTGATACCATAAAATAACCGTGTTAATACAAGGCTAATGACAACAAACTGTATCACTCAGCATTACTCTCACCTCCAGTACCAGTTAGGAAGCCACAGAATTTGAGGTTTATGAGTTTTATGATACAAAAAACAAATATCAAATTATCTTTGGATTATTAAAAAATAAGGATACAGATGACAACATCCCTTCTGATTTCCACTCTTAAAGAAAAAACAATGTCCGAGCCGGTTTGAACTCAGTTCAGTCAGCAGTTGGTCAGGGACGAGTGGGGGGAGTTGTGTCGCCATGAGTGTGACCAGAGGCACTGTGCCTGGTGTCACGTCTGCATCTGCGCCCTAAAGCCTGCACACAGACACACAAACACTATTAATAGTTGGGTTACCATGTTTTCATCATGGCAGTTATCCCTCATACAAGTTAACCAAACACTGTTTTGGCATCAGGTCAGAACCTGGAAGGACAACAAGAAGTCAGTGAGACTGGGGAATGTCAATGACAACGCCAGTATCTGTGGCTCTCTTGGCTCTTTCACAGGAACACTTGACCAGTCACCAAAAAACAAATGAGCACCCTTCTCCACTTACTGAAACTTAATCAGAGTGTTTTGTTGTTTAGAGACAAAGACGTAACTTTGAATGACCTCTAATGTGCCAGTTACACATTTTGTATTGTGATTTATGCAACTGCAACTCTTCACACCTCAGAGGCTATGGCAAGTCTCAAGGAGGGTCAATGCTCTGAGTATGACAGAGTGATATCTAAATCATCATCATCATCATTTTCATCTTCATCATCTTCATCTTCTTTCTATTCACCTGCTGTTATCATCACTCCTTTATTCAAGCATCAACCGTAATAGCACAGTCCTCTTCCCGATAGGTATCATCACATATCACATATCAACTGCATCAAGAGCTGAAGCATTTAATCAATTGATACGTTGTTTGACAGAAAACGAACAAGCACAAGTCAGTTATGAAGCAACCACATGTTAGCAGCTCTGTGAGGCTGTACTTTAGCAGAGGTGCTTTGAGCAACATACTCACAGCAGCATGTTAACATTCATTAAAATTAGAACTAAGCACGAAGGAAAGTCCTTAGTTTTGCAGTTTTTTTGTTTGTTTTACCTGCAAGTGGAGCCAAATAGAAAGTTGGGAGAAGTCTACCTTAATGTCTGTTTAAAAATCTTCTAATCCAGTGAGTAGATGAGATATTTGACTAAAAAGGTGGAAACTTTACCATGATTTCCAAATTTTATGTTAATCTGTCTTGTTCCTCTTGAGATCTTTTGTTCTTGACCAAAGCCGACCAACATTACAACCCTTAGGGCCCTGCTGCTAGCATGGCTAAAAATGTCTGGCATTTTCTAGTTTCAGTCTTTCACATCTGTGAATTTGAATTAAGTTTTTTTCTCCCTTCAATATATTAAAATTAATATTAAAATGAATTTTGAATATATTTAGCTGCTGGCAAAATAATTTGAGGCCCTCTCAGGCTTTGTGAAGCTGTATTTTTCAGTGCTTCATGACAAAATGTTTAAATGATTCATCTAGAAATTGTCACTTTATTGAGCAACAATGAAAATAATCTTCAGAAGTTTCCTAAATTATGTCTAACCTTTCCTCACCCCTCTACACCTCTGAATTTCCAACCTGAGGTTTGCAGACGACTCAAGCGTTTCATGTTTCGTTGCCTGTTTTTTGTGTTTGTTTTCTATTTTTCAATTCGTCAAATATTTGCTCTTTACTCATGAGACATTCTATTCTATCTCCTCTTCAGGTCTCTAAAATTCAGTCGAATGGAACAATGTGTAAAGGAAAAATCTTTGACTTGTGCAGCTTGTGATGAAAGTGTCATATTGGATTATAATATCAACAAAAAGGATGACAAGTTGAGCAAAGTTTTAATTGAGGAATGATACGTTTCCCATATAGCAGGACCGAAGGCTCAGAAATTGGAGAAAAATGGCTGCTGCAGCTCAGGTGACCATGAATGGGGCAGTCTTATAGATAATACTGTGTGTGCAGGTTGTCGGTGACATTGCTGTGGGTGATGCATTCAAGTGGAGTTTTATGAAATGCGCTTGTGTCTGTGTGCATTTGTTTGTAAGAGTGTGTGTGCATGCATGTTTTTGTCCAGGCACTTAAAGTGAGGTGTTTTAGTCCTGTCTGAGGCTAACAGTCTGCTGGAATGGCTCTCGGACCTCATACAGTATCTCATCAAAGAAATCTCCTCTCTCATGCGTCGTTATTTATAAAGCATCCGTTGGCAATCAGTTCAACTGATTTATGCCCTCAGTCCATTAGAGGACACAGGAGGTGAGTAATCAAATAGAAATAGAAACAAACAAACAACAAACACTTTGGATGAAAAAATTAAGAAGCAGAGTCGAGCAACAGAGAGCTTTATTGGTAATGTGTGATAACTGTTTACGATACGCTGACATTTATGTCCAGGATTGATCTAATTTAACTGAAATAAAAACCATGTTTATTACAGATACAATCTAACATAATCTAGAACAGTAAACCTGCAATAAAAGATACATTTCTGAAGCTTTTTATATACTTTATGATTTTCAACACTATGATACTATTTGGGGCTGTAAGTTTAGGTTACATTTCTTAATGTATTCTCACAGATAAAAGCCTTTTTATTTTCAAAACAGCACTTGCATGTAGAAAATTCCTTGTTTGTCATGTGACCCCGGCATGACCTGTGTGACATCAATCCTCAGCCAGTGAAGCCCAGCTCTTTGTAGTTGGCCTCAATGTCAGCAATGATAGTGGTCATCACGTTCTTGAGGGCCTTCTGCCCAGCTGCATCGAGTCCCGCCTTCTCGTGCATGACTTTACCGATGACCTCGGAAATCAGCTGTGAAGAAAACATTGAGCAAAGATACAAACGGCCTTTAAAATAAGTTTGGAGAATACAAAAAATTTGATACTACAGTTCGGGGAGAGATCAAACTAAGAAGGGCTACATATGTTATGATAGTCACTCATACACAGCAACCTCACCTCGAAGTTTTTGATGGGGATCTTGTGCTTGGTGGCATGGCTGTTGGCCATAGGTTTGATGATGGCAGCGTGGCTGCCCTTGGCCTTCAGGAGCTCACCAAGTTTCTTTAGCACCGTGGCACCATGGGCAGAAATAGCTGCGTTTCCAGCCATGTCAGCCTTAGCGATGCCAGCAAACTTGGGAAACAGTTTCTGAGTTTCCGGGTGCTCTGTGAATAAACTGTGAAGAAAAGGAAACGAGAGAATAATACATTACCCTGTAAAACCCCTTGACCAACAGGAAAGAGTAATCTTGTCTTGTCAGAGCCACTGACCGGGTCAGAACCAGGTTCCCGTGGGTGGCGTAGTCTGCCTCCACTGGACCCCAGTGCTTCAAAACCATTTCAAAGTCAGCCATGATCTGAGAGGTTGAGGGTAAAAAGGGTTATTCAGTGATTAGAGGAATAAAAAAAAAGACTCTGAAAGAAAATCAGAAGGAAATAAAGGAACAATAAGAGAAAAACAGTCTCCTCTTGACATGAAGTTATGTGACTTAAGCAGACAGTGTTATTTTATTGCTCTGTCATCGCATTTCTCCTGTTTGGTTTTAGGGCCAGCAGACAAAAACCACTGCCTTAATGGGGAACTCATTATCAGAAAGAGGCAGATACATTACCTCATCTATCCTCACTGAATTTGTAATGTGGTCTGCATAATTTATATGAAATGAAATCAGATGCACAATTATCTGCATTTTAATTTCTGCTGATATATATATTTTTTTATTAGCAGTTGATGGTTTGTTCTAATTCAGTGACTTTGATATTTTGACGGTGCTTTATTTCTTTTGATTTTAAATTGGAAAAAAAAAAAATCTCACCAGTGCATTTCTCTCTACCCCTTTGATATATAACCAAAACAGTTTTAAGTATTTTTTCTCATTCTGAACTCATGAAGACCAAATGATCAAATTCTGATTTAATTAACCTGTTAATGTGTTTTATACAAAACATTCCCTAAACCAACACATTTGATCAATAAATGGAAATACTCTAAGATTCTACTTTGAAACTGTTAAAAAAAACAAAAAAAAAAACAAACCAGACAGTACCTACCTGCAATGCAGTAAAATATCCTGTGTGATTATACCAAATTCTCCTTGGCCTGATTCCCCCCACCCCCAAAGCTGACCTTTTATACTCCCTCCCACTGTCCTATCATCAAATTATTCCAGCCCTCCCATCCAACCACCTCTCTCACCGCCTGTCTCTGAAAGTTCCCAACACCTCTAAGCCTTAATCTGGAAACTTTCAATTCCACGCAGACGTTGTCTCCCATGTGATGATGTCTCACTCGGGGCAGGTGTTTTTTTTTTTTTTTTTTGTCTTACAACCCCCTGAGCCTTTATATGCCCAGTTTAATCTCATTTGAATAAAGAAGATCATATTTATCAGAAAGATATAAAAACAAAAAAGTGAAATAATTTTGTGTGTGTTTGTGTGTGGGTGTGGGTGTTTTTGTGTGTGTTTGTTTGTTTCTTTGGGGTGTGTGTTTGTGTTGTGTTATGGGGGGGGGTATAAACTAACATTGTTGAAACAGTGTCAAAGAGCTACATGAGGTGTCAACTTTCTGGTCAGTCTGGAGGCTGTTGTTTTTGTTTGTGTCTTAAATTGTAAATTGTTTGTGTTAAAAAGCTAATGAGATTTTGTTTTCTGATATAATCAAAGCAGGTTAGTTTTAGGTTTAGTTTTAGTTTTACCTAATAAACTAGCATGGACGAAAGACACGAGGCATAGACTCCCAGGGCTTGAAGGTGATCTCAGGACACCTAAGAGGTGTTGTTTTATCCAGCATGAAATAGTTTTACCATACTGGTTTTACGCAAATATGGTTAAAATACACTCAGTACCAGTTCATTAAGATTATCTAAACTAATGCAGTCGGACTCAACAGCCCTATGATAAATCTGTACTTCATGAAGGTTATAATGTTCAATTTTTGTTTCAGAGAGTTCAAGAGACTTTAATGTCATTTTGGAAATTGTCATTTGTGCTAATGTTGAGCTGTGCTGTGTTAAAGAAGTACAAAGAGGTGTTTCTGATATTTTGTCCACCATATTTGCGTGAGAAAATCCGTTATGTAAATAACTAAAATAAATGGTTAGTTTTAGCTAAGTATAATAAAATGGGCCATAAGCGAAAGGCATGAAATAAAGACACATGATGTTATTATTTCAGTATAGTTCCTGATCATTGCTTGATAAAGCACAAAATTTGAGTACGATGACGCTCAGCCTCCAGCGTGACAATGTGCATAAGCACCAGCATTGGTTGTGTGTACATCCAGTCCCATGAGTAGGCCAGGTGCAGGATAATACCATCTGTAGAATACAGAGTATGTTGGATTATAGCTCACAAACTTAATGAATTAACAGGCAACATTTGAACCCACTTAAGTTGAATTTACTACATTTCATTAGGATTACTATATTTCATCAGGATAATCCACTCAGTATCAATGCTACCTCCCTCTGTCTGTGCACATGAATAAAACAAACATTATGACAATTAAAACCTATCAAACAATAGGATAAGTCCACACAATTTATTTGGTGATGACAAACGGTTAACATGACAAAATGCAAGGTGTACAGTACATAGGCACAAAACTGATAATCTAATGGTGACATCACAGTGAATCAATGAACTCCCACAATAAATTACTGTCATAAAACACAGACATTGTATGAATAACATGACAGGATGTCTAGAAAATAGTTTTAATGGACTCTAGGATTCTTTGAAAATATCTTAAAAGCGGTTTTATATAAGGGGAGATGCAGTGAAACATGAAAAGAACAGTCAAGATAACTGGATTTTATACACTGATGGAAATCCCACAAAAACACCTTTTCACGTGCACACACATCCTGACAGCAGAAGTGAGTATGTATGTACAACGCCACCATCTTAAATGTTTTGTATAAATCAGCTTTAATAATTTGTATAAAATTAATTTGCCTTAGAGGAAGCTTTTAGTCCTTCATGGACAGACTTGAATATACTCATATCAAGTGAACAGCTAATAAGATGGGTGGTGGGATGTTTGTGGGCGGATTTGGGATCATACAATACTCGAATGGGTTTGTTGTACCACCGGTGGATGAACATTCCTCCGTTCAATATCTGCCCTCCTCTGTTGTTTTCAGTAAGTTAGGCTTCATTTATAGAGAACTTTTCAAAACAGAAGTAACAAAGTGCTTCACGTTGAAAGCACGAGAGAGTACACAAAACAGAAATAGAAACAACAAAAATAATTTTACAAAACAACACAGAGTTTTAAAATGGTGAGGGATTCTTAGAGAGTTTTGAGATGTTTTGTAGATGCCAGTTTAGAAAAAAACCAGCCCCACCTCGACAAGCCATAACAGTAAAATGCTACATACATTTTGTCATAATAAAGTAATGTATAATATTATAACAGTCAAGAGGATCGTAGTACTGCACAACCACTACTTTTATATTTGATACTTTGATCACATTTTTACTGATAATAATATCTTTGTAGTTTTACTTAAGTAGGAGTAAAAAGCAGGAATTGTACTCGCAACGGGGTATTTTTACAGTGAAGTCCTGCTGCCTCACTGAGGCGGAGCAGTGTTTTACAGTGTTCGCGTCAATGAAGGTCGACGCTTCTCCGACCACTGCGCCCCCTGCTGGTTAACTGGCCCCGGGACAATAGGTGAGAGGTTAGCCCCGCCTCCACCGGGCGCTGATTGGTCCAGACTGCGGCCCCCCCACCGGCCCATTCCGCCATCTATCCAATAGGATGTTCAGCTCGCATCTTGTGGTTTGAAACCCGGAAAACAGGAGTGAGTTTTACAAAAGGCTGAGAAGTTTCCGTAGTTTTCTCTTCTTTTTTTGTTTGCTGCCAAAATACTTTAAAAAGTAAAGATCGTAGGTTTTAAAATACACCGCGTGGCCTTGTTCTCCAAGATGATGCAGGCTTTGAAAGGCGTCAGACACCTGAACACCAGTACAGTGAAACAAGCAGGTGACGGTCTAAATGTGGATGTGTGGGGGAAACGATGGGGATGTTTTTAAAAAGCTCGACAAAAGTGTTTGACCGGTGAGAAGGAAGCGAGATGAATCTCCTTTACGTGTCGGTGGGGTCCTGTGGTGCTGCTCCTAGTAAAAGACCGAGGCTGTGCTGTGTGTAGTTTCTTTTACTCAGCACAAAGTGATCACAGGACACAGTGGATACAAGAGAAGCTAACAATGATGACAAAGACCTTGTGTTTACACAGGGTATATTTCTTTTTCACATAATTCCTATTAAGATAATGAAAACTGCATTGATATATAGATCTAAATAACTCATTAGCAAAGGTAAAGGGCTTTTCTGTGTGGTTTTTTTTGTGTTGTTGGAACTAAAGACAAGAATCTGCATTTGTGTTTCTTGTGTTCTGCAAAAATTAATCAGCGATATTGATTTTTCTGAAGCAAAAGTGCCAAACATCTGTTGGTTCCAGCTTCTCAAATGTGAAGATCAGCTGTATTTCTCTGTGTTTTGTCAGAATGAATTTGCACTTTGAGGACTCACAGAATTTTGATGGGGATTTTTTTTTTTTTTTTTTTTGCAATTTCCTGACATTTTAGAGGAATGCTAATTACTCAGTTATTAGAAAAATGTATCAGCCGATTGGTCGATCATGAAAATAGTCATTAGCCGGTTGCAGTCCTGATAATGTTTGAAGTTTGGCAGGGGGTAAGTAATGATGCCAGTCACAGCTCTCCAGAGCCCAAGGTGACATTGGCAGATTACTTTTTTGTCTAAAACCAGAAGATATATTCAGTGTAAAGAGACATAAAACAGAAAAACAGCAAATACTCCCATTTGAGAGCCTAATGTCAGTCAATCAACATAAATATACATAACTAAATGTTTAAACAGTAAACAACATTAAGCACAGACTCCTCTTCTCTTCGCAAAAGTGATTATATCTTTCAAGTAATAACACTGGTAAGATGAAAATTCAAATTGCCTCCAGCTTTTTGTGAGTATTACTCAATCAGAGTATGCTGTGCTGTGTCCAGTTTCAGAGCTCTCTATTCCAGTCCCATGGGGAGAGATCAGAGGTAAAATCTGGGGTCCTGATCACGGTCGTCCTGTGTTGTGCGTTCATGGCTGGGCTGACAACTGTGGTACATTCAACAATCTCATTCCCCTGCTGCCCAAAGGTAATTAATGATGTAGTAAACATCATGTGAAAGCTCTCAGCATCCTAGTTTTAACCCTTCATACTTAAATTATAACTTAAGTTTTGCCAATAACTTCCTGTCTCTCAGAAAGTAGAAAACTAACGTTACTGAAACTTAAGGCTGAATCTTTCTTCACTTTCTGCTTTAAATTATGTTTACTCCAGGCACATATCAACACGTTGAAAAAAAGAGCTGTGACTTGTACTTTTTTGGCTAAAGGTTTCTGAACAAGGACAGTCATTTTTGCTGCCTTTAGAGGATTATCCAGCTCACACAGGTTGGTGATGTTTTGCCAATTAGAATAAAGAACAGGGGTCTTAACTCTTTCCTTGCTTTAAAGCGTGTTGATATGCTGTCGCTGATGTGGAGGCACATTTTTACAGGTAAAAATCTAGGTAATTGTTTCCTTTAAAACAAAAAGAAAAAAGAAAGTGACAATCCTATGGTGTGACTCAGTCCTTCTCTCTCTTTGCTCTTAGAGTTCAAGTATGTGGCGGTGGACCTGGCAGGTCACGGTCAGTCATCACATCGTCCTCCTGGAGCTTTCTACGCTTTTCCTCTGTATGTGATGGATGTCCGCAGAGTCATTGATGGTGTGTGAGTTTAAGAAGCTGCATGTTCAGCCACTAATTCAAATCAAACATTAGTGCTCAGGTAACAGGTTACTGTTTAGATATAATTGTATGCAAAGGTTTAGCTACCCCTGAGGAAATCAAACAGACATGAAGGAAACTAAGCTATGTTCATAACAACAAATAAAACTACATCTTTTTAGAGTGACTACCTGACTTCTTTTGTTTTTCTAATTAAGGATTTTATGTAATTTTGCATAATTTCCCATTGTGATTTATATTAATGTAGAAAGAAAACTAAAAAAATGAATCAACCGGTGCATCTGTATCGAAGTTGCACCACAGCTGTGATGTTGTTTCCACTTAAAAACAGTATCAGTGTTCTGTGATGAGATACTGAACCTGGTTGATGATCTGTGAAATTAACTCTCGCAGCTCTGCAGTGGAGCAAATTCTCCATCATAGGCCACAGTATGGGTGAGTGCAGCAACATAACTCAATTAAAGCAATTAATATTTTTGAGGTATTTTATATTCATGTATCCACTTTCTTCTTCTTTTTTTAATTTCAGGTGGTAATGTTGCTGGACTGGTAAGTGAAAGTTTCAAAATAGTTTTCACATAATATATAGAGACAATGTTATGTTCTTGCATCGTATCTTCATTCGTTTTATGTTTTCCACAGTTCAGTGCTCTGTATCCAGACATGGTGGATGCTGTCGTACTTCTGGACTCCTATGGATTTTTACCTACAGATGTGGTACTGTAACACCTTTTATCCCCCAGACTAGTCACCACAGGGCTGTAATCTGTTGTTTAGTTAAGAGTGAAGAATGTGCTTTAAATTTACACCAGGGTTGTCAGACTATGGGCCTGCTAGATCGGCTCATGAAGGTCTCCCACATGTTGGAATTTGTTACATATGTCCTGCAATTGTTTTAATTTTTTTCCCCCATTTTCATTTTTCCCTAGTCTTCAATCTTGGAAGTAATCATAAGTACACCATAGTTTCCGGTCGCTTTGCTCATCACTTATGCCTGTTTTCTTGCAGAAAGAAATATCCAAGGTGATGAGGAAGGGGATGGAGGAGCTACTTCAACTTGAGAAAAAGATGGAGGAGGGGAAGACAAGAGTTTACACTTATGAGAAGGCATTTGAGAGGTATCACACCTTCCTATTTATGTTGTTTTAAAAAGACTGCTGAACATCTACTCTGCCAGTAACTTTATTTTTTCAACTGTTGTATAAAAAGTATTTTATTTCTTCCAGACTTTCAGCTGTAAATCCAACTCTGTCTGAACAGTCTGTGCACATCCTGTTAGAGCGAGGTCTAGTTCAAGTTGAAGGAGGTACGTTTTTATCTTCCTCCTCTCTGCTTTGATGTTTGTTATGGGCACTCCTCTTAGAAAAAGAGACTGTTCTCTGAATAGTCTGTGTGTTTTTTCTCTAATAATAGAAATATTATGCTTTTTTTCTCTTGCAGGAGTTATGTTCTCTCGAGACTTTCGGATTAATCTGGTAGGTTACTGCTGAACTGCACCAGTTTATCACTTTACCTTCTTATCTCTCCCTAAGGTGCTGTATGAAGCCCATAAAATGCAAAACTATGATGTTTTTATTTTACAATTTCAGAAAAACATAGTGCGCATCAGCTTGGAGCAGAGTCTAGAGATGCAGTCGAGGATAAAAGCCTCCGTCCTCGTTGTTCTGTAAGATATTCCTCCTCCTCACGTTTCCATTTTACATGTACTAAACTGAGTACAATACAACAGTGTGCATGACTAAATATACATACAGTCATCTTCCTTGTCTTTACAGAGCAGAAGGCGGCTTTGAGAAAATATTTGCTGAACCAGATCAAAAGAAATTTACATCGGCACTTCTCCAGGCCTATAGGGACAGAAATGTGAGTGTATTTTTGTAGTAAAGTTGATGCACTCGCATTGCGATTATTTTTACCCATTATACCTGTGTGTGATAGTGTCTAATTGACAGACAGACAGACAGACAGCTGCAGAGAAGCAAAAGTAGCAATGTAGTGCAAGGTCAATGTCTCAGAGGCAGCAGAAATGTTTATAGCAGTGAACCTCAACACTGACCTACATACTGGGTCAACTCAGAGTTAAAGGTGAATTAATAATTGAATTCTGTTCGATGTTTTATCAGTTTTATCATATCAACTAAAAAGGGAGTGAATTGTCAGTGTTGTGTTAGGGCAGGTTCACAGGCTGCACTCTAATCTCTAACAGCTGTCTAACTGTCTCTCTCTCTCTGTCATCCAGCACACAGTGGTGACAGTACCAGGCGATCACCATGTCCACCTGAATGATCCTGAAGTTGTCGCACCACTGGTGTTGGACTTCCTGCAGACCAAAGTGCTGACACAGTCAGACAGACCGATAGAGGTGCCGACCTCTAAGTACTAGCAAACTCACAAAAGCAACAATTGTGACGGCACACTCTGTCACACTTAAAAACAGCCTAGTAACAAGAATTCACAACTTTGTGTTAATGCCAGTTCTAAAATGTTTTATTTATACCGTACTGTTTACCCTCAGCTTGGTGCTTTAACCAGTTGACCAACTGTCCTGCCACATGATTATTTAAAGTATTTAAATATAGTGAGATTCAGGCATTGTGAGCAACACAAGCCATGTTTCACACCAAGTTGCCTTTTTTTTCCTACTCTGGATGGGCTGTAAAATGGTGAAGGAGGGTTGCTGGGTGAGATGAAGAGACAGAGAAAGACAAAATGTATCCTCAATGTGTTTTGGTCACAGTTTGTATTTTTTGCTTACTGAGCAAATCAGTAGTTATCATTCATAACCAGGTTCAGTCAACTCTTTGTATCAAGTCTCAGAGAGAGGTCAACACCAGATTTTCATGCAATGTTGTTTGTATGTGAACAGTGAAATGACAATACCATAATACACCATTGCTCTGAAAACTACTCATTATTGTTTACAGCTTACACTTAAAACTAAAAAGTAACACTTGAATGGCACGGTATGTGATGCAAGCTTAAAAGTAACAAGCTAAAACTAGACAGTCATGCTATCAGACTCGTGAGGCTTCAATGTTCATTAATAACCAGAAAAGCATTTGTTGAAAGAATGAAAACTTCGACAACCCTTCAGTCCCTAGGTCTGTACCACTAGTGAGGCAAAGAAAAGTACAAGTTTGCCTGAGGGTGGCACAAGAGGAGCAGCAATGGGGCTGCCTAAATCAAAGAGATTTATCCTCAGGTAAATGGCCAGATGAAGACTAGTCACTTCTACTTTTTCATATGTGCTTTTAGCCAGATCCTAACAAGCTAAAAGTATGTAATGTTTCGACAGAATAATCTTAACTCAAGGTTCTCAGTGTTTTCGTTCACAGCTTTAGGCGGCAGCTTTCTATACATTATGGGATGGGGTTTGCCCGGTTATCATACAAAGCACAAAACCAAACCGTGAACGTTCATGTGTTAAGAAGTGGCCATATATGGTCTGTGATCAGTGAGCTCTGGTTGAGACACTGGATGAACAGACAACATCAGCTATTTGTGAACACCAGACCAAAACTGGTCGCAGCGTTACCTTGGATAAAGTCCCCAACCGGAGTCACTGTACAGCCAAATCTAGATCACCATTCATATTTTTTTGGTCAAGATAATGTTCCCAAGGTCAAGAACACTTAGGATTCATCGTACGATTAAGGATGAAGGGAATATATTGATTTGTGTTAGATGTCATAGGTTTTGGCCATAATCTCTCAGAAAACTTAAGTGGAGAAACTGACCTGTTGATGGTGCTGGATAAAAGGTGATTAAAGTTACTTGGATTCATGCCATGAAGGCTAGGAATGTTTTTAAGAAAAGGCGAGTTTCAGGCTGCACAGTTTATGCACTGCGGCAGTATCAAAGTCCTCTGCAGGCAATTTAATTTTAATGCAACTGGAAAATAAAATAATCAGACAGAAAATGTGTTTCAAGAAAAACTGCTTCATAAGGAAGAAATGACTAGAATGAAGGGAGGCTGCCCAACTCCTTGTTTCTTGCTTGATGTCTTTCTGCTGAAAAACAGACTGTTGCCACGTTAGCAGGCAGGAGTTTTATCCCCTCGTACCTGCTCCCCTTGAGGAATGTTTGAAATGCACTGTGGCAGGTCAGATGTTTTAGAAGTCTGCTGCCTGATGTAAATATTTCATCAGATGTACAGTTTCCCTTTTGTTTGTCCTTGTCCTTTCAATTTTTTGTCCTTGTGTTTAATCTTGAAGGAAAGTGAGCACCAGGAAGAAAGGGTGTGTACTTGAGTGCCACAGCAAAAGCAGAGGATGAATCTGGATACAACAAGTACTGTAACACATTATCCTGTCTCCCACATGTTTTCAGTAAAACAGTTTTTAAACCAAATTCTTTTATTTTTTAATCTTTGACAATGATTTCATCTTTGATTGTTGTACTAAAAGCATTACAAATAACCATTACCTTCTACTGTACGAATGCTTTTTCTGTATCATAATGTTACAGATGTCCTCACGTTTTAAAGTAGTTGTATAAGCTATCTGGTGTAAATATTTATCCATACAATTCTTTGCTATTTCTGAATCTTCCCTTTCCTATAAAGTGTCAAAGTCCTGACGAAATTTGACTACATTTGTGATTTCTGTCCAACAGCAGTTTAAAGATGCAGGTGAATGCAGCTGTTCAGCAGCTGTTGAAAGGCAGTGGACACACATGGACATCTAAAATAACTGGAGCACAAAAAAGGTTCTAGGAAAGCGAAAAACAAGGTTGCCACCTTGAAAAATCATTGTAGATAAAATAATATACATCTCTTGTAGAAGTGGAATCATTTTTGTCTGATTTTTAGTCAACCTTTACCGCTCATGTTGATCCTTGTGCAGTTGTTGCCAAACCTTTATCATCTGTGAAGCAGATAGGGTTAAAGTGTGTTGCTCCAGATGGCACAAGAACGTTGTAATTTGTATGTTAATTTATTACACATTACACAATATGCCATTCTGATCTGGTCTTGTCCATGGCTGGTTTCTTAGTGAGCCTTCCTCCGTATTGAACTTAATTTGTGTATTTTACAATTTTTGTATTAGTCCAGAACATTGAACACTTGAAGTTGAAAATGTGAATCTATTATTGTGACTCTAAAAGAGTAAAGCAGATATTCAGTCTTGCTGTTTATCATTTTTCAGAAGGATTCAACTTTAAACCAGATTCAGCTCAGGCAGAGGGTCTGTGTCTAATGAGAGGAAAGGAGACCACCGTCTCTTCATGCTGTATATGGTAAATACTTAATGAAGTTAGCCCCCCCCACACAGACACACACAGATAAGTCCTTCGTCTTATCTGTGTAGGTATGGGGAAGTATACCCAACTGACCAACCAGAATGGATCTCTTTGTTCGTTAGAAAACTATAAAAGGAATAGTGTGGTCTCTCTTAGATTAGACAGGGAGGTTTGACGACTTTGTGTAAGTTACTGCCTCCTATTATTATTGATTGAATGATAATCACTTTAATCCTCAAGTTCATCAGTGCCTGTGCTTTATTGTGTTGTGTCTCCAGTGTTTATATGATTTCCATGACAATTGCCACAGTTGTCATTTGACTTATCTAATAGTAGCAGTTGTCACTTGACACTGATGAAAAGAGATGAAGAAAAGTTGAAGTTTTTGATATTTGATAAAATATTTTCCAGACACAGATACCGAGGTGCATTTTTAGCTAAATAATACAAGAACTGAGAGTCACAATAACATAATTACATTGTTAACATAAAGTGCTCGGGGTCTGGGTTTTACTCAGGTATTCATCCAGCTAGATTCTGCTTTTGTTTATCCAATGTAATCATTTTAACTTAGCAGATGATTTTTAGCTTAGCAGATGAGTCTTTGAGGGGTGCTCTAGAACTCCTGCCCTACTTCTAAACTAACCTGCGTCCAACAAGCCTCTGAAAGGTTCTGGCATCAGTCTTTATACAAAGCTCAAGCATGATGCTGCGGAATTCAGGTATGTGAGTCAGGCTGCATAGTACAATTTGAGTATACATCTTTCTCTCAACTAAGGTTCAGCGACAACCACAGCTTCCATGAGCTGTCAGCCTCAGTCAACGATTGGTCTCAGCACTTTTTTCACCCCACTGTCACAACAAGGTTGAATCTATATGCTCCACGGGCCTTTTACAGCTGAGGAGCTGCTGCCTCAGTTGAAGCTAATGCCTTTAGATAAACATTTAGAAAACATCTGCTCTGTGTCGACCTCATGCAAAACCAAGGGTAAATTTTTCCTCTCATCTTGAGACACAAACTCTGTGAATTGTGCCATCGGGTCAACACATCTTTTGATAAATGGGGCTAACTTAACATAAAAGGATTATTGGGAAGGAAAACATTACCATTTTCTCATTTGCTGGTAAATCAATTATTTTTTTATCAATGAAAAACCTCGCTCTGACCATAACAGTGTTTGTAGTATGAGCTTCATTAATGTGACTGTTTGAGCACTATTATCCTCTTGGGTAAATAAAATTACAACTTTGGACTTTATAATTATTTAATATTTATACAGTAATGGATGGAGTGCTTTTTAGAGTTGGAAGGATTAATTGATTAGTCCATTAGTTGTTAAAACATTAATCAGCCTGAAGATAGTTTCAACTTTTTATTATCAAATAATATTTTTTTTTTTTTTCTTAAGCAAAGATGCCAAACCTTTGCTGTTTCTACTCTCTACTGCTGTTTTCTTGGTCATACATGAATATCTCTGGATTTTGGACCATTATTTGGACAAAACAAAGCATTTAGATGTCACCTTGGCTGATGAAAAACTATAACAGGCATTTTTCACTGTTTTCTGGCATTTCACAGACAACTGATTAATCTTTTAAAAAATGGGCACATTCATTTATAACAAATATTTGTAGTCCTAAGTTATACATAGCATCAGAGATCTGCATGAAGAAAGTGTGTTTTCTTTCCATATGGTGATTAACAGCAATTTGGTCTTAAGGGTAAGATGCATTTTTGAAAATATGTAGGTATAAATGAGAAATTGTCTAATAACTGGATGAAATACCATGTTGTCAGACAATTTCATAAATTCTGCAACACTTTTCTATGTGGTCATTGGTCTAATGTGAAAGAAAAAGATTTAAGGGGAAAATAATTTAAAGAGTTTGGCAGAATGTGGTAAATAGGTTTTTAAAAGCCATGGGGAAGTTTTCACAGTACAGAAAATGTTAGATAAAGATTTTGGAATTCTTACGATCCAACATTTCCTTTGTTTGATGCTTTTTGTTTACCAGGAGACAAATCTCAAATACCAAACAACTCAAATTGTCTTGACTTATTATGGTTGGTGTGATTACAGCATCTAGAATAATTCTCAGTTATCGGAAAAAGAACAATTTAAAGATTTAAAAGAAAATGGTTAAATAAAAATGTCAGAGGCTGCGGTAGTGGAAGAAGTTTTCAGACCCTGAAGAACAAAAATGCCACTCCACAGTATACCAAAGTATGAAAATACTACATTATAGTGGAAGTACCTCAAATTTTTTTCTTAAGTAACAGTGCAAAATTCTAATCAAAAAAAATATAGTCATAGTTTCAAAAGAATAAGTCTCATTGTGCTTAGTCTTTTAATATAGAACATATTATAGGATTATTATCCACTAATGTGTTAGCAGTATTTTAATGGTAGCTAGAGCTGGTTTTATATGACTTTATTGGTGAACATATTTACAATGCAAAGACATCATACAAAACAGTTATCAATTAGTTGCTGAATCTTAAAAGTCTACTTTTCTTAAAATAATTAAAAAAAAATTAGCCAGCATAGTTTTTCTCTTTAAACTTTGATACCTTCTGTTTCACAGTGCACTTAAAGTGCAAGCAAGCCTATACATTATATCCTTCTAGGAGTCTGAGAAGGGACAATGTATCAACCGCCTGCAAGACCTTACCCAGTGAAAAGCAAAAGTCCGTTACTGATGGTCCAACTGGTGAGATCACAGGACTGACCGGGACATGTTAATGTGATGCTTGCTGTGTTTGTGCGAAGATGCAAACTTCTTGGAGCGTTGGACTATGCAACATCAGCTGCGATTGGCCAAAGAAGGTGAAAAAGTCAGACTGGGTTGAAGATTCAATTAGAGATGGACAGGAGGTAAAATCTCTGATGCATGAAATTCTGACCACTGTCAGATATAAAATAAAGTGCCCATGTGCAAATAACATTTTATATTGTCTGGACACGCAGCAGTGAATATCATTTTTAGCTGTTTCTGTTCATTTCTAATCTTTCTTGTCTGTCCAGTCTTTGAGCTGCAGACTTTGTCTCATGACTCTGAGTCTGTCAGGGTTTTGTTTGAGTCAAGTTTCTTTGTAGCTGACTTCCTGAGAGTTTATCTTGTCAGCTGTGCTTGTGGGTTGATTTGTCTATCAAACAAATAGTTAGTCATGTTTATATGGCATTCATAGACTCTGTCTGCTATAGAAAAACGAATCATTTCGTAGTAAAATTTCTATGAGATCCTTGTGTTTGAGCTGCAGACTGAGCACTGTGCTCTCCGTTGCTGTGCTGTGTCGAGGTTCAGAGCTCTCTGTTCCAGTCCCATGGGGTGAGATTAGAAGTAAAGTCTGGGGTCCTGATCGTAGTCGTCCTGTGCTGTGCCTTCACGGCTGAGTTGACAACTATGGTATATTCAATCTCTTCTCCTTCTACCCAAAGGTAAACTATGACAGGCCAGAGGGTAACAGGACTTTCAGCAAACAAATTAGAATAATGCTTTTATGGGTCCATAATTTCTGAATCATTTTCAAGCACATTTCCTGGAAGAGCAATGTAACTTGGCAGTAATTAAATGCAGACAAAGTTCATTTAGTTTACTTCCAACTGATTATTTCGATGGCTTAATTATTACATTCTTACTTGATTAGTTGATCAAAAAGTCATTTTCGAAGACAGCAACTTAGGCACTGGGAAATTGTGTAGGGCATTTTCCAGTATTTTCTGATGTTTTATAGACCTAACATTTAATTGATTAGTCATAAAAATAATTACCGGATTAAGCAATAATCAAAACAATCATTCATTGTATTCATTGTAGCACTAATTAGTTTCAATAAACTGCTAGCTTGTAGGTAAACAGCTATGCAAGTCAATTCAATTCAATTCAATTTTATTTATCTAGCGCCATATCATAACAGCTTTTATCTCAGGGCACTTTTCATATAGAGCAGGTCTAGACCAGGCTCTTTACAGTTATTATTTACAGAGACCAAACATTTCCCCCATGAGCAGCAATGTTCACATGCCACACTATCTTGGTTTCTGTCAGAGTATTCCAAGTAACATATCCAGGTTTCTTAAACCAGAATATGATGTTCACATGCACAAAAGTTAACCTAGATACTCAAAAAACCTGATCATTACCAGGATGATAGCTATACTATACTAGATTAACTTAATTAAATCAAACAACATGAAATAATAACAGTAGTAAATGAATGACTATAAATATGAACTTGGGGTTAAATGGAGCACTTCTTTCCTGTGTTGATAAACACAGATGAACTAACTAAACTCTGTCCCTATTTTACCAGTAGTAAAATATGAGTCCACAATTGCATATCTCTTTCTGAGTAATCTTTAATTAAGAAAATATGGACCCTTTAAATAAATTGACACCCAAAATTGTGACGTGTGTATGAGCCGTTACAACTGGATTTGGGATTAAGTGTCACTTTTCCATATCTGTACCCAGATTCCCCCTCTCTGAGTGCTGGTCAGCTTGTTCATTACAACGTTCTGCTGGAGGTTTCTACTCCCTTCCTGCATATGTGTTGGACATACACAGCTTCGACGATAGTGTGCAAATACATGAATTTGTACTATATCTCTTAGCCAGACATCAGTGTAGGTTTTAAAATGGGGTTAGACCTCTTCAGGACTTCATGATACTGTTTATGCAGATGATTAAGACGCAGTCAAATTTTTGGCAGCTAAAACAGTCTCAGTGATCTCAATGAACCTGGTCTGGTTGATGATCTGTGAAATAACTCCCACAGTTCCACAGTTGAGGAAATTGTCCATCATAGGCCACAGTATGGGTGAGTGCACCATCAGAGCAGGCTTTATCTTGAACTGTGTTGTGTGTTTTGCTGTGTTGCTAAAATAATTTACAGTGTAAATCACGTGGAGCCTCTTCATATTTACAGGTGCTGACACTGCTGGAATGGCTAGGGACAGTGTCTCTTGAGGCTGATGTGTGTTTCATCTCTTTTCTGTTTTCACTCAGTATACAGAGACTGTTTTGCTGTGTTGTCTCATGTGGTATCATTTTGTGGTCAGTGATGTATTTTCCACAGTTGGGTGCACTAAATCCTGAGATGGTCAACGCTCTTGTGCTGCTGGGTGATTATAAACACTTATGAACATCATATTTTATTTATTCATCGATTCTACAAAATCCTCTGTGGGTTCGTTTCCCAAAATGACGGTCTATGTGTTGTTTTAAGGAAGGGGCAATAATGAATACTATATTTGTTCATTCATTTTGTTGATTAACCAAAGTACATGTACCAAATATAAAAACATTTTTTTGACTGCAGAATGTTAAGTCCCTCCATAGAGAATACTGATAATGCACAGATAAGTGTCTACAGCCCTGGTTAAATGGTGCATAAATCATCATATTTTTATCGTAAATTAGATACTGTGCTCATAATAATGCATTAGCAGGGTCTTTTAAAAACAACCTGAGGCTTTTAAGGTAAGAACTTCAAATTAGTAGTCGGTATTATTCCACAGTCATCTTCAATTTCCTCTTGGTTTATTCAAATGTCTAATCCATTCTCAAAAGAACTCTGCTCCACTTTCCAGTCGTCTCAGTAGTTTTTGATTTTCTAACCCCATTGTGACCCTTGTCCAGCAGAAAGAAATATGCAAGGTGAGGAGGAAGGGGATTGATGAGATGCTTTAGACAGAAGAAAAGAAAAGAGTTTACATTTATGGGAAGGCAATTGTGAAGTGTCATACTATTCATTTTAAAAGGACCATTAGATTTCTAGTAGCTGCGGCTGTATACTCAGCCGTTGCCTTCCTTTCAGGCTGTCGGCTGCAAACCCGAAACTGTCTGAACAGCCAGTGCACATCCTATTAGAGTGAGGTCTAGTTCGAGCTGAAGGTGGTACATCTTTATCTCCTCTCCTCCTCTCATTGGGGAATAATCTCACTTTGCTTCCTCCTGCTGAACCTGTTTCTCTTCAGCAGGATTTGTGTTCTCCAGAGACCTGTGAGTTAATTTTCCAAGTCGTTTTTAACCTCCCAAGCCGTCCACCACTTTGAACACCTCTTCTCTTATTCTTTACACCAGAGGTTAAGAAGTCAGTTTGTTAAGAAAGTGTTTGTGCGCATGTCGTTTTAAATTTCCAGAAAAACATAGCACAGGTTCCGTTTGGTGCAGAATCTGGAGATGCAGTTGAGGATTGAAGCCTGTTCTAGTTATTCTTTGACTCATTGACCTCTGCATTAGAATTGGTGTTTTTATGCTTTTACATACTGGGTAGTGAACTGAAAATGGTCAAAATCTCCTTTTCCCAGAGCAGAAGAAGGCTTATATAAAATATTTTCTGAAACAGCTCAAAAGAAATTTGCTTCAACACCTGTCCTATGCTTGTGGGACAGAAAAGTTAGTTTGAATCTAAATACATTACAAATGTTTTAGGTATTTTCTGAACTATTTCTTGTCATCCCTGTGTTTCTCTTTGTCTCAGCACAGAGTAGTGACATCACCAGATGATCACCACATCCATCTGAATAATCCCAAGGTCGTTGCGCTGGTTGTGTCCAACTAAAGTGTTGTCATCGTCAACCGACTGGGAGCACAACTTGTAAACTACAAGCATTTCCTAACATTCTATCATGATTAAGTTATTTTTCTTCTCATGTTTGTTTCTTAAATAAATCTTTATGACTGCTAACATCAACAACTGTATTAAAGCTCCCTAGAAGCATCATCAGTGTTCCCTTAACGTGGTGGACTTCCTGGTGGAAAAGGTGGCAGGACAAGACATGAGAGGGTGAGTGAGCATTATTTTATTTCCCACTGGAGGGAGCCAAGGACCCGAACCCTACCCTGCTACTGATTAGCTCACCTCCATATACTTATCCTAGCCCTGAGCAATCATTAATCTTCATACCTCGCTCACCTTGGAACGGTGAAAAATAACTTTGTGAGTGACAAGCCTGAGCAAATGTTTTTTTTCTTCAGTTTTTGGTTACACCTAACTGATTCACCTATGAATTCTATGAATTCTCCCAGGAGGAGAGTCAACAAGAGACTCCTTGTTCCTTGTTCATGCCAGTAAAAGACAATAAAAGATCTCTGTATAAAACTCACACAATCTTCCTACCAGCACCTCTAAAGCCACTGATTAACATGTCATATCCTGTTTGCATAATCTGTAAGAAGGGGGGGGCGTTGTATGCCAGAATATCTCTTGGCCGTACACAGTTTTGGACAGGGCCAGGCTCACTGTTTCTCCTTTTTTTTGGTCTTTATGCTATACTAAGATAATGCGCTGCTGGCTGTAGCTTTAAATTTACTGTACAATCTCCACATCTACCTTGAAAACACAGCAAATAAAGCATATTTCTGAGAATGTTGACTTCAAACTCTCTGCATTGATTGATTCACAGCATTCATTTTGGTTGAAATTTGATTTTGAAATGTGGATATATACGGCGTTGTGGACATATTTCACCAGACCACATTGTGATGGATCCTTATCAGCCTCTCAGGGGCTTTGGCAAACATGATTCCTCCTCATGTCTGTACATATTATCTCGTATTGGATGAGATTCTGCTCTTTGCTGATGGTCTTATCGCTGATGGTTTGTAAAGAAGATACTGTTTAAAATTCAGGTTCTCAGTCTGACAGAATTGTCCCATAATCTTTGGTTTTAATTTCACTGATACATTAACTAAATTTGTATTTGACATTTTCCAATATTTTCTTTCATTTTCTTTGACAGCAGTGTTCCCATTATAGGCTGCTTTTTAAATATATTACACCATGTCAACTTGGCTGTGAGCCATTTTCTTTATGTCTGTTGTGGTTGACAAAGGCCTTTTGGTAAATCCTTGTGATGGTCGATGCTTTGAGTGACACTGCTGGCAAAAACTGGTGGTGGCTCACGCCATCCGTATCAACTACAGAATGAAAGGTATTATACAAATTTTATATTGTTATAATTTATGGCAACAAAGAGAATTATTACTTAAATTGATAAGAGCAATAAATGATTTAACTTTTCAGAACAAGGATACAAAGTGCTTCACAAAACAAAAGGCAATAAAACAATCAGGACAAAGAAAAACTTAAAATACAAAAATTAAACAAGCACAACACAAAGAGAGTAAACATAAAGCTGCATCAGATGAGGACGGAATGCCTATACAGTTAAAAAAAACATGATAGTGAGGAGTTGTGGATGTTGTTGGTCCCTGTGAAAGCCTGTAGTTAATTCATAACAACATTAGATATTTTGTTTGAGCTGTAGACTGATTGCTGTGCTCACATATCCTGTGTTGCTCTGTGCATCCAGTCAGAGCTATTCCAGTCCCATGGTAGAGATCAAAGGTAAAGTCTGGGGTCCTGATCACGGTCCTCCTGTGCTGTGCCTTTATGGCTGGGCTGACAACTGTGGTACATTCAAAACTTTCATTCCTCTGCTGCCTCAAAGGTAAAGTATGACACACCAGAGGAGAGTAATGAGCATTTCAGTATGCAAGACTTGGTTTTGAGGGCTATTATAGTTGTGTTAAAAGGATATTTGATTGAGAAACAAAAATGTCAAGCTCATGATGCCGCTAAAGTAAAAGTCAGGAGAACACCAAAGCCTCTAGTATTCATCCTCTGGGGACCATCATCGTCTTTGTTAAAATTCATGTCAAGCCATCAGATAGCCGTTGAGATATTTCAGTCTGAGCTAAAGTGGTGCACCAAAAGACATTATCATCCCTAGAGCCAAAACCATCAGCAATGATAAATAATGACAGGAGGTAAAGTACAGGAGTGTTGGGGTCACCAGCTCTCCAGCTTGTCTCTGAGCTCCCTGCAGTGTATTTTTCTTTTAGCCTCCCTCGCAGGGTGCAGACACATGGTGGTGGACCTGGCAGGTCACGATCAGTCATCACACCGTACTCTTGCAGGTTTTTTTACTTGCTTCCCGCCTATGTAGCAGATGTACGCAGAGTCATTGATGGTGCTTGAGTGCAAGATGTTGGAGGGTATTTTTAGCCGTTAGTTTCATTAACATGTTACTTCAGGGATATGGTGCATCTTTGTGGTAGTTAAACCAGTGCTGCTGTAAAGCACAGCAGTAGAAACAACTAGATTTAATTGGATGCAGCCTTTTTCTGTGAAAATACTCCCCCAGGTCTGCAGTGGGCTAAATTCTTCATCACAGGCCACAGTATGGGTGAGTCACACACTCTACAAAGACAAATATAAATAATGTACCACTCATACTGACACCGCACTGTGCTTTTTACATCTGCTATCATAAGACCTTGATAAGGGACCTGATCAGGTCCAGTTGATTAAAATTAACCACTGAGGTTTTAATTATACTTTGTTGTAGAGTGATCGGTCAAACAACATTGGACTGAATCTTTGAATTAATCGCTTAAACGACAGAGAGTAAATCACCAGCTATTTTGATAATTGATTGATCATTTAAGTGATTTACAGCATAAAGCAAAATGCCAAACATTGTCTGGTTCCAGCTTCTAAATCTGCAGATTTGTTTTTTTCTTTTTTTCATTCAGAAGATGTAACCTTGCCTGTTTTTCACCTTTTCCATGGCATTTTAGAGACCAAATGACTAATTGATTAATCCAAAAAGTCAACACATTAATCAATGATGAAGGTGATAAAGGTTAGTTTTAACTTTACAGGTAAAGCCTTTACGCATGATTGTTGTTCACTCTCTTACATGCAGTAATGTTGCCACAGTGGTAACTAAGATTCATCACATTCAACTTATCGCTGTTTTCACACAATATACGGAGGATATATTTGCTGTAATTTCTCTCATGGTGTCATAGTACATGGTCGATATTGTGTTTTCCAGAGTTTGGTGCACTGTATTCTGAGACAGTGGATGTTGTGCTGCTGGACACTTTAGGGTTATTATCAGGTACTTTAACAGTTTTTAATATCACTATAGGGACACGACAAGCCTTCAAAGGAACCATAGTCTAATGCAAATAATGTACACAAAAGTGATGGATTAAAATGATTGTTTTTGATTTCATCACCTCTCTTTTCTTTCCCTTGTCCAGCAGAAAGAAATATGCAAGGTGATGAGGAAGGGGACTGATGAGATGTTTTAGTTTGAAAAGAGGACAGAAGAAAAGTAAAGAGTTTACACTTATGGGAAGGCAATTGTGAGGTGTCATACTACTCATTTTAAAAGGACCATTAGACTTGTATTAGCTGCGGCTGTATGCTCAGCCGTTGTTTTCCTTTCAGGCTGTTGGCTGCAAACCCAACTCTGTCTGAACAGTCTGTGCACATCCTGTTAGAGTGAGATCTGGTTCGAGCTGAAGGTGGTACATTTTATCTCCTCTCCTCCTCTCATAATCACTTATGAATAATCTCACTTTGCTTTCTCTCATCTGCTGAGCCGGTTTCTCTTCAGTAAGATTTGTGTTCTCCAGAGACCAGCGGGTTAATTTTCCGAGCTGTTTTTAACCTCCCAAGCCCTCCACCATGTCCCTATTTTCTCCAAAAGACATTTTGCACTCAGCTTGGACAAGTAGTTTCGTTTTATGATTCCTGAAAAACGTAGCGCGGATCAGTTTGGAGCAGTCTGGAGATGCATTCAAGGATTCGAGCCTCAGTCCTACTTATTCTGTGAGACACTGATTGCTAAACTTAAATGGGTATTTGCAGTTTAATGTTATAACTAATAATATAATGTGCCATATTAAATCATCAATGGATGCGCTCCTAAAAAACTCTTCTGAATCTCTTTTTCTGTTCTAGACAAAGGCTATAGTGTGACATTTTCAGAATCAAAACATATCCCCATACCTCTTCATCTTTGTGAGAGCACCAAGTGGGTGAGGGTTAAGCATACAGGCAGAACCCATCCATTCACATCAACTCGTGTGACAAACCCGAATCATCCTGCATCAACGAGGCTAAAACAATAAACCAAGCTGACATCAAACCAGCAAAAGTGCTAAATAGATAATTGAAATAAACAAAATGAGCAGGATGAACACTAAACAGATGGAGTAGTGATAGTAGTAAGTAACTGTCATAAATACAAAGTAAACAACATAGTATGCGAAATTTAAAGTATATACAGAATTAATGTGGTTCCAGAAATAAAGAAAAAGAGTAATAAAGAAAAAAAAAAGTGAAAAGGTTTTACTAATTGAATATTTGCCAAGGTTTAATCAGTTTACAAAAAATGACTGAATAGCAGGACATCATAGAGACAATTGAGAAATCAGAATAAAAGTTATCGTCTTTTGTGTGTTGACACTCATGTTCACTTCTCTTCCTTCCTGCCTCAGCCCACGGCAGCGATAGCACCAGATGATCACCACATACATCCGAGCGATCCCGAGGTCGCTGCATGTGTCTCTGACTTCCTTCAGACCACAGTGTTGTCACAGCCGCCAGCATAGTGGACGGACACTCAAGTGATAACCAGTACACACACATACTCTAACCACACACAGGCACACTCACAGCAAGAGATTTTTGTTGTGAAATTTCACACTTTAAGTCTCAGGACACTGTTCCCGTCCCAGCTCACAGCACTCATTACCATAATATTGTGCAATTTCTCGCCCTCCGGATATTTTACTAGTTTAACATCATCACAAACTTCCTGCAGTGAGTTGGAATAATCATCTCTAAATGTGTAAACCTTTACCAAACACTGTATATTAAAATGTAAAAGTTGCTGATTTATATTTTAACCAGATATTTACAGTCTCTACACAAACAGACACAAAGTACAAAAGCACAGGTATTTTTGATGCCTTGTTTAACTGTCATCATTTCACAATCATTAGCCTTTTAATCCTGACAAAAATAATTAAGTGTTTGTTCATTTGGTAATTGTTTTGTAATCATAGTCAGACTCTGAATGCTTGCCTTCATCCTGATAAAAGGGGGGGGGTGGTCTGTGAAAACAATATGCACAGCAATGGGAAAAAGTCCAGGGCTGTACTAGTAAAAATAATCATGTTAACTTGCCCATAGACAAAGTGTTTCATTATAGGCAGAAAATCAAAATAAACACATTATAAAAATCAAATATAAAATCTACTAAAATTAATTAGCTCATATACTGTAATAAAACAAATAAAACCAATGCCAGTAATATAAGATAATAGAAATAAAAAGAAAAACTCTGACAGAGTCTGATGATATGTTGCATTTTACAAATATTTTACAGTCATGTCATAAACTAAACCAAATCAAACAGTAGCCAGATTTAACCAGATCCTATGAGAATCTGCTTCAGCTTTCAGTACGGCCCAATTATAATAGCTTTAAACTGGATTAAGTCCTGCTCTGCTGAAGGAAAAAGGGATTTCTTTATGCAGTTTACACAGCCAGGATGTCACAGGTAATCGTTTCTGTTTCGAGGCAGCTCTTTATTTAAAGCCGATCTCTTCAACTCAACAGCTTTTCATGAATCCGCTGCCTGTGCAGAATGAGCTAAAAATGGCAGTCATTAGAAAGGATGACAACTTTTCATTATGTAGGCCATCGTCTCTGTATTCAGCTTTTGAAACAGCGAGACTGAAAAATAAATAAATAAACCAAAAAAACGAATGGGAGTGAATCCATAAAACATCGCAGCTGCTGACAATCGTAGCAGATATGAGAGGAGCTGTTCACACAAAAACGGCCCCCTCTCTATCTCAATGTCACATAAAGTGTCTGATGGCCTCGGTGTTAAATAGAGTGGAATTGATTTTACACAGCGGGCAGCAAGGCGGTGAGCATCTAGAGACATTTGAAGGGCTTGCCCCCCCTTTCCTTCCACCCAAAAAATGATTATAGTTATATAAGTTTTCCCTCCCACTCCTTCCAACCTCTCAGCAATCAGCAGGGGTGTTGTCATGGCAACCCCACCCCTCCTTTGAACGTCAGAGCCAGGAGCTGGAGGATGAAGCCGCATGCAGCTTCTGTCTCTTGTGCCTCTCAGAGAGCACCTGTGATTTTTTTTTTCGCTGTCTCACATGAGCCAGCGGAGCCGCAGCGCTGGAAAATAATCTAATGGTTGTTTTGACTCGCAGCTGCCGCTGTGCATCACATACCATCAAATACAGAGACCAACTGATTCTGCAGCATCTGCAGGTAAGCACGATGCATTTATTCACTAGTGTGCACTGGTTTTAGAAGGCAACACCTGTGATTGTTTTGCAAGTTTAAAATCCTGGATCTCAGTCTGATAGAAGTGTTGATAGACATTATGTGTAGTGTAATGTCTTCAGTCCTGTGCTTCGTCCTACATTTGTGTTTATAAGAGGGGGGGTGCAGGAAGCCTTTCTGTGGGATGACTGCAAATAATGGGACACTGAGATGCTGCAGTTTTTCATGCATTGTACCTCACCAAGCAGAGAGAGATGGTGTTTGTGGGGGTTACTTTTAAATAAGTGCAACTCTTTTCATCCACCCTTCTCCAAAATCTCTCCCCCCTCACCTCCGTTCTTTCCCTTTTGCCGTCAAGTCCTTTCCTCCCTGTGTCCTCATCCATCCATTTCTTCGGTCCTTTTCCGCCGCCATCCTTCCCAAGCGCTTTTCTCTAACAGCAGCAATGTCGTGGCTGTTCTTGGACTGGTTCGTCCCCCTCTACCTGCTGGTTTCGGTTTTGGTGCTGGCAGGCTTTGGAGCGTGTCTGTACTTCCTAGAGCCCGGGCTGCAGGATGCCCACAAGTGGAGCAGCAAAACAGTCCGGCATCACCCGCTGGTGGCCAGCGTGAACTGCAGAGATGATGATAGCAATGCCCTGATATGATGGAGAGGGTGAGGTGGCGGGCCATCTGGACAGCGGTGCTGCCAGGATGCTGGAGGGATGGGAGCCAACACCTTAAAGATGGAGAAAGAAAACAGATGAGGAGGAAAGACGGAGCAAAGAATATCTGATAATGCGAGCCCTGTCATATCATTCCAACTTTTCTCTGATCTCTGTAGATTTTTGCTGTAGACATCAGGGAAAACTGAAGCAGTGGGGATTTAAAGAATTTTTAAAATGAATCCAAAGAGGAGAAGACTACATGCAGAAGGAGATTGTGAAGTGATTGAAGGACCTGTTGCCCTTTACAAATGTGTTTGAAAACCCGATGTAAATTTCATGCCATCTTATACCTGTGCCAACTTTGACATTCGTTTTGTAATTCAACAATCACTTTACATATATCATGGAATTTACTTATATTGTGCATTTAATTAGTGAAGTGAATGACATAAGTGCAATGGATCTGCTGCCAGCAGGGAGGATTTTAATCCTTGCGGCAATGTTGGCATGGCAGCTGCTGAGAAGCATGTGGATTGTTAGTGCCACTGTGCCAAAATGGTATAGTAGTGACTTTATTAACATAATATGTACTGAATAAATTCAAATGATTTATTCAAGGTGCCAAGATTATCCTATATGGACCAAGATCACAGAAAACTAGTATTTGGTAATGCTCTAAGTGTGTGTTTTTTTGTCTTTATTGTTTTTACTTTACAGCATGGTGGGGAAACTGTGGGTGCGTAACAACCCTCTTTTGATGATCATATGCTTCCATTGTTCATACAAAAATAAAATTGTTTTACCCTGAATTCTTTGAGTTCACTGTGTATGTTATCATGAAGATAAAAATACCTGTGAAAAATAATACTTAAGATTTGTGGGGTGTATCTGCACCGTGAGCTGAGGGTGACTAATTTCAAGGTACTTCTATTTTATGTTCCTATGTGTTTCTACTTCTCTACATTCCAGAGGGAAATATTGTACTTGTACAACTGCATTTGTTTGGAAGCTGGAGTTATTTTTTCAAATGATGATGGCACATAAAAAGAAGAGGTTATAAAATACAATACAAAAAGTCCTGCATTCACATACTTTTGAACGCAAGACTTTTACTTGTAATGGAATACTTCTACATTTCTACATTCTTGCATTGGTATTTTTGCTTAAGTAAATTGTTTGAATACTTTTTCAACCTCTGAGCTGCAACGCAATCAGACAGACCATTTTCAGATTTCACAGACGGTGTCTCATGAACCAAACAAAATGAGAGACCAGAGTGGGAGTGAAACAGTGAAGCCTCAGTGTCAAAGAATGGAGAGAATGGCACTTCTGCGCCCACTACTTCCTACTGTTTTGTTCCCCGTCTCGCAGTCTTTGACTTATTCACTCACCCAGCAGGTCAACAACAGGGAGAAATCCTCAAGCAACAGGTTTGTGTCTTTTTCCTTAAGTTTAACTTTAAAAACCTGTATTTTTCTTTGCAGATGTTTTTCATTCAGAGGAATTTATGGTTGTAGGGTATATGAGTCATTTCATCTCAGATTCCACTAATTAGAAAGTAGCTGTATATTTTCTCAATTGCTGTACTTTAGTAAAGTTTGTAGATACTTGTACTTGACTTGATTATTTCCATTTTATCTTTCTTTATACTCCACTACATTTATTTCTCTGGATAGTTACTTTGCAGATTAACATTTTATATTGAAAAAATACAAAATATTAAAAATATGATGCACTTTTAAAAATTAAACTACCCAGCAGTACATAAAGTACATGAAATTACCTCCACCTCAACCAGCTGCAACAGTAAAATGATATGTATTCATTATAATATATATGATAATAAAATATAAAAAAACAAGTATAATATAATAAATCCTTCACAGAGACTGTTTTTATGCATAATGAGCACTTCGATATTTTGAGCACATTTGCAGATAATACTTACATACATTTTCTCATATGAGATTTTGAATGGATTTTGGGTTTTTTTTCTAAATGGTAATGGAATATTTTTAGTGAGCTTATGCCATTTTTACTTAATTAAAGGATCTGAAAATCCACAGACTGTGACTCTTGTTATGGAGACTAACATTTGGTATACTGTACATCTAAGAACCTGTTTGTCCTTTATTTCCCCCCAGCATCAGTTTAACTAGTCTTTGTTTTCATCTCCTCCAACTTATCTAAAGCAGGATGAGTGCTTTTGACTGTCTGGCACCTGTGATGCCTCGAGTATCTACATCTTCTAGACAGACAAGAGAACATCCATCTCTCTCACTCTCTTCTCCTGTTGTTAAAAAGAAAGCGATTCAAATCCCATCATTTGATGAGAAGGGACTCGTCTACGAAAAAAATGAGACAAAACAAACAGCTGCTGACAGGTAAAATGAGTTGTAGCTCGTAATCTGGCTAAGTTTTGCGTGTTATGTAATATTGTAAATATTGTACTGAATTCATTTTGCAGTAACCATTTTTCTTCCCTCTTTTGCCACCAGATCTTTTGTTCCAATTTGTTCCTCCAAGACATTCAGTCAGTCTTCCTGGAGTAAATCATGTCTGTATTCGCAGAGAAACCTTGGAGAAAGAGCTTCGACCCTCCCAAGAGCCAAACACAAAACATACAGTTCTTCAACTCTCTGTGCAAACCCTAGCGTCTCCATTTTTCCTGCTCCACAACCACATTCCACTCCCACCCCCTCCACTCTGAAGTCAAGGCCAAGTGATTTTCTTCATCTCCAGACCTCACAGTCAAGCAATCTCTCTGCATTACTCTACCAGCCTCAGTCGAAGCTAAGTGTATCTCCGACTCTGACTGTCCCAACGCCCAGATTGAATCCATCGCCAACATCCCTGGGCCAAGGGATGAGTTTGGATAGCCAGAAAGGCAAACAGCCCTCTCCTGTTGCTAAAGAAAGATGTGCTAGATCTATTACCATCTCGAATGTTAAGTTTGAGCCACAAAGTTTCTCTGATCAGGCAAAGCATGACATCCTTTGCCAAGAAGCTTTACTGGACTTTCCACATCAGTTGAGACAATCTTGTCCCAGCAGAGAGCCTCGACATCAGACTCACTCTCAGTTCCAGAAACATGCGGCTACGTCTCACAATTCCTGCTTATTGCAAGGCAAAGTAGGATTAAGTAAAAAAGAAAATATTTCAAAAGATAAACCAAAGCCTCCCCCGAGGAATTTAGACTTTTCTGCAATCCCTAAACCAAAATCAAACATCAAACAGCAACAGGAATTCCTGCCAAGCGGAGTGACAGGTACACAAACATTTCTTCCAGAGTCTGAGGGGATTAAATTTGCAAATGTTGTTCACAGAGAATCTCAGTCAGTGTGTGATGGAATGGCTGCTCAGAGGAAATGTACAGACTACCCTCTGAATAGATACAACACTCAAACTGCAGGTTTTGCCTCCCCTAACAAATCATTTGAACAAATGTATGCTGAGAGAAGTTCACCTTCACCTATAACTCACAACAAGTCATTTTCCACAGAGCCTTTCTTGAGTCAATCAACTATTTTGAGACGATGTGACTTGCACAATGAAACAAAATTGGACACCACATTTTCCTCCAGCTCTAATCTCAGGAGACCTAGGGAAGAAAAAGAGTCACAGACAGTTACAGGAAAAGCTTTGCCTAAATTCTCTCAACAAACTGGAACATCTCAACAGATCAGCTGTCCTCAGAAACACAGATTCTGGTTGAAGGCCCAGAGTCAAACTGCCCAGATGGAAGTAAAGAGCACAGTAAGTCAGTCTGAGTGTTTTTCAAAGAATCACAGCTGCCAGTCAAGAGACATCGACCAGAAAAAGGAGGCTTCTCAGCATGCACACAGATTAAATCCACTTAAGACATGTCTGGTGGCGCCTCAGACACAGGAGGCCTCTGGACCTGCCTCAACTGAGTGCACCACATCACATATGGGAGGCTCTTCAAAACCTGACATCCCATCAGAGAAACATCTGTTAGACCATGCACAATCTCCCGGGCTAAATAAAAACCAGAAAGTGGTGAAACTCAGTGAAACGGGTCTGAATCAAACAGATATTTTTTCACCACCCAGCCACCGTAGTGGGCCCACAAAGCTACTAGAATATACTTCAGAGAAATGCGTTGTAAGCCAGCCTCCGTCTGTGGCTCACTGCCCATTTAACACAAACAGCTCTGGCATCAGTTCAAGGGGGGTCTTTGACCTGCCATCCCAGCCACAGCACAGAGTTTACCAGAGACCAGAGGAGGCAACAAGATCAACAACAGCTTCACTTCCATCGGACCAAGTGGATTATTCTCTAGCAAACAGAGCATTCATCATGGAGGAACCAGAGGACTCCCATTACGTCACCATGTATTACCCAGGCTCAGTGTATGTAGGTGAGTACAGAGATGTCCAAACCATTTGGATAATTTTAACTCGACAAAGGTGACAAATTCATCGGAGCAGGGACTCTTTCATCTCTTTTTTAAACATTTTTTTAAACCTTTTTAGAGTAGGAGTTAAATAGTTTTCTATCTAAGAGGTGGGAATACGGTTGAGGGGGAGGTCAAAGAGGATAGCAGAGGGATTTTAGACGCTGCTGCTTATCAGCGGGGTAACAGACGTGCCGAGGAGAGTCGTGACAGCGTTTGTTATCAGACTCTACCAAAGTGACTAGCACAGGAGGACATGGCGAAACCACGTTCCACAGGAACAAGCAAACACCGCAAAAGCATGCAGAAAGGAAAGCAAACAGGCGGCAAAAGGAGAGCAACTCAGAGATAAAGTGTGAGTACTGAGACATGGTCCTTATGACACTGTGAGGAATAGTCCTGTCATACAATACCACAATACCAGTTGCAAATACTGTGTAATTATTCCTTTTTAAAATTAGTCTACCCTAATAAATCCAGTTGTAATATCACAGGACAGAGATAAAAAAAAAAAACAACTAAGTATAAATAGGGTGTCTGCATCTCCCTACTGAGAACCACAGATGCGTTATGAGGTCTTTTGGGATTTCATGGTGCAGTGGTTCCCAGATTTTATGGCTTGTGAACCTTTTAAGTGAAGCAATATCCATCTATCTATCCCTTTGCCACAAGTTGCACTCTGTATGCCCATTTTTGTCTGGAGCTTTCAACTGCATCACACAGTTCTCTTATTTTGCTCATATGTCAAGGAGATGGATCTGTTCATGTGTGAGCAAATTGGCTGTTTACAAGAATAAAAAAAAGTCAAGATTAGAAAAGTCAGAAAAAATTTACTTTTTGTGGCAGAAATAATATATATATATTCTTTTTTAATTCTCAGATTTCATTCCTCAGATTTATTGTCTAGCTGGCCAGGTTGGGCACCATTGTTGTGGTGATTTTAAATTATAGTACACTGCACCACTGATCAAATGTATCTAAGTCCATTTAGTCCACCACTGTTCTTAAGTAAGATTCTAAGCCACATTTACTTTGCTTGAGTATTTACATGCTGCTTTACACTTTAAACTCAACTACATTTCAGAGGGAACTATTGTACTCTTTACTCCAATACATTTATCTGACAGCTGTAGGTAATAGTTCATTTTCAAATTTCCATAAAAACAAATATATATGAAATTAGTTTATGAAATGCCGTACGTTTCTCAATCATTACACCATTGGTGGCAGACCTTTTTTCGTTTGTGACCATGAGTTGTTAGCATTTCCACTTAGCTCTAAACTTCTTTAAAAGGCTTTCATTTTATTAATTTCTTTTTCATTGTTTGTTAATATTCTGAAAGGCAATATTTTGAGAGAAGTTCAAAGAGGAATAACTGCAGCTGAAATTTGTTTTTTATCCTCATAAAAAATCTCAAGGTCCCTCAAAGGTCCTTAGGAAGGGGCCCAACCCCTACAAGGTAATTAAAACTAACTCCACTTCGACAAGATACAACTTTAAAATGCCGCCTTATCTATGATGCATTAGTATTAACAATCGAATAACAAAACAGAATTAACATAAATGACATATCAGTCAGAGGGGCCAGGCTTGTGCGAAGGGTGTCTTACTCCTTTCATACTTTAAGTCCATTTAACTGATAATACCTCTGTACTTTTGCTGAAGTAGGAAGTAGGACTTTTACTTGGAACAATTTTTTTTTCCCCAGTGTTGTATTGATACTTTCACTTAAGTTGAAAAAAAAAGTAAAGGCTCTGGATACTTATCCCACCACCGCTCCAGTAACAGATCCCAGTCCATCATCCTCCTCCACCACCCCTACGATCTTTGAAACGCGACCGTCGGATCCAGATCACGCCGGGTTCACTTCAACCTAATAATGATACAACCCAACGTTTACAATCCTGTGAATAGTCTGTGTCGCTGACGAGGAGACATTGTTCCCAAAAAAAAAAAAATAAATAAATAAATGTCCCTTTGAGGTAGCGCCGTACTGCGCATGCGCGCTGCATCTCCCCACTCCTTCTCCTCTCGTCGCCACGGTAACGGAGAGGAAGGGGGGGGTTACTCGCGGCCGGAGGGAAGAAGAGGAGCGGTACCCGGACTCATCACATGACCGCCCCCCTCCGCTCGTCTCTGGCGCTGGACACACGTCGTTTGCCGCCGGACCCGGACCCACGTTTAGATCCATCGACCAACAAAGCAGCGGATCCGTAGTAGGTCGGTCGAACCGGACTCGGTGAGTGCGTCGCCGTGTTAGCGCCGCCGACCCCGCGGTGGCTAGCGGCTAACGAGGAGGGGGGGGGGGCTGCCGCTAGCTGCTGTTATCCAGCATGGCTGGAGGGAGAGAGACACACAATGGGGTCGACAGACTGTGATGGAGCCAACCCGGTTTTATTGCATTTAGGCGGATAAAAGATGCGTTTGACGCCCATGAGCGTCTTTTTATCAGGGAAACGGGGAAACGGGTCGCAGCTCTCGTGTCGCGGCAGCGTCGGCGGCCGTTGCATTGTTTCGGGCTCCAGGTGTGATTTTGTCGGCGGCGTGTAGCTGAAAATTAATGCTGGGATAATTCTGCCATGTTATGTTGGTCAGTGGATGCACTGGGGTGGGTTCAGAGAAATTTTACATAAAATCTGCAGATTACCTTTTCAATCAACAGATTAATCATTTGGTCTGTTAAACAGAAAACGTTGGCAAATGCCCATCGTAATATCCTAGATCACAAGGTGATCTCATTGCATGTCTTGATTTTTTTTTTCCAACCAAGAGTCCAAACCCCCAAATATTCAATTTAATATACAGTAAGGTTAAAAACACTTGGAGCAATCAAATAGTTGACATTTTTGCTCAAAAAATCACTTTAGCGATGAATAGATTATCAAAATACTTGCTAATTGAATAACGCTTGCTGCTCTAGTCTTCAGACTCAAATTTAAAGCCTTAGTTCTTGGCAATGATAAACTCTAAACTATTAATATTTACATTGTTTGTTCAGTGTAATAAACGATTGCCAAATAAGATATTATAACATGAAGCAATATCAATTAATTAGAGCAGTATACAACTCAAAATATCTTACAGCCATGTGCAGATTATCAGACACACAAAGTTGGTTTGTTTTTTTTTTACACAAAGTTCTCTTTTTATGGTAGTCTCTTTTCTCATCTCTTTCCTTTCTAATCTTTTTGTGGCCATTTTGTTTCTCACGGTGGCTGCTTTTTGAGCCCAACTAACTGGATTTTTGGTGACGATGCCGATAAAAATTTTAGGGAGTAAAAAAACAACCATATAGATATATCAACCGAAATTCTCCATACATATGTATATAATATATATATATATACATAGGTTGGTGGGTTGTTTGGTCCATTTGTAGTGGAGATGATAAAGATAGATTTTGATCTGGGTTTTATTGTTTCTGTTCATGTGCCCCGGAAATAAAGTGGTCAGGGATTGGGCGGGAGGCAGAGCTGCATGACCGTTGAGTGTTGTGAATCAAAGTGACAGCTACTGCCTCAGTGACCTGTATGATCTGTATCTAGGACTGTGGCTGTACTGAGCTAAATCACAGCAGCAGGCTGTTCCATGTGCACAGCCTGGAGGGCTGAGGTGATCAACATCTTGGCTCAATCTTGTGTCTGTTACTGTTACCATCTGCCTGCACCGTTTGCTTCACTTGAAGCGCTCGTTCATAAAAACAGACTTTCTCGCTAACCTGTAGTGGTGTCAAAGCGACGCAATGAACTGATTATCAGAATAGCTGCTGATAAATTTTCTGTTGATCGGTTAGTTGTTCTAGCTTGGGTACTCCCAGCATTAAAAAGTAACATTTAGAGATGTACCCATCTGACATTTTGGCTGGAGTGCAAAAGCAGGGCCAGCTTTATAAACACAAGTGTTGGTGAATGACTGACTGAGTGAAAAAGTTACATCATTGGGCAGCCTCATGCTGCGTGACTAAGGTCTGAAAATACACCATCATTTGGCTGGCTGAGGGTTCGAGTTCCCCTATTGGCTGTTGCCAGTGTTTTCGAATGAGTTTTCATGCTGTGTCGACAACTTTGGCTTGTCCCTAGATATACTGACTTTTCACACCCTCTTGGCAATGTTTCTTCACAAAGCAATTCTAGTGACTTTCTAGACACACCTTATCTACTCTATTTATAACAGCATTGCAATCATTGTCCTTTTAGCGTGAGGTTGGGCTTTCCCTCCATAGGCACATCTTCTCTTTTTTCCTAATTCAATTGATTGCACAGCTGCTGACACAGAAACAAATTTAGCTCTGACTTTCTCTCTGAGTGATCATTTTAAAGGCAAATATAGCCACACCACAGCTGTTGTCTTTAACTTATATGTATGCTGATTTTACCAAACAACGTTGCAGTTTAAAATCAGGATTTTAGCATTGTAGAGCAGCAGCTTGGAAAAGGCTTGGAATTGACAGATGGTTGACATTAAAATTAAATGTTAACCATGTTTCAGTCACTAATTCATACCTGTTCTGTTGTTTCACAACAGAAACAAAAAACATGTGGATGAGAACAGTGTTATTGGGATTTCAGCTGTATTAAATTAATACTGATACCAAAACTCTGGGTATCTGCTGATAATTAGCTCCATTACCTGACCTACACTGGACTTTAGAAGCAGATACTAATACTGATATTTGAGAGTTCAAAAAAATCTGATTATGATATATTGTCTGATAGTAATTTGTCTGTCATTCTACTTATGTAAACATATTATCTAAAAACTAGACCTGATTATGCACCTTTATGCTACTGGCGATTGCCATGGCTTTAAAAAGGGAGCTGTTGGCTCACCATGAGTAAATTTATTTGCAGCTGAAATCCTGAATTTTGAAATGTTCTTGATGAAGAAACTGAATTAAGCATAGATCTATCTGATACCCGATCAGAGTAATAAGGTCAATATCTAGACCAGTCTCATCTACATTTATATTTATAAAGTTCAACAGCAACATACGTTCTTAGTAACAAGCAATGCACATGAGAAAATATATATTCTGGTAATTTGGGTGAACCATCTTTTTAATCCTACTGCAACCAACCCACTTCTTCAGGGTAGAGCAAATAAAGGGAGGAGAGTCACTCAGCCACTCTCTTGGCCTATTTCTCACTCATGTAGCAGTATTTTCTGTTAATGAAAAATTGTCTTATTATCCTCCACTATAGACATGTCAGACGTTGTTCCTCCAGAAGTAAGACCCAAACCAGCCGTTCCTGCCAAGCCCACAAACGTGGGGGCCCCTTCCCCCTCCAACCCCTTCCCGCCCCAGGCGCCAGGTGTCGGTGGAGGTGGTGGCATCTCCACTCTTCCCCCAAGTGGCATTCCCGTCCCAATCGGGAGTCATGGCCCAGGCCATGGAGCCAGTCATGGTATTGGTCACGGTGTGGGCCATGGGGCAGGCCATGGTGGGGGTCATGCTGCAGCACACAGTGGAGGTCATGGTCACACTGGCTCCCACAGCTCCAGTGGGGGATCTACTCTGCTGGGGTACATTGGCATTGATACCATCATTGAGCAGATGAGGAAGAAAACAATGAAGACGGGCTTTGACTTCAATATCATGGTAGTCGGTAAGTTACGGTGGGATTTGTCTTTGAATTTTGTTCTAAGAAAAGCAGTTTAAGTTCTTCCTTTACACCTGGACACCTTCTCTCTCTCATTTTCTCTCCCAAATGTTTCTCCTCCCTCTATTCTCAGGTCACAGTGGTTTGGGAAAGTCAACACTTGTTAACACCTTATTCAAATCCCAGGTGAGCAGGAGGAGCGCAGGATGGGTCCGTGATGAGAAGATCCCCAAGACGGTGGAAATCAAATCAGTGTCTCATGGTGAGTAGAGAGAGGTCCTGTTCTTTCTTTAGAGCCAGACATTTATAGCAGCATTTAATTTGACCAGGAAAAATAACGATCGTTGACCATGTTCTTAAAAGTCCCAGATAGCTTTCTTACAGTATACCAGTGCACCCTGGATGCTGCCAAGAAAGCCTGGCATTTATTTTAAGCTGAGTTACAAATGCACATTGCCAACTCCTGCATCTCCTGAAGGTAATTTGTACAAGAGAATTTGTTGACTGTGATTGTCCCCCTACTATCAAAGCTGGTGGTCTACTCAAAAATCAAGGTGTTTTTTTGTTATTTATCAGTCAGTTGTTTTCAAGTGCTTTTTTACTAATAATACTTTAAGGTTTCTTCAAATAAGTTTTATTGAAAACATTTACTGAGAATCCATTTTCTTTCCCAATTATTTTTACTGAATGCCTTGTTCTGAAATAATTATATATATATCAGGAAAATAAACTATATTTCCGGACCTGTCTGTTTGCAAATATATCCAAAAAATAGTAAAAGTATAGTGCTGAAATTTAGTAACCAACCAAGCAACTAAATACAAACAGGCAAAGCAGGGAGGCGAAAGGTTTGGAAACAAACAAGGGGTCATAACAAGCTGACAGGAACAGGTAACAAGAAAGCTGCTCCGCTAAGGCAGAATGCGCAATAGACAACCTGAGAATCTCAGGGAACTTAGACCAAGGGATACCTTGTGTGTGTGTGTGTGTGTGTGTGTGTGTGTGTGTGTGTCTGTGTGTGTCTGTGTGTGTGTGTATATATATATATATATATATGGAGAGAGAGAGAGAGAGAGAGCCTGGTTCTCAAGTGACAGGGAGAACCAGTAACTAGCAGGCTGAGAACAGGAAAAATTCTGCAGAATAAAAAAGGATAGGTTCACATTTTTTCAAGTCTGGCACAAAACGATCAGAGTAATAGGCAGTCTGCCCAGGCCTTTTTCTACATCCTCCTTATGTCCACTGTCTCAGCTAATGCAGGAGTCAGGATTTGCTAGTCTGTGAGGCACAGCCACGTCTTCTAGCAGCTAAAACTAGCTTGAAGCCTTGGTGTCAGAGGAGTAGAAGAACCAAAAGTTTATTCATGTACTTCTTTTTTTTCAGTCTTGAGCTCCCAACTTCGACTTTGGCCCTCTCTGATTGGTTAGGAGGGTCGAGGCTCCCTTAAAAACTTTACAGGGGGATGCTGCCTTGCTGTTTAATGAGTCTGGGTAAAATAAGCTTTTGACAGCACCTCTATACATTAAGATATGGTCAAGGGCATATTTCAACTAAAAAATATCAGAAAAAATACACACTATAGCTATAAGTTCCCCTATTTAGCTTTTATAAGCAGTATATCAACGCATAACATATAATCAGACAATAGACTCCTGTGGGCAACCATAAGTGGAGGCTGGTGTATAAACAGATAATGGATGAAAATATTGTAAAACTCAGTTGTAATAATATAAAATACGTCTTCAGAGAAGTTCTAATCGTAGAAAAACATTGTACATTGAAAAACACCTAAAAATGTCATTATAGCTGCACATTATAACCACATTATGGGGTGCTATTAAGCATTTATTAAATCTTTGTATACTGCTTACAAATTCCAAGAAGGGAAACTTAAAGCAAATTTGTCTTACTCTGACTGATGAAGTCAGATGTATAAACTTTGGAAGAAATTTTCACACAGACTGAAAATTTTTTGATTTTTCCAATATCACTTACATTGAAATCACATTAGGAAATCTCTTATTGCCCCTTATGAGCAGTAGGGATGATAACAGGAAGAAAAACCATAGGGACACCTGACTATTGTTTTGAAAATAATAATAGAAAATTGTGGACCTATCCTTTAAGGCTTAAGGTGATTCTAAGCTTTATTAAGGAGGCTGCTGTTTTGCTGAATGTTGTCAAGGTTTTTTTTTTTAAATTTTATTATTATCATCAGGGGATAATATTAAAATCTACTGGGCATGCTGTCCAGTAGAGGCCAGATGTTACATGCCTAATGTCTTACTCTCAAGACAAGTTCCTATATAACAGGATGTTGTAACTAAATAAGCACGTTACTTCTAAATCAAATTTGTCTCTAATTGTTATGGAAATATTGATATGTGAGTTTAAGAGACATACAAATTGCAGAATTTAGCTATTAATGGTTGTAAGTGTCTAATATATATAAGACTACAAACGTACATATTCAAACAATCACAAAAGTAGTGAAATAGTGACATTATCGAATATTTGGAGCAGATGGGAGAGAAAATCAGAAAGGGGGCCTGTGAAATTTCTGCAGGAAGTGTCTCTTGAGTGGCTGTAAAGTTATATGACAGACCATAACCCACTTCAGTGTTATAGTTCCATCCCTGGGTCTATTGGTCCATAAGTGAAGTTTACCTCTCTCTTCTCAAAAGTCCCATCTTGAAGGATAATCCCTTTCTCTTTATAGAGGCTGAAGGAAGGTTGTAGAGGTCAACCAAGGGGCACAGCAGGGTGCTGACCCCTGTTGCTAGCAGAGTCTGTGTGACTTCAACCATGGCTCTTTTTGAATGTAAATACAAGATAAGTGTTATAGTGGCCAATGGATGCTCAACTAATTAACAACTGTGGGGGGGGGTATCTTTTGGGCGTAGCCTGGGATCCATTACACCTCACATCTGTCTCTTTTGTTCTGCTCAAAGGTCAAGCTATTTACCATAGAATTTAATGAATAGCTTGACCTCATTTCTGTATCTCCTTTATGACTAAAACTCTGACTACCTCATGACATTTGGTACTCGGTCATTGCTCGGTGCAGATTATTCTTGGACTTGCAGATTCCCACTGGATTTGCTGACAGCTTTTTCTTGACGCAAATGAATCAATCCTTGGGCTAATGTTTTGAACTCTGGGGATTTTCATAATGGAGAGAAGGAGTTTTTCACTAATACAAGACCTGTGCAGCCCATTCGGTATCATCAGAACTTCTTTTAATTTTCTTTGACTTAGTTTGACAGATGGTCCCTTCTCTCTCACACAAGTTCTTTCACCTTGCAATTTTTTTTTCTACTTTCTCAGACTGCAGACTTCAACTAATACAGTTAGTCTATGTTTGTCTAACTGTTACATTTCCACTACAATAGAACATCTCAAATGAGTCTCACAGATTTTATAGTTAGTTAAAAAAAAGCACCAAGTCGCCTATCTCAATTCTGTTACTATCAGGGACAGATTTCACAAAGAAATGAGAGAATTGTCATAGCTGATGCTAGGAACACAGGGGAAAGGACACACATGGAGATGCCAGTTAATGTTAATGTAGACCATGGATTTATTTCAACAAAGAGAAACAGTGGCTCATGGGGTGGTGACACAGGTCAGGGTCAAAACCAGAGAATCAACTCCAAATAGGCAAACAAATCCAGGAAAGCACAGGCAGGCTTCCAAGAGTCCAAATAACTGGCAACAGGTCAAAATACTGGGAAAGCAGTCAGAGGCACTGAACCAAGTTATGAAGCACACAGCAACTAAAGTGAAAGGGGAATGAAAAGTCTATATATATATACAAGAACTGAGGCTTTGCTCAGACTGCAGGGAAATCAGATTTGTTTCCCTTTGCTTTTGGGAACTATAGCCCTGTTTCTCAAAGATCTTTAGGAAGAACTGTCCACATTGTTATTTGCAAGTGATCAGATCGGACTTGTGTGTCCAGACATCACCAATCTATATGCATGGGTTGCTGTGGTAGCAACGTAGGCATCAATAACTATGTAGCTACCGTCACTTTGGGTAATCCAAAAAAAAAACAATTTGGGCGGGCAGTCTTAACAAGGCCAAATTGACTAATGGGAAACAGGTGACACAGAATAGTGGTTGGAAAAAAACATAAAGGCTTGAGATAAAAGCAAGAATGGACACACGAGGTAAGAAATTCCAAAGTAAAAGTGACAAACTGACAAAAAAGACAAAACAGAGTCCAGGCAGGATGTAATGAGACTGTTCTATAAATTTAGGCTTTCTTAGTTTGTCAGGACTATTTAGACAGTTGCATAACGGTGAGGATGATGAAATTTTAAGCCTAAAAAGTAGCACCAGACAATCTCAGAACTAAGAGCTGTGTTTCCATGGTAACAACCGGTGACCCCTGCTGACAACTGACACAAAGAGGTAATCCTGGCTCAGTCCGTGTTTTGTTGACAGCGTTGCGGAGCGAGGAATCAGAGTTGTTTCATCCATCACAAACTTTTTGCTGGACTAAACAGAACTGAGCAGTGATAGTCAGCCATGATATTGGAGTGAAAAGAGTCTTAAATTAGCTAGAGTTCATAGCAAAGCACTCCAATTATGTATTACATTTAAAAACTTCTGACTGTGGCACCCATTATTCATTGTTAGAATCAAAACGGGCACTTTGGGAGGCATCTATGCAATGCATTTATGCAGTGAGTTGGTGACTCTTCAGTATGTAGCACACACTGCTCATCCTTGCATCTGGGACTCGTAAAGTGACTGAACTCACATTTACTTACATCCTTGCTGATTTAATAACACCAGGGAAACCATGTTGATGCGTCAAGAACTTGGACTGGGCTCAGTGTTTGGGTGCCACTGTTAAACATGATCCTGTACACATTGCCTGCGGTTGACAGTGAGCTGACATTATTATGCCCTTGCCAGTTAGAGATGCTGCCAGAGACACACAGCTGAAGTGCAGAATCAAAAAAATTCTGACCAGATCATTTGAATTAGATTTTCTGTCTCTATCTTAAATAGAGCTCTGATTATTGCAAACATAAACATTTGTTCAAAGTGTTGAATATTCAGATATTGAATATACATCAAATACGGATTCGCTTCATATCTTTTTTACAGTCATTGAGGAGGGTGGTGTGAAGATGAAGCTGACAGTCGTTGACACTCCAGGCTTTGGAGACCAAATCAATAACGACAACTGGTGGGTTTTCCAACTCCTGGTTCATCAAGGCCTCATACTTGTCATCATAACTGCTTTATTTTACCAAGAACTACTTTTCTTGTCACCTTAAAAAACTTTATTTTTGGTTCAGGAGTGCAGCAATTCTTTAGTTCATGAAAAATACACTGAAAATGGTCCTTCTTGAGAAAATTGCTGTTCTATTTCTTTTTTCTGTCTTAAGTGATCTTTTTCTCTCAAGTTGACCTCTTCTCTTGTATCTGAAGCTGGGAGCCCATTTCAAAGTACATCAATGAGCAGTACGAGAAGTTCTTAAAGGAGGAGGTCAACATCACCAGGAAGAAGCGCATCCCTGACACCAGGGTGCACTGCTGTCTCTATTTCATCTCCCCAACTGGACACTCGTGAGTTAAATATCATCAGAACTAGAGATTAGTAAAGCAATCAGTTGGACCCTCCATGAGTATCTGATCTTAAAAGGGACGTGTTTTCAGTAATCTGTTGGCAAAGGCACCCCAGCTTAGACAGAATAACATTCATAGACACACACACACACAGGCACACAAAATGCTAATGTCCTTTTATCAAAAAACATTTCCTCTCACATTAGCAAAGCCCCATTAGCAATCGTGCCACTTAATATTGCAGACGACACACACCTCTGTCTCTTCTCTAAACACCTTACAATTAGCTCCGGCTGACAACTGTGAAATTGCTCTTAAATGCATAAATGGATACAGTCTTTTGTGTATTACAGCCAGTGTATCTCATCCCTCTTAGCCGGCGTAATTTCGACTGACAGGATGTTTTGTTGGCAGGCAAACGAGAACCGGGACACAACCTTTGTCCAGAGATAAGCCCACTTTTCAAAAGCATTCACACTATAAATCTTTTGTAATTGCTCCAAGACTCGGGAAAGGTAATGAGACGTATGAAACATGACAAATAAAGTCCCTGTGCCTCCCTCTACTCTCTATTACCCTGCATACAAACTTTCTGGGAGAATCGGAGCTCCTAAACTACCTACTTTCACTTTCCTTCCTTGTTTTCTCTGCTCTTATTTTTTAGTCTTCGGCAGCTAGACATCGAGTTCATGAAGCGCTTGAGTCACTCAGTCAACATTATTCCTGTAATTGCCAAAGCAGACACGATGACTGTTGAGGAGAGACAGGAATTCAAACAGCGAGTGAGTTTCACCAAAGAGCCCAGGTCCTCCCACCAATGCTAGATGATAAATTGGCTTATTGCAGATAAACTAGTACCCATGTAAATGTGAGATGTCAGCTGATATTTTAGCATGAAAAGTCAGTCCAGAAATGCCAGATATGTTTGAGGTTATTTAGAAGAAGTGTCTCCATTAAATTATTTGTCCACCAGAGAGCACTGTCAGGTTTTTCAATTTCAAAACATCCTGCTCGGTACGTATCTTGGCCTTAGAAGCTACTCTAATATATATTAGAATCCATGTTTTTATATTAATAGTGAAACAAATAACTAAATATAATATGAAATGACTAGCTACAGAGAATTGTTACCCATCCCTGCACTTCCCCTCAGCTCTACAGAGCCTTTTGTTATCTTTAAACAAATTGTTTTGGTTTTAAATCCCCTAAGTTAACAATTTCGGTTTGGTCTTACTGCTCTAATTGGCTTTGTTTCCACATCCAGCATGTGGCAGGCAAAAAGAAACGGGGCAAAACTAAAACAGATATCAAAGGAGAGTGAACATTATTTGTCAGATTGCCAGAAACATGGATACAAATGAATGCTAATGTTGCTCCATGTATAAGCCACTGTTTGCTAAGAAGTTCATAACATCAACCTAATAAAGTGAAAATATGTCTGTTTGGTGTACAGAGTGTTTAAACTGCCCCTAAGTGGCCAAAATAATCAATGAATGCAGGTTGAAAAAAAATTTAAAGAATCCTTATTAAAAGCGATTGTTTATGTTATGTGTTTTTGTAAAAGATACCAGATATCAGATACCAGCTTACTGGACTAATCTACTCTCAGATATCAGTATTTGTATCTGCCTCAAATTCCACTATTGGATAGACTATAGATCCCAAAAACTTTCCAGTGTGTCGAGTATACATGTGATTTAAAGGCAGGGCCCAGGTGAAGATTTATCACATAAAGAGCCATCAAGTGCTTGGGGTTTTTTGTTTGTTTGTTTCCTAACTTTGTGTTGCTCTTTAGGTAAGAAAAGAGCTGGAGATTATTGGGATCGAGTTTTACCCACAGAAAGAGTTTGATGAGGACATGGAGGACAAGAGTGACAATGACAAGATCAGAGTAAGTGGTTCTGTTCTCTCTTTCATATGCATTTGTCATATGTCCCATGATTTTCCGCCTCTTCAAAAGAATGAGCCTCTCTCAGCAGTCCTGTCCACCCAGCTTGACCCACTCTCTCTCATCCTCATGCACTGCTTCCTCTGAGCAGATATTCAGGGCACTGGGAAATGTTGTGTATTTGTTTCATCTCATAATCATCGTGCAGCTCTCTTCAGTACAATGAAATGTGTCGAAACGACTGTTCATAGGAGGCCATGCCCTTTGCTGTGGTGGGCAGCGACAAAGAATATCAAGTGAATGGTAAACGCGTTCTGGGAAGGAAGACAGCCTGGGGAATCGTAGAAGGTGGATATTATGGCTTCCTTTATAAGTCAAATTTAGACTCCCTTTTCCACAGGGGTGATATTGCTAGTCTTATGTAAGTGACTTGAAATAAAAGATATGCAATTTGATTTTTTTTTTTTTTTTGCAGTTGAAAATCCCAACCACTGTGAGTTTGCTCAACTGAGAGATTTCCTGATAAGGTAATATAGTGTTTAAAGTGGAGTATTGAATTCCCAAAGTAATGCAATAAACTGGAATCAAGGAGCAGTTAGAAACAATGGGATCAGACATATAAGTAAATTTTCTCTGCATTATAGTGTTGTAATTATAACATGAATCAGGGGGGTAAGAATAATAAGAGTGCAGCTAATGATTAGTTACTTTTTCGAATAATCAGTATTTTTTTTCTGTAATTTTGGGGGAAATGTCATTTTTTGGACAGTTTCCCAGAGGACAAAGTAGCATTTTTAAAACTAAAATAGTTGCCAGTAAATTTGATGTCATTTGACCAATCAGTTAATCAACTCATTATGTCAGCACTTAAACATATTTTTGTAACTGACACATAATTATGAAATAAGGCTGTATAATTATTTGCTTGTGTTAAGGTTTAATTTATCTGCTTTACTCAAATCCCATTGGTTCAAATTAATCCCTGGGTCCAGTAATTCTTTTGCAATGGGCAGAATTTTAGCACTGTATTAAACTAAAAAACTAAAATCACAAAAAACACAATACCTCACCATTTCTCATAGTTCATTACATAACCAGTAGCATGTGCCCTCTGTTTCTCTATCCCTCTTTCTTAGATCTCACCTCCAGGATTTGAAGGAGGTCACTCATAACATTCACTATGAAACGTACCGTGCCAAGAGACTGAACGAGAATGGAGGTCTACATCCCATATCCCCCAGTGACACCCAGGAAAGCAACCTGTAGTCCTTCAGCCAGGGAGGACTTCAGACAGAGTGAGAGGGAAAACAGTGCAATGAAGCTGATACATGAATCTATAGAATATGATAATCAGTCACCACAGCATTGCATGCTTGGAAAACATTTTATCTGTAAAAAATTGGTGTCATTTAATCATCATTTTTTTCTGATTCCAAACTCCTACCATTGTTTAATTGACTTTCTTCCCTACGTCATCCAAACACATACACATATCAAACTCCTCTAGTTCGATTTCAAAGTCATCCCTGTGAATAATTGGATGAAAGGACAGTCCCACCCAGAGACTTAGTGCCATTTTAAAATTAATATTTTATCTACTGCCAATGCTGTAATTTATCATTGTCCAGGTAATATGAGCATAAAAGTGCCATGTTATTATCTGTATAAGGGGCTAATTTTTAAGTTTTAGTGTTGTGTAGCAACTGATGTCTGAATTCAGAAAAATAAAATGATTTGCTCTCAGTATGAAAATTATAATTCCTGCTCATTTGAAGAAAGAGCCACCCTGGTTTTAGTGTCAGGAGGGCTCAACAAACATTACAAGCGCTGCTGTCTCCTTCTATACCCACCCTCATAAAGAAAAATGAAATCTCTCTAAAGAAAGTTCTCCACCCTCTGTTAAAGTTTGATTTTCCATTTTAAAATAGTTTGTGTGCAGACTTGCATAGTTAGATGAGAGACAGCTGCAGCATCAGTCACATATTAAATTTAATTCTGTAAACAGCAGTGTGTGCGTGAGTAAAGAGTCCGTGGGGTACATGACTGTGCATAGACCAGATCCTTTGATTCCTTGATTTACCGTGATCGAGCAAAAACACAAACTGAACCATTGGGGACCATGCAGAGCAAAGGAGTTGTTCAGCCCATTTGTTCCGTGTTCACCTGTATTGGCTTACTATGTTCTTCATTATATTACTTTTTTCTGGAGTCAGATGGACTTTGTGACCCATTCTGCCACTTAAATCGACGACACATACTCAACTTTAATGTTAATCTTGAAGCCTGTGGTGATAATTTAAAATGTATTACTCTATTGAAATAAAAGAGTTGCATGGCCAATATAGCCATAAATATCATTTACAAGCTCACACAGCGGGAGTAAGTCATATATAGTGTAAATCAGTCATTGAAACCCATTAGGCTTTGCGGCTTGGTTGATTCAATGCATTTTTCTCCTCATTGCATCCACTTACCATTCATGAAAAGCATATTTTCTGACCCAAAAGAAATCCAATCCACTGGTTTTATCAGTATGCCTATGCAGCAAATCTGTTAACAACTGTCCTAACAGTTTGATGTTGTGTACCATGCAAAGTATTTGTGAACATAGCAGAGGTCTGACACGGAGATGAGGACAGTATTTTTGCCTGGTTTTATGTTAGTGCAGTTTTAACATTAAATTCCTCTTGCTCACCACTTGGTGGTAGCACTCTGCCACTTAAAAGCAGTGACTCAACAGAACAACTAATATGCACTTGGACAAGCTTTGTGTCCTCTGCTGACATTCAGACTATTGAGATTTTTAGGATACATTTTTTCATATCTATCAAATCCAGTCTTATTTCCTAATGAAGTTTACAGGGTTTTGGTCCTCCACTATTGTCAGTGCTAACCAATATATCTCTCTGAATCAGGTTTACAGGAAGCTTTAAGCTTTAATCCAAACATATGCACTCAATACACGGATGTAATTATTCAAGATCAATACATTTATGAGTTGTAAACATGTTTAAGAAATTTTCTTCAGGAACTCAACATTTATACAGTTCTGACATGAACTGTCTTCAGTAGAGCACAAAGATGGCAAAACTACAAGTAATTCAATCTTTAATATATCAGTATTTTTAAGTTAAATTATCATTTTTACAATCATACATGTCTGTGCGATTTTGATATGAAATGTAAAGTCTGCAAAAAAACGATAATAGTTGTCTGTGATTTTAGTGCAGTCAAATGTTTTCAAGCAGAAATTTTAAAGTGTTTACGTGTGCATGCTTGTATCAACATTGCCTGTTTACTTATAGCCAAACGGTTCACACATCACTGCAAATTTATATCAACTTATCAGCTATTTCTGAGTATGTGATTTGTAAATTAAATTGCTATATCATGAGGTAAAGCGCTGCACTTATCTCCTGTAACTAAACTGATGGCCCACTATCTATATCTCACTCATCCCTTTGAATCAGCAGAACTTCACAATGTAAATTTATTTAATAACCACTTTAATCAAAGTTGCTGTGACACATTTAGACTTAATTTCCAGTGTTTTATTGAGTTATTTATACATTAATCTCTTATTATTGTAATTTATTCTTTATTTAATAAAAGCACATTTTCATGTTTTTTGAAAGAGCTTTTTTTCATGAATGTCTCAATTATGATTGATTTACATGATTTATATCATAAATATTTATATCGTACCCTCAAACTGCTCAAATCAATATTTGTAATATATTTCCTATCACTATCTCAGTTTTGGAACTGCTGTATAGATTTTAAATATCTACATTCCTGTGGGTATATCATGATTAATGATAAAATAAGTAAATTTTAGGGGACATCACTCATCTCTGTGATTGTTGTGCTTGTTTATCGTCAATATATAAAACCACAACACTGAACAAACAGTGGGGCTGCTAATTGGTGCAAAGGAATATGAATCTTTCTTATCTCCTGCAAGGCTATCTTTAGATATCAGTGGGAATGCCAGTCAAGAAAAGGACACGTATGGTACAGAAAATTACTTAATGTCCATCATAAACTGCTTGAGTTTGGTTCATGACCCTTTGTGGGTAGGCAGCTCACAGCTCCAATTTGGTTTTAATCGGGTGCACTCCCCTGAGAAAAACCCTTGTAGAGTCTGCAATGACATGATGGTGAATGTTTTTTTATGCAGTGCAGGTGACTACTCCTTGAACTTAACACAGCTTTAAATGCAGTTCATCACTGCATTTAGACAAAGAGCAATGGGCAGTGGGTGAGTATTTTTGGAAGAGTCCTCCAGTAAGTTTTTCATCTGTTTGAGAGGATTTTTGTCTTGTATCAGTTCTTACCTTTTGGCCACCAGTTTGTAGGTCTTGTGGTGTGCCACAAGGTTACGTTTTGGGTTCAATACATTTGTCTCCAAATAAGTTTCAGTACTGCAGTTGAAGAGTATTGCATTTTAAAAAGAAGTGTTATGCTATTTTTTCCAACCTCTGTTGTATAAATGATGTGGAAAAATAGTAACACCTGTTAGTATAACAATACAATTCCACCTAACCCCAAACTAATTCCTTCAAAATGATCATACTCATCAAAAACTGAATATAACAAACTTTGTGAAGGGAGGATTTATTGCAGGACTATTGTATTAGAGTGTATATCATATTCTCTAACTTACAGTTTACTGCAAAAATGAAATACACACAAAACTTTTAATACAAAGCATTATAACTTTACCTTTTACTGCTTGTATGTGCATTGCGGCACAACCCATATGTCAGGGAATTTTCAGTTGGGCTAGGCAGGTCAGGCATGGGCCTTGAGGTCTCAGATGAAAAAACACAATTCTTCTGAAAGGCATACTCTCTTCTTTCCTTAAGATGTTGGGCAGTTGCCTGAGATTTTTTGTGAAAAGCAGAGCCACTCTGATAAAAAGCAATGCAGCATTGCTGTAGTACTAAGGTCAAAAGAGATGGCTGCTTTTGCCTCCCTAGAATCCATGGGCGTAGGCAAATAATGGTGGCGCCAAGCCAGAATGTGCTGAAGTCATACTGAAGGCTGCATACAACATAACAAGGCTTTTAAAAAACTAACCACATGGGACTGAACTTCAGAATGGAGATGGCATCATGCACACTATGTATTTTCAATTTCTCCATTCTTCTTGGCCATGCATCAAGTGGCTCTCAAACACTTTCTTCACACTTGAGTTGACAAATAATCAGCAAAATCTCCACTACACCACACACCAGCATCATCACAGAAACCCATGGTAGGGTTGGGCATTATGGGCCTCATAAGTGTCCTGATGAGTTATACCTGGCTCTTCAGGTAATGAATCAAGCACATCTCTATGAAATTCCGTGGTGCTATTGAAACATCATTTTGTTTATGTATGTATGTTGTATGTATGTATGTTTACATTTTATAACAGTGATACTCAGTCTTGGTCCTGGGAAATACAGCACTGCATATTTGCCAACTCCCACTGCTGTCAAAACCTAATTAGTTAACAAGTGGGGTTTTCAGTTCCTTTTAACTGATCCATAATAAGGAATTGTTGGTAATAGTGGTTCACCAGGATCAGGAGTATCACTGTACTATATGATTGACATTCAGGGCCCACCTGGTGCTGTACTGTATGCTAATACTAATAGCATCAAAAATGATCTAGGACTATCAGAAGATCCTTCACAATTTGTAATGAGTGTTTTTTCAGTTTTGGTCTTAAATAAAGTGCATGCATCAGACCTCAACGTCAGTTCTCAGACATTAACACAAAGGGTTATTCTTTTAATCTTTTCTGTTAAGGTCTTTATGCCACTGAAAAATGTTGAAGAATTTCTACACCTTCAAGAACTACCGGGAAAATTGTTGGCTTATAACTAATGATAACTTGTTTTACAAAACTTTACAGCTAAGCCTTATGGAATGACCATTTCTTCCATCAGCTAATTCCACTAATTCACTAATGTTTATGCATGAGAACCTTATAAGTCTAAAAACTGCCATGATATTGTCCAATGGAAGACAAGTTTTCTTGAGGGATGGGAGCTACCTGTAGTTGGCTATTTTCTCATGTAAACTGAGTTTTTGTTTAATAAAAATTTGTCTGATTTCTGACACCTATTGGCTTGAGGACTAATGCCTGAAGCCTGAAGTTGTATACCTTTGGGTAGACACCAAATATCTGAGGCCTGATGCCCACTCGTACCATGAAATTGTTTTTCTTGTAACCTGGATTGGCTTTAAGGAATGATGCTGTTTTATCTGATGTCTGATACCAAAGTCATATTTTACTGACTATGCATTATTGGATGTGCTTCAGCTTCTGGTAATTCAGAAGGGAACTGGACACGGGAATTAACTGAGGGCAGAAATCAAACAAAACTGTACTTTTATGGTCTTAACACTCTGCTAATCATTAACATTCTCTACATAATGTGAAGTAAAATTTGAAATGGTTTGCTAATACCAATGATCCCACTGAGAATCAACACCCAGTATGATTGTTTGGGACGGCTGGTCCACTTCATATCATCCACTCAACTCTCAACAATTCTCCATTTAACTGTAAACAGTAGCTCCAAGCATGTATGCACACAAAAGCTAATATAAATCTAGATGTACAGCATGAAATGACAGAGGACACACCTCCAAAAGTAGCTAGAGGAAAGTGTAAAAGACCTTAATACTTCTCCTTGGCAGCTGGCACAACTAACCAGAGGTAAACTTCAAGTAAATATTGTGTTCAACACATGATGACAAAAAGGATTTCAGTTAGATGTCCATGTTGTTCCATCGCTGGATGTGTCAGATTATAAATTAAGGTAGAGCCTAGTTGACATGCTAACCATAAAAAAGACAAAATTATATTGAATATTAAGGCAGTCTTGTGGAAATCAGAAATCCATAAATTCAGCTTTAAGATATTTGGACACTGTGGAAACCTTAAACGTGGATTAAAAAAAGTCAATATGTTCACATCGGCCTTTGTTTAGTGTTTGTTTTGTTTGTAGCATCTTGTGCTGTTCCCCAAGAGAGAAACCCCCTGGTGGGTAAGAGGATACTGACAAGTCCCCAGAATTTAATAAGGTCCCAGACAATGACAGGTTTTCTTCAACTGAATGTTACATTATTCAAATTCAAAAGTATGTTATTTGAAATGAATACAACTTAATTACAGGATCTTTGTTATGCGAGTTATGGAATCTTTATGTCGAGATTTGTGAAATCCAATAAGCAGTGTCAGACATTGTATGCAGCAGACAGGCTACTGAATGAAGCAATGGAACAGTGTGATTTAATGCCCAAACATGACAAATGACAAATGACATACATTATTCAAAAAGTTTTTGTTAATTGTATCAAGATATGGTGAGTGCAGATATCTTACATCATAGATACTTCACAGAAAGATGGAGAAATTGACACAGGTCAATAGTCCCTACCCATTGCACAATTAGAAATATAAATGATGTAAATCTTGGGTCCAAGCACATTTTTTGTAATCCCTCTCTTTCTGGGTTATAATGACCTGCTCTTTAGAAAGTGCTAGAGATAAAATCTGATGGACAAGGTTCATACTTAATCTTACTGGTCAGATTGTGGCACTATAATAAGCAACTATAAATTTTGGCAGTAGAATTTTGGCAATATGTTATAATTTTGTGGTCAGCCTTATTTTCTATTGGCCCTGTAGTCTAAGGATGGTGAGGAGGAAGGAGGTTTTGTTCAGAGAGATGTCAGCAACTTCTGACCAGATTTCCATAAAATTTGGTAGTGATATTCATGGTGCCCTGATGATGACTCCTAATGATTCCCATTAATCTTACCTCTAGTATCACCATCAGGTCCAAATTTCCAATTCACCAATTTTTTATTTTATGACAAGGTATTCTAAAAAATAATGGTCAGAATAACATTCATTTTTTTCTAGATATATGAACTCAAAAATCGACCAGTCAATGACCCCCTAGCTTTAAGAGTAGCACTACCACTATGCACAATATCAAGCGCATTCATGCTCTCCAGAGAGTGAAATCATTTTAATTACTGTGATATTTCGTTTTTAGAACCACCCACACAGCACAGATCAAGTTCATCAAGTGGATATGCTTTCACTTAGTTTATAAAAAGCTGCTCTATGACCTTGAACCATGCAGCTTCCTGTATATGGTCAATTTCTGACATTTCCTTTGAATCTTGGTTTACTTATGTCCATTCTCATGCAGCACAAACTAGGGCACTGCTGCTTGCGCATATTATTACTGCTGTTATTTGTGCTGTTGTTATCGCATCACAAAGTTTCCTAAAGATCAGACTGACAAATTATATGGTAGCTTGGAAGATCAGACAGAACAGGAACATTAGGTCTCAGCATGAAAGATGTCAAATGTAAACAGGCTAAACACCATTTGTTATTTAAAACACTGGATTTCCATTGCCTTTCCTTGATGTCAACCAGAGACCCCCACAATGAACTTCTCATTTTTAACCCAGTAATTACAAGGATATAACATAGTCATCTGGATGTTGTTGAATTCTAATTGAATCTTCACTGCACAGAAGCACAGGTAGTTCTGCAAATGTGTTCTACTACCAAGACGCTGCTGGACAGTAGATTATTAAAAATAACACAGAGATTTCATCCAAAGCGCCAAGTTTTAAGAAACTGTCAAATAATCTGCAACTATTTCTAGAAACAATTTCTAAATGTAGGTTATTTTCAATGTCATGATTGTGCCTCAGGAATTTAGACTCATAGAGGAAATTACACAAAATGCCCACCACTGCCTCTAGATGTCACTAAACCAAGTACACCTGGGCATTTTTTTATTTATTTATTTTTTTTTATCTAGAACCATTTCAGCTAGTGTTTAGTTCTTTATTGAAGCCTATCTTCACACACAGAGAATCAAATCAAACTACTATGATTCTTGGAAAATACTTTGGGAAATTACTACTTATGTGCTAATTTCCCATTTCTATTCCATTCATTATTTTTTTATTGCACGTTTGATTTTTTTCCCAGATACAACGAAT